>OY757018.1:116458392-117658392 GCA_963580285.1 Lucinisca nassula
AGGCGGACCGTCCATGCTAATAAACCCTATTGGTTTCATCGGGCGACAGGGCTTGAGATGTCATTTCATCTCATTGTCGGGTAAAAGTCCCACAAAATTGGAAGCAACGTCTCCAAAATGACCATTACAGTGTTGACGGGGACGTTAAACCTCAAATCAAACAAACAAAACAAACATTTTTGAACTGTTCAAGAACATTCTTTAAGAACTTTTCAAGACTACTAGTCTTGTTCTTAAAAAAATTTAAATGGGTATTTGCGAGAACCGCCTTGGTGAGGCAGTTTTAATGAGTTCCCACAATCTATGTTTTTGAGCAGAAATAAGAAAAATAATGTACGCCCTTGTAAATTTAAGTTTTTAGCTCACCTGAAGGTGAGCTATTTTGATCGGACATGTCCATCGTATGTCGTGCGGCGTCAACAATTTGCTTTAAATGCTTACTAAACCCTTGGGCCAATTTCAATTAAGAAATAATCTCCACGTACCGTGTGTTATCGTGATTAACACACGGTGTTGGAGGGCAGATTGCGAAATATTAATTCACGACGGCGAAGCCGGAGTGAATTAATATTCGCATCTGCCCGACAACACCGTGTGTTAATCACGATAACACACCGGGTGCGTGGAAATTATTTCGATTCTAACATGATGCTAAACTGAAATACAGTAGTAACAAAGCGTTATCTTGGGGACTATTTTGCAGCGGATGTCGACAGAAGGAAATGTTTACATGCAACGTCACGATGACGCCAAATTGCACGCACCACGTTGACGACGTGAATTATCGCATATTTGCAAACGCTGACGTTTCCACTGGGTTAAATGGGAAAAACGTTAACGTCATGTTAGAATCAAGCTTCACAGGAATTTTGCTTAGGTGACCTTCTTCCAAAATAGGTAAAATCATTCTGCTCCAATGAATAACATAGCCACCAGAGCTAAAAATAGAAAAAAATTAAACGACAACTCCTCCTATAACTTTTGGCCAATTTGATTCAAACTTCACAGGAATGTTGCCTAGGTGGCTGCCTACCAAAATAGCCAAAATCGTTCTGCTTCAATATACAAGATGGCCACCAGAACTAAAAATAGAAAACTCTTTAAACGACAACTCCTCCTTTACCCTTGGGCCAAATTAATTCAAATTTCATAGGGATGTTGCTTAGGTGACCCTCTACTAAAATAGCTAAAACAGTTCTGCTCACATGAGCAAAATGGCTGCCAGAGCTAAAAATAGAAAAATGTCATAAATTTGCTTCAAACGCAAACTCCTTCTAAACCCATGGGCCAATTTGATTCAAACTATACAGGAATGTTGCCTAGGTGACTCCCTACCAAAATAGCTAAAATCGTTCTGCTCCAATGAACAAGATGGCCACCAGAGCTAAAAATAGAATGTACTAGAGACTGTGACAGTCAGGTGAGTCTTGGCCCTCTTGTAATACAGTAAAATTCCTATATTAAGACCACCTTTAGGACTGTTCAAAAGTGGTCATAAAGACCACTTTTGAACAGTCCCAAAGGCGGTCCCTGACCACAGAACATTGTGGCCAGAAAACAAAGAGAAAGATTAACCCTTATCATGCTGTTCACGACAACCCGTATATTTGCAAACAGGGTAGATCCAGATCAGATGGCTTCTGAAGAAGCCAGCTGATCTGGATCTACACTGTTTGGCGTTCAGTTTATGAATTTGTAGCAATAAATTACATCAAGTAATTTGATTGGTTGATAGACAGAAATGGGTGTGGCTTGAATGAATATTCCGCAAGATAAGGGTTAAGTGCACCATTCAAAATAAACTTTTAAAAGCAGAATTAGTCTTAATTTTAGGTGGTCTTAATAGCGGAATTTCACTGTATATAAAAGTGGGGGTTTAAGGGGGTTGAAATTATATAGGTGTTCTAAAACTTCATCTCGTCTGTGTATCTAGGCAGGGCAGTTTGTGTCTTACCTGGTAACAAAACCCCAAAAACATGTTTTCACTTGACTTCACTTACATCATTTTGATTGGCTTGGAAGCAAAATTGGCTTGGAAGCAAAATCATTATGTCACAAAGTTCTTTGTGAGCTAAATTAATAAAAGTCCCTCTGGATTTAGAAGTAATTCTGATAGTGTCCATCTTCATTTTTGGATTTACATTTAGTCCAAAAATTTCAATAATTGTGCTGCAGAGAATCTTGGTTGTTTTCTGTGAGTGTGGGTCCTCAGATTTTTTTTATTGTGCTGCTTCTGGCCATCATTGCTGTTGTCTGTGTGATTATCACTGACCAATTAACACTTATCCTGCTGAATATATTAATTTTGCCACACCCATTTTTGACTATCATTCAGTTAGATAACTTGATTTAATGTATTCATTCAGTCCACAATCTGAATGACAAACAGTGTAGATCCTGATCAGATGGCTTCTTCAGAAGCCAACTGATCAGGATCTACAGTGTTTGCAAAGATAGGTGTTGTCATGATTAGCAGGATATTTAAGGTTAACCTTTATCCCGCTGACCACGACATCCCCTACTTTTGCAAACAGTGTAGATCAACATCTGAAGAAGCCATCTGATCAGGATCTACACTGTTTGACATTCAATTTGTTAATTTGTAGGAGTGAATTACATCAAGTAAGCAGGTAAGGGTAAAGGTAAACTATGTGTATAGTTAATTAAATAAATAACCTGGAAAGAAATTAAAGATCTTAAAAATTCAAGTTCCATTATGTGTTGGTTTCTCATATATCCAAGTTCAGTACTGTTATTTTTTCAGCCCCCCGCCCATCGGAGCTTGAAGAAATAGATGGGCTGCATGATGCTTCCATGCAGAGCTGAAACCTACCGCACACAAGTACTGGTAAACCATTTAGAGGATCTAAGCTTGCCCAGGCAAAGTGGTGCAAGTCGGACTGTTCATACATATTAACCCTATTGGTTTCAATGGGCAGCAGGGATTGAGATGTCGTTTCATCATAGTGTCGGGTAAAAGTCCAACGAAATTGGAAGCAACATCTCCGAAATGACCTAAAATATTGTTGATGGGGACGTTAAACCTGAAATCAAACAAAACACTCAAAGGTAACCTACCCATCAGTGTTGTCATTGTTTTGATTTAAATTATTTCTGATCTGAATTTGCTGCAAACAGACCAGAAGCAGACAAAATCAGTAGTAATTGTATTTCCCTTCTTGAAGGCTGAAAACTAATAAGTCAAATTATATACTCAGTCAAAAAAGTTCCTATACCTAAAATTGCTTCTGTTACTATAGCTACTACAGATGAAAACTACACAAAGTTTTGTTATGTTTTGATAAGAAGACTCATTTTTTCCGTGCAAAAGCACCATTCCTTTTTGTTTTCGTAAACACATCATCGTAGACTATTGCTTTAAACACCCAAAGGGTCACTGTGTCATTTTCGCAGAGAAAATCATTAAAACATGCTATGATTTAACATCACAAAATTTCCCTGTACCCTACATTTCTAAAATTTGATACATGTGACATTTCTTTAGGTACCATTTGCGTCTATGCACAAAAGATTTTGAACTTTAGTTGCATCAGCTACAAGAAACAGGCTATCACATATTGACCTCCAATTCTTAGAAGTTGTGTGCAAATGCTGCTTTCAATGGGAACTCCATAGAAAATCGCAATCGATAGTGCTACATGCTGCATGAATTTTCTGTATTTTTTACCATCATGATGAAAAGCAATGGTGGACACAATGTGTTTTTTGAAAAAAATGGCAAAAATTGATTGACAGGAATAAAAATTACAGCAGTTTGAAAATTGCTATACCGTATTCGGGCGTATACTACCCGCAGTTTTTTTCCCTCAAATTACAGGCCCAAGTTCAGGGTGCGGGTAATCCGTCCGAATTATTTTGGACCGTTTTTTTTTTACTTTTGTCAGCTGAAAATACGATGCATCTCAATGTTATGCTCTATCCCTTTACGATTCCCGACATAAATAATGTTAATTGTCGACTCAATTTTACTTACACCTGAGTAATAAAACAATATCCATTACTAGCAAACCCGATTTTGTGCCTATTATTCCTAAAACTCTGATTTTAAACGAAATAAACAAGCACGTTCAATGCGAACATCAAAGTTTTCCGGCATCCAAATCGCTGCCCGCAAACTACCGCTACAATTTTTCTGCACGCGATCGGGGAATGACGTCATCAGACCCCAGCAACCACACACGTATCTATTGTTTTATTTTAATGCGGTGTATCTCTTTCATTAAAAAAATGTTTGGAAACGGTAAAAAAAAAATTGATAGTTCGGAAGCTCCGTGTCAATAACAAACAACAGCATACAGATGTGTTTACATAAATTAAAGCGTTCGACTTTTTGGCGCCAAAACATAAGCATTCACGAGATATTAGAATAGTCCGTTTTTAATATACATTTATCTCCCGTAAGATTAAGCAACTCGTCTTAGGAGCAATTAAGTCATTTTCACATTGATTGTGGATTAAATTATTGATTGGGGAATAAACGCAAATTAAAGACATAACTTGACCATATTTTCACACCTTATTGACACCACCGCAGGGTGGCAATTATACGACCGGGATTAACAATAGTGTCATAATTGAACAGTTATAAATCATCAAACAGTGTAAATCCAAATCGGACGTCAGCGGTTTCTTTCTGCGGTGTCTGATCTGGGACTGCACTGTTTGCCGATGTCCCCACAAAAGGGCCGCTGGGTATATATTGGTTAATAAATAAATTACAAGGGTGAACAGGTAAAGTTTTTTCAACGTTTTAATGTAAAATACATGCATTCTGGTGATACTCGCATGCACGTGCATTTTCCTGCCTTTTGAAGACGATCGCGCGTTCCGTTGTGTGTTACAAAAACTGGCCAAATTCTTACTTTTTCTCACTTACGCACCCACCAAAATTTCAGCAAATATTTCATGCGGGTAATACAACAGAATAACAGTTTCCCCCAGATTTTGGCTAAAAAAGGGGGGTGTGGGTAGTACGCAAATGCGGGTAGTACACACCCGAATACGGTATTTTTAATTGCAAGGGAGATAATTTGAGAATTTCACAAATTAAAACCTCGCTTATAATGCGAGATCATGAGTTATTGTAAAAGTAAAATGTTATCCTATGTTCAGAGAATATTGTCTTCCATCTTAGACAAAAAAGAACTTTCTGCGCATGCGCAATGTCCATTTTCTACCAAAATCTTTCTAGGCACATATTGGAAGACAACTCTGGAGCAGAAAGGTATGCACATACGCAAGTTTGAGCATTCTCTAGCTAAACGTCTGATTTAACTCTTGTCCTGCTGTTCATGACAACCCCTATCTTTGCAAACAGTGTAGATCCAGATCAGATGGCTTCTGAAGAAGCCATCTGATCAGGATTTACACTGTTTGTCATTCAGTTTATGAATTTGTAGGAATAAATTACATCAAGTAACCTGATTGGTTCAAAGTCAGAAATGGCTGTGGCTAAACTGAATATTCAGCAGGATAAGGGTTAAATGTCTACAGCCAAATTTAGCTCAATAGCTGCCAGATATCAAGTGAGTTTCACCCGAAAGTTGGTATAGTTACTTTTTTGACTAAGTATATAAGATAGAATAAGGTCTGAAAATCTGAATCCAATACATAAATAAGTCTGTAATAGTATTTTCTCATTGATCTTAACATAACCTTAAACCAATGCATGCGGAAAACCCACAAAGGGGTACCCCAGCAAACAGTGCAGGCCCAGATCAGATGCCGCAGAACGCGGCATCTGATCAGGGCCTGCACTATTTGTTAACAGAATTGTCCGCAAAATTTAATAAAAATGAAAAAATAGGCCTACTACCCCTTATTTGACAAGGTCAAGGTCACATTTGAAGGTCAAAAGGTTAAAACTTTGAATTTTGTGTCCGTTCCATATCTCTTTTACCCCTCAAAGGGTTTTCATTAAACTTTGGTCAATTATCCCCCTCAATGAGCTCATGTGCAGCACCCATAAATGAATCATGCCGACACAAGGTCAAGGTCACATTGAAAGGTCATGAGTTTGATACTTTGAATTTTGTGTCCGTTTCATATCTCCTTTACCTTCAAAAGATTTTCATTAAACTTTAGTCAAATGTGCCCCTCAGTAACTGATGTGCAGAACACATAAATAAACCAACTCAAGGTCAAGGTCACAGTTGAAGGTCAAGAGTTTGAAACTTTGTATTTTGTGTCCATTCCACACTCCTTTACCCCTGGAAGTATTTTCATTAAACTTTCATCAAATATCCCCCTCAGTGAGATGATGTGCAGAACCCGTAAATAAACTGTGCCAACTCAAGGTCAAGGTCACAGGTAAAGGTCACGAGTTTGAATCTTTGAATTTTATGTCTGTTCCATATCTCCTTTACCCCTGGAAGGGGTAAAGGAGATATGGTGAGATATGGTAAAGTTTGGTGAATTATCCCCCCACCTCAGTCAGCTGATGTGCAGAACCCATAAATAAACCATGCCAACTCAAGGTCACAGGTGAAGATAAAGAGTTTGAAACTTGGAATTTTGTGGTTGTTCCATAATTATGTCCTTTACCCCTGGAAGGATTTTTATTAAACTTTTGTGAAATATACCCCCTCAGTGAGCTGATGTGCAGAACCCATAAATAAACCTTGCCAACTCAAGGTCAAGGTCAAAAGGTTGAGCCTTTATGCAAAGTGCTGCGGGGGATTTGGCTGTCCCTCAGACTGCTTTAGTTTTAACTTTATTTCAATGTACAAATGTTACAATACAGTATACATATACATGGTAATACAATGTGCAACATACAAAAAAAACTTTGTTCAAAAGAGATTCAGTAGAAAGTCTGAAAGACTTTTTTGAATCTGTCTCCCAGACTGCTTTCTTGTTTAACCCTACATTCATATAAATGTAGACCCTGTTCTGTGGCGTCTGACCCTTTAATTCTTGTACTGTAAGCAAACAGAGTAGACCCTGATCAGACACCCCATTCTTTGGCAACCAATCTGGGTCTACACTGTTTGCCAACCCCAACACATGATTCCAGTCCAGATTATATAGATAACCCTCTTACGCAACACTCTGACCTCACAGTGATAAGAATATAGTGGCTACTAAAATTCTATAAATACCGTATTTGCCCTGATTACCGCACCGTGCGCTTAGTTTTTTCAAAATTGTGTAAAAAAATCGTGGTGAAAAATCGACCTATTATAAGCGCACACAAATCATTTTGGGTAACTGTCTTGGCAGTTGAACTGTCTTGTTTCCCGCTTCGCAAGTTTCGTAAATGAGGAATTAAAGTGTGTATTAGAGCTGTCGAATGAATTTGACAGAAATGCAGTTGCTTTGCCTTCACTGTTGAAGAAATAACGTTAAGTTTTTTTTTTATAGATTTCCTTTGAAAGCTTCAATGGGAGGTTACTGTAAGGTGTGCGCTCGTGCATTTTTTTTTCAAAAATAGCTTTGGTGTGCGCTTATAGGAGCATGTGCGGTAATTAGGGCGAATACGGTACCCATTACCTGGTTTTCTTACAGATCAGTGATGGTCACATGGACATCAGACCTGAAAAGCTTCAGTGCTTAGTAACTTCGGGTCGATTGACAATCGACGAAAAAAGCATATTGAAATGTATATTGAAAGTTCCTTTATTAACAAATGAACATGCAACATCTTTTGAAGAAAGGACTGATGATTAAATTAAAAGAAATCATTGTCTAGCCATGCAGCTGTCATACCAACATACAACCCATTTCTACCTTTACCACTCTCAGGGCTAATTCAGCAGACGACAAATTGTTGATACGTTTCTAATATTAATTTACCTGAAAACAGGTTTTGACATTTCATGCAAATTGTCTCCAAAGGAGACAATTTGCACGAAGTGTCAAATCCTGTTTTACGCGAAAAATAATAAGAAAAAAAAAATCAAAAGCGATGCCCGTCTGCTGAAAAAAATTTCCCAGCATGCATAGCGTTAAGCTGAATAGAATCTAATAGAATCTTCCTTGCTGTATAAATGGGGTCTATTTTGAAATTTAGGGGTGTCAGGTTAAATATATAAAAAAAATTGTTTAGAAAATGACTGAACATTTTGCAAACCATGAAGGCCCTGATCAGCTGCATCCTGCGGCATCTGATCTGGGCTTGCTTAAAAGCACAATGCCCCGCTTTGGGGGTGTCCCATCTAAAATGGGATAGTTTCGACCAACCATTGATTTATATAATAACGATGTATGTAGTTACATCTTGTAGGTAACAAAACACAAGTCTGTCAGGAATTTTAACGCAAAGTGTATTATTATATTTTAGACAATGGCTTTTGTTGGAGTTTGGTGTTTCGTGCAATTAACTGATTGGACTGCGCGTTTTCACAGATTATGATGCTGCAAGCTACAAAATTATTCCGACTTACAGGGAACGTATATTTCTTCAGGGGAGGCAACTCTTTCAAAAAACATTATTGTCTCCCTTGTCAATAGGGGTCTACTTTTCAAGGAAAGAATTCGCTCCTGAGGAGCAAAGTCTTTCCTTGAAAAGTAGACTCCTTTTTTCGAAATTTTTCAGATTATGGGATAGGCAATGGGAATTTTTGGAAGCTGTATCCCTTGTAAAATCTGCTGGAAAATAAATCAGGTGAATTCATTATTTCTTTAAAGCATAATGTATCCAGGGGTACGGACCAGCTATAATTTTGAATTGGGACAAGCTGGAACTGATTATATTGGTTTGGTTTTGTCCAGATAGTCCATTTACAGTGAAATTCCTGTATTAAGACCACCTTTGGGACTGTTGAAATGTGGTCTTTAAGACCACTTTTACTTTTGAAAAGTCCCAATGGTGGTCTCTAATTAGGAGTCACTGAGTGCGGAAATCACAAAGAATAAATGAAACCTTCTCCGATTGAATAAGCATTTAAAATCAGAATGATTTAGTCATAATTTTAGGTGGTCTTAATAGCGGAATTTTACTGTATTATTACAATAAGTACTAAATATTGTTAAAGATTTCAACTCAAGAGCACTTTTTATGCCCCTGCCATTCGAAGAATGGTGGAAAGGGCATATAGTGTTGCCCCTGTCTGTTCGTCGTCCTTTGTGCGTGCGTGTGTCCGAAACGCGGTCAATAACTTTCTTATTTCCGGATGGATTTTGAAATTATTTTGCAGAAACGTTAACCATCATGAGACGATTTGTCTTGCGCAAAACCCAGGTCCATACCTTCAAGGTTAAGGTTATACTTAGAGGTCAAATGTCAAAAAAAGGGCTTGAAACATAAACGCAATCAATAACTTTCTTATTTCTGAATGGATTTAGAAATGTTCAGAAATGTTCACCATCATGAGACTTTGTGCAGCGTGCAAAACCTGGGGCTGTATCTCCAAGGTCAAGGCAGTACTTAGAGGTCAAAGGTTAAAAAAAGGGTCCAAAAACTTAAACACATATATATATGCAGTCAATAACTTACTTATTATACCCCCGACATACGAAGTATGTCAGGGGGTATATAGTTTTCGTCTTTCCGTCCGTTCGTTGGTTCGTTTGTTCGTTCGTTAGTTAGTTAGTTCGTTCGTACTTCCGTCCGTCCCGCCGTTCGTCAACCTTTACGTCAAAGTTTTGCGTTAAACCTTTTTGATAGCTCATATCTCTGTAACCACATATTAAATTCTCTTCATATTTGGTAAAGGATATCTCTATAGCATTACATTTCATATGGAATAACTAAGCCCCTGGGTCAAGCCCCTGTGTGGGCTGTCTGTCTGTCCGTCTGTCTGTTCATCTACTTTTACATCAAAGTTTTGTGTTAAACCTTTTTATTAGCTCACCTGTCACGTAGTGACAAGGTGAGCTTTTGGGATCACTTTTTGTCCGTCGTCCGTCGTGCGTCCGTGCATCCGTGCGTCCGTAAACTTTTCTTCAAACGACATCTCCTCCTAAACCGCTGATCGGATTTTGACCAAACTTCACAGGAATGATCCTTAGGTGGTCCCCTTTCAAAATTGTTCAAATGGTTCCGGTCTGTTGCACATATAGGTCACAGTAGCCCAAAATAGATTTTTTTCACCGAAAACTTAAAAAATCTTCTTCTCTGAAACCCCAAGGCCCAGGTCTTTGATATTTGGTATGAAGCTTCATCTAGTGGACCCCTACCAAGATTGTTCAAATTATAGTGCTGGGGCCAAAAATGCCCCCGCACGGGGGCCCTTTGGTTTTACATTGGTTTATATAGGGAAAATCTTTAAAAATCTTCTTCTCTGAAACCGCAAGGCCCAGATCTTTGATATTTGGTATGAAGCTTCATCTAGTGGACCCCTACCAAGATTGTTCAAATTATAGTGCTGGAGCTAAAAATGCCCCCGCACGGGGGCCCTTTGGTTTTACATGGGCTTATATAGGGAAAATCTTGAAAAATCTTCTCCTCTGAAACCGCAAGGCCCAGGTCTTTGATATTTGGTATGAAGCTTCATCTAGTGGACTCCTACCAAGATTGTTCAAATTATAGTGCTGGGGCCAAAAATGCCCCCGCACGGGGGCCCTTTGGTTTTACATCGGCTTATATGGGGAAAATCTTGAAAAATCTTCTTCTCTGAAACTGCAAGGCCCAGGTCTTTGATATTTGGTATGAAGCTTTATCTAGTGGACCCCTACCAAGATTGTTCAAATTATAGTGCTGAAGCTAAAAATGCCCCCGCCCCGGGGCCCTTTGGTTTTACATGGGCTTATATAGGGAAAATCTTTAAAAATCATCTTCTCTGAAACTGCAAGGCCCAGGTCTTTGATATTTGGTATGAAGCTTCATCTTGTGGACCTCTACCAAGATTGTTCAAATTATAGCCCTCGGGCCAAAAATGCCCCCGCTCTAGGGCCCTTTGGTTTTACATAGACTTATATGGGGAAAATCTTGAAAAATCTTCTTCTCTGAAACTTCAAGGCTTAGGTCTTCGATATTTGATATGAAGCTTCAGCTAGTGGTCCTCTATAAAGATTTTCAAATTATAGCCCTGAGACCAAAAATGCCCCCGCAATGTGGCCCTTTGGTTTTACATAGACTTATATAGGGAAAATCTTTAAAAATCATCTTCTCTGAAACACAAGGCTTAGGTCTTTGATATTTGTTATGAAGCTTCAGCTAGTGGACCTCTACCAAGATTGTTCAAATTATAGCCCTGGGGCCAAAAATGCCCCCCCACCCTCCGGTGGCCCTTTGGTTTAACATAGACTTATATAGGGAAAATCTTGTTTTACATAGACTTCTATATGCAGGGTAAACCTTTAAAATCATCTTCTCTGAAACCAGAAAGCCCAGGTCTTTCATATTCGATATGAAGCTTCATCTTGTGGACCTCTACCAAGATTGTTCAATTTTAGCCCTGGGGCCAAAATTGACCCTGCCCGGGCCCACTTGTTATGCTTTAGATCAGGTGAGCGAACCAGGGCCCTCTGGGCCCTCTTGTTGATTGCTCATATCTCTGTAACCGCATGTTAGATTCTCTTCATATTTGATAAAGGATATCTCTATAGCATTTCCTTTCATATGGAATATCCAAGCCCCTGGGTCAAGCCCCTGGGTTGGCTGTCTGTCCGTTTGTCAACTTTTACGTCAAAGTTTTGTGTTAAACCTTTTTGATTGCTAATAACTCTTGTCACCACATGTTGGATTCTCCTCATATTTGGAACAGGATATCTCTATAGCATTACCTTTCATATGGAGTATCTAAGCCCCTGGGTCAAGCCCCTGGGTGGGCTGTCTGTCCGTTTGTCAACTTTTACGTCAAAGTTTTGTGTTAAACCTTTTTGATTGCTCATATCTCTGTCACCACATGTTTGATTCTCTTCATATTTGGTACAGGATATCTCTATAGCATTACCTTTCATTTGGAATATCTTAGCTCGCGGGTCAAGCCCCTGGGTGGGCTGTCCACCTGTCAGTCCGTTCATCAATATTTACATCAATGTTTTAATTGTGTTAAACCTTTTTAATTGCTCATATCTCTGTAACTACATGTTAGATTCTTTTCATATTTGGTAAAGGATATCTCTATAGCATAACTTTCATATGGAATATCTAAGCCCCTGGGTCAAGCCCCTGGGTGGGCTGTCTGTCAGTTTGTCAACTTTTACGTCGAAGTTTTGTGTTAAACCTTTTTGATTGCTTATATCTCTGTAACCTCATGTTAGATTCTCTTCATATTTGGTACAGAATATAGCTATAGTATTAACTTTCATATGGAATATCTAAGCTCCTGTGTCAAGCCCCCGGGTGGGGCTATGGGTCAATAATAAGGACTTACACATTTTGATCACGTCCAAGTTTTGTGTTAATTGTTTTGGTTTAAACAATATTTATTAGAATAAATTCACATATATTCATCGCATAATAGTATATGGTACAGGATTTGATAACTGTTTTCATTATACTCCTTGCATACAAAGTATATCAAAGGTTATAGTTTTTGTCTTTCCATCTGTTCATTATTAGTTAGTTTGTTGTTTCTTTATGCTGTGACCCTTGTCAGATTTGTCAGTTTATACATGTATATTGGTCCTTGTGATCTTAGAAACAACAGCGACTAGAACTGTTAAATTTTGCATAATATTTTCTCTTGAAATGCAGACAATAATAAATGCAAGTAATAATAAAAAATGCATTGCTTTATTATGTCATTATACAGCTACTTTAATTCAGCAAATGTTCTATGACAGCCTATTCTATGTTTTTTTTTCCAGTTGAAATTGTTCCAAATTGCAATAAACTTTGAATTTTTATTATTCAGCAAAGACAAGCAGTCTCATCTTTGGATATGATAAATTATTCTATATTTGTTGAAATGCAATAGTTATTCTCAGTGGACTAAATGGAAAGTTTATATGGAAAGGTTCAATGCTACAAACAAATTTTCATTTCCACTAAAAGGGGATGGCACAGGTCGGGGGTATACGTGCCCCACTGGGCACTTTCTCTAGTTTATGGATGGATTTTGAAATTACTTGGCAGAAATGTTCACCATAATGAGATGATGTGGTGCTCACAAAACCCAGGCAAATACTGCCAAGGTCAAGGTCGTAGTTAGAGGTCAAAGGTAAAAAAAAGGGTTTGAAACTTAACCACGGTCAATAACGGATGGATTTTGAACTTGCTTGGGAGAAATGTTCAACATCATGAGATGATGTGTTTCACTCTTTAACAAGCCTTGGTGGCTCAGTCAGATTTTGCTTGTTTGATTTGAGGTTTAACGTCCCCGTCAACACTGTAAAGGTCATTTTGGAGACGTTTCTTCCAGTTTTGTGGGACTTTTACCCGACATTGAGATTAAATGACATCTCAAGCCCTGCCGCCCAATGAAACCAGGTTTTATAAGCATGGACGGGCCGACTCGCATCGCTCTGCCTGGGCAGGCTTAGATCCTCGCGGTTTACCAGTACTCGTGTGCGGGTCCGTTTCAGCTCTGCGTGGAAGCATCATGCAGCCCATATATTTCTTCAAGCCCCGATGGGCGGGGGCCAGGCTCAGTGAGATATGTATATCTGGTGATGGTTCAATCCCTATGAGATCAGGCAACAGTGTTTCCTGGAAATTGATTATGAAATGTTTTATACAGTCATTATACCCCCGACATACGAAGTATGTCAGGGGGTATATAGTTTTCGTCTTTCCCTTCGTTCGTTGGTTTGTTCGTTCGTTAGTTAGTTAGTTAGTTCGTTTTTCATTCGTTCGTACTTCTGTCTTTCCTGCCGTTCGTCAACCTTTACGTCAAAGTTTTGCGTTAAACCTTGATTGCTCATATCTCTGTAACCACATATTAGTTTCTCTTCATATTTGGTAAAGGATATCTCTATAGCATTACCTTACATATGTAATATCTAAGCCCCTGGGTCAAGCCCCTGGGCGGGCTGTCCGTCCGTTTGTCAACTTATACATCAAAGTTTTGTGTTAAACCTTTTTGATTGCTCATATCTCTGTCACCACATGTTGGATTCTCTTCATATTTGGAAGAGGATATCTCTATAGCATTCCCTTTCATATGGAATATCTAAGCCTCTAGGTCAAAGCCCCTTGGTGGGCTGTCCGTCTGTTTGTCACTTTTCACGTCAAAGTTTTGTGTTAAACCTTTTTGATTGCTGTATATCTCTGTCACCACATGTTGGATTCTCTTCATATTTGGAAGAGGATATCTCTATAGCATTACCTTTCATATGGAATATCTAAGCCCCTGGGTGGGCTGTCCGTCCGTTTGTCAACTTTTAAGTCAAAGTTTTGTGTTAAACCTTTTTGATTGCTGATTTCTCTGTCACCACATGTTTGATTCTCTTCATATTTGGTACAGGATATCTCTATAGCATTACTTTTCATTTGGAATATCTAAGCTCGCGGGTCAAGCCCCTGGGTGGGCTGTCCACCCGTCAGTCCGTTCATCAACATTTACATCAGTGTTTGGTGCTAAACCTTTTTGATTGCACATATCTCTGCAATTACATGTTAGATTCTCTTCATATTTGGAAAAGGATATCTCTATAACATAACCTTTCATATGGAATATCTAAGCCCCTGTGTCAAGCCCCTGGGTGGGCTGTCCATCCGTTTGTCAACTTATACATCAAAGTTTTGTGTTAAACTTTTTGATTGCTCATATCTCTTTCACCACATGTTGGATTCTCTTCATATTTGGAAGAGGATATCTCTATAGCATTCCCTTTCATATGGAATATCTAAGCCCCTGGGTCAAGCCCCTTGGTGGGCTGTCCGTCCGTTTGTCAACTTTCACATCAAATTTTTGTGTTAAACCTTTTTGATTGCTGTATATCTCTGTCACCACATGTTGGATTCTCTTCATATTTGGAAGAGGATATCTCTATAGCATTACCTTTCATATGGAATATCTAAGCCCCTGGGTCAAGCCCCTGGGTGGGCTGTCCGTCGGTTTGTCAACTTTTAAGTCAAAGTTTTGTGTTAAACCTTTTTGATTACTGATTTCTCTGATTCTCTTCATATTTGGTACAGAATATAGCTATAGTATTAACTTTCATATGGAATATCTAAGCTCCTGGGTCAAGCCCCTGGGTAGGGCTAGGGGTCAATAATTAGGACTTACACATTTGGATGACGTCCAAGTTTTGTGTTAACTGTTTTGGTTTAAACAATATTTATTAGAATAAATTCACATGTATACATCGCACAATAGTACTCTCCATCGAGGAATAGTTGACAGTGACATCACGACTTGTTTTTGTTCTGAACAATACAAAGCTTATGGGGCTAACGGTAAAATAGCTCAAATAGTCAGCTACGTCACTGTCAGCTATTTGTTGGCGAACTATATATGGTACAGGATTTGATAACTGTTTTCATTATACTCCTTGCATACAAAGTATATCAAAAGTTATAGTTTTTGTCTTTCCATCTGTTCATTATTAGTTAGTTTGTTCTTTCTTTATGCTGTGACCCTTGTCAGATTTGTCAGCTTATATATTGGTCCTTGTGATCTTAGAAACTACAGCGACTAGAACTGTTAAATTTTGTATAATATTTTCTCTTGAAATGCAGACAATAATAAATGCAAGTAATAATACAAAAATGCATTGCTTTATTATGTCATTATACAGCTACTTTAATTCAGCATATGTTCTATGACAGCCTATATGTTTGTTGTTTCCAGGTAAAATTGTTCCAAATTGCAACAAACTTTGAATTTTTATTATTCAGCAAAGACAAGCAGTTTCATCTTTGCATATGATAAATTATACTATATTTGTTGAAATGCAATAGTTATTCTCAGTGGACTAAATGGAAAGTTTATATGGAAAGGTTCAATGCTATAAACAAATTTTCATTTACACTAAAAGGGGATAGCACTGGTCGGGGGTATACGTGCCCCACTGGGCACTTTCTCTAGTTCTCTTTCTTCTGCTTAACCTATTGTATACTAATGGACTTTTCCATTGCTATATGTTGGACAAATCCATTTGTCATATATAAAGGATGTCAGGCCTATTTTTTTGCTTTTATTCTGTTTTTGATGGAAAATTCTGTTAGCAAATAGTGCAGGCGCTGATCAGACGCCGCATTCTGCGGTGATCTGGGCCTGCACTGTTTGCCAAGGTAACCCTTTAGGGGTTTCCCGCATGCATTTGGTTAAATCAAGGGTGATTGTTAGTTTCTGTTGAAAGAACCTAGCAGTTACGGTAACCGCTTTAGTCACTTTAGTCCTGTGAAGAGTAGCTTAAAAATCCTTGTAAAGCAGAGAGCAGGCCTGTTTTATTGGGTTTGTTAAATGACAGAGCATGAATACCATGACAGAATTTCTCTTGTGAAGACTGAAACTCCAGGATAGCTTTTTCCTCATCAGCAGTAAATCTTTGAATTATACTATCAGATGCCAAGAAAAACTGCATCTGAAAATCTTGTCTATGTTGTACCGCCCCGATAGCTCAGTTAGTAGAGTGTCTGCATGGGGAATGGGAGGTCACAGGTTCGATCCCGGGCCGCGACATACCAAAGTCGTTAAAAATGGTACAAGCTGGTCCTCGCTTGGCACTCAGATTTAAGGGGTAGAGCTAGGACTGGTCAACCCAGTGTCAGGATAATGTGACTGGGTGTGGTATCATGTATTGTGTCTGGGACATGGTACTTCAGTGAGGCAGCACTAAAAGTGAGCATTGAGCTCCCTGTCCCAACCAGACACCGTCGTGATATGACTGAAAAATTGTTGAAAACGACGTTAAAACTGAATTCACACACATTGTCTATGTTGTCTGCTGCATCTTCTTGCAAACTTTTAAAAAAATATTTTTGCAAACAGGCAAATAGTATGGATCTTTATGAGTAGACCCCTTTTTCACTGGGATAGGACTAATAGAAAAGTGAACAGGAAGTCCAGAAAATTATCTCACTTTGAAAAGTGGCGGAAAAATCTGCCAGTTTTTCCCATTTCCCTTACGAGCTATATCTTTGTCATCTGGGGCCAGTTGTTCTAAACTAAAAGCTGCTCACATTTTTCAGCAAAAATAACACAATTGTATATTGTACTTACTAGAACAGTTAACAATCTGGGGCCAGTTGTTCAAAACTAACGATGTCATTAGTTAATGTATCGTTAAAACTTTGATCATTAAATATGCTGAAATTTTTGCTGGAAAAATGTGAGCAGCTTTTGCTTCTGCAAAAGCTGCTCACATTTTTTCAGCAAAAATACCAAAATTTTCAATATAGCATTTGCTAGAACAGTTAACAATTTGACCACTAACGAGCTCATTAAGCAAACGATCCTTTGAACAACTGGCCCCTGACCTCTAATGAGCTCGTTAAGCTAATGATGCTTTGAACAAACAGCCTCAGATTTGTGCTAAGCAAAATCAAATCACTGAGCACTGATTGTTCCATTGTCTGTCAGTGTTTTTTGTTTGCTTGATTTGATTTTTAACATCCCCATCAACACTATATAGGTCATTTTGGAGACGCTGCTTCCAATTTTGTGGGACTTTTACCCGACATTGAGATGAAATGACATCTCAAGCCCTGTCGCCCAATGAAACCAATAGGGTTTATAAGCATGGACGGTCCGACTCGCACTGCTTTGCCTTGGCAGGCTTAGATCCTCTAAGTGGTTTACCAGTACTCGTATGCGGTCAGATTCAGCTCTGCAAAAAGGGTTAAAGATGGTCCCAAAAACTGTATACAATATTCGGACAGTTTTAGGAGTTGCTGTAATTATCCTTAAATCTTAGCAAAATTGTTTCAGGATCCAGTAAGGAGTCCAAAAGGTGCAGTCGGAATGGCAAACCAGTGCAGACCCTGATCTGACTGCTCCTTCAGGAGCAGTCTGATCTGGGTTTACACTGTTTGCTTAGACCTGTCTCTCCCAATATTTAGGATCATTACGGTATATTAAACATGTAGGCATGTCCGACCGGTCAGTGGTCAGTTTTCTATATAATTTATTCATTTTTGCATGTTTGTATCCATCTTTAAACTCTGTTATACCCAAAATTGTGGCCCCCGCCCATCGGGGATTGAAGAAATAGATGGGCTGCATGATGCTTCCAAGCAGAGCTGAACCTGACCACACACAAGTACTGGTAAACTGCTTAGAGGATCTAAGCCTGCCCAGGTAAAGTGGTGCGAGTTGGACCATCCATGCTTACCCTTGTCCTGCTGAGCCCGGATATGCCTTATTTTCCAAACAATGAAGATCCAGATCAGAAGCCATCTGATCAGGATCTACATTGTTTGCCATTCAGATTGTGAATTTGTTGCAATAATTTGCATCAAGTAATCTGATTGGTTGATAATAGATAGTGGGTGTGGCATATTAAAATATTCAGCAGGACAAATCCTATTGGTTTCATTTGGCGACAGGGCTTGAGATTTCATTTCAGCTCACTGTTGCATAAAATTCCCACAAAATTGGAAGCAACATGTTCAAAATGACCTATTCAGTGTTGACAGGGATGTTAAACCGCTAATCAAACAAACAAAAATATACCCAAAAATGTGTTATAATGAACAGCATTATCTCTTATCTTGCTGTTCAGGACAACCCATATCTTTGGAAACAGTGTAGATCCAGATCAGATGGCTTCTGAAGAAGCCATCTGATCAGGATCTACACTGTTTGACATTCAGTTTATGAATTTATAGGAATAAATTACATCAAATAATCTGATTGTTTCAAAGTCACAGATGGGTGTGGCTAAAATGAATATTCAGCAAGAGAAGGGTTATATACAGCTGCTATCCAGTGCACCAGATATGAAATATTCCTTTCAGAGTGCAGCTGGCGTCTACAGTAACGATGTTATCAAAAGTTACATTGAAATAGTGTCAGATTGCCTTTAATTGTTTCATTGATTTGTCTGTATAAGAGATGGGTATTTCAGAGTCATCATCTTCAGATAGTGTTCGCTGTTAGCAAAACATCAGTTCTTAAGAACGTCAGTTATTGTTCTAAATATGGTCATTTGGGGATGAAGGGACAATAATCCGAACTTTTAGCAGGTTATTATCAGACTATATCTGTTTCCCTAAAGGGATATAAATAAGTAAGGAAGTGCTGACTAAATTGAGGCTATTTGGACTGTGGAATGGAATGAAGCGAAATGGATTAATAGCTGATATTGTTCTTGAGAAGGCTTCATAAAACTGGACAGTTTCATTTTGTGAAAATTATATTCTTGAGAAGGAACATATACATCTGGGGCCAATTGTTTAAAACTAACAGTTTCATTAGTTAATGTATCGCTAAAATTTTGATCATTTAATTTGGCAAATATGCTAATATTTTTGTTGAAAAAATGTGAGCAGCTTTTGCATCACATTTTTTTCAGCAAAAATAACAAAATTTTAATTATTTTACTTGCTGGAACAGTTAACAATTTGACCACTAACAAGCTCATTAAGCTAACGATGCTTTGAACATTTGGCCCATGCTTTAGTAAATTGATTTATTTTTATGGCCCGCCACAAAAAGTGGTGGGGTATTATGTTATACCTTCAAAAAATTTGATTGTCAGTCCATTAGTGCCTTATAATTTCGTGTCCGCTTCATAACTCTGATACCATAAATTTTGAGATATTTTCACAAAACTTCATAAAGAAACATGTTTTGTTTGTATGTTTGATTTAAGGTTTTACGTCCCCGTCAACATTGTAAAGGTCATTTTTGGAGATGTTGCTTCCAATTTTGTGGGACTTTTACCCGACATTGAGATGAAATGACATCTCAAGCCCTGCCACCTAATGAAACCAATAGGGTTTATAAGCACGGACAGTCTGATAAAGAAACTTGTAAAGCACCATTGAGATATTTTCATCAAACTTCATAGTTACAAATATAAAGCACCATGAGACGACATGCAGAACATATGAACTTTAACTCTGATTGTCCTTCTTTTGGAGTTATTGCCCTTAACTCTGATTGTCCTTCTTTTGGAGTTATTGCCCTTAATTCTGATTGTCCTTCTTTTGGAGTTATTGCCCTTTGACCATTGAACAAGGCCATTATTGCCGTGTATTCGGTTGAAAGCCTTTCGGGATATATTTGCAAATGTAAAGCACCATCAAACATATTAACTATAACTCTGGTTAACCCACTGTTGACGTTACGGCTCTATGAACATTATAAATATTGAAAATAGCCATTTCTGTCGATCATACTCATTTAAGTTGGAAACAGTTTCAGATATTTTGATGAAACTTCACACAAATATAAAGCATAATGAGAAAAAATGGAGAACACAAGAACAGTAACTCTGGCTAACCTTCTTTTGGAGTTATGGCCCTTTGAACTTTGAAAAAAGTAATATTTGTAACAGTCTATTAATTTAAACTAGAATGTATTTTCAGACATAGAAATTAAGTGGCTTTTTTTCTTCAAAGAAATTTTTGTGCATTATGCAGTGCTATTATGTGTGCAGACTTAGCTGCTAACCCCGTGCCAGGCACAGTCTTAGCTACTAACCCCGTGCCAGGCACGGACTTAGCTGCTAACCCCATGCCAGGCACGGACTTAACTGCTAACCCCGTGCCAGGCACAGACTTAGCTGCTAACCCCGTGCCAGGCACAAACTTAGCTGCTAATCCCGTGCCAGGCACAGACTTAGCTGCTAAACATATGCATCTGCTAAATTTAAGTAATGGCAATACTGCTAGCCCTCTACCAGGCACGGGCCTATTTACTAACCCTGCGTCAGGCACAGACTTTGTTGCTTACCCCGTGTTTGGCGCAGACTTATTTATTACCCTATGTCAGGCCGGGCCAGAGTGATAGAGCTAACCCTGTGTCAGGAACAGATGAAGCAGCTATCCACATGCCACTCATACAGCTGCGAATCCAAGTCACAGATGTTGCACCTAAGCTGTGCCAGACATGGATTTTTCAGCTAATTCAGCCTCTTGCCTGTCATTCACTAGTCAAGATATGTATATTTTGGTGGTGAAGTATCTTGAACCTAAGGCAGGATTCAATATGTAGAACAGATCTCTGACACTTTACCTAGTGGAATTAACCATTTCTTAGTTAGGCTGTGTTTATATAATTTGCACCCTGAATAAATTGTATAAAATATATACCATACCTTCCTTTTTTGAAGACCGAGCTTTATTTAGAAACATCTGCCTTCTTCCAAACACGGGGTAAGCAACAAAGTCTGTGCCTGACGCAGGTTTAGTAAATAGGCCCGTGCCTGGCAGAGGGTTAGCAGTATTGCCATTACTTAAATTTAGCAGATGCATATGTTTAGCAGGTAAGTCTGTGCCTGGCACGGGATTAGCAGCTAAGTTTGTGCCTGGCACGGGGTTAGCAGCTAAGTCTGCGCCCGGCACAGGGTTAGCAGCTAAGTCTGTGCCTGGCACGGGGTTAGCAGCTAAGTCTGTGCCTGGCACGGGGTTAGCAGCTAAGTCCGTGCCTGGCACAGGGTTAGCAGCTAAGTCCGTGCCTGGCACGGGGTTAGCAGCTAAGTCCGTGCCTGGCACGGGGTTAGCAGCTAAGTCTGTGCCTGGCACAGGGTTAGCAGCGAAGTCTGTACATGCCACAGGGTTAACTGCTTACACTGTCCTAAGCACTGGGGTCATGTGTTTCATAGATATGCAGCTCCTTGATGGATACCATTTCTTAGGTATGGATTTGTGTGGCACAAGCATCCAATCATTTGAAAACAGTTGTGTTCTACATAGATACATAGAAAAGTTCAATAAACATGCATGCTACAGTATACGTATTCTTGAATTTTACAATGGCTGCACACATAATAGCACTGCATAATGCACAAAAATTTCTTTGAAGAAAAAAAGCCACTTTCTATGTCTGAAAATACATTCTAGTTTAAATTAATAGACTGTTTAAACCTTAAATCAGACAAACAAAAATATACCCAAAAATGTGTTATAATGAACAGCATTATCTCTTATCTTGCTGTTCAGGACAACCCATATCTTTGGAAACAGTGTAGATCCAGATCAGATGGCTTCTGAAGAAGCCATCTGATCAGGATCTACACTGTTTGACATTCAGTTTATGAATTTATAGGAATAAATTACATCAAATAATCTGATTGTTTCAAAGTCACAGATGGGTGTGGCTAAAATGAATATTCAGCAAGAGAAGGGTTATATACAGCTGCTATCCAGTGCACCAGATATGAAATATTCCTTTCAGAGTGCAGCTGGTGTCTACAGTAACACTGTTATCAAAAGTTACATTGAAATAGTGTCAGATTGCCTTTAATTGTTTCATTGATTTGTCTGTATAAGAGATGGGTATTTCAGAGTCATCATCTTCAGATAGTGTTCACTGTTAGCAAAACATCAGTTCTTAAGAACGTCAGTTATTGTTCTAAATATGGTCATTTGGGGATGAAGGGACTATAATCCGAACTTTTAGCAGGTTATTATCAGACTATATCCGTTTCCCTAAAGGGATATAAATAAGTAAGGAAGTGCCGACTAAATTGAGGCTATTTTGACTGTGGAACGGAATGAAGCGAAATGGATTAATATAATAGCTGATATTGTTCTTGTTCTATAATAGGCTTCATAAGACCGGACAGTTTCATTCTGTGAAAATTATATTCTTGAGAAGGAACTAATACATACGGGACCATTTGTTTGAAACTAACAATTTCATTAGTTAATGTTCACCACAACCTCATTATAACATGGTTCATTATAACACGGTTATGGATATAACAGGGTTTCAAGATGGATCCCAAAAATGTACAGATTATATAGAAAAATGACCATAAATGGTCATTTTTCTATATAATCTATACATTTTTGTTTGGATATAACACAGTTGTTTAACTAACACGGTAGCTGCTTTAGACCCCATTAACAGTGTTATAAAGAGGTTTTGGTGTATTGTTAAAATTTTGATCATTTAATTTGGCAAATATGCTAATATTTTTGCTGAAAAAATGTGAGCAGCTTTTGCATTCGCAAAAGCTGCTCACATTTTTTTTTCAGCAAAAATAACAAAATTTTAGATATTTTACTTGCTGGAACAGTTAACAATTTTACCGCTAATGAGCTCGTTAAGCTAACAATGCTTTGAACAACTGGCCCATGCTTTAGTAAATTGGTTTATTTTTATGGCCCGCCACAAAAAGTGGCAGGGTATTATGTTATACCCTCTGAAAATTCGAGTGTCCATCTGTCAGCGCCTCATGATTTCATGTCAGCTCCATAACTCTGATACCATAAAATTTGAGATGTTTTCACGAAACTTCATAATGAAACATGTAAAGCACCGTGAGGTGACGTGCAGAACATATAAACCATAACTCTGATATTCCTTCTTTTGGAGTTATTGCCCTTTGATCATTGCACATGGCCATTTCCACTATGTACTTGTGTCTGCTCTGTAACTCTGAAACCGTTTGAGATATTTTCATACCAATATAAAGCAGCATGAGATGACATGCAGAACATATGAACTATAACTCTGATTTTCCTACTTTTGGGGTTATTGCCCTTTGACCATTGAACAAGGCCTTTTCTGCCCATTCATGTCGTTTAACCATTAACCGTTTGACGCTTATGGCCCACAAATCATCATCATCATCATCTTTTCTGCCCATGTATTCGTGTCTGCTCTGTTAGTTGAAAACCATTCAAGATATTTTCATGACATTTTTCACATATGTAAAGCACCATCAATCATAAGAACTCTAACTCTGGTTAACTTACTGTTGGAGTTACGGCTCTTTGAACATTTTAAATACTGAAAATAGCCATGTCTACCAATTGTACTCATGCAAGTTGGAAACCTTTTCAGATATTTTGAGGAAACTTCACACAAATGTAAAGCATAATGAGACAAACTGCAGAACACAAGAACAGTGACTCTGGCCAACCTACCTCTGGAGTTATGGCCCTTTGAACTTTGAAAAAAGTAATTTTTCTGCAGTATATTTGTGTCTGCTCTGTAACTTGAAAACTGAGATATTTTCTTGAGAATTAATGCAAATGTATATTTCTCATAATATGATTATGCAGAACACAAGAACCATAACTCTGAATTACCTGCTTTTAGAGTCACTGTCCTTTGAACATTGTAAACAGAGATCCTAGTCATATCCCTTTCTATAACTTGAAAATGATTTTGGAGATTTTCTTTAAGCCCTGCAGAAATGTATAGAAACATAAAGATGACTTGTAGAACACAATCCCTATGTCTGGTTTAATTAATTGTTGACAGAGTTGTGGCTTTTTGAACATTGAAAATAGTGGTTTCTGTGGTATACTAAGGTCTTGAATCTACTCTGTAAAATAGAAATTTTCAAAACAGTTTTCAGCAGAAAACAAGAACTGTAATTCTGGTCTACTTATTTTTGGAGCTATGGCTCTTTGAACGTTGAAAATAGTCATCTCAGTCAAATATTCATGTCAACTTCATTTAGGGAAAAACTAATGCACATTCACTTTGAATTCATTTTTAGCTCCCCTGAGCCAAAGGCTCCAGGGGAGCTTATAGGATGGTAGGCCTCTGTAGTCCGCCTGTCTTAGGTCAACCATTTTCAAAGGTATTCTTGTCCTCCTCCTTCGTACGTCAACCATTTTTAACATAGGTCTTCTTCTCTGAAACCACGGGGCCTATTTCAATTTAATTTCTTATGCAGCCTCCTGGCAGTGGGGGAATGAAAATTCGCAAGTATGGCCCAGGTCACATGACCAAGATGGCGGCCATGCCCAAATATGGTAACAACCTTACAAAATCTTCTTCTCCAACACCTGACTGAGCTGATTGTCATGAAAGTTGATATGTAGCATTGGGTGTCTGAGTACTACCAAGTTTGCAAAAATGATGATCCTAGATTGACCTTGACCTATTTTATGCCAAGGTCAAATTTGGTTCCTTCGGTTTTTCAATAGGAAAACAGTAAAACAATACATTTTGCAAAAAATATTGTGGTCTGTGACATGCGAATAGATATAAAATGAATGTCTAAGAATGTTAAAGGTCAAGGTCATTTTGTGACCTTGGCCCCAGGTTGCTTGAATTGAAAGTCCATTGACATTTCAAAATACATTTTCTCTGAAACCACGGTGCTACTTTCAATTTAATTTCATATGCAGCCTCCTAGCAGTGGGAGAATGAAAATTTACAAGTATGGTTTCTGTCACTTGACTAAGATGGCCATCATGCCCAAATATGGTATAACCTTAAAAAATCTTCTTCTCCAGAAACACTGAGCCAATTGTCTTGAAACTTGGGATGTAGCATTGAGTGACTGAGTACTACCAAGCTTGCAAAAATGATGACCCAAGATTGAGATTGACCTATTTTACACCAAGGCCAAATTTGGTTCCAAATTAGGCTTTTCAATTGGAAAAAAACTAAATCAATGCATTTTCTGAAAAATATTGTGGTCTGCGACATGAGAATAGGTACAAAATGAATTTCTGTGAATGCTAAATGTCGCTTGGATTGAAGCGCAATTGACATTTCAAAATAGATTTTCTTCGAAACCACTGGGCCAATTTCTTTAAAATTTCATATACAGCCTCCTGGCAATAGGGGAAAGAAAGTTTGCACAAATGGTCCAGGTCACATGACCAAGATGGCTGCCATGCCCAAATATGGTAAAAACCTCAATATGATCTAAAAGTGTTGACTGGTTTTCTCCTAACATATAGGTCTTGAAATCACAATGCTCCAAATCTCATCTAACCCATTTAGTACTGGAAACCCCAAAAGAGGTAAGTGGCAAACAGTGCAGGCCCAGATCAGACGCCACAGAATGCGGCATCTGATCTGAGGGCCTACACTGATTGCAAAAAAGTACAGCCAATTTCCGAATAAATTTTGAAGAAAACATAACTTGAAACCAATAAATTTTGAAATGGACTCCTGAAGGAGGAAGATTCCATTTGTTACAAAAAGGGATGATTATACTGCCTCATGGAGTCAGTTCTAACCCTTGTCCTGCTGAATATTCATATATGCCACACCCACTACTGATTATCAACCAATCAGATTACTTGATGCAAATTATTGCAACAAATTCACAATCTGAATGGCAAACAATGTAGATCCTGATCAGATGGCTTCGTCAGAAGCCATCTGATCTGGATCTACATTGTTTCAAAGATAAGGCATATCCGGGATTAGCAGGACAAGGGCTAACATTGTTCACCTCAGTCTGTATTTTGAGCAGAAACAAAAAAAGTTTTAAGAATGTAAAATTCTTTAATTTACAGCATTTGGTATTTGCCAGCAGACTCATTTTAAAAATTGATAAGTTAGTTCAAAGTTCTGCGATTTGTTCATTTATTGAACAGTGCTTTGGTAACTAACTGCCTATACAGATATGTTGTCCCTTAAAATGCCAGCAACAACAGGAAACAGATGACATTTTCAAATCAAAGCACTGATAGTACTGATGGGTCGATTGTCTCTGAGAGATCTGATCGCTGAGAAAAAAGTCCTGGGCTGAGATTTAAATTGTTTTGCTTTACCCTTAAATTCCAGTTTTTTTAAGCAAACAGTGTAGACCCTGATCAGATGCCGCATACTGCGGCATCTGATCTGTGTCTACAGTGTTTGTCAAGCCCAACTCATGCTTCCAGTCCAGATTCTACAGATAACCCTCTTACGCAACACTCTGACCTCAGAGCACCTATTTTCTATAAATAACATTTATTCCTACAAGTCAGTGATAGTCACATGGACTTTAGCACTGAACAACTGACAAACAGTCTGAAAATACCAGGCTTGACAATTCATTTGAAAAATCGCCCCCGCCCATAGGGGCTTGAAGAAATATATGGGCTGCATAATGCTTCCACGCAGAGCTGAATCCGGCCTGCACACTAGTACTGGTAAACCGCTTAGAGGATCTAAGCCTGTCCAGGAACCGCGGTGCGAGGCGGACCGTCCATGCTAATAAACCCTATTGGTTTCAGGGCTTGAGGTGTCATTTCATCTAAATGTCGGGTAAAAGTCCCACAAATTGGAAGCAACGTCTCCAAAATGACCTTTACAGTGTTGACGGGGACGTTAAACCTCAAATCAAACAAAGACTCAGATAAATATGAAAAAAAATATAATATTAAATGTGATTTAAGTGCAAAAAAAGAAGAAAAGAAATGTAGATTGTCATCTGCTTTGCTAATTTTGTTTGGTGTTTTAAGGTTTTACATGGCCCAATTGGGAAAAGTTACTAATTAGGAATGTTGTTATTTTTTGTAGTTGATCATTGATTGTAGCACTGCATATTTAAAAATTCATGATTAATTTTGCGCCCCATATCTGATATTGCAAGTTAAATTAAGGTTTGAATAATATATAGTTTTGTAAATTACCATCAATTTGTTTTCGCTGATCAAATTTTGATAAAAAATTTTATTCAAGCCTTGACTAGCAGATGGAATAATTTTCCCCTATTTTTCAGAATAAAATAAAACTTGGCATTTCATGTGAATTTTATGCCTGGCAGACAATTCACATGAAATGCCAAGCCTTATTTGTTTTCTCTCACAAGTAATAACAAAAAAAAAAATAAAACTAGATCGCGCAGTTGATGGCACGCCATCGCAAATCCCCACGTTTTGACCTCTTCAAGGGACCCCTGGGGGCTGGTCCAAAAATTAATGTGCTCTTGCAGAAGCCATTCATGTAAGTAACTCACACACCAAATTTGGTTGAATTCCAATGAACGGTATATGAGGAGATAGCCGGACAGACAGACGGACAGACGGACGGACGGAGGCGATAACAATATCCCCACTTTTCTTCAAAAAACGTGGGGATAATAAAATAAAATAAATAAAGACATTATCTTTTGCTCTAAGGTATGATCCCAGGATTCTCCAGACTTTCCGATGTCTCTTTTAACTGAGGTCCTGTCTCTGTATGAATTAGCTGTTGGTGGGACATAAAACTCAAACACACTCACTCACTTGCTCTAGAATTTGTCAATGTGCTGTAAGGGTTAAATATAGGTTGTACATTTACATGCTCACCTTAGCACAGTGTGCTCATGGTGAGCTATTATGTTCGGTCAATGTCCATCATGACTCATCAGTTGTGCATTGTCCTTCTTGTGTAATCAGCAATTTGCTTTTAATGCTAACCCCCTTAACGTTTAGGCCAGTTTCAATCAAACTTCATAAGAATGTTGCTTAGGTGACCCTTTTCCAAAATAGCTAAAATTGTTCCGCTCCAATGAACAAGATGGCCACCAGAGCTAAAAATAAAAAAATCTTTAAACGACAACTCTTCCTATACCTTTGGGCCAATTTCATTCAAACTTCACAGGAATGTTGCTTAGGTGACCCTCTACCAAAATAGAGAAAATTGCTAAGGTGACCTTCTTCCCCTCCGATAAACAAAATGGCCACAAGAGCTGGCAATAGAAAAATGTCAACAATTTGCTTTAAATGCCAACTCCTCCCAACCCTTGGGCCAGTTTCAAGCAAACTTCATAGGAATGAAATGCTTGGGTAACCCTCTACCAAAATAGCTATAATTGAACCACTCCGATGAACAAGATGGCCACCAGAGCTAAAAATAGAATAATCTTTAAACAACAACTCATATATCCTTGGGCCATTTTCATTGAAACTTCAAAGTGTATTTGTGCCAAAATAGCTGAAACTGTTCTGCTTGGATGAACAAGATGGCCACTAGAGCTTAAAATAGAAAAACCTTTAAACGACAACTTCTCCTGAACCCTTGGGCCAATTTCATTCAAACTTCATAGGAATGTTGCTTAGGTGAACCTCTATTAAAATAGCTTAAATGGTTTCGCTCCAATAAGCAAAATGGCTGCCAGAGCTAAAAACACAAAAATGTCAAAAGTTTACTTTAAATGCCAACTCTTCCTAAACCCTTTGGCCAATTTCAGTCAAACTTCATAGGAATGTTGCTGAAGTGACCAAAAAATAGCTAAAATCCTTTACTGAATTAGCTAAAATTGTTGTGCTCTGATGAACAAGAGGGTCGCCAGAACTTTTAGAACTGCCTTTTAAATTTTTGTATAATTTAATGAGTTTCTGTTAACAACTTATTAAACTTAATAACATTTAATGCCGTAAAAATCCTAAAACTTTGGACACCATGAGGACTTGCTGTAATTCTCCTAAAATCTTAACAAATTTTTTTCATGATTCAGCATGGAGTCCGAAAGGTACAGAAGGAATAGAAAACATTGTACACCCTAATTTGACTGCTCCTTCAGGAGCAGTCTGATCTGGGTCTGCACTGCTTGCTTAGGCCTATTTCAGTAGGTCTTTTTTAGCTCACCTGTCATGTAATGACGAGGTGAGCTTTTTGGATCACTTTTCGTCCTTCGTCCATGCATGCGTCCGTGTGTGCGTCCATCCATCGGTAAACAATTTCTTCAAACAACATCTCCTAAACTACTGATCGGATTTTGACCAAACTTCAAAGGGATGATCCTTAGGTGGTCCCCTTTCAAAGTTATTCAAACGGTTCGGGTCCATTGCACATCAAGGTCATGGGAGCCAAAAATAGATTTTTTTTAATGGAAACTTTAAAAATCTTCTCCTAAGAAACCAGAAAGCTCAGGTGTTTGATATTTGGTATGAAGCTTCGTCTTGTGGACCTCTATCAAGATTGTTCGAATTATAGCCCTGGGACCAAAAATGCCTCCTTCCCCCCAGTCCCTTTGGTTTTACATCGACTTATATAGGAAAAATCTTAAAAAAATCTTTTTCTCTGAAACCGCAAGGCCCAGGTCTTTGATATTTGGTACGAAGCTTCATCTAGTAGATCAATAACCGTTCAAATTTTAGCCCTGGGGCCAAAAATGCCCCCACCTCGGGGCCCTTTTCTTTTACATTTACTTATATAAGGTTTTGTTTTGTTTGATTTGAGGTTTAACGTCCCCGTCAACACTGTAAAGGTCATTTTGGAGATGTTGCTTCCAATTTTGTGGGACTTTTACCCAACATTGAGATGAAATGACATCTCAAGCCCTGTCGCCCAATGAAACCAATAGGGTTTATTAGCATGGACGGTCTGCCTCACACCGCGGTTCCTGGACAGGCTTAGATCCTCTAAGCGGTTTACCAGTACTAGTGTGCGGGCCGGATTCAGCTCTGCGTGGAAGCATCATGCAGCCCATATATTTCTTCAAGCCCCTATGGGCTTGGGCCGTACTTATATAAGGTAAAATCTTAAAAAATCTTCTCTGAAACCACAAGGCCCAGGTCTTTGATATTTGGTTTGAAGCTTCATCTAGTGCACCTCTATCAAGACTGTTCAAATTATAGCCCTGGGGCCAAAAATGTCCCCGCCCCGAGGCCCTTTGGTTTTACATTGACTTATGTAAAGAAAACCTTTAAAAATCTTCTTGTTTGAAACCAGGTTGGTCAGGTCTTTGATATTTGGTCAAGATAATGCAAATTCTAGTCCTGGGGCCAATAATGGCCCTCCCTGGGCCCACTTGTTATACTATGGATCAGGTGAGCGATCCAGGGCCATCATGGCCCTCTTTGTTTATAATAATAATAATAATAATAATAAAGACTTTATTTCAAGAGGGTAACACAATTAGTACAGAACTAATCTCCCTTGCGGCCCTCAATAATTACAAGTTATACACAGTGAGCAGTTAAGCTGATTAATACTAAGAAACACCATACAAACACACACTGACACAAAGATGTGTTACACACATATAAAATGAATGAAATAATGAATGAATGAATGAATGAAATAATGAATGAATGAATGAAATACACTATATATACAAACAAGCAATTCTGGGTGATTAAACAATGAATGAATGAACAAATAAATGAGTGAAAATAGAATTTACAAATTTACATTCACACACTCCCGTACACCTGCACACTGATGCAAATGGTCTCATACAAAGCTATAACTATGGCTGTCACCCATTTTTCATCCACTTTATACACCTGTTATGAAATGATTCAGTAGAAGGTGCACTTTTTACATCGCTGGATAAACAATTCCATATACACCCGGACCTCGTTATAGCACGATTCGCTACAGCACGAATTCGGATATAACACGGTTTTGGTTTGGACCCCAAATTTTCCCCAACCAACATTTATAAATTTTATCCATGGATTGTATCAGGTTTTAAGCACAACAACTTTATTTTCCTCTCACTTTTGACTGCGGTAATACGGTAGCTAACACGGTAGCTAACACGGTTTATAACGGTACTTTTTGATATTTATTGCAGGCCTCCAGCAGAGTTGGATACACAGTATATAAACTTGTTTAGTTTGACACGCATGATAAACATGAACTGCCATCGGCACAATCAGAAGTGTTGGCTTAGTGAGATAAAGAGATTAAAGAATTCAGTTACGCAACGGGAAAAAATATTTATCATGCTCTGTTAAGGATCACTGCTCAGCAGAAATTTTATACATCGATGTAGACAATGTGATCGGTCAAATGCAATAAAACTCATTTTCTAGAGCTGCATGTAAAAGAAAGTCAAATTTTTTCCCGCTTAAAAGCAAATGATAAAACATATTCAAGATCGATTTTCGCGGTAAAAAATTCATTCGAAGACGATGTGGGCCATTAAAAATCGTCATTATGGCTAAAGTATTAAGGGTTAGACACTTCAAGGGAAGTAATTCAAATTTCTTGTAAGCGTTGATCATTGTCCGGATCCGAACCCTATCCGGTAATTTCACCATTGAAAATATTAACGGTACTGTAGTTCGGTACGGTTCCGGACGCTCAGTTACAACAAAGATAGCCGGGAACCAGGTATCAAAATGGCGTCATACTCGCTGTCAGATCGGACAATTTCTGGATATAAAACATGGTTTATCAGCTGGTTTCGATTAAAGTGACTTGTTTGATTTGATGGGCCATGGTATTTACTGCCATTGATTAGTTCTAAACACATTTTAATCGGGAAATACGGTCATTAACCGGACCGCACATCATCATGTTTGGGAAACTATTGATCACCATTGTGTCAATGTTGATCTGTGACAAATACGGTCGGCGTTTATAACACGATTCGGTTAACTAACACGGTCTGTTGGTTGGACCCGGAGTTCCGTGTTATAACGAGGCTGAGGTGTAATAGGCCCTGAAAATGCCAAACTATTTCTATATAGTTCTAAGTTAGGTTTTGGTAGGAGAAAGTTTTCCACTGCAATGGATCGTAGACTATAACTTTCATTGCCAATGTGATTTATACGAGGCCTTTTCGAAAACATATTATTGATATAATCTGGAGTCATTCCTTTTGAAACTTTATACATAAATTTTGCTTTCCTGAAAAAGACTCTCTCTGAGACCGTCATTATTCTTAAATCATTAAGAGATTGATATACATCGTTAACATTGTAGTCTAGGATAATTTTGCAGGCTCTTTTCTGAAGCCTTTCAATTTGCATTAAATTTGTTTTCGTAGTACCTCCCCAAACTATGTTTGCATAATCGAGATGTGGCTGAATGTAACTCCTGTAGTAGGCTATTCTATGATTCAAGGATAGATAATTCTTAATTTTAGACAACAACCAGATATTAGTAGACATCTTCTTGACAACTTTGCTTATGTGATCTCCCCAGGATAGGTTATTGTCAAGTTGAATGCCTAACACTTTGTCATTTGAAACTGTAGAGAGTTGTATACCATTTAGTGATAGTTGTAAATTGTTATTTATCCTACTTCTTCTTTGGGAAGTTGTTGTTTAGAATAAGTGTAAGATTCTCATTTGTTTAGAACACACTCAGAATCAGAAAATTTTCATGAGGGATTAGTGGGTGTCCAAATATTGCACAGTGAAAACTTCACTGTGCACAGTGAAAACTTCACTGCTTGTGCACTCATGGCACATATTTCACTGTGTACTCATGTGGGAAGACACACTTTTGCCTGTTGTGTCTCATGTTATATTTGAAAAAGAACAATATGAAAACTGTTTGCATTTCATTATGATTTATTGGACAGGGATAACTTGGTTCAATAGAAGTTAATACAACTGGAATATTTGTGTTATCAGGCTCTGGGAGCTGTTGCTTTTCAGTGGTTTGGAATATGGAAATAATTATTCATTATGGTGTGTTTAATTAAAGTTCAAACCATTTTCAACTGAAGTAGAGTAAAAATCTTATATTAACACCACTTTTTGGTCTGTTCAAAAGTGGTCTTTGACCAGAGAACTCTGTATACAGAAAACACGAAGAAAGAATAACTGCAGCCTAACATGACAAAACAAGCTTTTTAAAGCAGGATTAGTCTTAATTTTAGGTGGTCTTAGTGGAATTTTTCTGTAGAATCTTCTGCTTATAGCCTACAACCTCCTTATTATACCCCCGCCATACGAAGTATGCAATGGGGGTATATAGTTTTTGTCTTTTCCGTCTGTCTGTCTGTCCGTAAACAATTATTTTGTGTCAAAGATATCTCAGGAACTGCTTCACATAGAAACTTGAAATTTTGCACACATGATCAGTATGACTACTTGTATTGTGGGAAAGAAAATAAGGGCCAAGGGGTCAGGCCTTTTAGAGTTATTTCCCTTTGTAGTTCTTGCTGTTTAATAGTGTATATTTTTATTTTGTGTCAAAGATTTCTCAATAACTACTGTACATAGAAACTTGAAATTTTGCAAACATGATCAGTATGACTAGTTGTATTGTGGGAAAAAAAATAAGGGCCAAGGGGTCAGGCCTTTTAGAGTTATTTCCCTTTGTAGTTCTTGCTGTTTAATAGTGTATATTTTTATTTTGTGTCAAATATTTCTCAATAACTACTGTACATAGAAACTTGAAATTTTGCAAACATGATCAGTATGACTAGTTGTATTGTGGGAAAGAAAATAAGGGCCAAGGGGTCAGGCCTTTTAGAGTTAATTTCCCTTTGTAGTTCTTGCTGTTTAATAGTGTATATTATTTTGTGTCAAAGATTTCTCAATAACTACTGTACATAGAGACTTAAAATTTGGTAGCAACAACCAGTATGACTACTTGTTTCAGCTGAGGTGATGGCACTGGCCGGGGGTATACGTGCCCCACTGGGCACTTTTGTCTAGTTCCTTTTTGTACCAAATGGAATCTGCCTCCTTATATATAGCAGGAGTCCATTTCAAAATTTAGGGGTGATAGGTTGCATAATCTATAAAATATATTTGCAAAATGGCTGAATTTTTTTGAAACAGTGTAGGCCCTGATTAGACACTGCATTCTGGGACGACTGATCTTGCCAGTTACCTGTTTATGGGTTATAACATTATTGTTGGGAGAACCAATGTTATATCCAAACAAAAGTGTATATATTATATACATTAAATAAAGAAAAAGGATCATATTATGGACATTTTTCAATATTATTTGGGATCCATCTTTAAACCAAATCTGCCGCTCCGGGGAACGGGAGGTCATGGGTTCGATCCTGGGCCGCGACATACCAAAGTCTTTAAAAATGGTACTAGCTGCTCCTCGCTTGGCACTCAGATTTACGGGGTAGAGCTAGGACTGGTTGACCCAGTGTCAGGATAATGTGGCTGGGTATGGTATCATGTAATGTGTCTGGGACATGATACTTCAGTGAGGCAGCACTAAAAAAGTGAGCATTGAGCTCCCTGTCGCAACCAGACACCATCGTGATATGACTGAAAAATGTTGAAAGCGACGTTAAACCCAAATTCACACACACACACACACACACGCACACACACACATAAACCAAATCTGTGTTATAATGAACAGTGTTATAAAATGGTTAAGGTGTATAATTTATAGGGCTGTCAAAATGTTTAGACATGTATTTAGAAAATGAACATTTTACAAACAGAGACGCTGCATTTTGATCTGATCTAGCCAATGTCCCATTTAAAATTGGTTAAACATTTTTATTTTGCTTTAATTATATACACATGCAGAAAGCCCAGAGAACTAATGAATATTGGCGTAATATGGTCATATATGTTGGAGGAAACTGGAGTACCCAGAGAAAACCATCACATTGACAAGTCTGTGTAATGAACACCGCTCTAAATCCCACTTTTTGCAGAGAAAGCTGGGGTTTACATAGGTATACATTATTTTTCTTACTTGGGTCCAATTTAACCCATAGCATGTGGGAAAGCCTTAAAGTGATACCTTGGCTAACAGTGCAATCCCCAAGATCAGACACCACAGAACGCAGTGTCTGATCAGGGCCTGCACTATTTGCCAACAGAATTTTCCATCAAAACAAGAATTCCGCTGAAGGCTATGTCGCGCCTGTGGGGCTCAAAGTCATCGAACCATGATATGTAGGTCAAGGTCAAACATAGATGCTTGCACAAAAGATTCCATTCTCAAATGCAAGCTTGTACTAAGTATCATTAATGAAGCTCTAATAATTCTTGAGAAATGAACTTAACCATTAGGGTGAACGCTAGGGTGGTCACAATATTTTACAAAGTCAATGAACCATGAAATTTAGGTCAAGGTCAAATATGGATGCTTGCATTTAAGTTGCCATCCCCAGATTCAAGTTTGCACCAAATATCATTAATGAAGCGCTTATAAATCTTGAGAAATAAACTTGACCATTAGGGTGAACGCTAGGGTGGTCGCAATATTTTACAAAGTCAGTGAACCATGAAATATAGGTCAAGGTTAAATATGGATGCTTGCATTTAATTTACCATCCCCAGATACAAGTTTGTACCAAGTATCATTAATAAAGCTCTTATAGTTCTTGAGAAATAAACTTGACCATTTGGGTGAACGCTAGGGTGGTCGCAAATGTTGACGCCTTGACGAACAGATGGACGAATGAACAGACGGATGAACAAACGGACGGAAAACCGGCCGCCTATATCGCGCTATGCTAATAGCAGGTGTGACATAAAGACTAAAAAAAATGAAAAAAATATAGGCCTGACACCCCTTATATGACAAAATTTAATGAACTTGTCCAACATAAAGCAGTGGAAAAGTCTACTAGTATACAATGGGTTCAAAACAGAATGTGGATTCCCGTTAGAGACACCTCATTGAGCCTGTTCTGACAAGCATCCACATTTTTAAAATATGTTTGTAGCAGGAATAAGCAAATACAGTAAAATTTATAATATTAAGACCACCTTTGAGACTGTTCAAAAGTGGTCTTTTAAACCACTTTTGAACAATCCCAAAGCTAGTCTTTGTACAGAGGACACTATATTTGTTTGTTTGTTTGAATTGAGGTTAAATGTCCCCGTCAACACCATTTAGGTCATTTAGAGATGTTGCTTCCAAGTTTGTAGCACGTTTACCCGACATTGAGATGAAATGACATCTAAAGCCCTGTCGCCCAATGAAACCCAAAAGCTTGTATGCATTGGATGGTCTGACTTGCATCACTTTGCCTGGGCAGGCTTAGTCTTTCTAAGCAGTTTAGTGTCCAGTCCAGTTTCAACTCTGCGTGGAAGCACCATGCAGCCCAATCTATTTCTCCAAGCCCCGATGTGGGGGGGAGGGGGGAAGAGATCGAGGACACTGTATGGAGAGTTAAACACAAAGAAATAATTACATGTTAACTGAAACCTAGTAAATAAGGTTTCTAAAGCCAAAAAAGTCTTAATTTTAGGTGGCCTTATGGCAGATTTTAAAAAAATATCACACATTTTCAGCAGAAAAATGTCAGGTTTGGAGCCATGAAAGAATGACTTCAGCAAGTTTAATCAGTGGTTGAGAATAGTCAAACCCTAAGAAGAAAAAAAAACAGTTTTCGAGTCGTCAGGTGTCACCATATAAGGAAGGACCCATCATCTGTTGTTTTGAGCACAAACAATAATAACAATAATAGTAATTATAATAACAATAGTAACAATAATTTTGAGAAAATTGATAATAATAATGATAATAAGAATAATAATTTTGAACCAGAATGATAATAATAATAATCATAATAATTACAGTAATTTTGAGCAAAAAATACTGCAACTACTGTTACTACAACTGATACTACTACTACTTCTACTACTGCTACTATTACTACTACATGTACTACTATTACTACTACTACTTCTGATAATAATAATAATAATACCACCAATAATAATGGTAATAGTATAAAAGTCACCAGCCTCGGTAGCTCAGTCGGATGCTCAAAAATGTCCTACAATTGTGTTGACTGGGCCATTAAACTCCAATACAAACAAACAATAGTATAAAAGTGAAATTTACCATTTGATAAACTTTAAGTACATTTCTGCAGTATATGCTAAAACGTGTTTAGCCCGAAAGAATCAACTTTTGACAAAAAATGTTACAAAAATATCAGCCTGGTAAGCATATATTGTTGCCTGTGAGAGTTGACCCCCTTTGAAAAGGGCTCAGTTCTCAGGAAGGCAAGCAGAAAATCTGGCTCCCTTTTATGGTCAAAAGAATGTTTTCTGTTGTCCAAATGAATAAATTAATTTAGCCAAACCCATTTCTGACTCTCATCTAATCAGATTATTTGATGCAGTTAATTCCTACAAATTCACAAACTGAAGGCCAAACAGTGTAGATACAGATCAGATGGCTTCTGAAGAAGCCATCTGATCTGTATCTACACTGTTTGTAAATGGTTGTGTATTCTGGTTCAGCTGGGTAAGGATTAGGTGTAATTTACCTAAATGTATGTGAACAGTGTAGAGTCAATCAAGTCAGCTCATGTTGATTAGCCCACTCGGGATCTACACTGTTCTGTTGATGATCTTGAATAAACAGTGGACAACCCCAAAGTCAGAGAATTTAGAATCTGTTTCAGAAACTCAGAATGGTTTTAATCGCTTTAGGCTCTACAGAAAATTTTAGAACAGACAACAGTTTAATTTTTTTTTCTCATTTTCATATGAACAAAGGCTTGACATTTCATATGAATCATCCACACAGCTGATAATTCACATATAATGTCTAGTTTTATTTTCTCTGCTTAATAGCAAACCTATTTAATGACATGGTATTTGATATAATTATATAACTCTGGTAGACTCTGATAAACAGTATTCTTATGCATTTGATATTATTTCAGTTTGTGTGTATAATTATGTATCCCAAACATGTACATGTTATACAGAAAAATAGCCACAAATATATATATTTTTGTTTGGTATTTATTGAACGGGCTTCCATCATGCCTAATGGGTAAGAGTGTTCTCTTAATCGTTAGCTCTTTCATGGTTGTGGTTTGAGCCTTGCTCGGGTCAAGTGAGATGATAATTTCTGCAACAGAAGGTTTGTGGGGTTTTCCCTGGATACTTTGGTTTTTGCCCACCATTGATTAATGATCAACTTGATATAAGTGAAATAATATTGAAAGGGCCATAAAACCAAAACCGAAAAAAAAAAAAAAAAGAACAGGAAGGGAAAAAACATTACGATAACACACCCATGGGAAATACTGGATTTGATTTTATCTCCAAATGATGAAAATCAATGATATTTTTCTTATTTATACTGCAAACATAGGTTGTAGGTGCTTGTTAGAACTGCCCCATTGAGGTGGTTCTAATGAGTACCCACAACCTATATATTGGAGCAGAAAATTAATAAGAAAAATAATGTAAACCCCGTAAACCCCAGTATTCTCTATGTAAAGTGGGTTTAAGGGGGTGTTCATTTCACGGATTTGTTCACGTGATGTGTTGTTTGACCTTTGGTCTCAACAATCGTGTTATAAAATGAAGGTGGGGTGCATTGAAAATATTGTTTTCTGCGGGTCATGATGGTGCTTTAAGGGCTGAATGGGTATGAAAACATATAGGGAATATATGGAACAATTATGATTTCAAGAGGATTAATGATTTGAAATATGACACAAGTGTCATTACTTTTATAAAAGGATATAGATTTTTTTCCTTTAATTGTTAAAATTTCAAGGATGCAAGTGGCTGATCATTGTTCAGATTATATTCAGATCAATAGGCAGTGAAATAAGGTGGAAATTGAAAAACAAAACAAAAAATACATTTTGAATGACAGTTAGTCATTTCTTGGAAAATTCTTATGTAACTATGGCATCATCCGAGGAATCTGTGACCAGACAACTTTCAGAACCGTCGGATATTCTAAGTCGTAAGTTACACAAGGGAAGTCGTAGGCACACGAGTCAGAGTCTCACGAGTGTGGAAAGACTTGCTAAGGGTTTCACTATTGACGCCAGCATGTTGTCACGACATGAATCGGTGGATTATGGTGAGAAAATTGAAGTTCAGGAGATAGATGATACAGATCTGGAGAGCCAGGTTAGTTTCTCGGAAGTATTACCGGTACATGTAGTTATTGATACATTTCATTTCGTTTGTTTGATTCGAGGGTTAACATCCCCATCAACACTGTATAGATCATTTTGGAGAAGTTACTTCTAATTTTGTGGAACTTACTCAACACTGAGATGAAATGACATCTTAAGCCCTGTCGCCCAATGAAAGCAATGGGGTTTATAAGCATGGACGGTCAGACTCACACCGCTTTGCCTGGGCAGGCTTAGATCCTCTAAGCAGTTAACTGTTTACCAGTACTCGTATGAGGTCGGTTTCAGCTCTGCGTGGCAGCATCATGCAGCCCATCTATTTCTTCAAGCCCCGGTGGGCGGGGGCGATTTATAAAATGACGTTATCCACTAAATAACAGTGACATTATATGGGCCCCGTTAAGCGATTTTGGTACTTATGGCCTATGCGAGCAGCGAAGGTTCAGGCGAGCCTGCGCATCCGCGCAGTCTTGCCAGAACCTTCGCTGCTCACTCATACAAGCAGTGAATCAAGAGGAACCTTCAGACAGAAAGCCATATCCCTGGCCCCTCTGAATGGCTGGGCATGCGCAGTTAAAATTTGTCATGACGGAATGCTCGAAGACATAAACTTGCTTGGCGGGGCTCATATAATAGAGTTCTGTGCACTGTAATAGAAAATGCTTGCTCCAAGGCGATATAAAATCAGGGCCCAGGAGCTTAGCAAACATGTTAGTGATCAAAATGCCAACTCTCCGAGAGTACAAAACTCTAGTGATGGAGTGGCTTTTGCAAATGCAAAAGCTACTCACCTTTTTCAGCAAAAATATCACTGCATTTGCCATATAAATGCAGTGATCAGAGTTTTAAGTAATAACCCTTATCTTGCTGTTCACGACAACCCCTATCTTTGGAAACAGTGTAGATCCAGATCAGATGGCTTCTGAAGAAGCCATCTGATCAGGATCTACACTGTTTGACATTTCATTTATAAATTTGTAGGAATAAATTACATCAAATAATCTGATTGGTTTAAAGTCAGAAATGGGTGTGGCTAACCTGAATATTCAGCAAGAGATTAACTAAGGATTAACTTTGTTATTTTCAAACAACTGGGTACAGGTTTTTAGTAAAAGTTGTGTGAACATAAGATATTTTTTTTTTGTTTGAACATGGATGATCAGTATCATATTTACCATAATGATCCTAAGTTTTTGGACGGATAGGCCTAAGCAAACAGTGCAGACCCTGATTAGACTGCTCCTTTAATTAGACTACCGTTTGCCCTTCCTTCTGCACCTTTTGGACTCCTTGCTGGATCATGAAACAAATTTATTAAAATTTTAGGAGAATTACAGCAAGTCCTCAAAGTGTCCCAACTTTTAGGATCTTTACATTGTATCTATTACTTTTTGAGAGAAAGTACTGAGTTTACCATTGTATTGGGACAGACATGCCAGATGAAGCAAACAGTGAAAACTCAGAATGAGATGCCTCCACTCCATCATGTGAACAAGTCCGTGAAATAAAGACCCCCTAAACCGCACTTTATATAGAGAAAACTGGGGTTTAGGGGGTAAACATTATTTTCCTTATTTCTGCTCCTAGACATAGGTTGTGGGTACTTGTTAGAACCGCCTCTACGAGGCGGTTCTAACGAGCACCCAAAACCTATGTTTGGAGTGTAAATAAGAAAAATATAACAAATTTTCATCAGAAAAATTACCTTTAAAAATGCACTATATCACACGGATATGTTATTGTAATGCATCATCAGAAGCCTCCTTAGTGCAGTGGTTACGCTACTCACCTTGTAAACCAGGGATTGCAGGATCAATCCTGGGCTTCTCCAGACTTTCGGATGAGTCTTTAAACTGAGGTCCTGTCTCCATATGACCTTAGCTGTTGGTGGGACGTAAAACTGAAACACTCACTCACTCCACTCATCATGCTTGTTTTTGGACACAGTGTTTGGTAGTAAATTGTACTGGTTCATATTTTAAGAACAAGTATGGTTTGGAGTGGATGTGTCTGAATATTTAGGGTAAATATATAAGGTAACACTTGGCATTTCATGTACCGTAAAAATCCTAAAATTTTGGACACTTTGAGGACTTGCTGTTATTCTAAAATTTTAACAATCCAGCAAGGAGTCAAGAAAGTCCAGCTGGAATGGCAAATAGTGTAGATCCTGATCAGACTGCTCCTTCAGAAGCAGTCTGATCTGGGTCTGCACTATTTGCATAGGTTTGTCTGTCCCAATAATTAGGATCAGTATAGTAATCACCTTTTTTAAGCAGACAATTCATTTGAAATGCCAAAACGTGGTGATTTGAAGTTAACCCTTATCTTGCTGAATATTCATTTAAGCCACACCCATTTCTGTCTTTCAACCAATCAAATTACTTGATGTAATTTATTGCTACAAATTCATAAACTGAATGCCAAACGGTGTAGATCCTGATCAGATGGCTTCTTCAGAAGCCATCTGATCTGGATCTACACTGTTTGCAAAGATAGGGGTTGTCGTGACCAGCAAGATAAGGGTTAAAACTTTTTTTTTATTTAGAATTTACGGCCCTTTCAGGATTATTTCACTTTTATCGAGCTGGGTCCAATTGTTCAAAGCATCATTAGCTTCGTAATGAGCTTATTAGAAGCCCCCGCCCATAGGGGCTTGAAGAAATATATGGGCTGCATGATGCTTCCACGCAGAGCTGAATCCGGCTTGCAAACAAGTACTTACTGGTAAACCGCTTAGAGGATCTAAGCCTGTCCAGGAACCGCTGTGTGAGGCGGATCTTCCATGCTTATAAACCCTATTGGTTTCATTGGGCGACAGGGCTTGAGCTGTCATTTCATCTCAATGTCGGGTAAAAGTCCCACAAAATTGGAAGCAACGTCTCCAAAACGACCTTTACAGTGTTGACGGGGACGTTAAACCTCAAATCAAACAAACAAAATGAGCTTATTAGTCGGCAAAATGATGACTGGATAAGTAAGTTAAATATGTCATACAGTGGTATTTTTTTGCTGAAAAATGCGAGCTGCTCACATTTTTGCAGCAAAAATATTGGTATATTTGCCATATTAAATGACCAAAGTTTTAACATATGTTAGTCCATTGTAGGCAGGAAACCCCTAAAAGGGTAGCCTGGCAAACAGCACAAGCCTAGATCAGACGCTGCATTATGCGGCGTCTGATCAGGGCCTTAGCTATTTGCTAATAAAATTTTCCGTTAAAAATAGACCTGACACCCCTTAAATAACAAATGGATTTGTCCAATATATAGCAATGGAAGAGTCCACTAGTATAAAATGGATTAAATCGACTGGCCCCTGATCTCAAATCAGAGATGGGAAAAACTGGAGTACCCAGAGAAAAAACCACCATACCTTCCATTGCAGATTCCCACATTGAAAGTTTAGATTTGAACATCATGCAGAATTGGCAAAAGCGATCTGATTTTGAGGAATGAAATTTTTTTGTTGGGTGTGCTCCTGTTTCTGTTTAGTTTCTGCTTGACGCAGTCTTAAGGATGTTTAGTTTGTTTGTTTGTTTGATTTGAGGTTTAACGTCCCCGTCAACACTGTAAAGGTCATCTTGAAGACGTTGCTTCCAATTTTGTGGGACTTTTACCCGAATTTGAGATGAAATGACTTCTCAAGCCCTGTCGCCCAATGAAACCAATAGGGTTTATTAGCATGGACGGTCAGCCTCGCACCGCGGTTCCTGGACAGGCTTAGATCCTCCAAGCGGTTTACCAATACTAGTGTGCGGGCCGGATTCAGCTCTGCGTGGAAGCATCGTGCAGCCCATATATTTCTTCAAGCCCCTATAGGCGGGGGCGTTAAGGATGTTTAGTCTATTCACCGATAGTTGCAGAGTAAGAAGTCTGAGACTTTACCCATTGCATGACAGAAACCCCTAAAGGGGTACCTTGGCAAACAGTGCAGGACCAAATCAGACGCCGCAGAACGCGGCGTCTGATTTGGGCCTGCACAATTTGCTGAAGAATTTTCCATCAAAAATAGAATGAAATTGAAAAAAATAGGCCTGACAGCCCTTGCATGACAAATGGACTTGTCCATCATATAGCAATGGAAGAGACCACTAGTATACAATGGGTTAACCCTTGTCCTGTTGAACATGGATATGATCTAACATTGCAAACTGCAGATCCAGTTCAGAAGGCTTCTTCAGAAGTCACTGAGCTTGATCCTAAGTAATTTGATTGGTTGATATATAGTGAAAATTGAGTCTGGCTAACTTTATTTATTCAGCTGAAAAAGGGTTGAAAAACATTTTAACCCCTTGTACTGCTCAATAAATTAGTTTAGTCACACCCATGTTCGACTCTCAACCAATCAAATTACTTGATATAATGTACAGTCCAACCTGTATTAAGCAAACACCTATGGGATATTCAAAAAGTGCTTGCTTAAGGCATGTGCTTGCTTAACACAGGTGAATTTTAATCCATTTTCCTTTTTCGGGAACTGAATCCCTCTTGTTTAAGACAGGTTGCTTGCTCAATATAGGTGGCCACTAAGACAGGTTTTACTGTAGTTGTTCAATTTACAAAGGTATGATGATTAGATGTAGTAGAATTTGTCCTGTTCATCAATATTAAAATGCCAACGATTGTTGGCATTTTAATATTTATGAGCAGGACAAATTTGATGCTCATTTTTGAATCTCATGCTCAGGTTTCTATCCTCGCGTGATTGTATTCTTAAAGCTGATTTCATCTGTGGACCAAATGTTACAAGAACATTTTTAAAATTCTTTGAAAGAACATGTTGGCATGTACTTACATGAACTCACGTTTTCTGTTTATTCTGCAGTAAGTGTTAATTGAACCGCTGATTAATTTGTTCTGCACCTTCACTTGAAAGTCAAAGACGGCTACAAAGACGGTGGCACATGTTTTCTAATAGAACAGCTAAACATGTAATATTGATCAGCAGGATGCAATGGGTTAACATGATAAAGAATGTTTCTTAACCCTTTTTGTACCAAATGGAATCTTCTTCCTTATATAATAGCATACCGTATTCGACCCATTTACCGCACATGCTCCTATAAGCGCACACCCAAGTTTTTTCTGGAAAAAATACACAAGCGCACACTTTACAGTAACCTCCCAACAAATTCATATTGAGTTTTGCTGCATCTTTGACCTGGACAATCAAATGTATATGTGGTAACCCCCTTTGCTGAAATTCAACTCTATAAAATAATCATATCGGAAGCTTTTTTTCCTATTTTTTTTTCGTATTGAGTGTGCGCTTATTAGGTAGATTTTTCACCACATTATTTTCATACAATTTTGAAAAAACTAAGCTCACGGTGCGGTAAATAGGTTGAATACGGTATGTCCATTTCAAACTTTAGGGGTGTCAGGTTGTGTTTTCTTCAAAATTGATTAGGAAAATGGCTCAACGTTTTGCAAACAGTGTAGGCCCTGATCAGATGCCGCGTTCTGCGGCGTCTGATCTGGGCCTTCACTGTTTGCCGGTGTACCCGTTTGGGGTTTCTGGTACTAAATGGGTTAAGCTTGACCATATTTTCATATGTAATCAGACAGACAAGCTTGAACTCATGGCTGAACGTTCTGCAAACAGTGTAGGCCCTGATCAGACGCTGTGTTCTGCGGCATCTGATCTGGGCCTGCACTGTTTGCCAGTGAACCCGTTTTGGGGTTTCTGGTACAAAATGGGTAAAGCCGAACAGAAAGGCTTCCAAGAGAATTCACTCTTACTTCTGCCATACATAAGTAACTTTTCCTCCAGGCCCCCGCCCAATGGGGCTTGGAGAAATAGATTAGGCAGCATAGAACTTCCACATAGAGCTGAAACCCAGCCCAAACCAGGACTGGTAAATGACTTAAAAGGTCTGAGCCTGCCCAGGCAAAGTGTTGCAACTCAGACCGCCCCTGTATATAAACCCTATTGGTTTTGCTCGGATGGAAGCGCTTGGGGTCTGATCCACAAAATTGGAAGCAACGTCTCCAAAATGACCCAAATAGTGTTGACCGGGGCATAAAACCTCAAAACAAATAAACACTACAACCTCCATTAGCAGTCGCCTCTGTTCAGCCTCAATTGTTCCCTGCAACCCATTTAACCCTTGTTCTGCTGAATATTCATATAAGCCACACCCACTACTGATTATTAGCCAATCAGATTACTTGATTCAAATTATTGCAACAAATTTACCATCTGAATGGCAAACAATGTAGATCCTGATCAGATGGCTTCGTCAGAAGCCATCTGATCTGGATCTACATTGTTTCAAAGATAAGACATATCCGGGATTAGCAGGACAAGGGTTAACAATATGGGCCACACTGAAGGAAAATGGGTCTTTGAGGTTGTATGTGTACCTAATGAAGTCTCAGATCAGCCTGCACATCCGGGTACAACTGACTTTTTACTTACATTATCTGCCATACAACTTCCTTGATTCCTGTCTCCTTCCCTGTTAATGAAACTACTGTGACAGTGGTTTAAAGTTTAAAAGCTTATATATGAGCCCCGCCAAGCGAATTTGGGTCTTCGAGCATTCCGTCATGACAAATTTTAACTGCGCCTACCCAGCCATTCAGAGAGGCCAGGGATATGGCTTTCTGTCTGAAGATTCATCTTGATTCACTGCTTGTATGAGCGAGCAGCAAAGGTTCTGGCGAGACTGCGCGGATGCGCAGGCTCGCCTGAACCTTCGCTGCTCGCGTAGGCGATAAGTACCAAAATCGCTTGGCAGGGCCCATATGTAGAAGCCTGCCCAGGAAAAGAGTGGTTTCTTAAACTGACAGCCTTGATATGATCTAAATATTTTTAAGGGGGTGTTAACCCTTATCTTGCTGTTCACGACAACCCCTATCTTTGCAAACAGTGTAGATCCAGATCAGATGGCTTCTGAAGAAGCCATCTGATCAGGATCTACACTGTTTGGCATTCAGTTTATGAATTTGTAGCAATAAATTACATCAAGTAATTTGAATGGTTGATAGACAGATATGGGTGTTGCTTAAATGAATATTCAGCAAGATAAGGGTTAAAACAAAGGTTTAGCTAAAGGAGTATTGAACAAGAAATATCTTTAAAAAAGATATGCGGCGTAGATTTAATTGGAAGGTTGTTTAGAAACCAGTGCTTCAGCTGAAGTGCACGACCCGCCGGATGCTTTTAGCTTGATGAGTGTTACCATATATGGGTATGGCGGCCATTTTGGTCATGTGACCTGGACCTAAAACTGTTCCCCCAATAAATGCGCCTTATCGTAAGGAGCAAAAATATATCTAATACTTTAGTACTATATTCTGAATCGTTTGCAGGATAAAATGAATTCTCACTTTTCCAATACAAAAGCATATGTGTCAAAGTTTGACCTAGGCACAAAGAAGGTCAATGTCAACCCAGGGTCACCATTTTAGCAATTTATGATGGGCCTACGTCCCAGATGTTATTTATCAAGTTTCGTGGAAAACTGCCAAGTGGTTCTGGAGAAGACTATTTTGAAGGGTTTTTACCATATATGGCTTGGCGGCCATTTTGGTCATGTGACCTGGACCCCATGAGCAAATTTTGGTTTCCTCCATCCCATAGAGGCTCCATATGAAATTTGATCTTAATCAGCCCAACGGTTTCCGAGGAGAAGCAGTTCGAAAATTTTCACATTTTTCGCCTCGGCGAGGGTATACTAAATGGAATGTAATATTTCGCAAGTTCATTGGTTAGACCTCATTGATACTATCAGTATGCCAAAAATTGTTTAAATATTCCAAGCGGTTAAGTCACTATCACCAATTTTCACAAACGGGTTACGGACGGACAGACAGACAGACCATATATGGCTTGGCGGCCATTTGGGTCATGTGACCTGGACCCCATGAGCAAAGTTTGGTTTCCCCCATCCCATAGAGGCTCCATATGAAATTTGACTTCAATCGGCCCAACGGTTTCCGAGGAGAAGCAGTTCGAAAATTTTCACATTTTTTCGCCTCGGCGAGCCTATACTAAATGGAATATAATATTTCGTAAGTTCATTGGTTAGATCTCATTGATATCTATCAGTATGCCAAAAATTGTTTAAATATTCCAAGTCACTATCACCAATTTTCACAAACGGGTTACGGACGGACAGACAGACTGACAGAATGACACGGTGATTTTAGGGCACTCTTAGAAAATCAACCGACTTCAGTCGGTCGCTTTTTCTGCGGGTCGTGCAATATGAGCTACAATAGTGACAGCAACAATTGTCTAGCTATGAACTGGTTTACTGTATTCAAACAAGTCAGATGTCACGCGAGGAAAAATAGCTTTGCAGAGGGCGGTGTCCCGCCTGTTTGAGCTAAGGTCAATGTAAAAGGTCAAGGTTAAAAACATGACCTCATTTCAAGAGCATATGATCTCAAGTATATGCACAACAAATAAGAAAACGTTATCATTTACTGTTTTTGAACACAAATTCTAGGGTTAACATTTCGGGTTGTCGCTATGGTGAACGTAAACGCATAGGCGGACGAACAAACGGACGAGCAGACAAACGGACGGAAACTTGATCTTATGTGCACCTAATTAAAACTCAAATTACACTTATTCCTTTTCAGAATTTATATAACATTAATGATATTCGAAAATGTCCATTTTGTGTTAAAATGGAGGACATAAAGTATGCTGAAGACAAATGATACACTGCAACTTTTATTTAGCATATATTGTAAATTAAACATCTGTCAATTTGTAATGCGATTATTACATGTTTTTGTCATGCTATATCTCTTTATTGGTTTCATTGGGCAACAGGGCTTGGGTGTCATTTCATCTCAATGTCGGGTAAAAGTCCCACAAACTTGGAAGCAACGTCTCCAAAATGACCTACACAGTGTTGATGGGGACTTTAAACCTCAAATCAAACAAACAATTCCTTTCGCAGAAAATTCTTCCTTTCGCGAAATGGTTCCTTTCGCTATATAGACCAACCACGTGAAATTAGGTCAAAATAGCTATTCACCGCAGCAGTTACAGAATTCACTAGAAACACAATTATACATATGACGTATGGTCATCAAAGGACAAGACGGTGAGCAAGCCGAAACTGTATATATTTTTCATTCATGTCTCACATAAAAAAAACGAAACATTTCCTAGTTTAAAACTTCAGTAAACTGTCGTACTTTTGAGTAGATTTATTTATGCAAATCATTGACCAATGAAATGGTCATCTCCTTGGACATGTGGTTTTATTGACCAATGGAATAACGAAAAATGTAGGACAAAAGCAAAACTATAACGGCTACGCCGTAAAAACAAATAATAAGGTGACAACAATTTTGACAGGATTATACAGTATCAGTCAAAGGGGAAGCTAGAACTATTGGGCACCAATTTTTCATTTTTAGACAGTTGTCTCCCTTGGCATACATCAAACACAACAGTTGTTGTCTGCGTTACTTTAATTAAAAGTTATTGTAGCAGTTTTATCAGGGTTCACACTGTTTGCCTGTACACAAAAATATTTTTCAAAAGTTTGCAAGAAGATGCAGCAGACAACATAAACAGACAACAGTTTCTGATGCAGGTTTTCTTGGCATCTTAACCCTTGTCCTGCTGAACCCGGATATGCCTTTTCTTTCAAACAATATAGATCCAGATCAGATGGCTTCTGAAGAAGCCATCTGATCAGGATCTACATTGTTTGCCATCCAGTTTATGGATTTGTTGCAATAATTTGCATCAAGTAATCTGATTGGCTGATAATCAGTAGTAGGTGTGACATATTTAAATATTCAGCAGAACAAGGGTTAAGGGTATTGTACCCTATTTACCATATGTATTCTGACAGATAGGCCTGAGCAATCGGTATCAACCAGATGAGACACTGCAGAATGCAGTGTCTGCAGTGTCTCATCAGGATTTACATGCTGCAGAATTGTTGAGGTTTTATGTCCCTTTCAATACTATTTAGGTCATTTTGGAGACTTTGCTTCTGATTTTGCGAGACTTTTACCATTCATTGTGATGGGATGACATCTCAGGCCCTACTGCCAAAAGAAATCACTAGAGTTTAAGGGAGGGTTCGACCTGCACCACTTTTGCTGGGCTGCGTCTGCTTGCATAGTTTTTGTTCGTTTGCACTGAGATTTTACATCCACATCCACACTATTTAGTTCATTTTGGTGACGTTGTTTCCAATTTTGTGGGACTTTTTACCCAGCATTCAGGAACCGCGGTGCGAGGCGGACCGTCCATGCATATAAACCCTATTGGTTTCATTGGGCGACAGGGCTTGAGATGTCATTTCCATCTCAATGTCAGGTAAAAGTCCCACAAAATTGGAAGCAACATCTCCAAAATGACCTTTACAGTGTTGACGGGGACGTTAAACCTCAAATCAAACAAACAAAGTACCCGGCATTTAGATAAAATTACAGACATCTCAAACCCTGCTGGCGCTTGTTTCTGTATCGAAAATTTCAAGATCCCAATTATCGTCTTACTTGGTTGCAATCCGGACTAAGATAGATTATCTGATGAGCAGGTCCATGGAGTTGTATAAATCATGTATTCTGCAACAACACTGCCTGTACTGGTTGCTAGGGATTTTAGCCTGAAAGCTTCAATGAAAAATTTAGCTTGGATGCCAATTTTATTTATTTTTCAGAGAAAATGAGGCTTGACAGTACATGTGAATCTTCTGCTAGGCAGACGATTCACATGTAATGTTATGCCTCATTTTTTTTTTGAAAAATAAGATAAAAATGTATGCAAAAGTTGTCTGCAAATGTCATGATTGGCAGTTTATGGTTTAAAAGCCTTTTATTTAATGTTTTACACTTCAACCAGACATGCAAACCCAGCATTATCCTGACAATAAATAAACAGACAGAACTGGATTTAATGGCATTTTGTCTGCTGTACATCAAACAATCATGAAATATTGTGGAATATTTAGCATTCAAGACTTACCAGAATAGAACTGTGGTCTGATATAGTAAAACAAATGACCGTATTTAGTTAGTTGTTTGTCACTTTGTCCAAAGTTATGTTATTTCATTTATTTTATGTTTTTTTTTTTGGTTTTACAACCCTTGCAAGATTATTATACTTATTTTGAACCAATCATTAATCAGAAGTGGGTGAAAACCAAGTTCAAGGTTATAGATATACAACAGCTTATACTGCTGATGGTCACGTGACTACAACTGATCAATAAAATTAATGCACAAACCAGTGCTTCAGCTGAAGTGCACGACCCGCCGGATGCTTTTAGCTTTATGAGTGTTACCATAAGGGTTAAAACAAAGGTTTAGCTAAAGGAGTATTGAACAAGAAATATCTTTAAAAAAGATATGCGGCGTAGATTTAATTGGAAGGTTGTTTAGAAACCAGTGCTTCAGCTGAAGTGCACGACCCGCCGGATGCTTTTAGCTTGATGAGTGTTACCATATATGGGTATGGCGGCCATTTTGGTCATGTGACCTGGACATAAAACGGTTCCCCCAATAAATGCGCCTTATCGTAAGGAGCAAAAATATATCTTATACTTTAGTACTGTATTCTGAATCGTTTGCAGGATGAAATGCATTCTTACTTTTCCAATACAAAAGCATATGTGTCAAAGTTTGACCTAGGCACAAAGAATGTCAAGATCAACCCAGGGTCACCATTTTAGCACTTTATGATGGGCCTACGTCCCAGATGCTATTTATCAGGTTTCGTGGAAATCTGCCCAGTGGTTCTGGAGAAGACTATTTTTGAAAGGTTTTTACCATATATGGCTTGCCGGCCATTTTGGTCATGTGACCTGGACCCCATGAGCAAATTTTGGTTTTACCCATCCCATAGAGGCTCCATATGAAATTTGACTTCAATCAGCCCAACGGTTTCCGAGGAGAAGCAGTTTGAAAATTTTCACATTTTTCGCCTCGGCGAGGCTATACTAAATGGAATGTAATATTTGGCAAGTTCATTGGTTAGATCTCATTGATATCTATCAGTATGCCAAAAATTATTTAAATATTCCAATCGGTTAAGTCACTATCACCAATTTTCACAAACGGGTTATGGACAGACAGACAGACTGACAGAATGACACGGTGATTTTAGGGAACTTTTAGAAAATCAACCGACTGAAGTCGGTCGCTTTTTCTGCGGGTCGTGCAATTCCTATATTAAAACCACCTTTGGGTCTGTTCGAAAGTGGTCTTAAAGACCACTTTTGAACAGTCCCAAAGGTGGTCTCTGACCAGGGGACACTATGCAGATAACACAAAGAAAGAATAACAGCAACCCACTAAATAAGCTTTTAAGAGCAGAATTAGTCTTAATTTTAGGTGGTCTTAATAGCGGAATTTTACTGTATAATACAAAGTCACAGGAGGACAACAACAAGTGCCGGGAGAAAAATCACCTAACCATCACTGCAGAACTTGGCATGTTTCATTTGATCTGAGCTAGGTTTGAACCTCCATGCTCTTAACCTCTGGGCTCTTAACCACTAGGCCATGGAGGCTGGTTGCAAACTTGAGCTAGAACTTGAGCTAGAGATCAGAGGTCATGCACAGCCTTTCAGGTTACTACATCTCACTGGTGCGAAATCCCTAATGAATTAATTTTTTCCCCACCTCCACCTCTAACTTACCTTTGTAACACCACATATTTCGAAGCCTCCATGGTGTAGTGATTAACCCTTTTTGTACCAATTGGAATCTTCCTCCTTATATATGGCAGGGGACCGTTTCAAAATTTAGGGTTTCAGGATGTGTGTTCTTCAAAATTTATTCGAGAAATGGCTTAACTTTTTGCAAACAGTGTAGACCCTGATCAGATGCCGCAGAATGCGGCATCTGATCAGGGCCTGCACTGTTTGCCATGGTACCCGTTTAGGGGTTTCCAGTCTGAAATGGGTAAAGGTATTCACCTCACAGACCAGGGGTTGTGGGTTCAATTCCGGATTTCACCAGGCTTTCAGATGAGACTTTAAACTGAGCTGCTAGTGGGAGGTAAAACTCAAATACACAATAATACCACATCACAAATGCAAAGATAAAGCATTGCTTATAAACACAAAGTAGGTCACAGTGACCTATTTTCTTCATCACATATGTGCAGGCAGATCTGCTCAACTGTTGTTCACAAATTACAAAACAGCCCCTGCCCATCGGGGCTTAGAAACATAGAATGGGCTGCATGATGTTGAATTATTAAGCCTGCCCAGGCAAAGTACTGCGAGTCAGACCCTCCATGCATATAAACCCTACTGGTTTCACTGGGCGGGAGGGCTTAAGATGTTATCTCATCTCAATGTATGGTGAAAGTCTCACAAAGTAGGAAGTGTTTCCAAAATGACCTAAATAATGTTGATGGGGACGTTAACTCATTGCATGTGGGAAACCCCTAAAGGTGTACCTTGGCAAACAGTGCAGGCCCAGATCAGACGCTGCAGAATGCAGCGCCTGATCAGGGCCTACACAATTTGTCATCATATGACAAATGGACTTGTCCAACATATGGCAATGGAAGAGTCCACCAGTATACAATGGGTTAAACCTCAATTCAAACAAAACAAATGACATTAAAATGGTTTTCTCATGACATAACCCACCTTACTGTATATGCCCACGGGCGTAGACAATCTTAAGAATGACTTTTGCTCCGGAAGAATTTAAGAAAAGGTCATGACTAGTTGAATGTTATTTTCTATTAGCATGTCATCCGTGTTATTGTCTGTGCCTGTGGGTGTAGACTACCTAAGGTTTACATTTGCTCCAGAAGCAGTAAAGAAAAGGTTATTACTGACTGAATGCTATAATCTATTGACTGGTCAGCAGTGTTATTTGTTATAATGATTAAAAACCAGGATTGGCCGGACCACTTCTGTAAATTTATCACACCCTCTGTTTTCTGGGTTCACATGATGTTGACTTTCCTCCGATGATACAGTACATCTTTTTTTGTTTGTCTTCATGATGTATCTGCTCTACTGATTTTTCGTTTCCTTAGTTCGAGTGGTGGTCATAGTAAAAGATAGGTAGTTTTGTTTATATATGAAACTGGAGTCAACTTTTGGAATCTTTGGCTATTATACAAGTTTCAGTATTTACTGGCACACTTATACAGAATACAGTAGTTGGAGGATAAGTTGAAAGTGACGTTTAAGACTATACCACCATCGATAGGTAAGACAGGGTTTTGCCGTTATTATCGATAAAATCTAGTAACCGTCCGATAAAGTGAGAAGAATTTGGACCATATACAGAACAAGTTGAAATGGCTGAAGAGGTTAGTGTTGGGGTTGTTTAAAATCCGAGAAGATGACCATTCGTGGTTCGATCGCCACCCCACCCCCACCCCAAAACTTTTTTTTATCGTGAATAGAGTTCTCCCTTTTCTTTGATGTTCTTTTAAATTGATATTTAAAAGTTTTGACATGCATTTTTGTAGGTCACTGCTTTTATTTTATTTATTATTATTTTTTTTTTTTTGTAATATAGTGTTTTTTTATGATTTTATAATGACGACGCAGGTTCGATTCCTGCCTCTTTCGTGGAGATTGATCTTGAAATCTTTTCTACGGTCATTCTCCCCTTCCACTGATTCGAGAAGGTAAGTTGCCAGTTTCTGTACAGGTTAACCGCTTACGTACAGAGTATAGGCTCCAAATGACCTAAATATTGTTGACTGGGCCGTTAAACTCCAATACAAGCAAACAGAATACAAAATATACTTTCAGCACTAAAACAGACATCCCATCTGTTTTCACAAGTTTAAGATTCTTCTGCAGATTCTGTGTCCGAATAATCGGAGCACTCGGTTGCCGTGTCCGTATCTTCGTCACTGGAGGTCACCTCGATTAGAATCTTCTCTACCCCCTCTTCAACTGCTATGTCTGCTTTCCAGTATACCTTCTCAATATCTTCTACATGTTTGCAGCACGAGAGCCACTCATCTCGCTTACGCGAGCTTCATCACGTCAGCCATCTTGAAGGCTAGGTTATGCCTGACGATGTAGTCTTTCATCGTTGCCCAGATCAGTTCAATGGCGTTAAGATCTGCATGGGAGTCAGGGAGTCTCAGGCAGTCATGTCGATGTTCCTTTAATAGATTGTCTAGTACGAATGGTGGGGCGGGTTTCTGCCGTTTGCATATCTGGAGCAGCTGTGCCTTTAACATTGTAGAATTAAAGTGTATCTTGTGCCGAGTCATCCAGGCCTGAATGTCTGCCTTTCTGGAAGCCTGTGTAGGGCACTTGTCTACCTGAAGGTTGTGGTACGGTGCATTATCAATGATGATAACCGACTCTGCTGGAAAATGCGGAATAAGCTTATTTTTTTTACCCATTTGAAGAAGTTGTTCCCATTCATCTCGTCATGGTAGTCTCCAGTACTTGTGTTTGCCTTCCAGATTTCTTCTGACCCTTGATAAATCCAACCCTTGAGCCAGAATTCAAAACCATCAATCTCTCTCCTCTATAGAATGGAACATTCAAACTAATTTCTGAAGACTGCCAGTTTCTCGACATTGCTCCGTGTTTCTTCTTCTTAACACATAAAAATAAAATTACTGATTTCAGTAGAAGAAAGGGGCATTGTAATATTTTAAACAATGACAAGTATAATGTAATATTTTAATGTTTTAATAACGAAAAAAAAAAAAAAAAAAAAAAAAGAAAGAAAATATATTAGTGGTGCTCGAACCCACAACTATAAAGTGCAAAATGTTTAACTAACTACTACTCTTTCCACTGTGCCAAGTCGAATACCTACCAAGTGTTCAATAAACTCACATTATATTGAATATTACCGAAGCTTGTTTACCTTTTAACAACAGTGGACTATGCCCAATAACAAAAACATTCGCTGACGTCACTGCCAACTTATCTTCCGAGTACAGTACACATGAGCAGCTTTGTCTATTGACATTCCAATCCTATGACTACACAAATTAATATGTGCTAAGCGTAGACTCAAGCTTTTTTAGTAAAAGCTAATACTTGTTTTTTATATACTTTCCTGCAGACACACAAGTCATAAATTGCATCAGAGTTGGCATAATCTGTTTGAGGATGTCACCTTTTATGAAACAAAGTAATGGCTTGTTAAAAGCAAAGTCTAGTATTTAATGCTTTTGTTGTATCAAATCCGGCATCATACTCGTGACAATTTTCCAGTGGGAGCTCTAAAACGTATCATGAGGTTTTTGCTTGGGAACTGCGTTAATTTCTTGTTGGCACATTCTTTTATTTAAGCCTATACAAGAAATTTTGTCCAACATATCAGGCTGATCTGAGTTTTCCCATGTCACAAGAGCCTTCTGCAGCATTCTGCAGTGTCTGATCTGGGTCTATACTGTTTGCCAAACCTAACCCATGGTTACAGTCCAGATTCTACAGATAACAATCTTATGCAACACTCTGACCTCACAGCGATAAAAAATTTGTAGCTACAGTAGAACTTCGATGGCTCGAACAGCGATGGCTCGTTTACCATAGGTGAGTTGAACCCATTCTTGAGCCCCTAGGGAAATCCTCGACATAAGAAATAGTGGGGGATAAGTTAGAAGATTTTCGTCTTTTATCATGGAAATGTATGCTGTGTGTACTCATTAGAATCGCCTCTATGAGGCAGTTCTAATGAGTACACACAGCATACATTTTCATTATAAAACACAAAAAAGATATCCAAAAGTATATCGTATGGCAATCTCCCTCCGTGGCTCGAACTACCCCTGTCTCGAACAGATTTTCATGGTCCCAAAGGTGTTCAAGCCATTGAAGTTCTACTGTATTTTCTATAAACAACCATACCTGGATTTCTGACAAGTCACTGATATTCTAGTAAACTTCAGATTTGAAAAGCTACTACACTTTATAATTTTGGAGCCATCATGATAAACAAGTGACCCCTGCAGTGGGGTCACTACCCCAGGGCTAAAATTTGATCCACTTTGGGCAAATCCACATACCAAATATCAAAGTCCTCGGCCTTCTGGTTTTAGACAAGAAGATTTTTAAAGGTTTTCACTTTATTTCCCCTCTTTATTGCCATGGCAACCATAGTCCTGCATGGAATTGAGTTCTTTAATCATCTGTGAAAGAGCACGGGGGTAATACCATTTTCTATACCTGTGTTGTCGACCGAGCCGGTACTGTGTAAAGCTGCTGTCGACCGAGAAATACGGTTGTCGACCGAGCAGTACGGATGTCGACACAGGAGGGTAGTCGATAAATTCGCTGTAAATGTGTTATTTTTGTGTATGTCTGTCCATTTTTGTGGTGTCAAATCGTTTGTGAAATAGTTTGCTGTGGTTTCAAGTGTTTTGGAAGTCTGACTAATAGCCTGTTTTGACGCTGAGTGGAATTAAACGGGAAAAAATATAAAATAAGTACTTCCGGGGAAATGCGTGGCTCTTATTCAGTGTCATGGAATTTCGAGGACGAAATGATGCAGATACATCATTAACATACGCGATAACCTTTTATTTGTGTGTCAACATGTCTTTATATGCATTTGTGGAACTGTTTATAGTTTCATCGATACGGCTGTCGATGAAGTGAAAGTTTGCGGGGTACAGTTGTCGACGTTACTGGGTACGGATGTCGATGATTCAACGAGAGTGTAGGGACAGATTTACTGGAAATTAACCCCAGTTGAACAATAAAAAACGTTTGCGTTCTTCGTCAGGCTTTGTTTGTTTGTTTGCAGGATAAAATCCAACACAAAAGCATATGTGTCAAAGTTTGACCTAGGCACAAAGAAGGTCAAGGTCAACCCAGGGTCACCATTTTAGCAATTTATGATGGGCCTACGTTCCAGATGCTATTTATCAAGTTTCGTTGAAATCTGCACAGTGGTTCTGGAGAAGACTATTTTTGAAGGGTTTTTACCAAATATTGCTTGGCGACCATTTTGGTCATGTGACCTGGACCCCATGAGGAAATTTTGGTTTCCCCCATCCCGTAAAGGCTCCATATGAAATTTGACTTCAATCGGCCCAACGATTTCCGAGGAGAAGCAGTTCGAAAATTTTCACATTTTTCGCCTCGGCGAGGCTGTACTAAATGGAATGTAATATTTCGCAAGTTCATTGATAAGATCTCATTGATATTTATCAGTATGCCAAAAATTGTTTAAATATTCCAAGCGGTTAAGTCACTATCACCAATTTTCACAAACGGGTTACGGACGGACAGATAGACAGACCATATATGGCTTGGCGGCCATTTTGGTCATGTGTCCTGGACCCCATGAGCAATTTTTGGGTTTCCCCCATCCCATAGAGGCTCCATATGAAATTTGATTTCAATCGGCCCAACGGTTTCCGAGGAGAAGCAGTTCGAAAATTTTCACATTTTTCGCCTCAGCAAGCTATACTAAATGGAATGTAATATTTCGCAAGTTCATTGGTTAGATCTCATTGATATCTACCAGTATGCCAAAAATTGTTTAAATATTCCAAGCGGTTCAGTCACTATCACCAATTTTCACAAACGGGTTACGGACGGACAGAGAGACAAACCATATATGGCTTGGTGGCCATTTTGGTCATGTGATCTTGACCACATGAGCAAATTTTGGTTTCCCCCATCCCATAGAGGCTACATATGAAATTTGACTTCAATCGGCCCAACGGTTTCCGAGGAGAAGCAGTTCAAAAATGTTTGAAAATTTTCACATTTTTCGCCTCGGCGAGGCTATACTAAATGGAATGTAATATTTCGTAAGTTCATTGGTTAGATCTCATTGATATCTATCAGTATGCCAAAAATTGTTTAAATATTTCAAGCGGTTAAGTCACTATCACCAATTTTCACAAACGGGTTACGGACGTGTTACGAGCCAGGCGTAGCAGAAAGAAAAAGCAAACAAGCCTTTTGGAAAAATTTAACAAAATTTATTTACAAGTGAACTTTAACCTGTAAAAGTAAGAAAATTAAATGTACTTAGCTCTGTTATGAAATATCCTGAATGAATCTATTTTCCTTGATCCCACAGAATTCACAGTCCAAAATGAAAAGTAATATCCTTTAACAATCCAACACAGAATTTAGAAATAACTTTTCTTATAAGCCCAAACATCAAACTCCAAAGTCTGACTCAATGAGAAAAATCAAGCTCTTTTATAGACCCTAAGATTTCTCTAGAACATTCCAGAGGGCTGTGGAATAAGATGAGGTAATTTTCTAAAAATAATGCAACCCAGAACTTTCTGGAAGGTTCTGAAGTACTTTTCCTTGTAAACATGTTGTTTACAAAAATGAAATTAATCTGTGACTCAGTTTTCTAGAATCTTCTATAAGAAGATTAACAAGATATTTATAGCACTATTAGTTCACAGTGGGGTGAAAGTGGGAATCAGAAAAATAAATTCTTATGCATAACACTCCCCCTCTTCGAGGAAAAGAAAGATTTATGTAATAAAGCTTTCTTTTGCTTTAAGATTAATAAAATATTGAACATAGCATATACAATTACATGTATCCACAATCCACTGCAGTATGAAAGAAAAACACAATTCCTGACACTGCTCAAGCTCTTGAAAGGGCATCAGGGATAATGTTATCTCTCCCCCTAATATGTCTTATGTCTAAATTATACTCTTGTAGCATGAGACTCCACCTGAGCAACCGCTGATTTTTGTTTTTCATTTTGTGTATGAAAGTCAGTGGATTGTGATCACTGAAAACAACAATCGGTGCAGTAGTAGGGGTAAGATAAACTTCGAAATGTTGCAGACTGATTCTTGCTCTGCATCTGTCTATGTTCGAGAATTAATCCTTCTAAGAGTCTATAAACATTTTTGTCCTTTCTTGTTCTGGTATAAGAATACTAGGAGAACTCCATTCCAGTCATTGTCCAGCAAATACTGAATTTCTTCTTTAAGATTTTTCTGTTTTATAGGATTCATCCTGTATAGGTGTTGTTTTACAGGTTTGGAACCATTTATGTCCACATCGTGAAATATTTTGTCTGTCCGTGTTGGAATGTCAGGAAATAAGTGTCCATATTCAAAAATCAGCTGTTTCAGTTCATTCCGCTGATTTGGCTCTAGATGTGACAGTTTCTGGTCAAGATTCCGTAGAATGTCAGAATTCTGAAGTTTTGATGATGTGGGATCCGACTTCACTGAATTAATATCCTCACAGTCATTGTCACATGAATTAAGTGGAACAGAGCTAACTAGATTGACTGATGTTAAAGATGTATTGTCCCTATCTATGTATTCCTTAAGCATGTTAATATGACATAGCTGCTTTAGCTTGCGCCTCCCAGGAGTGTTTATTATGTAATTTACGTCACTGATCTTTTTGTCTACCGTGTATGGACCATAATACCTGGCCTGCAACGATTTTCCTGGAATAGGCAAAAGAGCTAGTACCTTATCACCTGGTTTAAAATTCCTTTCTTTTGTCCCTATGTCATATAGCTGTTTCATTTTCCTTTGGGCTGACTGAAGATTGGTCCGAGCAGCCTCACAAGCTTTTGAAAGTCTAGTTTTGAAATCAGACACATACTGAAGTAAATTCAGGGAGGTGTCGTCATTGGAGAGAAATTTCTCTTTGAGAAGTTTCAAAGGACCACGAACAGTATGGCCAAATACTAATTCAAATGGACTGAAGCCAAGAGATTCTTGCACAGATTCTCTAACAGCAAATAAAAGGAGATGGATGCCTTCATCCCAATCCTTCTCTGTGTCAAAGCAATATGATCTTATCATGTTTTTCAATGTTTGATGGAATCTTTCAAGGGCGCCTTGACTTTCAGGATGATAGGCCGATGACTTATACTGTACAATGCCAAGTTCATGCATTACTTGTTGAAATATTCCAGACATAAAATTTGAGCCTTGGTCTGACTGAATAGATTTAGGAAGCCCAACAAATGTGAAAAACTTCACTAAGGCCTTGACGATTGTCTTAGTTTTGATATTTCTTAAAGGAATGGCTTCAGGAAAACGTGTGGAAGCACACATAATGGTCAAAAGATATTCACAGCCGGACTTAGTTCTGGGCAAGGGACCCACACAGTCTATAATTATTCGACTGAAAGGTTCATCAAAAGCAGGTATAGGCTGCAAATGAGCCTTAGGTATAGTCTGATTGGGTTTTCCTACCATTTGGCATGTATGGCAGGACCTACAATGCTGAGAAACATCTGATTTTAACCCACGCCAGTAAAAATGATTAAGAATCTTGTGATAGGTTTTATTGACACCTAAATGTCCTGACATGGGAGTTTCATGTGCCAAGTTTAATATTTCAGGACGGTAAATCCGTGGAACCACTATCTGGTGGTTGACAGTCCACTCGTCTTCTGCTGAGACGTCTGGTGGACGCCATTTTCTCATAAGAATGCCATTTTTGACATAATAACAGACTGGGACCTGAGATACTTCCTGCTCATCTAAAGCCCTTTCAAACAAAGGCGAAATTTCAGGATCCTTATGCTGTTCTATAGCTAGTTGAGACCCGGACATTTTGTCATGGCCTAGATCGAAAGATGAGTTATTCTCATGAAAATCTGTCTGCTTATCAGGCAGGCTTGAAGACAGAGACCTTGTTATCTCGTCATTAAAAGACTGACCCAAAAAGGTATCAGTGAAATCAAAATCCTGTTTCCCATCAGTTTGCTTGGCCTTACGTGCCATAGCCCTTGTGACTGCACAAGACGGATAAAGATCAGGAATTTCCTGCTCAATGGGATCAGGCGGTTGGTCTATGCAAGGATTAGTAGTCAAAAGTGGGTTTGCCACAACCTTATCTCCAGCTAAGTCATTGCCTAGCAACAAATGAACACCTTTAAAAGGTAAAGAAGGTCTAATACCAACAGCCACTGAACCGGATACCAAGTCTGATGACAAATAAACGTTATGAAGCGGAACATTAACAAATCCACATTCCACACCCTGAATAAGGACACTTTGGCCCAAAGAAGTCTTCTCAGAAAAAGGCAGAGTATCTGCAAGAATAAGAGATTGAGAAGCTCCGGTATCTCGTAAAATTTTAATAGGGGTAGGATGGGCATAACTGTCACCATTTAGTGACACAAAACCATCTGATAAGAATGGTTCATATATCTCCATAACTGAATCAGTCTCAGATAATTTGATATCAGAAAGAGTTTCCTCCCTTACACAAGACTGTGGTTTTGGCCTTATAGAAGTCAAGCCTGTAGGCTTAAGTTCCTCTTGTCTTTCTCTTTCTTTCCTTCGCTTTAATTTTAAACACTCAGAGATCAAATGACCTGTATTTTTACAATAATAACAAACTACTTGAGATTGAGATAAGGGATTCTGGTCTTTGTTTTCACCAGAAGGTTTGGAAAAATTCTGGCTTCTGTTTTCACCAGAAGGTTTGGAAGGATTCTGGCTTTTATTTTCACCAGAAAGTTTGGGCATAGTACTAGATGTATGGCTATAACTACCAGAAGGATTACTGGGATAGAATCTTGGACCTGTCTGTGGATTATAAGGTTTTCGAGGATAAGGCCTGTTCACAAATGAGACTTTATGAGTCAAAGCATAATCATCTGCCAAACGAGAAGTTTCCTCCAAAGTTTCAACCTGTCTCTCATCGAGAAAAGATTTAATGTCTGAAATTATGCACCGTTTGAACTCTTCAACAAGGACAAGTTGTCTAAGTTTGTTATGATCAGAGCCTACTTTTTTAGAAGAACACCACCTATCAAATAGCTGTTCTTTGGTTCGAGCAAATTCTACATGGGTCTGGGAAATTTCTTTTTTACAGTTCCTAAATTTCTGCCTGTAAGCCTCAGGGACCAACTCATATGCCTTAAGAATAAGCTCCTTGACCAGATCATAGTCTGAGCTTTGCTCGACAGTCAGCTGAGTGTAAATGTCTCGAGCCTTTCCGACAACAACGCTTTGCAAAAGTAAGGTCCAATGCTCTTTTGGCCATTTTAAATTTTCTGCAACTTTTTCGAAATGCAAAAAATACTTATCTACCTCTTTTTCCTGAAATGGGGGAACTAATCTGATATGCTTTGTGGCATCAAAGTAACTACCAGAGTCAAAAACAGGGGTAGGTTTCACCCTATCTTGACCCTGGAGTTCCAGTTCCTTCATCTTTAATTGAAAATGCCATTTTTCTCTTTCTATTTCAAGTCGCTCTTCTTTTTCTAATTTTTCTTTCTGAAGGCGTTCCTCCATTTCTCTTTTTTCCCTCTCCATTTCTCTTTGTTTTTCCTTCTCTCTTTCTTCCATTTCTAATCTTTCCATCTGCATTTGTCTCTGCATTTCTCTTTCTTTTTCCTTCTCTCTTTCTTCCATTTCTCTTTGCTTTTCCTTCTCTCTTTCTTCCATTTCTAATCTGAACTTCTCTAATTCAATTTGCCTTCCTATTTCAATTTGTCTCATTTGTAATTCAGTATGAGAAACCATAATGAGAGACAAAGCAGATGGATCGAAAAGTTCTTCATCAACAAAAAACTGCACCAAAATATTCTTAATTTCATGCTTCTTCATGCTTGTTTTGACAGCAGTGACCCCATAATGGGAAGCAATTTCTAGCAAATCTGTCCTTTTGGCCAGATTAAACAACTCCTGAGTAGGCTGAGCCAAAAAGCTTCTCAAATCAAACGACATGTTTGCTTTTTGTTTGTTCTATAAAGTATTTATGGAAATACAGATTGAGGTTAATTTGACAAAGTTTTTTTTTTTTGAAATGACAAGCCCAACGACAATTTCACATGAAATGACAAGTCCTATTTCACCTGAAATGACAGTTCACATGAAATGACAATCCCCTATATGCCTATAGGGAAATACCAATTCTGTGAAGCAACTGCTAAGTCTATTTGATAAGAAATGACAATTACCTGCGTCACATGAAATGTCGGTTTTAAAATGCTTAAAATGGTTTTATCCCGGACGAGCCCCCAATTTCTGTTACGAGCCAGGCGTAGCAGAAAGAAAAAGCAAACAAGCCTTTTGGAAAAATTTAACAAAATTTATTTACAAGTGAACTTTAACCTGTAAAAGTAAGAAAATTAAATGTACTTAGCTCTGTTATGAAATATCCTGAATGAATCTATTTTCCTTGATCCCACAGAATTCACAGTCCAAAATGAAAAGTAATATCCTTTAACAATCCAACACAGAATTTAGAAATAACTTTTCTTATAAGCCCAAACATCAAACTCCAAAGTCTGACTCAATGAGAAAAATCAAGCTCTTTTATAGACCCTAAGATTTCTCTAGAACATTCCAGAGGGCTGTGGAATAAGATGAGGTAATTTTCTAAAAATAATGCAACCCAGAACTTTCTGGAAGGTTCTGAAGTACTTTTCCTTGTAAACATGTTGTTTACAAAAATGAAATTAATCTGTGACTCAGTTTTCTAGAATCTTCTATAAGAAGATTAACAAGATATTTATAGCACTATTAGTTCACAGTGGGGTGAAAGTGGGAATCAGAAAAATAAATTCTTATGCATAACAGACGGACCCAAAGAAGGTCAAGGTCAACCCAGGGTCACCATTTTAGCAATTTATGATAGGCCTACATCCCAGATGCTATTTATCAAGTTTCGTGGAAATCTGCCCAGTGGTTCTGGAGAAGACTATTTTTGAAGGGTTTTTACCATATATGGCTTGGCGGCCATTTTGGTCATGTGACCTGGACCCCATGAGCAAATTTTGGTTTCCCTATCCCATAGAGGCTCCATATGAAATTTGACTTCAATCGGCCCAACGGTTTCCGAGGAGAAGCAGTTTGAAAATTTTCACATTTTTCGCCTCGGCGAGGCTATACTAAATGGAATGTAATATTTCGCATGTTCATTGGTTAGATCTCATTGATATCTATCAGTATGCCAAAAATAGTTTAAATATTCCAAGCGGTTAAGTCACTATCACCAATTTTCACTTACGGGTTACGGACGGACAGACAGACAAACCATATATGGCTTGGCGGCCATTTTGGTCATGTGACCTTGACCCCATGAGCAATTTTTGGTTTCCCCCATCCCATAGAGGCTCCATATGAAATTTGACTTCAATCGGCCCAAAGGGTTCCGAGGAGAAGCAGTTCAAAAATGTTCGAAAATTTTCACATTTTTCGCCTCGGCGAGGCTATACTAAATGGAATGTAATATTTCGTAAGTTCATTGGTTAGATCTCATTGATATCTATCAGTATGCCAAAAATTGTTTAAATATTCCAAGCGGTTAAGTCACTATCACCAATTTTCACAAACGGGTTACGGACGGACAGACAGAATGACAGACTGACAGAATGACAGAATGACAGAATGACATGGTGATTGTAGGGCACTCTTAGAAAAAACCAACTTCAGTCGGTTGCTTTTTCTGCGGGTCGTGCAATATTGTTTGTATGGATTGAGGTGTGAGTTAATTTTGTATCATTAAATACACCACACTCTGATATTATCAGTGACTGCATGCAAATAAGGCTAAAAATCCTTTATGGACCAATAGTTTTGGAGCTTGTAGGGGTTTATTATATCTGTTTTAAGTTTTCCATTATTAAAAATGCTCAAGATGAGCTTTTGTGATCGGTCTTTGTCTGTCGTCCTTTGTCCGTTGTCTGTGCGTCCGTCGTCAACTTTTGCTTTAAATGAATTCTTCTCCAAAACTGATGAACGGTTTTGAAATAATTTCACAGGAATGTTCCTTGGGTGACCCTCTACCAAAATTGCTCAAACTTTTCCGCTCTGATGAACAAGGTGGTAGCTGGAGCTAAAAGTAGAAAAACCTTTAAACAACTTCTCCTTAACCAGTGTATAGATTTTGAAATCATTACACAGGAATGTTCCTTGGGTGACCCTCGACCAAAATTGCTCAAACCGTTCAGCTTGGTTGAACAAGATGGCCACCAGAGCTAAAAATAGATAAACGTTTAAACAACTTCTCCATAACCAGTAGATGGATTGCGAAATAATTTCCCTCTACCAAAATTGCTCAAACTGTTCTGCTTGGATGAACAATATGGCCACCTGAGAGCTAAAAATAGAAAAATGTTTAAACAATGACTTCTCCTTAACCAGTGGATGGATTTTGAAATGATTTTACAGGAATGTTCCTTTTGGAACCCTCTACCATAATTGCGTCTGATAAATGATTTCAAAGGAATGCTTTTTTGGTAACCATCCATCAAAATTGTTTAAATTGTTTGACTGGTCGCAAGAAAAAAAAAAAAAAAAAACAGAAAAATTTATTTTATTTTTTGTTGGAATTGAGGTTTAAAGTCCCCATCAACACTATTTGGATCATTTTGGAGGCATTGCTTCCAATTTTGTGGGACTTTTACCCGACATTAAGATGAAATGACATCTCAAACCCTGCCACCCAATGAAACCAATAGGGTTTAAATGCATAGAGGGTTAGACTCGCACCACTTTGCCTGGGCAGGCTATGACCTTCTGAGCAGTGTGCAGTCGCTTTCAGCTCTATGTAGAAGCACCTTGCAGCCAAGCCTATTACTCTAAGCCCTGATGGACGGAAACCAAAACTTTCAAAGGACTTCTATCTCTAAAAGGAAGCAATTTTATTGGAATGTTCCATGGGTGACCCTCTAACAAAATTGCTCAAAATATTTTGCTTAACTGAGCATGATGGCCACCAGAGCTAAAAATCTCAAGCCTCAAAATACAAACATCAGAATGACTTCTACTCCTAAACAGCCAGACTGATTTTGTTTTAATTTCACAGAAATGTTCCTTGGGTCAACCAAAATTGCTCAAACCCTCTACTCCACCATATATTACCTACAATTTCCATTTGTACAATATGGATCAGGTGCGCGATCCAAGGCCATCATGGCCCTTTGTTTCCTTAAATGCACCACACTCTGAGTGTATCAGTGACTGCATGCAAATAAGACTAAAAATGCTTTATAGACCAATAGTTTTGGAGCTTGTGGTAAAAAGTCTTTAAAAAGTAGGTCTATCATCAAGGTCTAGGTCACTAGGTCACAAATTATGGTATGACCGGAAAGGTCTTGTGCCAAGGAATGCACATGTGAAATATGAAAGCCCTTTCATTTACCAATCGAAAGTTACGGCCAATAGTAAAGTTTTTAAAATGTTGGTCAAATGTCAAGGTAAAGTTCACAATTTCAGAAATTATGGTGCCACTGAAAAGGTCTATGACATGGAATACACATTTGAAATATGAAAGCTCTGTCACTAACCAATCAAAAATTATGGCCAATGTTAAGGTTTTTAAAAAGTAGGTCAAACATCAGGGTCAAGGTCCAAAGGTCAAAATTTATGGTACCGCTGGAAAGGACTTGTGACAAGGAATGCACATGTGAAAAATGATAGTCCTATCACTAAACCAATCAAAGGTTATGGCCAGTGTTAAACTTGTTAAAAAGTAAGTCAGATATCAAGGTCACGGTCACAAGGTCAAATATTTTGGTACCACTGGAAAGATCTTTTGACATAGACTGCACATGTGTTATATGAAAGCCCTATCACTGAAACTGTTCGCACAAAAGAACTGGTAAACTGCTTAGAGGGTTTAAGCCTACCTAGGCAAAGCAGTGTGAGGTGGACCGCCCATGCTTACAAACCCTATTTGTTTCATTGGGCAACAGGGCTTGAGATGTCATTTCATCTCAACGTCGGGTAAAAGTCCCACAAAATTGGAAGCGACATCTCCAAAATGACCTAAAAAGTGTCGATGGGGACGTTAAACCTCAATTCAAACAAACAAACAATCTTACCAATCAAAAGTTATGGCCAGTTTTAAGGTTTTTTAAAAGTAGTTCGAATGTCAAGGTCAAGGTCACCAGGTCAAAAATTATGGTACCACTGTAAAGGTTTGTGACAAGGAATGCACATGTGAGATGTAAAAGCCCTATCAGTTATCATTTAAAAGTTGTGCCCAATGTTGCCAATGAGGTCAAGGTCATGAGATCATAAATTATGGTACCACTGGAAAGTTAAAAAATTATGGTACCACTGGAAAGATCTTGTGACATAAAATGCACATGTGAAATATGAAAGCCCTATCACTTTCCAATCAAAAGTTATGGCTAATGTTAAAGGTTTTAAAAATTAGGTAAAACACCAAGGTCAAGGTAACACGGTAAAAATTATGGTACCACTGGAAAGGTCTTGTGACAAGGAATGCACATGTGAAATATGAAAACCCTATCAGTTACCATTCAAAAGTTATGCCCAATGTTGCCAATGTTAAAATTTAAAAAAGTAGGTCAAAGGTGAAGGACAAGGACAAGGTCACAAGTTCAAATATTATAGTACCACTGGAAAGATCTTGTGACAAGGGATACACGTGAAATGTTAAGATTTTTGCAGACAGACAAACAGACAGATCATAAACTATATGCCCAAGAATCTCTGATACCAGGGGCATAAAAAATCAAATAACATTGTTGACAAATTTCAATAGAATGTCATGTTAGCTTGTAAATTCTTAAATTGTTCCACTCCATTGAACATTTTAATTGCCCCATCATTTCCACAAGCTTGACACATCTTGAGCCCAGATGAGCGATCCAGGGACATCATGGCCCTCTTGTTGATAAATGTGTGCCTTCTTCTTTCCATCAGCATAGATGTGTGTGATAGCTAATAACAAAGTTTGGCTCCGGGGCACTTGTAAAATGTACTAATGTCACCAAGGTTATAATTACATGGTGACTGTCACATGTATTACTGCTCTGTGTGCTGTTTTTTTTTTTTCCCAGCAGACAACATTTTGACATATTTTCTTATTTTAACCCAGAAAACAGGATTTGACATTTCATGCAAATTGTCTCCTGTGGAGACAATTTGCATGAGATATCAAATCCTATTGTTTGGGGAAAATAAGAAAAATACGTGTATCAACAATTTGTCATCTGCTGATTTAGCCGAGAGACTGGTAAAGCTTAAAAATTGTGTTTTTATCTTGTATAGTGGCCATTAAGATCTCTATTTAACATCATTGGAATTGGATATAACACTGTCAGAGAAGTTTTGTTTTTTTGATTTGAGGTTTAACATCCCTGTCAACACTAAATAGGTCATTTTGGAGATGTTGCTTCCAATTTTGTGGGACTTTTACCCGACATTGAGATGAAATGACATCTCAAACCCTGTCACCCAATGAAGCGACTAGGCTCAATAGGCATGGATGGTCTGACTCGCACCGCTTTGCCCTGGGCAGGCTTAGATCCTCTAAGTGGTTTACCATGTACTCATGTGGGGTCAGTTTCTGCTCTGTGTGGAAGCCTCGTGCAGCCCATCTATTTCTTCAAGCCCTGATGGGTGGCGCCATGTTAGAGAAGTGCTGTATCAAAACATACTGTATTATGCATTTTAATCTCGAAAATAGACCTAAATAACTTTGAGCCCCTTGAACCCCACATTTATATAGTAAAACGGGTTATAGGAGTAAATACGTTCTATAAAAGGGTTATCCTTTGGAAGCAGTGAATACACCACAGAACTAAAATATATGAAGTGTACGTTTTCTGGGCCAGACTAGCTAGTTTCGGCCAATTAGGCCTCATCAGTGACCCTCAGATATGTTCAAATTCCACAATGGAATCAATGATCCCAAAGGACAAGAAAATATAATCTACACTATGATGTAGGGCAGGGAGACGTTTTACCGCCGCCACACATTCCCACACACCAGCTGCAGTGAAGCTAAATACGTTCTATAAAAGGGTTATCCTTTGGAAGCAGTGAATACACCACAGAACTAAAATATATGAAGTGTACGTTTTCTGGGCCAGACTAGCTAGTTTCGGCCAATTAGGCCTCATCAGTGACCCTCAGATATGTTCAAATTCCACAATGGAATCAATGATCCCAAAGGACAAGAAAATATAATCTACACTATGATGTAGGGCAGGGAGACGTTTTACCGCCGCCACACATTCCCACACACCAGCTGCAGTGAAGCTAAATACGTTCTATAAAAGGGTTATCCTTTGGAAGCAGTGAATACACCACAGAACTAAAATATATGAAGTGTACGTTTTCTGGGCCAGACTAGTAAACCTATTTTTTATTATTGCACGACCCGCAGAAAAAGCAACCAACTGAAGTCGGTTGATTTCTAAGAGTGCCCTAAAATCACTGTGTCATTCTGTCATTCTGTCAGTTTGTCTGTCCGTCCGTAACCCGTTTGTGAAAATTGGTGATAGTGACTTAACCGCTTGGAATATTTAAACAATTCTTGGCATACTGATAGATATCAATGAGATCTAACCAATGAACTTACGAAATATTACATTCCATTTAGTATAGCCTCGCTGAGGCGAAAAATGTGAAAATTTTCGAACATTTTCGAACTGCTTCTCCTCAGAAACCGTTGGGCCGATTGAAGTCAAATTTCATATGGAGCCTCTATGGGATGGGGGAAACCAAAAATTGCTCATGGGGTCCAGGAGACACATGACCAAAATGGCCGCCAAGCCATATATGGTCTGTCTATCTGTCCGTCCGTAACCCGTTTGTGAAAATTGGTGATAGTGACTTAACCGCTTGGAATATTTAAACAATTTTTGGCATACTGATAAATATCAATGAGATCTTATCAATGAACTTGCGAAATATTACATTCCATTTAGTACAGCCTCGCCGAGGCGAAAAATGTGAAAATTTTCGAACTGCTTCTCCTCGGAAATCGTTGGGCCGATTGAAGTCAAATTTCATATGGAGCCTCTACGGGATGGGGGAAACCAAAATTTCCTCATGGGGTCCAGGTCACATGACCAAAATGGCCGCCAAGCAATTTATGGTAAAAACCCTTCAAAAATAGTCTTCTCCAGAACCACTGTGCAGATTTCCACGAAACTTGATAAATAGCATCTGGAACGTAGGCCCATCATAAATTGCTAAAATGGTGACCCTGGGTTGACCTTGACCTTCTTTGTGCCTAGGTCAAACTTTGACACATATGCTTTTGTGTTGGAAAAGTGAGAATGCATTTTATCCTGCAAACGATTCAGAATGCAGTACTAAAGTATAAGATATATTTTTGCTCCTTACGATAAGGCGCATTTATTGGGGGAACCGTTTTATGTCCAGGTCACATGACCAAAATGGCCGCCATACCCATATATGGTAACACTCATAAAACTAAAAGCATCCGGCGGGTCGTGCACTTCAGCTGAAGCACTGGTTTCTGCTCTAAAATAAGGATTGTGGGTACTCGTTAGAAAAATATCACAATTTTTTCATCTTAAATTTTTTTTATTTTTTTTCGACAGTAAAATTTACCATAGGCATATTTTCGTAATGTATGACCCCCCACCAAGGGGATGGGGACATTGTTTTTGGGTGTGGATCCAATTTGCATTGGCTTAGCCTTGATCTTGATGTTTGATCTACTTTTTAAAAACCTTAACGTTGGCCATAACTTTTGATTGGTTGGTGATAGGGCTTTCATATTTCAAATGTGCATTCCATGTCACAAGACTTTTCCAGTGGCACCATAATTTCTGACCTTGTGACCATGACCTTGACATTTGACCTACATTTTAAAAACTTTACTATTGGCCACAACTTTCGATTGGTAGGTGAAAGGGCTTTCATATTTCACCTGTGCATTCCTTATAACAAGACCATTCCAGTGGTGCCATAATTTTTTACCTTGTGACCTTGACCTTGACATTTGACCACATTTTTCATGTTTTTTTCTTAATAACTTACAAACCCTCAAACCTATCAACTTCAAACTTTAAATATATGGTCTCATCATTAGACAATTTTATGGCAAGTTACGTAACTGTAGCTTCAATACTCTCAGAGTTATGGCCCTTAGAAAAACTAAAAAATTCAGCTTTTTTTCGTCTTTTTTTTCATCTTTATTCAAAAAGGCTATAGATATTCAAATGAAACTTCCTATAGTTATTGACAGTTTTCCTATAGTAATGCCCTCTGTCTGTCCATCTGTCCATCCATCTATCTGTCCATTCATCTGTCTGTCCATCTGACTGTCTGTCCATCAACATTTTTCATGTTTTTTTTCTTTAGAACTTACAAACCTTCAAATGCATATCATTTTCAACCTTTAAAAGTAAGATCACAACAACATTAAACAACTTCATGGCAAGTTACTTAACTCTAGCTATAATACTCTGAGAGTTATTGCCTTTTGAAAAACAGAAAAATCAGATTTTTTTTCGTCTTTTGTTTTCATCTTAATTTCAAAACCAATATAGATATCTAAATGAAAATGAAGCTGAAGTTATTGACAGTTGCCACATAGTAATACCCTTTCGTTTTTTATTCTTAGAAGCCTCCGTGGTGCAGTGGTTAAGCTACTCGCCTTGAAACCAGGGATCGCAGGATCGATCCCGGGCTTCTCCAGACTTTCCGATGATTCTTTAAACCGAGGTCCCGTCTCCGTATGACCTTAGCTGTTGGTGGGACGTAAAACTAAAACTCACTCGTTTTTTATTCATAACTTACAATACATCAAATGCATCAACTTCAAACTTTAGATATAAGGTCACAATATTATTACACAATTACATGGCAAGTTACGTAATTCTAGCTACAATACTCTTAGAGTTATGGCCCTTTGAAAAAAATTTCAACTCCTCTGATGCCACTGCCGGGGGGGGGGGGGGTGCCTTGTCAATTTCATTGACAGCTCTAGTCTATATAATAATCTATACAGTTTAGTTTAATTGATACAAATGTAACTAACATAGTTATCAAAGTATGCAAAACATGCATACATAAATATGGAACAGTATTAAGGTAAAAACTCCATTATGCAATGTGCATTTACAATATGAATTGTTGAAACCGCACTTTGAATTATGAACCTTTCCGTATCTGACTACTTTATTCGAATATGCAACATGCACATTCTAATTTGAGACCTTTGTGTTTCAATATGGCATTTGGACGTCCTATTTTGCATTATTCAGTTTCGATTCTGGTGTGGTTAGACGGGGTACCAGTCACTGAGTTGTCGATAACGTTCGGTAATGTCCGTGGATTTCCCTTATATTTTCCGATGACAAGCGTCCGTTTGAGAAGATTGCATTCGCTTTTGCAGGGGCCAAATTCAAAGCAGCAGTGATAAATTTTATCAAGCTATATAATAATTCGGATATTTACAATAATGTGTACGTTTGCATCTTTAAAATAAATTTTACAGCGCGGTTCCTTATTTATATATTTATGAAAAAAAGGATTTTTATTGAAAAGTTAATACTTGTTTGACGAAGGGGAAAATACTCAATCGTTGAACATTTACTATAATAAATTACCATGCAGGATTAGTTTGTGCCGAATCCGTGGATTTGAGTTGAGCAATTATTGTTAAAATTGATTAATTCATACAATTTTCATAAATCTGATCCTTCTGAGGCGTTACTTAGAAAGGTATTAGTAACTAATTTCAACCTCACTCAAAACTCGAATGTTTGTATATTATAGAAGTATGGATATGTCCGCAGAGATTATAGTCCTTAGATTCACTTTATAATTATCATGTAAATACGTCATTATTCATTAATATAAATAGTACTTTCTCATTTCCCAACCCACAACCATAGAAACGCACCTGGGGTCACAATGACAGCTGGCCTATTCATATGTCCGTCTTCATAAGTTAGACTGGGGCAGGATAGCTTTCATACAGCAAAATCACAACGCGAAAATATTAGCTGGTCGTCTTCAGTTCGTCTGTCTTCAGCCAGCAAAACCTTGCTGAGCTGGTGTCGCGACTGTCTTAACCAGCCTACTACATATTCAAGTTCTACATGCAACGATTTGGCAAATGGGGTGGCTGAATCCAAACCATTTTGTACTTACATGTATATCCATGGTCTACACCAAAGTTTTTTCTTCTTCTTGTTTTATTACAGTTAGACCGCGTACAGCGTACCCAGGTTTTCCTGGCGGAACATAACGACATTATTTATTTATTTATTTACTTACTTATTATTAAAATTACAGAATCTAGGAAAAAAAAACAAACAATTTTTTGTTTTTGATGCATTAGAAAAACACTCATACTTTGTACATTTTACCGCCGAAAAATACAACAACAAAAATTGTAAGAGGAAAAGTCGTGATATTTTTCTGACTGTTGCTTAAAGTATACATTGTGGGTACACGTTAGAAGCGCCTCTTCGATGCGGTTCTAACAAGTACCCACAATCTATATTTTGGAGTAGAAATAAGAAAAATGATGTTTACTCCTGTAAATCCAAATTTTACTATATAAAAGTGGGGATCAAGTGTGTGTATGTGGGGGGGGGGGGGGGGTCAGAATTATAAAGATGTGTTTTTATGGTGGGATGCGCTTGGTATGTTTCACCAACAGCTAAGGTTATACGGAGATGGGATCTGGGTTTAAAGACATCCGAAATTCTGGAGAAGCCCGGGATCGATCCTGCGATCCCTGGTTAACGAGGCTAGTAGCATAACCACTACCAGCGCTTGATATGTTACATTGTAGCAGGTGCGGGTTTTCCACCTGCACTCCGGTATGAAAAGAATTTGCTTCGCGTTGTGTTTTGTCAAAAAAGTGGAAACCTTTTCGTTTTGTCACTTGAAGCCAGAAATCTAGGATAAAAAGTCAGATAGTTTTCTATTTTCTTAATGAATACATTTAGCACAAACAGTTACGAACATCTGTATAAATAAACATGTGACAAAACAAACAGGGAATCAGACCCCCGGCCATCGGGGCTTGAAGAAATAGTTGGGCTGCATGAACTGAAACCGACCCGCACACCAGTAATGGGTTACCGCTTAGAGGATCTAAGTCTACCGAGGCAAAGCGGTGCTTATAAACCCTATTGGTTTCATTGGGCGACAGGGCTTTGAGATGTCTTTTCATCTCAGTGTCGGGTAAAAGTCCCATAAAAGTGGAAGCAACGTCTCCAAAATGACCTATACTGTGTTGACGGTGACGTTAAACATCAATTCAAAGACCAGAACCAAAATGCCTAGTTTTAGAAATTCCGTTGGATATGCCCTAAATCAGAAAGCACTTTCACAAAAGAGAGTTGTAACTATGCTTGCTTTCAGGCGAGCAGTCTCATCAAGGTCTACACGACATTGGACAGGAGCCTTTCTGTGCCGTACAAAATTATTATTAGTATTTACAACAAATTTATATTTTAAAGGTGCAATGGCCTGAACACATTTGCGATATATTTAGATAAAACTTGGACACAAAATAAATACAGCAAAGCTGATTCCTGGTCTGACATATAAAACATAAACTATGTGTAAATGCTTTTATTGGGAAGGGTGTAGTGTCCCCAAATCATCCGTTTCATGCCAAAAATATAGTTCTCTCGTTTCTCTCACTCCTCCGTGTCACCAATACGCTTGGTGATTTTTTTGGGTATCTGCTGAATACAGGCGGACATTTACGGGAAAGTACGAAAGAACGACCACAGCGCCACTGAAAGAGAATAATGAGAACTAGAAGAAGCAGAAGCGGAATTTCAAGTTGCAAAATAGGACGAGGAACAGAAAGATAACTACACAAATTCCAAAATCAGTCTACAATAATGAATATCATAATTGCAGTGTTGCACAATTCTAACTGAATATAGCATGACAGAATATCCAAATTGCAAATGCCAGTGACATGATATTAAATTGCAATCTCAATGTTGCATAATTGAGTTTTTACCTAAATCCTGTTCCATACATAAATGTAAACAAATCATGTTTATCCTTCAGATTATTGATAAAATTAATGTTTGTATAATGTGGTTTAAGTTTAATATGTATTTCTGGTTTGGATTAAACTTTTCTTGTTGGATTTCCATATTCATTTTTGGTTTGCTCATGTTTTAAGATTTTCTCATTCTCTTGTGATAAGGGCATGAACTCTTTGAGCAGACTAAACAGACTTTCGGATGAGTCTTTAAACCGAGGTCCCGTCTCCGTATGACCTTAGCTGTTGGTGGGATGTAAAACTAAAACTCACTCACTTGAGCAGACTAAAGAGACTAAGGTTTTGAAAGGCTTAACCCTTGTCCTGCTGAGCCCGGATATGCCTTATTTTCCAAACAATGAAGATCCAGATCAGATGGCTTCTGACGAAGCCATCTGATCAGGATCTTCATTGTTTGCAATTCAGGTTGTGAATTTGTTGCAATAATTTACATCGAGCAATCTAACCCCCGCCCATCGGGGCTTTAAGAAATAGATGGGCTGCACATTGCTTCCACGCAGAGCTGAAAGGGACCTGCACATTACTACTGATAAACTGCTAAAGAGGATCTAAGCCTGCCCAGGCAATACGGTGCGAGTCGGCCCGTCCATGCTTATAAACCCTGTTGGTTTCATTGGGCGGCAGGGCTTGAGATGTCATTTCATCTCAATGTTGGGTAAAAGTCCCACAAAATTGGAAGCAACGTCTCCAAAATGACCTTTACAGTGTTGATGGGGACGTTAAACTTGAAATCAAACAAACAAAACAAAACATCGAGCAATCTGATTGGTTGATAATCAGTAGTGGGTGTGGCATATTTGAATATTCAGCAGGACAAGGGTTAATTCATGTAAAAATTAGATCTCTTCCCGTTTTTTTGGTGAAAGGTCAATGTCCTGTGAATTGGTTAAGCACATGTTAAATGCATATAGCAGCCATTAACCCTTGTCCTGCTGAATATTTAAATATGTCACACCCACTACTGATTATCAGCCAATCAGATTACTTGATGCAAATTATTACAACAAATTCATAAACTGGATGGCAAACAATGAAGATCCTGATCAGATCCTGATCAGATGGCTTCTTCAGAAGCCATCTGATCTGGATCTACATTGTTTCAAAGATAAGGCATATCCGGGCTCAGCGGGATAAAGGTTAAGAGATCTAAACAGTGCAAACGCAGATCAGTTGCTGATGTTGACAATTTGCAAAATTTTCAGCCATCTTGTAAATAGATTTCTAAAAATAACTCAACCTTGCTGGCACCCCTATTTTGAAATGGATATATATTGTGGAATCGATTACTGTAAAAATCTTAAAAAATTGGACACCTTGAGGATTTGCTGTAATTCTCCTAAAATTTTAACATACTGTATTTGTTTCACGATCTTGCAAGAAGTCCAAAAGGTGCAAACAGAATGGCAAACCATGTGGATCCTGATCAGATTGCTCCTTCAGGAGCAGTCTGATCTGGGTCTGCGCTGTTTGCTTAGGCCTATCTGTCCCTTACAGTATATTCTGATTAACTCTTCAAGTGCTACCCAAAATTCTAGAGCAGATGACAATCTTTTTTCTTATTTTCGGAGAAAATGAGGCTTGACATTTCATGTGAATCATCTGCTAAAAATAAGAAAATGTTGTCTGCTTGTTGTGATTGGCACTTGAAGGGTTAAAATTAGCCAGACTTCATGGTCACCAACTAGGCCAGCGGTGAAGGCTCTGGTGCGTGATTTGGTCCGAGTCTTTGTCATTATGTATACACTATCAGGAGAAGTAACTCTTAAAACCTGCATGATTTGTTAGCCGTTTTGTGTGACGGTAATTTACTGTGTGCTTTGAGTTTTAAGTCCCACCAACAGCTAAAGTCATACGGAGACGGAACTTGATTTAAAGACTCATCTGAAAGTCTGGAGACTTAACTTTTTACAGCTCATATTTTCCAAATCATTTCATGGATTTTGTTATTATTTGGTATGATGATAGGTATAGGTCCATTGTTTTATTCAGCAATACTCCCACCCATGCCCATGACCTCAAAGGCAAGATCACAGACTGCGTTCTTGGATTGTGGCCTTTCCTGAGTGACCTTTTCTTACTACAATGAAATTCCACTGTTAAGACCACCTAAAATTGAGACAAATTCGGATTTAAAAATCTTATTTGGAATGGTGCAGTTATTCTTTCTTTGTGAATTCTGCATATAATGCGCTTTGGTCAGGGACCACCTTTGGGACTGTTCAAAAGTGGTCTTTAAGACCACTTTTGAACAGTCCCAAAGGTGGTCTTAATATAGGAATTTTACTGTAGTTAGAAATTTTTTATGTTAAAGCCTTAGGTTAAAGTATTTTTACCACGCAGAACCTGAACTTTTACAATGGTTTTGGTTCATATTTGGTTCGATGATAGATTCAAACTGTCATTTAGCAATCCCCCTGCCCATGTTTATGCCCATGGCCTGAAGATCAAGGTCACAGACTTAAAAAGTTTTAATGTTTAAGTTTTTAAGGAGCTCATATTTTCCAAACCATATGGTGGATTTGGTTTATACTTGCTTTGATTATATATACAGGTTCAAACATTATTGGGCGATACCCTCACCCATGCCTATGACTTCAAGGCCAAGGTCACACACTTTTACAAATTTTTTAACGGGAAATTATTAAGAGTTCTTATTTTTCGAACCATACTATGGATTTGCCAGCCTTGGTAGCTTAGTCAGATGTGCGGCTAACTGGTGATCAGGAGGATGCGGGTTCGATACCTGCTGGGGTCAGCAACATTCTTTCGTTGAGATTGATTCAAGAAGGGCAGTTGTCAGTTTCTGGCTAAAGAATTTGCACTGTACCGGTTAACCTCTTGCATATAAGCCTGCCCAGAAAAATTATGGATAAGTAAACTGATCGGCTCAAAATTGACATAGTGTTGACTGGGTCATTAAACTCCATACAAACAAACAAATACTATGGATTTGGTTTTTACTTGCTTAACCATACAATGGATTTGCTTCATATTTGGAATGCTGCTAGATACATGTCCAAATTTTCAATCGGCCATACCCCTCCCTGTCCCTATCTGTCAAGGTCACACTGTCTGACAGACTTAGAAATTTTTAAATTTAAAGTTTTTAAGTGCCCATATTTTCCAAACCATATGGTGGATTTGGTTCATGTTTGGTATGATGATAGGTATTTGTCCAAAGATTTAATCGGCAATTCCCCCACCTATAAATATGACCTAACTGATGCCTTTCGAGGTGAGCTATGCTGTCTCAAGACAGCTGTTATTGCAACCTGATTTTGGGGGGATGAGGTGGGCCCCTGGGCAGTTTTGTTTGTTGTTTGATTCAATGTCTAACGTCCCCATCCACACTAAAGGTCATTTTGGAGACATTGGTTCCAATCTTGTGGGACTTTTACCGGACATTGAGATGAAATGACATCTCAAGCACTGCCACCCAATGTAACCAATAGGGTTTATATGCATGGACGGTCCGACTCGCACCGCTTTGCCTGGACAGGCTTAGATCCTCTAAACGGTTTACCAGTACTCGTGTGTGGGTCGTTTTCAGCTCTGCATGGAAGCATCATGCAGCCCATGTATTTCTTCAAGCCCCGATGGGTGGGGGCCGAGGGCCCCTGGGCCCCTGGGCAGGTCATCTGTAACGAATTAGCGCATTTCTTGTTCAAAGAACATTACAGTGACATTAAAATACCTTTTAATGTAAATATGAATACAAAAAAATGTCTACAAGTGCTCAGAAACTCTATACCCAGTCTAGTTCTGTCTTTTAACCCGAGCTGCCGAGAAAAAAACATCTGAAAATGTTGTCTGCTTAAAATATGTCGTCTGCTGATTTTTTTTGCAAACTTTTTGAAAATATTTTTGCACACAGACAAACAGTGTGGGCCTAGATCAGACTGCTCCTACAGGAGCAGTCTGATCTGGGTCCATACTGTTCGCAAAGAATTACTTTTAAGGTAACTGGCAAATGGCAAAGCAGACGACAATTGTTTTGATTGGCATTTTATGGTTTAAAGGAGAAAGATGTTCAGACCAGCCGTAATTTAATCAATTATTCACATGTTTATATCCAAATTGGAGAAAATTGCATACCCCAGCTATATATAATGCAATTTTTGTTACACGATCTTAGAGTCTGAAGTCAGAGTTCTTAGATTCTGAAGTCACAGACCTTATTAAGTTAGGACAGTGAATTCCGCGAGTTATTACATTACAGTGTGTGCAGTTTATCAGTCCTGAAGCACTCCATTGGGGCATATGCATTTGAAAAGGTTTAGTTGGCATGTTTGACTTGTGAAGACACAGATCAGCCTGCGCGATAGCGCAGGCTGATCTGGGTCTTCACAAGTCACAAGTGACATCTTTAGATCCTTGAGCACACGCTGGGGGAAAATATGAATGAAGACGTTGAGATTGTTGCATGGGTACACAGGCTGATTCCAGTGTCAGCTGGTCGCATATGCCAATTCGTACTTTTTCATGTGCGTTTGATCATCATTGATTCCACACATTTCTGTTTATGGCAGTATATTAGATGTTCTGTGAGATATTGGTTTTCCCAAACTGCCATACAGGCTTCATGATACGGAGTTGTTTTAATTGTTTCGAATTACGGGCAACTGTTTTGGTGTCTGAGAAAAGCTTGAATGGGGGTGTCTGTGGAAAATCAAGGATAAAAATGTGATAATTCAATAATTTTGTAGTCTGATCTCAGAGTTCTAGTGAGTTCGGAAGTTTTGGATATGTTTATAAATAGTATGAACGCTTTAGAAGAGGAAAGCTGTGATTTAAAAATATATATTGAATGAAGTACCATTATATATAACTTCATTATAACAGTGTTCTGGATAAAAGGCTATGAATTCATGGTTTCTTTATAATATTCCTTTTAACCCTTATCTTGCTGAATATTCATTTAAGCCACACCCATTTCTGTCTATCAGCCAATCAAATTACTTGATGTAATTTATTGCTACAAAATCATAAACTGAATACCAAACAGTGTAGATCCTGATCAGATGGCTTCTTCAGAAGCCATCTGATCAGGATCTACACTGTTTGCAAAGATAGGGGTTGTCCTGAACAGCAAGATAAGGGTTAAATTGTGTTGTTGACATTCTGTTGTGGATTTTACATGCAGTGATGTCTCATTGCAATGCTATATGTTAAAAGGCAGTTTGTGTGTGTGCCTGTGTATGTGTTTGTTTTAGATACCACCAACAACTAAGGTCATATGGATGGGAACTGATTTAAAGACTCTTCCGAAAGTCTGAAAAAGCCCAGAATCAGAGTCGAGACCCCTTGTTTCATCACGAAAACATGCCTATATAATTTTGACCCCCTTGAATCCCACTTTTATTTAGTAAAACTGGGGCGACCGGGGGTATACCTTATTTTTCTTATTTTTGCTCTAAAATATAGATTGTGGGTACTCGTTAGAACCGCCTCATTGAGGCGGTTCTAATGAGTGTTCACAATCTATATTTTGAGCAGAAATAAGAAAAATATCACAATTTTTCATCATAAAATTTTCATTTTTTCAGCGATAAAGGTAGTAATGTATTTGTATAGGCGTGTTTGCGTAATGTATGAGGCGTGTAGCTTAACCACTTGACCACTACACCATAAAGGCTTCTATTTACCCATTGTATGCTAGTAGACTCTTCCACTACAATATGTTGGACAAGTCCAATTGTTATATAAGGGGTGTCAGCCCTATTTTTTTTTAGCTCACCTGTCACGTAGTGACAAGGTGAGCTTTTGGGATCACTTTTTGTCCGTCGTCCGTCCTGCGTCCGTGCGTGCGTGCCTGCGTCCGTGCGTGCGTGCGTCCGTAAACTTTTCTTCAAACGACATCTCCTCCTAAACCACTGATCGTATTTTGACCAAACTTCACAGGAAATATCCTTAGGTGGTCCCCTTTCAAAGTTGTTCAAATGGTTCCGGTCCGTTGCACATATAGGTCACAGTAGCCAAAAATAGATTTTTTTCACTGCAAACTTAAAAAATCTTCTTCTCTGAAACCGCAAGGCCCAGGTCTTTGATATTTGGTATGAAGCTTCATCTAGTGTACCCCTACCAAGATTGTTCAAATTATAGTGCTGGGGCCAAAAATGCCCCCGCACGGGGCCCCTTTGGTTTTACATGGGCTTATATAGGGAAAATCTTAAGGCCCAGGTCTTTGATATTTGGTATGAAGCTTCATATAGTGGACCCCTACCAAGATTGTTCAAATTATAGTGCTGGGGCCAAAAATGCCCCCGCACGGGGGCCCTTTGGTTTTTACATGGGCTTATATAGGGAAAATCCTTAAAAATCTTCTTCTCTGAAACCGCAAGGCCCAGGTCTCTGATATTTGGTATGAGGCTTTATCTAGTGGACCCCTACCAAGATTGTTCAAATTATAGTGCTGGAGCTAAAAATGCCCCCCGCACTGGGGCCCTTTGGTTTTACATGGGCTTATATAGGGAAAATCTTTAAAAATCTTCTTCTCTGAAACCGCAAGGCCCAGGTCTTTGATATTTGGTATGAAGCTTCATCTAGTGGATCCCTACCAAGATTGTCCAAATTATCTTGCTGGGGCCAAAAATGCCCCCGCACGGGGGCCCTTTGGTTTCACATGGGCTTATATAGGGAAAATCTTGAAAAATCTTCTTCTCTGAAACTGTAAAGCCCAGGTCTTTGATATTTGGTATGAAGCTTCATCTAGTGGACCCCTACGAAGATTGTTCAAATTATAGTGCTGGGGCCAAAAATGCCCCCGCACGGGGGCCCTTTGGTTTTACATGGGCTTATATAGGGAAAATCCTTAAAAATCTTCTTCTCTGAAACCGCAAGGCCCAGGTCTCTGATATTTGGTATGAAGCTTTATCTAGTGGACCCCTACCAAGATTGTTCAAATTATAGTGCTGGAGCTAAAAATGCCCCCGCACGGGGGCCCTTTGGTTTTACATGGGCTTATATAGGGAAAATCCTTAAAAATCTTCTTCTCTGAAACCGCAAGGCCCAGGTCTTTGATATTTGGTATGAAGCTTCATCTAGTGGACCCCTACCAAGATTTTTCAAATTATCTTGCTGGGGCAAAAAATGCCCCCGCACCAGGGCCCTTTTGTTTTACATAGGCTTATATAGGGAAAATCTTTAAAAATCTTCTTCTCTGAAACCGCAAGGCCCAGGTCTTTGATATTTGGTATGAAGCTTCATCTAGTGGACCCCTACCAAGATTGTTCAAATTATAGTGCTGGAGCTAAAAATGCCCCCCACATGGGGGCCCTTTGGTTTTACATGGGCTTATAGAGGGAAAATCTTGAAAAATCTTCTTCTCTGAAACCGCAAGGCCTGGAGGTCTTTGATATTTGGTATGAAGCTTCATCTAGTGGACCCCTACCAAGATTGTTCAAATTATAGTGCTGGGGCCAAAAATGCTCCCGCACCAGGGCCCTTTTGTTTTACATAGGCTAATAGGGAAAATCTTGAAAAATCTTCTTCTCTGAAACTGCAAGGCCCAGGTCTTTGATATTTGGTATGAAGCTTCATCTTGTGGACCTCCACCAAGATTGTTTAAATTATAGCCCTGGGGGCCAAAAATGCCCCTGCTCCGGGGCCCTTTGGTTTTACATAGACTTATATAGGGAAAATCTTTAAAAATCATTTTCTCTGAAACACAAGGCTTAGGTCTTTGATATTTGTTATGAAGCTTCAGCTAGTGGACCTCTACCAAGATTGTTCAAATTATAGCCCTGGGGCCAAAAATGCCCCCGCTCCGGGGCCCTTTGGTTTAACATAGACTTATATAGGGAAAATCTTGTTTTACATAGACTTCTATATGCAGGGTAAACCTTTAAAATATTCCCTCTGAAACCAGAAAGCCCAGGTCTTTCATATTCGATATGAAGCTTCATCTTGTGGACCTCTACCAAGATTGTTCAAATTATAGCCCTGGGGCCGAAATTGACCCTGCCCGGGGCCCACTTGTTATACATTGGATCAGGTGAGCGAACCAGGGCCCTCTGGGCCCTCTTGTTTAGTTATCTCCCCTTTTAATAAAAAAGAATGACTACTTTGTGATGGCCATAACTCCAATACCCTTTGAGATATATTGATGGTACCTGGCACAGTTGTTCACAAGGCTGAGACATCGTGTCATGCACAAGAACCACAACTCTGGTTGCCATGGTTTTGGAGTTATCTCCCCTTCCAATAAAATAGAGTGACAACCTTGTGATGGCCATAACTCATATACCCTTCGAGAGTCATTGATGGTTCATGGCACAATTGTTCACAAGGCTGAGATGGTGTGTCATGCGCAAGAACCAGAACTCTGGATGCCATACTTTTTTAGTTATCTCCCCTTTTAATAAAAAAGAATGACTACTTTGTGATGGCCATAACTCCAATACCCTTTGAGATATATTGATAGTACCTGGTGCAGTTGTTCACAAGGCTGAGACGGCATGTCATGCACAAGAACCACAACTCTGGTTTCCATGGTTTTGGAGTTATCTCCCCTTCCAATAAAATAGAGTGACAACCTTGTGATGGCCATAATTCTAATACCCTTTGAGAAATATTGATGATACCTGGCACAATGTTCACAAGGCCGAGACGGTGTGTCATGCAGAAGAACCACAACTCTGGGTGCCATGGTTTTTTTTAGTTATCTCCCCTTCCAATAATATAGAATCACTACCTTGTGATGGCCACATCTCCAACACTCTTTGAGATATATTGATGATACTTGGTACAGTTGTACATGAGGTTAAGCAGGTGTATCACATGCAAGAACCACAACTCTGGGTGCCCCGGTTTTTTAATTATCTCCCCTGACAATATAACCTTGTGATGGCCATAACTCCAATACCCTTTGAGATATATTGATGGTACTTGGCACAATTGTATACAACATTGAGATGGCGCTTCATGCCTAAGAACCACAACTCTGGGTGCTATGATATCTGAGTTATCTCCCCTTCCAATATAACAGTATGACAACCTTGTGATCATTGTACCTCCAATACCCTTTGAGACATATTTGTGGTACTTGATGCAGATGTACATGAGGTTAAGCAGGTGTGTCATGCTCAAGAATTACAACTCTGGGTGCACTGGTTTTTTAGTTATCTCCCCTGGCAATATAACCTTGTGATGGCCATAACTCCAACACCCTTTGAGATATACGGTATAGCTCCAATATATCGCGTTCCGATATTTCGCAGTGTCCAATCTATCGCGGTCGCGCCGTGGATCCCATTTTTTTTTTTCCCTTAAAAATTCATAATTGAAAAAAAATAAGAGTTTTAAGTTGTTAAAATTTATTTAAAACCAGGTTAAACCAGGCGCCAATTGTCAGTTCACACATTATAACAAAATAATCCAATTAGCGTCAGTTAGAACAGGTATTGGCGAACAATTAATCTTAATCCCCAAACTTGTCATAACCGAGTAATCCAACCAATTTTCAATCAGACAACGATGTCCGCTACCATTTTCATGCACGCGATCGGTAAATGACGTCATCCGACTCCAGCACCACCACACATGTTTAATGTCATTGTGTGTATCTCTTTCATAAAAAAAATGTTTGAAACCGGTAAAAAATATTTTCTTGATAGCTAAACGGTTGTGAATAGAAGTGGATAGAAAAACAGCGCTTTGCACAGCTCCCGAATTATCCCCAAAAGCTCCGTGTCAACAGCCAAGAACAGCGTTTGACTTTTCCCGTCCAGCATCTGCTATTTGGCGCCAAAACATAAACATTCACGAGATCGCAGAAAAGTCCGTTTTTAATATGCAAATATCTACCGTTAGATGTAGCTAATTGTCTGAGGAGCGATTAAATCGTTTTCACATTGATTGTGGATTAAATTTTATGATTGGAGAATAAACGCCAATTAGAGACATAACTTGACCATATTTTCACACCTTATCGACACGCACCGCAGGGTGGCAATTATATGACAGGGATTAACAATAGTGTCATACTTGAACAGTAATAAATACACAGATGGTTTGTCTCTCAATTGACAGTGCAGCAATTATTGCGATTTACTTACTGGTCTAGTTTTACCTTATTTAAGGTCTCAAAAAGACTGACAGTTGTAGACGATTTTTTTTTAAACTTGCCCGAAATCATAACACAATAAAATGATAGTTTTGCTGTTGTATAGTTTTTCGGCCCATGGTAATGCCGCGATTTGTATTGGCATCTCGGCAAACTACCGCGACTTATATCGCGCTCCGACCACATCGCGGTTTTTGGGCTATGGACCCCGACCACCGCGATATATTGGAGCTATACTGTATTGAAGGAACTTGGCACAATTGTATACAAGGTACAGAAGGGATGTCATGTGCAAGAACCACAACTGTTGGTGCTGTGGTATTTGAGTTATCTACCCTTTCAGTATAACAGTATGACCTGCTTGTGATCACCATATCTCCAATACCCTTTGAGACATATTGATGGTACTTTATACAGAAATACATGAGCTTAAGCAGGCATGTCATGCGCAAGAACGACATTTCTGAGTGCCCTGGTTTTTTAGTTATCTCCCCTGACAGTATAATCTTTCGATGGCCATAACTGCAATACTTTTGTGATATATTGCTGGTTTAATTCTGGTGCACTTTCTATTGGTGAACAATCTTCTGAAGGCCATATTGACTTTTGGTCGGGGGATTTGCCATCTCTTCCGATGGCTATTTTTACCACCTTTAATTAGAGGCTGAAAGCTGAAAACATTTTTTTATGCCCCCTGCCATTCGAAGAATGGTGGAAGGGCATATAGCATTGCCCCTGTCCATCAGTTTGTCCATCCGAAACTTAAACACAGTCAATAACTTTCTTATTTCTGGATGCATTTTGAAATTACTGTGCAGAAATGTGAACCATCTTGAGACAATGTGTCACATGCAAAACCCAGGTCTGTACCTCCAAGGTCAAGGTCATACATAGAGGTGAAAGGTGAAAAAAGGGTCCGAAACTTAAACACAGTCAATAACTTTCCTATTTCTGGATGGATTTTGAAATTTCTTGGCAGAAATGTTGGCCATCATGAGACAATCTGCCTCACACAAAACCAAGGTCCTTACCCTCAAGGTCAAGGTCATACTTAGAGGTCAAATTTGAAAAAAAAGGGTCCAAAACTTAATCACCGTCAATAACTTTCTATGGATTACGGTAATACGAACATAGACATATTCCCAGGCGGGGGCATCCGTGTACAATATATGGATGCATTTCTAGTTTCTTTTTCTTTTCTGATAGCGCTATAGCGGGGCTATAGTCAGATCCTCTGACAATTCTAGTTTTTACTACCTTAATGATCCCAAGTATTGGGACAGATAGGCCTAAGCAAACAGTGTAGACCCAGATCAGACTGCTCCTTCAAAGCTCTTATAGGCTTTGAGAAATGAACTTGTACTTATGGGTGAAAGCCAGGGTTGACACAATATTTCACTAAGTCAGTAAACCATGAAATGTAGGTTACGGTCAATTATGCATGTATGCTTACATTCATGTTGTTATTCCTGGAGTCAGTGAGTGTTTAAGTTTTACGTCTCACCAACAGCTAAGGTCAGACAAGACGGGACCTCGGTTTGAAGACTCATCCGAAAGTCTGGAAAAGCCGGGGATCGAACCTGTGACCCCTGGTTTACAAGGCGAGTAGCATAACCACTACATCACGGAGGCTTCTGTCATTCCTAGATGCAAGTTTGTACCAATTTATTATCATTAATGAAGCTCCTGTAAGTTTTGAGAAATGAAGTTGAATAATAGTGTGGCAATACTTCACAAAGTCAGTTTACCATTATAGGTCAAGGCCAAATATGAATTCTTACCTTAAAGTTGCCATCCCCAGATACAAGTTTGTGTTAATTATCATTCATGATGCTGTTTTAGTACTTGAGAATAGGGTGAACACTTGGGTGTTCTCAAATGTTGACTGCTAAATAAACAAATAGACAAACGGACTGTGTCAGATACATGGGACATACATCTGCTGTCTCTAAAAGGTCAATTTTCAGGAGGCATAAAAATTTTAAAGGTGGGAAAACTAACCTGTAAGATGAGCCCCGTCCTGGCCAGCCAACCCCTGCAAAATATTTAAGAACAGTTCAAGAAAAGTTCTTTCACAGTTCAAGAACTGGACTTGAACTGCTCTTAAAATGTACAAGAACAGTTCAAGTGTTAATTGGACAATTTTTAAGAACAAGTATTCTTGAAAAGTTCTGAAAGACTGTTCTTGAACAGTTCTAGAATGAAGTTCTTATACAGTTCAAGAACTATTTTAAGAACTATAATTGGTTTTTAACTATTCTTAAACAGAACAAGAACAGCATTTTTGGGGTTTCCCCGCCTATAATGGGTTAATGTATATAAGACAGAAGATCAGTTTATACTAGACCGCTTTAGAAAATATTGGGATAAATCAGATTATGACTAAAATTATTTCTGGTATTAGTTAGCAATAAATAAGTAATGATCATATAAATCATATTGTTTTGTCAAGCTCAGCTGTCTGTCTGTCTACTCATCACAGAATTTAATGTCAGCTTCATTACTTGAGAGCAGGTTAACTCTTAAAGCATTTAACAGAGTAAAATTCATGCTTTAACCCATTGTATACTAGTGGACTCTTCCATTGCTATATGTTGGACAAGTCCATTTATTATATAAGGGGTGTCATGCCTATTTTTGCATGTTTATTCTGTTTTTGATGGAAAATTCTGTTAGCAAATAGTACAGGCCCTGATCAGACGCAACAGAACTGTGGCGTCTGATCTGGGCCTGCACTGTTTGCCAAGGTATCCCTTTAGGGGTTTCCCATATCCAATGGGTTAAGCATGGCATGATATACAGTACGGCTCAGGTATAAGAACCAAAAAACTCTTTATTCCGAATCTCGGTGTTTCGAGCACTTTCCAAAACACTCAGAATTGTTCCCAGTAGATGTATATATTTGGCGGACACTCCTCGAAAACACTTTCAAGGTCCGCGCTAAGTATGCGGTACGGGACATTTCGCGAAATCATTCCGAGTCGTAATATCGTACCTGGAGGCAATATTTTCTCGCAAAGTTATGCGGAAATACTCGAAGGAATTTGACGAAATACCTGGCATTTTTTTTGTTTATTTAATGTTCTTTTACCATCATATGTATTTATATATAATTATAAGATAATATAGATCACTGATAGTTGTATAGTAAATGATGTCAAAAGTCAACAAAGAGGTATTCACTAATTACCCAGGGTGTGAAACTGTACAGTGATTTCAAACAAGGGAATCAGTTGGGCATGACGAGTACATACAACTCTTTCAAGTCCGTAATTGAAAGCATTTTGAACATTATAAAATTATGGTTAAATTCGATGTAATTACCTTAGACTTGTTAATTAGGTAATTGTAAGAATCCCCGTGATAACGTTGTATTGCGTAATATTTGGTTGCTGTCTGCAGTCAGTTAGAGTTGTCTCTCTTAGTAAACTGTCAATCAACTGGCAAGCTTCCCTTCAGACAATAGTGCAAAATCGGTCATTTTGAACTCAAAATTTCTCCATGTAATTTTGATATGTTCAAAAAAAAGAAAATTATTTTGATATAACATAATCATTTGTCTTTCATTCTTTAATAATTTTAATGTGAAGTATGATCAGACAAATGAGAAACAAATAATCAAAGGTGATAACTGTCAGCGAAATTTTAACGGGTTTCGGACGCCATTATTGGCTTCTTTTAAACTCAAAATTTCTCCATGTAATTTTGATATTTCCAAAAAAAGAAAATTATTTTGATAAAATATAATCATTTGTCTTTCATTCTTTAATAATTTTAATGTGAAGTATTATCGGACAAATGAGAAACAAATAATCAAAGGTGATAACTGTCAGCGAAATTTTAATGGGTTTCGGACGCCATTATATATATATATATATATATTGGCTTCTTTTAAACTCAAAATTTCTCCATGTAATTTTGATATTTTCAAAAAAAGAAAATTATTTTGATAAAATATAATTATTTGTTTTTCATTCTTTAATAATTTTAATGTGAAGTATAATCAGACAAATGAGAAACAAATAATCAAAGGTGATAACTGTCAGCGAAATTTTGACGGGTTTCGGACGCCATTATTGGCTTCTTTTAAACACAGAATTTCTCCATGAAATTTTGATATTTTCAAAAAAAGAAAATTATTTTGATATAATATAATCATATGTCTTTCATTCTTTGATAATTTTAATGTGAAGTATTATCGGACAATTGAGAAACAAATAATCAAAGTTGATAACTGTCAGCGAAATTTTGACGGGTTTCGGTCGCCATTATTTGCCTCTGATACAGAGAAAAAAAAATGACCGTCCCGTTGTCAAAGTTTAATTAAATTAATAACCACTCGCAAATACTCCCAAACACTCCGAATATCACAGGTAAGCTCTGAGATCTGCTGAATTTCCTCGGAATATCGAGCGCATAACTTGAAGTAAAATATTTTCACTCGAAGTGGTTTTCTTCAAACCATTCGGCAGAAAAACGCGGATTTAAAAAGTTGTCTGCGGAATGAAAAAGAAAAACAGTTCAAATACCTGAGCCGTACTGTAGCAGTCCAGTTTTTCCATCCATTCATTCATAATTTTGTCCATCTGTTCATCTTTTCAACATTTTCACCAACCTTAGCTTCATTCCAGATTTTCAAGCCCATTTCTCAAGAACCTTTGTTTTATTTGAGGTTGAAGAAATATATGGGCTGCATGATGCTTTCACGCAGACCTGAATCCGGTCCGCACACTAGTACTGGTAAACCGCTTAGAAGATCTAAGCCTGTCCAGGAACCGCAGTGCGAGGCGGACCGTCCATGCTAATAAACCCTATTGGTTTCATTGGGCGACAGGGCTTGAGATGTCATTTCATCTCAATGTCGGGTAAAAGTCCCACAAAATTCGAAGCAACGTCTCCAAAATGACCTTTACAGTGTTGACGGGGACGTTAAACCTCAAATCAAACAAACAAACAAGTCCCCGTCAACACTGTATAGGTCATTTTGCTTCCAATTTTGTGTGACTTTTACCTGACATTGAGATGAAATGACATCTCAAGCCCTGTCGCCCAATGAATCCAATAGGGTTTATTAGCATGGACGGTCCGCCTCGCACTGCGGTTCCTGGACAGGCTTAGATCCTCTAAGCGGTTTACCAGTACTAGTGTGCGGACCGGATTCAGGTCTGCGTGAAAGCATCATGCAGCCCATATATTTCTTCAACCTCAAATAAAACAAAGGTTCTTGAGAAATGGGCTTGAAAATCTGGAATGAAGCTAAGGTTGGTGAAAATGAATTGGGTTTATAAGCCCGACTCGCACCTCTTGGCCTGGGCAGGCTTAGATCCTCAAAGTGGTTTACCAGTTCTCGTGTGTGGTAGGTTTCAGCTCTGCTTGGAAGTATCATGCAGCCCATCTATTTCTTCATGCCCCAATGGGTCGGGGGCCGAAATTTCTGTTGTATGTAAAGGGTTACCATGATGATCCTAAATATTGGGACTGACAGGCCCTAGCAAGCAGTGCTTTGCCAGTCCATCTGCACCTTTTGGACTCCTTGCCGGATTGTGAAACAAATTTGTTAAAATTTAGGAAAATTTCAGCAAGTCATCAAGGTGTCCGAATTTTTATATTTTTATGGTTAGCTGAAGACAGTGCTATTTTTCATCTGGTGTTGTTTGTGTCTGGTTGCTGCAGACAAGATCTTGTTAAGGCCTGCTAAAAACCATTCATTGACTACAGGAACACATAAAAGCAGCCATTTGTCAGTAATAAGGTCATTTATTGCTGATTCTCATAGATTCTCTGTCTCAGACATTGGTCCATTAGGCGCTGACTGTTCATCTGCTACAGTTTATTTGTGTTGTCATGGATACACCTTCAGGGGAGGCAACTCTTTCAGACCAGTCAAAACAACTAGGTCCTCCCTGCACCACAAAACAGTGGGTCAATGTCGGCAAAACTGCCTCTCTTTTAGATATTGTACTTACCGGGGACCAGCTGTTCAAAGCATTGTCTGTTTAACAAGCTTATTAGTGGTCAAACTGTTAATTGTGCCATCAAATTTAATATCTAAAGTTGCGGTATTTTTGCTGAAAAAAATGTGAGTAGCTTTTGCATTTGCAAAAGCTACTCACATTTTTTCAGCAAAAATATCAGTATATTTGCCATATTAAATGATCGCACTATTTAATGATTTGTTAACAAATGAGATCTTTAGTTTTGGACAACTGGGGTCAGTTGGTCAAAACTAATGATGTCGTTAGTTAATGTATCATTAAAACTTTGATCATTTTTTCAGCAAAAATAACATTATTTTATATCAGATATTGTACTTGTTAGAACAGTTAACAATTTGACCTCTAACAAGCTTGTTAAGCTAACCATGCTTTGAACAACTGGCTCCTGAACCCTGAATACTTAATGTTTTGACCACTGATGAGCAAGTTAAGCTAGCAAAGCTTTGGAATAACAGTTTTACTGAGCCCAAGATGTTCATTTCACAGACTTGTTATCTTTGATGTGATAAATAATTGTTGCTAAAATCATGTTCATTATAAACCACTATTAATCAACACCGTCTGATAATAATAATTGAGTCTATGATTGACTGGAAAAGAGAATGTATGTGTCTATGCCAAACTAATTTGCTTTCATAAACAGACCTTTTCTGGTATTTTCTCAGGATGAATTTCTGTTAGTATTACTTTCTCACATGTGAGAAAATTGCCTACAAAATACCTTGTTGGGATGATAAAATCTGATATTTTTCTTTCATGTATTTCTGCTACAAGCATAGATTTTGGGGGCTTGTTGGATTTTTAACTGCCATTTATCACCAGTTTTGAGACTCTCAAAACACTTTTTTGTCACACCTGCTCATAGGCCTCCTCTTTTCCGTTCATCAGTCCAGCTGTTAAACAAAAACAAACATCCATCTGTTAAAATTAATGTCGAGGTTCCACGTTACTTCATCCTTAGTATTGAAATCAACAACAATACTAAACAACCACCAAACCTTGCTTGAAACATCTCCCTGACCTCCTGACTAGGTAGGCACCTTGACCGGTGGCCTTGACCTATATTTTGTGCTTCAGTGACTTTGACACAATTTACATTGATGTTCCAGATCTCTTTAAATAAAAGACCTACAAGCATCAAATCTAGCATAGTGCTTCTCCTAGATATACTGTCTCTGCAGGTTCCTTCACCCGGTGACCTTGACCTATATTTTGCAATACAGTGACTTAGACACAGTTTACGTTGATGCTCAATACCTTGCAACATCATAGCCTTTTTTGGAATTCTTTTTTTTGAATAGAATTTTATTTTTGCTGTACTGATACAGCTTTACTTGTTTATGTTACATGAAATTATGCACTTGTCTTATGTGACAGCCCATTAATGTTGCATTTGAAACTAAGCATGATACTTGATACAGTTACACAACAAAATTTCTGTATTACATTTCATTATTCTGCAGCAGTGCAGCTCATTGATGATACTAGTGAATCATGGAATGGATTTTAGTGGTTGTTTTTGATTGTTGATGGAGGTATGGAATAAGTGAAAGTGTCTGCAGCATAATCAGATTGCTTTTGAAAACACATCACAAAAACACGCCTATATAACTTTGACCCCCTTGAACCCCACTTTTATATAGTAAAACTGGGGTTTGCAGGGGTAAAACTTATTTTTCTTATTTCTGCTCTAAAATATAGATTGTGGGTACTCGTTAGAACCGCCTCATCGAGGCGGTTCTAACGAGTACCCACAGTCTATATTTTGAGCAGAAATAAGAAAAATATCGTAATTCTTCATATTAAAATCTTCATTTTTTCGGCGATAAAGGTGGCAATGTATTTGTATAGGCATGTTTTCGTAATGAAAATGATTTTGCAGCATTGGCATTAAATAGGCTCAAATACCAAACATAACTGTCGATGTCTGGTTTATTGTCTTCTGTTTATTTTAAGTCATTGTTGCCATTGGGAGCAGTCTGATAAGGGTTCATACTGTTTGCCTGTATTAAAAATATGTTTGTTTGTTTGCTTTGAGGTTTAACGTCCCCTTCAACACTACATGTATTTAGGTCGTTTTGCAGACGTTGCTTCCAATTTTGTAGGACTTTTACGAGGACTGTTCAAATATGAATGCAACTAAGCCCATAAAAATGATTCCTTGATAGATTTCGATGAAAAATTTATTTTGTCCCCTCAAAGTATTCCCCTTTAACAGATATGCAAACTTTCAGTCTTCTGATCCAATCATTGAATGCATTTTGGTAGTCTTTTCGAGGTATACTATGAAGACACTGGAATATTGCAGACCCGAGGTGTTTGCGCTGTACAAATTTTCGACCAGAAAGGTATTTTTTAAGCCGTGGGAACAAAAAAAGTCACACGGGGCAAGGTCAGGGGAATACGGGGGGTGAGGGAGTTCAATAACCGTTTCCTGCTTCAGATAGTCTTGCACAATGAACGCCTTGTGCAATGACACATTGTCATGTAGTAATCTGACATTGGCCAAACCAGTTGCAGGTCTTCGTTCTTTGAAATATTTCTTCAATTTTCAAAGAACTTTATTCTTATAAAACTTCACATTTACAGATTTGCCTTTAGGCACAGCAACCTGAATAGCAGGGCCCTGATTTGAAAAGAATATGGCATACATTACCTTCTTGACGCTCATGGTCGGCTTTGCAATGCATGGTCTTTTGCAATACTTTGTTGCCCATATTTTGTTCTGAATCTTACGTTTTGGCTCAAAAAAGTGAACCCATGTCTCGTCACCTGTGACGACATTAGCAAAAGACCGTGCATTGTAATTTGGAAACTTTTTAAGAAACTTCTTGGCACACTGAATACGTGTCTTTTTCTGCTCATCTGTCAACAGATGGGGAATCCATCTAGCACAGATCTTTCTCATTTTCAAATCCCGTTTCAGAATTGTATGAGCTGCTCCTAATGAGATGCTAACCATACTAGCTATTTGCCTAGTGGTGTATCGTGCATCGGTAGCAACTATTTCTTTCACTCTAGCAACCATCTTGGCAGATGTTGCTCTTTTCTGCCGACGATCATGTGGTGTATCTTCTGTTGAGCCTAGCCCACAGCAGAATTTCTTACACCAACGAAAAACTGTTGGAAAAGACATTTCATTATGCCCATAAACCGAACATATTTCATCAAAAATGTCTTTGCACCGTATACCATGAATACAACGATTCTTAATATAGGACCATATTTCAACGGCGTACTCTGACCTGCTTCCAACCATGTTATGTATTAGTATACAGGAGTAGACAGTGTTTATTGAACGATATACATGGCTTAACTGAACAGATTTTAACAGGTTTGGTATCAATGTATAGGTAAAATGTTTTTCTACGCTGTGATGTTTATTTCCAGGTGATTTTCGCATTAGAACATGAGAAAACATTCCACTTGCATTCATATTTGAACAGTCCTCGTACCTGGCATTGAGATGAAATGACATTGCAATCCATTCTGCCAAGTGAAACTATTTGGTTTAAATCCAAGGACGGACCGACTCACACAAATTTGACTGGGCAGGCTAAGACCCTCTAAACGGTTTACCACTACTCATCTTCAGTCGGTTCCAGCTCCTCGTTGCAGCATCATACAGCCCAATCTATGAATTCCAGGGTGAAATGAAACAGTTTAAATCACAGTCCAGGAATATTTCTCTGACCTACACGCACAGACAATTAACCCATCAATCCGCCCCCCGCCCATAGGGGCTTGAAGAAATATATGGGCTGCACGATGCTTCCATGTAGAGCTGAATCCGGCCCGCACACTAGTACTGGTAAACTGCTTAGAGGATCTAAGCCTGTCCAGGAACCACGGTGCGAGGCGGATCGTCCATGCTAATAAACCCTATTGGTTTCATTGGGCGACAGGACTTGAGATGTCATTTCATCTCAATGTCGGGTAAAAGTCCCACAAAATTGGAAGCAACATAAGAAAACACGCCTGTATAATTTTGACCCCCTGGAACCCCACTTTTATTTAGGAAAACTGGGGTTTCTGGGGGTATACCTTATTTTTCTGCTCTAAAATATAGATTGTGGGTACTGGTTAGAACCGCATCAATGAGGCGGTTCTAATGAGTCCCCAGACTCTATATTTTGAGCAGAAATAAAAAAAATATCACAATTTTTCATCATAAAATTTTCATTTTTTTTGGCGATAAAGGTGGCAATGTATTTGTATAGGCATGTTTTCGTAATGGTCTCCAAAATGACCTTTACAGTGTTGACGGGGACGTTAAACCTCAAATCAAACAAATTACCCATCAATACTCTTAGTACTTTGATTGTCTATAAAGATTATATGATCACTGCAGATGAGATACATAGTTGCATTTGTCATAGAGATGGAAATTGGCATTAATAAGTCTATAATAAGGAATCCTTGACCTATTAATAAAATGTACTTTGATTATATTGGCAGATTTGATCATAATCCAGTTGTATGTAAGAGGGTAAACAGTGCAGACATAGATCCGTCTGCAACTGAAGGAACAGTCTGATCTGTGTCTAAGCACTGATTTTTCTGATGTTTAGAAGATTAGTGTAATTATTACAGAGTTTAGAATCTACCAGGAAATCGGTCATTGACCAATATAAAAAATTCTGTAGAAGTTAAAGAAGTATCATGGAAACTTTGCTTATTCTATTCCTGGAGCACAATGGGTGACAAGAAACAACGGCAGCCATTGTCGTCTGCTTCTGAGATTATGAGCAGACATGACAAGAAAAAGAGGAAATGGTATAAAAGAGTTCTAAGGGGAGATAATAAAGATGAGGAAGTGGAGAAAATAGGATTTTCTGATAAAGTAATAAGTAGGTCACTAGAGAATGTCGGAAATCTTAATCTGAGTGTTATGGGTTTCCCAGTGAGGGCTTCATCATTTTCACATGGAAATTATGATGGGGATGACTGTTCTTTGTCCAGTGTTTCCAGTAATGAAAGCGATACTTCAGAACACACTTCTCCTGAACATATGTCTTCAGCTCGGAGTCTGGACAGGCGGAAACTGGAAAAATTGAGGTTCCGTAAAACTTCTGCTCAATCTTCGGACAGTGAAACATCGACAGATAATCCTATTTGGCAGGACTTTCTGCATGCTGGTAAAAATGAATCTGTTGAATACAGTGGTGCCCATCTGGAAAACACAAAAGATTTAGGATTTTCATTTTATGATTATCTCCCCTTTTCTTGGGGCAGTGCCCCCAGAGGGTCCTGGGAATCAGTTTGTTCACAGCCAGAAGAAAAGAAGGCTCTTATGCAGCTAGTTCAGGAGTCAGATTCTGAACAGGTAAACTAGAAAATGGGGGAAAACAGAAAGAAAACCAAACCACTAACAACATTGGTGTGTTGCATTATGAAAACACGCCTATACAAATAAATTGTAACCTTTACCGCCGAAAAAGCGAAAATTTTAAGATGAAAAATTGTGATATTTTTCTTATTTCTGCTCAAAATATAGATTGTGGGTACTTGTTAGAGGCGGTTCTAACGAGTATCCACAATCTATATTTTAGAGTAGAAATAAAAAAAATAAGTTTACCACTGTAAACCCCAGTTTTACTATCCAAAAGTGGGGTTCAAGGGGGTCAAAATTATAAAGGCATGTGTTCTTGATGGATCATAAAAATGTCTCTTGAGTGTAGGCTGTAAAAATTGTTCTAAACTTAGACTTTAACTCTTTGTCCAGTATTTGACAGGACACCCCTAAATGGGCACCCTGGCAAACAGTCCAGACAGATCAGATGCCGCAGAAAGCTGCGTCTGATCAGGGTCTGCAGATTTTCCTTGCAGCATTTTCCATTAAATATAGGGAAAAAAAATGGACACCCTTGAATAACAAATGGACTTGTCCAACATATAGGAATGGAAAAATTCAATGGGTTAAGCAAACAGTGTAGCCTCTGATCAGAAGCCACACTATTTGGCGTCTGATCTGGGATACACTGTTTGCCAGTAACCCAGTACAAGAGCCCTTTCAAGATTTTACTTTTCACACTGCTCTGATGTCACAGGGAGAAACTTCTAAAAATTAACCCTTATCTTGCTGTTCACGACAACCCTATCTTTGCAAACAGTGTAGATCCAGATCAGATGGCTTCTGAAGAAGCCATCTGATCAGGATCTACACTGTTTGGCATTCAGTTTATGAATTTGTAGCAATAAATTACATCATGCAATTTGATTGGTTGATAGACAGAAATGGGTGTGGCTTAAATGAATATTCGGCAAGACAAGGGTTAACCTGTACCATGGTTTTGTACATGGTCAGCTATAGTCACATGAACAAAAGGAGGCCAGAAGGTTCTGTATAGTTAGTAACTCTAAGTCAGTTAACATCTAACCCAAAAATATCTGAATACATGACATCTGTCAAAGGGCTTTCAAAAATGTGTCATGTTTCTGTTCATCCTTCAAGTGCCAATCATTACTAGGAGATCATTGTTTTGATTTGTTTTGTTTGATTTGTGGTTTGTTTAACGTCCCCATCAACACTGTATAGGTCTTTGTTTGTTTGATTTGAGGTTTAACGTCCCCGTCAACACTGTAAAGGTCATTTTGGAGACGTTGCTTCCAATTTTGTGGGACTTTTACCCGACATTGAGATGAAATGACACTGTATAGGTCATTTTGGAAATGTTGCTTCCAATTTTGTGGGATTTTTACCCGACATTGAGATGAATGTTGCTCAATGAAACCAATAGGGTTTATAAGCATGGACGGACCGATTTGTACAGTTTGCCTGAGCAGGCTTAGATCCTCTAAGCGGTTTATCAGTTCACGTATGTGATTTCAGCTCTACGTGGAAACATCATGTAACCCATCTATTTCTTCCAGCCCCGATGGGTGGAAGCCAGCACTAGGAGATCATGGTATTTTCAAAGTGCATTATTGTATTTTTTTTCAGAGAAAAGAACATCATCAGTCTGTCTGCCCAGCAGACAATTCATATGTACATGTAATATCTGGCCTTATATTTGCGGAAAAATAAAAAAAAAAATGTAGTCTGCTTAACATGCTTATAGATTGGAAGTGTTAATTTGATAAGACACGGCTAGTACAATTATTTTCTTGTGTCGACATATGGCCAAACTTTGTCAAATTCAACACTGTTGAATTCTTAAAGCTTGACCATGTTAGCACAGTTCGCAGAGCTTGACCATTTTGCCACAGATTGCAAAGCTTGACCATGTCAACACAGTTCACAAAGCTTGACCATGTCAACACAGTTCGCAAAGCTTGACCATATGGCCACATATTGCAAAGCTTGACAATGTCAACACAGTTCACAAAGCTAGACCATATGGCCACAGATTGCATAGCTTGACCAACACAATTCACAAAGCTTGAATGTGTCAACACAGTTTGCAAAGCTTGTCCATGTTGACACAAATTGCAAAGCTTGACCATGTCAACACAGTTCACAAAGCTAGACCATATGGCCACAGATTGCATAGCTTGACCATGTCAACACAATTCATAAAACTTGAATAATATATAGCCCCGCTTTGAAAAAGTGGGGCTATATTGGATTTGCCATGTCCTTCTGTCATTCCGTGATTCCGTTAATTTGTGTTGGCTCCATAACTTTGTATCTGCTTAACATATTTTCATGAAACTTCACACAAATGTTAAACACCATAAGACAATGTGCAGAGCGAAGGAATTATAACTGTGGATTGCCTACTTTTGGAGTTATTGCCCTTTGAACATTTTCCGTAATTCCGTAATTCCGTAATTCCGTAATTCCGTGATTCCGTTAATTTGTGTTGGCTCCATAACTTTGTATCTGCTTAACATATTTTCATGAAACTTCACACAAATGTTAAACACCATAAGACAATTTGCAGAGCGAAGGAATTATAACTGTGGATTGCCTACTTTTGGAGTTATTGCCCTTTGAACATTGAAAAATGGCAATTTTAATTGTGTCCGCTTCATAACTCGAAAACCGTTTGAGATATTTTTAGGAAACTTCTCACAAATGTTAAGCACTATGAGACGATGTGCAGAGCACAGGAACCATAACTCTGCATTGCTTATTTTTGGAGTTATTGCCCTTTGAACATTGAAAAATGGCAATTTTAACAGTGTCCGCTTCATAACTCGAAAACTGTTTGAGATAATTTCATGAAACTTCACACAAATGTTAAGCACTATGAGACAATGTGCAGAGCGCAAGAACCATAACTCTGGTTTTCGTATTTTCTGTGTGTCTGTCTGTGTGTCTGTCTGTGTCTGTTAACAATTTTCGTGTCCGCTCCATAACTTTAAAACCCATATTTTCATGAAACTTCACACAAACATAAACACCATGAGATGGTGTGCAGAGTGCAGGAACCATAACTCTGGATTGCCTAATTTTTGAGTTATTTCCCTTTGAATATTGAAAAATATCAATTTTAGCCGTCTTTGCTCGATAACTCAAAAACCGTTTGAGATAATTTTATGAAACTTCACACAAATGTAAAGCACCATATTACGTGTGCAGAGCGCAGGAACCCAAACTCTGGATTGTCTACTTTTTCAGTTATAGGCTTTTGAATATTAAAAAATGGCAATTTTAACTATGTCCGCTCCATAACCGTTTCTGATATTTTCATGAAACTTCAAATAAATGAAAAGCACCTTGAGATGATGTGCAGAGTGCAGGAACCATAACTCTGGTTTGCCTACTTTAGGAGTTATTGCCCTTTGAACATTTAAAAAGGCAATTTTGACTGTGTCGGCTCCATAACTCACAAACCATTTGCGATATTTTCATGACACTTCACACAAGTGTAAAGCACCATGAGACAATGTGCAGAGCGCAGGAACCCTGACTCTGATTTGCCTACTTTAGGAGTTATTACCCTTTGAACATTGAAAAATGGAAGATGAAATTTAGTATAAACATGGACATTCTGTTAATGTATCATGCTCATTGAAATGAGGGACAAGGGCTCACAACTCTTAGAGTTTTTCCAGATAATGTAAAATTTTCAACAGTTATTTCTTGTTCATAACTGTTTTCTCTGCAGCTTAAATAACTTTCTTCTCTGACAGCGCTGAAGCGGGGCTATAGTCAGATCCTCTGACAGCTCTAGTTTGATTTAGGAGAATTACAACAAGTTCTCAAGTTGACCCAATTTTTAGGATTCTTATGGTAATGTTAGGAGCAAACCCCATTCAGACCCTCAGTAAACAGACATTTTACTTTATCATATGACGTCGCGTCTGAGAGTGTAATAACGTCATGTATTATTTTCGATAATCCACTAGTGGATTAAATATGCAAATTAGCTAGATACGTCCCTTAACGTTACATATACAACGTCCTTAACGACGTCGCGTTTACTAATGGCGGAATATTGATATTTTTTGATAACAATCGTGAAAAAAATGCGTTTTAAATGTCATATGATAAATAGAATCTTGCATTCATGCTCATGTATTATTGAATTTATTAAACTCGTTGAGGAAAAGGAATAAAATGCTCGGCAAGCCTCGCATTTTATCCCTTTTCCTCAACTCGTTTAATAAATTCAATAATACATGAGCACTCATGTAAGATCCTCTATGACCATTTTACAGATTTGTGCAACCAGAAATTCTGATACACTCTGGGAAGACTGATCAGGCTGCATGGATGTTTTGTTTGTTTGTTTGATTTGAGGTTTAATGTCCCCTTCAACACTCTATAGGTCATTTTGGAGACGTTGCTTCCAATTTTGTTGGACTTTTACCCTACATTGAGATGAAATGACTTCTCAAGCCCTGCCATCCAATTAAATCAATAGAGTTTATATGCATGGACAATCCAACTCGCATCACTTTTCCTGGGCATGTTTAGAACCTCTAAGTGGTTTACCAGTGCTTGTTTGCAGTTGGTTTCAGCTCTGCATGGAAGCATCCTGCAGCCCAATCTATTTCTTCAAGCCCCGATGGGCAGGGGCCGACTGCATGGATGTGCAGGGTGATCAGGTCTTCTCTGGTCACACTGTCTTTTTGTAGGTTTTATTATGTGCTGGCTATACAAGGATAATGACCTGACAAGTGAACCAGCATCTTTCTCTTTTTCAGGAATCATCTTTAAATCAGCGCCATCATGTACATATGCAGCATCCATTTCATCAGCTTGAGGTCTGGTTACAGGAGGGAGTGAATCTCGTTATCAGGGACAGTTGTGGTGAGTATGTTGTACAAATTTTATACAGATCTGGCCACTAAACCATAAATGACAAATAGAGTGAGTTTTAGTTTTACGTCCCACCAACAGCTAAGGTCATATGGAGATAGGACCTCGGTTTAAAGACTCATCCGAAAGTCTGGAGAAGCCCGGATCGATCCTGCGATCCCTGGTTTACAAGGCGAGTAGCGTAACCACTGCACCATGGAGGCTTCTAATGACAAATAGAATATTCCATATGATGGCTTCAGATAGGTGCTTTTCTAATCTTAAGGCCCCATCCGTCGGGGCTTGAAGAAATAGATGGGCTGCATGATGCTTCCACGCAGAGCTGAATCCAACCCTCACACGAGTACTGCTAAACCGCTTAGAGGATCTAAGCCTCCCCAGGCAAAGCGGCGCGAGTGTGGGACCGTCCATGCTTATAAACCCTATTGCACACTGGTAAAGGCAAACGCGCAGGATAAGGAACAAACACACCGGATAAGGAAATTTTTCCGCTCAGGATAAAAAAGAAAATGGCGGAACGGGTATCACATGTGCAGGTTTGTTGTTGTTCTAGATCTCGTGTTATGGTTACTAATCAATACGGCTGCTCACGTTAGCTTCACGGAAGACACAAATTATTCACAAATTTATATTCGATGGTCCGAATTCGACAGTTACATCCAGTCAAACGGAGATCCGGACACAGTGCAGCTACTCAACCGCGAAATCTCATTATTTTACAGGAAACGCACTTCTGGGAAGATGGCATGCACTGTTTTGTTGGTTGTAGACATACACATGATAACTCGGATTGTTGCAAATACGATTTAAGGAAAATTTGAAATTAGAAGGCTCACAGTGAGAAATCCTAAGTCAATTTTCAATACAACGCCCTGGGGCAAGGAATGGGTACAACGCATATGATAAGGCACAAAATTTTCCGGGGAAAATGGTTGTTGTATGGTCGTAGCACTAGTAAATTTCCATCTCAGATTAGGTTTTCCGATATTAATAAATAGTCCTACATAGTTTAAAGCACCAAATGTGACCTTTAGGAAACGTCCAAAGTTTGTGTGAATTGTCTTGGCATGCGCATTGCTGTGGTTCTAGCAATATAATCATCCCCCATGGAGATAGATGGATTGGGTTCATCGCGATCATGAATAAGAGAAATGATGTATTTGTCCATGCAGTATTACTGGTAGAAAATTGTATGCTTATTCTTTTGGCTGAAAATAAGGTAGATAACTTCGCCAAATTCGTGAGACATACCTATTACATGGTCATTGAAGGGCCTGATATGATTTGGCTTCTTTTTTACCCTCACTCAAATCCTCTTCAGTGTGCGACGTTTCACTTGCTAACAGGCTTCGTTAATGGAAACATACACGGAAACAAGTTGTTTCGTCTTCAATGTCTGTATTGAGTTAATAAATTATGACGAAAATAGTAAGAAAAGTGTGATAAAAGTATACTCCTTCGAAAGAAAAAGACAATAGAAAGTGCCCTTAGAAACCCGGTTTCAATTGGCGCATTAATATATCAGGTAGCACTGCTCATCGTTTGTACACTAAGTGAGTCGTATCTGGTTACCCCACCCACTTGCTTCATGAAGGAGATATACGAAAAATGAAAAATTACAGGATCAAAATGAAACAGGTATCAAATTATTCCTTGGTTTCTAGCTAAGAAAATGAGTAATAACAACATATATTTAGCTTTACTACTAACGGAGTTATGGCAATTTTATGTTGACATTTCTGACAATGACCAAAATTTAATTTATGAAAAAATAAACACAGAGGCCACCTTTCATATTTTTTTTATTATTTTCACCACATGTTAACATATCAAAACTTAATGTGTATACAAAATATAAAATATGTACAGGCAAGGCTAGACTGTTATATTTTGAAAGCCATAAAGGTGACAAATTTTGCAATTTTGGTCAAAATCAGCTGGGGGTAGGGGTAAAGTCATGGTAAAAACATACCTTATTTGTGAATGACCAAATAGATTATTGATTTGTTTTTCTTTGAACCTGTATCTTTTCATATAACTTCCTTTGGCTATCAGTCACCATACAACATTTATGAAACAAACATTCCGGTGTGTGTGTGTGTGTTGGGGGGGGGGGGGGGTGTTGCAGATATGCAGATATAATTTGATATCTTAACAGGCCCTTAGTACGCAGTTCGACGTCGGATATAAGACAAATATTGTTTGTTTGATTTGAAGTTTAACGTCCCCGTCAACACTGTAAAGGTCATTTTGGAGACGTTGCTTCCAATTTTGTGGGACTTTTACCCGACACTGAGATGAAACGACATCGCAAGCCCTGCCGCCCAATGAAACCAATAGGGTTTATAAGCATGGGCACCGCTTTGCCTGGGCAGGCTTAGATCCTCCAAGCAGTTTACCAGTACTCGTGTGTGGGTCGGTTTCAGCTCTGCGTGGAAGCATCATGCAGCCCATCTATTTCTTAAGCCCCGATGGGCAAGGCAACTATTAAAGTATGTGCATGTATTGGTAACTGAATGATTATGCGGCCTCGGTAGCTCAGTCGGATTCGCGTCTGCTGGTGATCAGGAGGGCACGAGTTCGACACCTGCCGGGGTCGGCAACATTCTTTCGTGGAGATTGATCATGAGACCTTTTCTACGGTCATTCTCTCCCTTCCGCTGATTCAAGAAGGGCAGTTGTCAGTTTCTGGCGAACGAATGTACAGTGTACTGGTTAACCGCTTACGTATAAGCCGGCCCAGGAAAACTATGGATAGGTAAACTGACCGGCTCAAAAATGACCTAAAATAGTGTTGACAGTGCCGTTAAACTATAAAACAAACAAACAAACCATGAGGCATTACTGAAAACAAACCCCAAAAATGTAAATGTCAATTTGAACAGGACATTATATTAGCCTTGCCAAGTTGTCCTACCCAATATTTTCACAGACCACATTCTCCTTGGCCGAATTCTCCTAGGTCAAATCGTCCGGGCCAAATCGGCCATAGATTCAAAGTGTATGGGTATGTGTGTGTGTGTGTGTGGGGGGGGGGGGGGGGGGGGGGAAATGGAGTACATTGCTAGAACCAGGGCAATGCAAACGCCAAGACAATGCACAAAAACTTTGAACGTTTCCTAAAGATCACAAGTGTTGCTTTAAACTATGTAGGACTAATTAATAATATCGGAAAACCTAATATGAGATGGATATTTCCTAGTGCTACGACCATACAACAACCATTTTCCCCGGAAAATTTTGTGTCTTATCACATGCGTTGTACCCATTTCCTTGCCCGTGGGCGTTGTATTGAAAATTGAACTAGGATTTCTCACTGTGTGCCTTCTAATTTCAAATTTTCCTTAAATCGTATTTGCAACAGTCCGATTTATCATGTGTCTGTCTACAACCAACAAAAAAGTGCATGCCATCTTCCCAGAAGTGCGTTTCATGTAAAATAATGAGATTTCGCGGTGAAGTAGCTCCACTGTGTCCGGTTCTCCGTTTGACTGGATGTAACTGTCGAATTCGGACCATCGAAGATAAATTTGTGAATAATATGTGTCTTCCGTGAAGCTAATGTCAGCAGCCGTATTGATTAGTAACCATAACACGAGATCTAGAACAACAACAAACCTGCACATGTAAGTAAGTAAGTAAGTAAGTAAAGACTTTATTTAAAGAGGGTTACAACATTTAACACATACATATATTAAAAACATGTAATAGTTAATCTTCCATGAGGCCCTCAGTATTTACATATTATACACAAACTGACATACAAAGTAAAAAAATAATTGTAATTACATATAATACATACATATATATAATATTAACACAAACAAAAAGAATAAAAAATAAAAAAATAATTTAAAAGAAGCGAAAAGGCAATTAACACCATTCTTTTACATAAAATATATTGGGAACTAATTCTGAATACTCCATTAGTCTTAATTCACTAACCATCTTAAACATCTGTTATGGAAGGTGTCTAGACTCTGGGCTTTTTTAACTTCTTCTGGTAGGCTATTCCATACCAAACATCCAGAGTATTGCATGCTATGCTTGTAGTATTCTGTCTTAGGCTTGGGTGGGACAAAACATCCAGCAGAAGATGATCTCAGCTGCATACTTGTGTTCATATTAATTCGTAGTTTAAAGTTCTCAGATATATATTTCGGAGCCAGATTATTATAGACTTTAAACATAAATTTGGCTTTTCTTAGATAAAGTCTATCATAAACAGACAAAATCTTAAGGCAGTTCATGGCTTCATTTGAGTTATCAACATTGTAGTCTAGAATAACCTTACATGCACGTTTTTGCAGTTTATATATCTTCATTTTGTTGGCCTCGGAAGAACTTCCCCATACAATGTTACAAAAATCAATGTGGGGTTGGATATATGACTTATAAAACTGAACTCTGTGAGCTTGAGATAAGAAACATTTTATTTTGGATAGAAGCCAAATACTTGAAACAATTTTTTTGGTTAGATACTTAATGTGATCAGACCATGTCAGATTGTTGTCAACAAAAACACCTAAGATTTTGTCATTTGAAATCATATTTAGGGATTCATTATTGAAGTTAAGATTGAGATTTTCATTAGTGAGCCGTTGTCTTTTCTGGTTTGTTGTTACTAGCATGACTTTTGTTTTTGATGAATTCAGGATCATACCATTGCATTTACACCATAAATGTAAATTATTCAGTGCAGATTGAAGATTGTTTTCAATTTTTTGTATAGAATTCTGAACATCGTACAAAGTTGTATCGTCAGCATAAAGATCAGAAAAGGCTTCCTTGGTATATAAAGGTAGATCGTTTATGAAAAGCAGAAATAGAAGTGGCCCTAAAATAGATCCTTGAGGGACTCCATATGAAATGTACTTGAAATCTGATTTGTAATTATTAATTGCGACCTGCTGCTTTCTTTTTGTAAGATAAGTATCAAACCACAATAAAGTTTCATCCTTTATACCATATATTTTGAGTTTATTAAGGAGAATGTTATGATCTACAAGATCAAAGGCTTTCTTAAAATCAACTAGTACTACACCAACTATTTTGCCATTGTCGATAGCATTCAACCATAGATCAATCATATTGACAAGAGCAGTTTCACAGGAATGCTGTGCTCGGAACCCAGACTGAGTTTTGTGCAGTAAGTTATATTCAAGCAAATAGTCAGATAGGCTTTCATGAACATGTTTCTCAAGAACTTTGGATAAGACTGGTAAGATTGATATTGGCCGATAATTATTAACTTCTTCACATGGACCATTTTTATAAAGGGGAGTAATCTTTGCTACCTTCCATTTGCTTGGAAAAACACCGCTAGTGATACTGTGGTTGCATATATAAGTTATTTCTTCAGCTATGTAAGGGGCACCAAGTTTCAACAGACGTGGCCCAATCAAGTCTGTACCAGTAGCTTTACTGATGTCAATATTGGAGAGGAATTTCATAACCTTTTCTGTTTGCATTGGTGGAATAACAAATTTTGCATCGGCTGGAAGCTTTGCTTGACAGAACTCTTTCAGTTTTTGATGGTCTGAATTTGTTACGGGCTCTTTTAACTTCGAGGCAATATTAACAAAAAAGTTGTTAAATTCATTGGATATTTTTGTAGAATCCTCTACAAGTGTGTCCCCAACTTTTAATGAACCTATATTACATTGCTTCTTATGATGTTTACCTGCCCCTACCTCCTGAAATAGTTTATAGATGCTGCCTGGATTGCTTTTATTGTTCTCAATAAATGTTTGATACTGTAACTTTTTAGAATTTTGAATCATTTTAGTAACTTTATTTCTCCAGACCTTATATTCTTCATCATTACCAAGTGATTTATGCCTATCTCTGCATTTCATTGCCTCTAAAATTTCTGGTGACATCCACAGTGGCTGGTTTTTATGTTTAACCCTGTGCTGTTTTATTGGCACATGCTTATCAACTACCTGCAAGAATAGATCAAGCCATGCTTCCATAATATCATCTGTATCGTCAAACAGTTTTATGGTATTCCATGGAACTGCTTGAAGATCCTCAATAAACTTGCCTTCATCAAAATCTTTATAACTTCTGTATGATATTGTGTAATGAATTGTTTTAGGGGGCTTAACATGCATTTTTCTTGTGAAGAATATAGGAAAATGATCACTAAGTCCAATTTTTGGGATATCTATAGAATTCACATTTTCAGGACAATTTGAATAAATATGATCTAAAAGGGTTATTGAATTACCTGCTACTCTGGTAGCTTCACAGACTAATTGCTTTAGACCAAAAGGTGCCATATAGTCAGTCCATGTATTTCTAATTTGATTATTTAATAGATCCCTGTTGATATCTCCCATCAAGTATATTTCCTTATCTTCCCTTAATACATTTTCAATGCAGTTTTCAAAGATTTCGTTCCACTGAATGGTCGAGTTTGGAGGCCTATATATATTTCCTATTAAAAACGGTTTGCTTTTTACTGGTTTTATTTCTATCCAAACACATTCTAGATCTTTATGTTCAAGATCGGATCTTCGGCTGGCACATACACCATCTTTCACATAAACTAAGAGACCACCCCCAGAATTGATTTTTCTGTCCCTTCTATGGGGTGTTTGAAACCCATTAATTTCAAAGGCAGAGTCGGGGTGTATGGTGTTCAGTTTAGTCTCACTCAAGCCTAGCACATGAATTTGGTTTTTGTCAGACTCAAGTAAAAGACGAACCTGGTCAATTTTATTGTTAATTCCTTGTATGTTTAAGTGCCCCATTCTAAAACCTTTGCATCTGAGACCTAAATCTAGAAGGTAACTTGATGTAGATTGACAATGTCTATTATCATGCAGAGTTATAAATGTTTGATCAGACTGTTCAGTAATATACATAGAGCTCAGATCATTACCTGAAGATAATGACCTGGCAGTATGAGACCTCTCATGCTCAGCAGGACCCTGACTGTTATCAACAGAGATAGCTGCACTTGAGAGGGAAGAATAACTTGCTAATGAAGTATCACTAATCAGATTATTGCATGTAGACAATTCAGGACTTGAGGACCTCATGGACTCATTGTAAACATTGAAATTCTCCTCAGCAGATTCTACCATATTTACTGACTTGGAAAAAGAAATAAATTTTGAGTTCAGTATGTTTTCATCATTCTGCCTTACCAAGTTTTTTGCAGTCTTATTGCATTGACTGTTTCTGTCACATATACATGAACTTTGATCACATTCAGCACATATTGAGCTAAGATAAGAGAATTTATTGGAAATATTTAATCTGAAATCTGTTGGAGTTAATGTGGCACCATGGCCTATTTCCTACTTCTGAAGGCAACGACTTGATTTATGTCCCATGTAACCACAATGATGGCATTTCAGCTGTTCTTTATGTTTGCAACTGATGGTATCATGGTTACTCTCACCACACTTGTAACAATAGTTCGAGTTTTTCTGCTGATTGTTGCGATTCCTTCTATTTCTTTGTCGTACATTTCTGCTATTCTTATCAGACTGATTAAATTGGGTTCTTCTCATTCTTCTCTGTTGGTGGCCTGTAAATACACAGTTTTCGTAGTTTTGCACAATAGCTATTTCATTATTTATAGCGTTTAATAGGCGCTTCGTGCCTGAAGATGTCAGATGAATAAGATCTGCAGCAAAATACCTCTCAATGATGTTCTTGTGGCTATCATGAAATGCCCTATCAACATCAATCAAGACTATTTTGTGTTGTTCTGTGAGGGATTTTATCAAGTCATTCATTTCTGTATTGCTGGTGTCTCCTCGTGGGCAGATGTTGCAGATAAAAATTGTACACAGGTCATTAGCACTTTTTATGTATTGGATGAGTTGGTCGTATTTTTCTTCGAACAACTCTGGGTCTGATCCATCAGCAGCATCATTGCCACCAACATAAATTATTACCTCTGAGAATTGCTTCAAGTCAAACATTTTTATCTGATTATTAACTTGAAAAATAGTACCTCCAGAGATTCCATTCTTAAAAACATTCTGTTTCAGTCCTCTTGGATTGACAGAAGAAATTATTGAGTCTCCTATGAGAAGAACTTGTTTAGCAGAATCAGGTCTTTGTGAAATTGGAGGCCTCGGTTTGGGATTTTGTCGCTGTTGTGACCTTCTGGGAACAGGGGGTAACCTCTGGGGTGTCCTGGGAGTTGATGTTCTCTGTAATGCCTCACTGTATAAACTTGTTTGGAGGTCTGGTATTTGGACATCAGGATTTGGGAGACCTTCCATAGTCGTTGTTTGAAGGGATTCAGGCTCCCCAACATGTCCTTCCACATTATTGAAGTGTGCTGTTCCTTTCCGGCTATCTGCACATTTACGTCTGCTCTCTGGGATAACTGGCTGAGACGGCCCTTCATCCAGAGACTGAGTTGAGGGGTTAGAATAGGTCTGGTCCACAGTCATGTACTGGCTCTCATTAGCAGCTTGTTCAACAAGCTTGTTCACTTGTTGTGACAGTATAGAAATCTGACTTTGTAGATTATGAATCATGTCCATCAAAGTTGTTATATGATGTATCACAGGTGTGACTTGTAGGTTAGTTGTATCTACCTGCCCAGGCTGTTCTACTACTGGCTCTGTAGGGGGCTCAATTTGAGTTTCTTCAATGGTGCTTCTTGTGTAATTGTGATACCCATTCAGCCATTTTCTTTTTTATCCTGAGCGGAAAAATTTCCTTATCCGGTGTGTTTGTTCCTTACCCTGCGCGCTTGCCTTTACCAGTGTGTATTGGTTTCATTGGGCGACTTGGCTTGAGATGTCATTTCATCTCAATTTCGGGTAAAAGTCCCACAAAATTGGAAGTAATGTCTCCAAAATGACCTTTACAGTTTTGATGGGGAGGTTAAACCTCAAATCAAACAAACAAACAAAGGGTGTTTGTTTTGTTTTACTTTATGCATGTTTCACTGGTTGTATGTTTAACAGTAATTGCCATAATTTAAGCAAAAACAGTGTAGTCCCTGATCAGATGGCATCTGATCTGGGGCTACACTGATTTTGGAACATTGGCATATAAATCATGAGTAAAAGCATAGGTTTTATATGGCTATGACTGGAAATGATATACAATAAAATTCTGATATTCAGACCACCTTTGGGACTGTTCAAAAGTGGTCTTTAAGACCACTTTTGAACAGTACCAAAGACGGTCTCTTATTGGAAGACACTGGGTGCCAAACACACAAAGAAAGAATAACTGAAACCGCCTTAATTTTGGGTGGTCTTAATGGCGGAATTTTACTGCAATTGGTCCGGCCTTGGTAGCTCAGTTGGATGGTTTGATTGGTGATCAGGAGGATGCGGGTTCGATACCTGCCGGTCCACCCCTGCCCATCAGGGCTGGGCTGCACGATGCTTCCACGCAGAGCTGATACCGACCGCACATGAGTACTGGTAATCCGCTTAGAATGTCTTAGCCTGCCCAGGAAAATTGCTGCGAGTCAGCCTGTCCATGCTTATAAACCCTTTTGGTTTCATTGGGCGGCAGGGGTCGAGATGTCATTTCATCTCAGTGTCTGGTAAAAGTCCAACAAAATTGGAAGCAACATCTCCAAAATGACCTAAAAGTGTTGACGGGGACGTTAAACTTCAAATCAAACAAATCAAATCAAAATCGATACCTGCCGGGGTCGGCAACATTCTTTCGTGGAGATTGATCATGAAACGTTTTCTACAGTCATTCTCTCCCTTCTGCTGATTCAAGAAGGGCAGTTGTCAGTTTCTGGCGAAAGAATGTGTACTACACTCATTAAGTGCTAACGTTTACCGTATTCCTCCCATTTAGAGCCCCTGCTCCTATAAGCGCCCCCTTACTGTTTTTTCCAAGAACAAAATAATAAGTGCCCCTTCTGCTGTCAGAGGAAAATCTATTTTGGCTTACCTAAAATAAAGATTAGCCTTTCAATCATTGCCGTATCTGCTGTAAATTGTATCATGCAAGGTATTTCTAAACCCCCTGCTATCGCAGAGTGTCTGTGTTGACCACTTACTTGGTACTTTACATGTCATGATTCCACCATGTGATGAGTTTTAAACTCTCCGTTCTGGTAAGATTTTTGTCTCTAATAAGTGCCTCACCTTTTTCCACTTTTTTAAGCGCCCGGGGCGCTAAATGGGAGGAATACGGTAAGCCTGCCCAGGAAAAGTGTGGATAGGTGAACTGAGCGGCTCAAAAATGACCTAAAATAGTGTTGACTGGGCCGTTAAACTCCAATACAAACAAACAAATTACTGTAAGGACAAGTTTTCCATGGTGGTAATGAAGGCATCCAAATAATTTCTAGAAAAAGAAAATGTGCAAATTTTAATGCACACTGGAGATTTTCAATCCAAAATTGTGACTCATGGGAAAGAGGTAAGGCTTCCATGCAGTTTTCAAAATTGTCTAATTCCCCAGGGTAGTCCCACCATCCGTCCTCTGGGGTAAAGGTGTCAAAACCCTTCTGGCACTACAGAAAATTTTAGAGCATATATTGCAGTCTAAATTGTTTTCCTTATTTTACAGCAAAAATAAGGTTTGATATCTAATGTGAATCATACCCAGCACATGATCATCTTGTTTTTGCTAAAAATGTTCCTTTTTTTTTTTAAATTGAAGGGTTAAAAATAAGAAAAAAATTTTTTTAACCTATTATAAGACCCTAATCCCAAAAACTGTTGTCTGCTTTGGCGTCTGCTGGTAGGTAATTTTTCAAACAGTGCGGCCCCAGATCAGGTCAGGGTTCACACTGTTTGCCTGCATGTAAAAATATGTTTGAAAAGTTTGCAAAAAGATGCAGTAGACGACATAAACAGACGACGTTTTCAGAGGCATTTTTTCATGGCATCTTAAAGGTTAAAAATTTGTTTGCTTAATATGCTTACAGCCTTCATGTGCTAAGCACGTTAACAGACATGTTAAGTTTTGAAAATGAAAATGAGGGAGACAGCGCGTTCGAGGAGGACTGACGAGTGCCAAAGGCGCGAAGTCTTGGTGGCAAGCTCTCAGGATAGGCTACATTTTTTTTGTGTTTATTCGTTACACTCCTGTTCATGGATAAATAACTAATAAATATTTTTAAAATCATTTTCTTTGGAAGATTCCTTCAAACTAACACCTAGCCATACCAGTGCACCCCTTCCCCCCCCCCCCCCCCCCAGGTTTATAATGCTTCAAGAACATGTCTTATCATTTATGCCCATATAGGTCACACCAAAAGTAGCCCAATTGATTCTACATTCCAAGGGCCATCCAATAACCAATGTTTCAGAAGTGTAGCTCCAATAGTTTAGAAAATATGGCAAAATAATACTTTTGAACTTTGACCTTAGGGTCATGTTGAGGTCAAGGTCACCCCAAAAGTAGCCTTATTTATTCTATATTCCAAGGGCCATCCAGTAACCAAAGTTTCAGAAGTGTAACTCTAATAGTTTAGGAGATATAACAAAATCATACTTTTGACCTTTGACCTAGGGGTCATGTTGAGGTCAAGGTCACGCCAAAAGGAGCCTAGTGCCATCTACATCCCATGTACTATCCACAGGCAAAGTTTGAAAAGTGTACCTTAACTGGTTTCAGAGGAGATCGATTCCATAGAAACGTGACGGACGTACGTACACACACATACATACATACAGACCCACAGACTGACAGACACTCGACTCTGACACGAACAAAATATACCCGATTATTCTTCACAAAAGCGGGTCTAATAAGCCAAGTTTTCGATCAAGTTTCGAGCACAACAACTTTATTCCCCTCCGACTTTTAAGTGCGGAAATATGGTAGATAATACTGTAGTTGTCACGGTCAATAACAGTACTTTTTCAAGTTTGAATTAATTGCAGACATATCATAACAGCTTGTCCAATTAGCAATTAAAGATACTGATAGTTATATGAACTTGACAGGAACGATTAACACAAGCTGCAGCCTATATACTCAAAAGATCAAAAGTGTCAGGTTAGCGCAAAAAGAGAATAAAGAATGCAGATAAGTTTATAATTTAATGATCCAGCCACTAGATGAGGTCCCCTCCATTCAAAACTTTCACACCCGCTCAACAAGCAAGTTCAAGGTGAACATCAATGATATCCACCACCAAAATCGCCTTGAAATCAACCGTCCATAAACAGCAGCTACCGTTTTTCTGCACGCGATCGGAAAATGACCTCATCCCACCTCAGCAACCCCGCACGTGTTTAATGTTTAATTAGGGGAGGGCCGTAACTAATGTTGGTAGAACTTGTGGCCTGACCCTATTGCTTGTTTGGAGGATGCAATAAAATATGTTTAAACTAATTAAACTAAAGTTTAATTGTTTTATTTTATTTTAATGGGGCGTATATCTTACATAAAAAATGTTTGCAATGGGTAAAAAAAATATTTTTTTCGATAGCTAAACGGTTGTGGATAAAGCTGGATAGGGACAGTGCCTTCCACAATTCCCGACCAACAACAGCATACAGATGTGTTTACATACATTAAAGCATTCGACTTTTCCCGCCAAGCATCTGCTATTTTTACCGTTAGATGTAGCTATACATCTAAGGAGCGATTACATCATTTTGGTTCATTTTCACACCGACTGTGGATTAAATTTTATGATTGGGGGATAAATGCAAATTAGAGCCATAAATTAATTTTATTTTCACACATTGTCACGCAGAAGATTGTAGGCTTATCGAGAGCACCGGAGGCATGTGTTTACAGGTAATAATAGAATAGACTGGTCGGTGACAAAAACGGTCGGCGTTTATAGCATGATTCGGTTAACTAACATGGTCCCATGGTTGAAGGCAAATAACCGTTATGATTTACTTTCTTTTTTGCAATCACTTCAAGAAACGACTGTTTCATTTGTTAATGCCCATCTGCAGGTTTGTTTTAATCCTCAATAATACTGGACAGTGCATTAATTATTATCAGTTTTACTCACGGATTAACTCAGATATTTCCGCTGGTTTGCGCACACGAAAATACAAGCGCAGCTTTTCAAAAATTTGCCCAAAAAGGAATTTTCATTTTTCCGGGAGGTTTTCCCTGAATTTCGTGAGGCGTGAGAAAAGCTATTTTTCCGGGAGTCTCCCGCGATTTTCGGGAGACTTAACATGTCTGCGTTAAGGACACAACATTTTCAACCCTTAACTTTTAACTAGTAGCCATACCTATTTCTGACTATCAGCCAATCAGATTACATGATATGATGTTTTCATTGAAATTCACAAAGCTAATGACAGACAGTGTAGATCCTGATCAGATGGCTTCTTCAGAAGCCATCTGATCTGGACCTACTCTGTTTGCAAATGTAGGGGTTGTTTTCAATGACAGTATAAGAGTTAAGCAGTGAGTTCCAGTGTGGCATTTTTCGCAGACACCATTTCAAAGTAACTTTAGTCATAGTTTTTAAGCCCCCGCCCATAGGGGCTTGAAGAAATATATGGGCTGCATGATGCTTCCACGCAGAGCTGAATCTGGCCCGCACACTAGTACTGGTAAACCGCTTAGAGGATCTAAGCCTGTCCAGGAACCGCGGTGCGAGGCGGACCGTCCATGCTAATAAACCCTATTGGTTTCATTGGGCGACAGGGCTTGAGATGTCATTTCATCTCAATGTCGGGTAAAAGTCCCACAAAATTGGAAGCAACGTCTCCAAAATGACCTTTACAGTGTTGACGGGGACGTTAAACCTCAAATCAAACAAACAATAGTCATAGTTTAGTTTTTTTTTTTTTCTTATTTTTAATAGAAATTCCACTGTCTTTACAGGTACAAGTGATCCTTACGTGAAATTCAAAATCGGAAGTAAACAAGTGTACAAAAGTCGGATAGTACAGAAAAACTTGAATCCAAAATGGGATGAACGCTTTGTGATATCAATAGAAGATGTATTTGCTCCCCTTCACTTGAAGGTGTTCGATTATGACAGAGTTACGGATGATCCAATGGGCTCAGCAGTTTTGAATGTTGCCGACCTACAGCCAAACGAGTAAGTAGATCATGATAGCACGCCCGTGTGACATAGTGCATTTTTTCATTTCTCCAAAACGGCTACTTTTCTGAAGAAAATCTGTGTTTATAGTGCAAACATAGCTTGTAGGTGCTCGTTAGAACCACCTCAATGAGGGGGTTCTAACGAGTACCCACAACCTATGTCTTAACGAGAACCGCCTCAATGAGGCGGTTTTAACGAGTACCCACAACCTATGTCTTGGAGCATAAATAAGAAAAATAATGTATACCCCCATAAAGTGGGTTTTAGGTGGGTGTTTATTTCGCAGACTTGTTCACATGATGAAGCTTTTTACTTTGACAGAATCTCTTTTTGGCCTGAGAATAAGTGAGGTCTAGTATGCAAGGCATGTCTTTTTGCCATTCTGCAAACACCAAAAGTGCAGATCAGCTTGCACATCTGTGTAGGCTGGGATAGCAGGTTCTACATTGTTTGCTTCAGATATAGGAATTATTGCTTAACTTTTCAATAAATCCAACATACAGTGAAATTCCCCTATCAAGACCACCTAAAAATAAGACCAATTCTGCTTAAATGAATAATCAGCAAGATAAGGGTTAATGACTTTGGAAGCCATTCGGAATGGTTATAAACACTATTTGAACCACAACACATGAATGTTATCAGTTTTCGCAACTACAAGAATGGCTTAGATTGTCTGCCACTAAGCATGTTAAAGGCTTCTGAAACCATTCAAAATGGTTATAAACACTATTTGGGCCAGTACACATGTAAAGTCGTCTTCGATGTTATTAGTTTTGCAACTCCAAAAATTGCTAATATTGTCTGTATCTAAGCATGGTAATGACTTGAAACCATTAAAATTGTTTGAAATACTATTTGGGCCATGGCACATGTAAACTTGATTTCAATGTCATTGGTTTTGCAGCTCCAAAAATTGCTAATATTGTTTGCAACTAAGCATGGTAATGTAGACATTGGAAACCATTCAGAATGGTTTTAAATGCTATTTAGGCCATACTAGGTAAAGGCTGTGATGATCTTCAAGCTTTTTGCACTCAGCAAAGACTGAGATAAGCCTGAAAACATTCTTGGTTATGATACAGACTTATCAGCCTGTATGAAAAACAGCCTTATCAGTCATGAAAAACAGCCTTATCAGTCTGTATGAAGAACAGTCTTATCAGCCTGTATGAGAAACAACCTTATCAGCCTTTATGAAGAACAGCCTTATCAGTCTATATCAAGAAAGCCTTATCAGCCTGTATGAAGATTAGCCTTGGCAGCATGTATGAAGACTAGCCTTACCAGTCTATATGAAGAACAGCCTTATCAGCCTTTATGAAGAACAGCCTTAACAGTCTTTATGAAGAACAGCCTTATCAGTCTGTATCAACAACAGCCTTATCAGCCTGTATCAAGAATGGCCTTATCAGCCTGCATGAAGAACAGCCTTATCAGCCTGTATAATGAACAGCCTTATCAGCCTGTATCAAGAATGGCCTTATCAGCCTGTATCAAGAACAGCCTGAAGAACCAGCCTGTACAGTAGAATCTCGGTGATTCGAACGCCGATTTTTCGAAACTACCGATTTTTCGAAGACGACTGGCGGTCCCGATATTTTTCTCTATAAGTTATTGCAAAAATATTACCGATTTTTCGAATTTCGATTTTTCGAAAAATTCGATTTTTCGAACAGTTTCGTCGGTCCCAATCAAAGAAATTCTTATTAAAATCCCCTGTTTAATTCGAAATATTACTTGGCTAATCAAGGTCACACATCGCAATTTTGCGGCGAGTTCGATTGTTACACTTCACACCCGACTGACTTCAAGAATTAGTAGATACAGGTAATTAACACCGGATTAACGGCCACACTACAGGTGATGATCCTTTATTGAGTAATTGGTGTCTTTAATTGATTTCGTCCGCAATGAATATTTTATTTGATGTTTTTTATGTGTTTTAATTACGGTACGGTCAGTTCTGTTGTTCTTTTTGCGGGGTTAAATATTTCGTCAGTAAAATGGTTTAGTAATTTGCATTCAACCTTCATTTTTGTTATTGTTGATGGCTGTAAATAAAAATGAAAGTTCAAGTTTTATTATTATTTCCTGCTTTCGTAGCCCTGTCAAGCATAAAAGACGATGAGATTAACCTTCACGTACCTCATTTTCTTTAATGCTTTGGCAGTTATTACCGTTTCTTTATCATAGCGCCGAAATGAAGTTCGAATTATAGTCATTTGAATTGCATTGAATAAAAAAAATCCGAACATAACCGAAAATTGCTGATTTCGATAATTCGAACTCTCGATAATTCGAAGGAATTCCTGCGGTCCCTTGCACTTCGAATTATCGAGGTTTGACTGTATCAAGAACAGCCTTATCAACCTGTATCAAGAATGGCCTTATCAGCCTGCATGAAGAACAGCCTTATCAGCCTGTATCATGAACAATCTTTTCAGCCTATATCAAGAATGGCCTTATCAGTCTCCATGAAGAACAACCTTATCAGCCTGTATCACGAACAGCCTTATCAGTCTGTATCAGGAATGACCTTATCAGCCTGTATCAAAAATAGCCTTACCAACCTTTATCAAGAACAACCTTATCAGCCTGTATCAAGAACAGCCTTATCAGCCTGTCTGGAGAATAGCCTTATCAGTCTGTATCAAGAACAACCTTATCAGCCTGCATGAAGAACAGCCATATCAGCCTTTATGAAGAACAGCCTTATCAGCCTGTATCAAGAACAGCTATATCAGCCTGTATCAAGATCAGACTTACCAGCCTTTATGAAGAATGACCATATCAGCCTGTATCAAGAACAGCCTTATCAGCCTGTATCAAATATAATCTTTCATCTTATGAATAGCACAAGTCCATTTAAACATTTAGGGGTGTCAGGTCGTGTTTTCTTCAAAATCTATTTGGACTTTTTGCAAACAGTGTAGGCCCTGATCAGATCTGATCAGGGCCTACACTGTTTGCCAAAAGTTCCTATCTGGGCCTGCACTTTTTGCCAGTTTTCCGATACAAAATAGTTTGAAATTTTCCATGCCATTTCATATTGGTGTGTGTGTGTGTGTTTGAGTTTTATGTCCCACCAACAATGTACTGGTAAACCGCTGAGAGGATCTATGCCTGCCCAGGCAAAGCGGTGCAAGTCGGCCTGTCCATGCTTATAAACCCTATTGGTTTCATTGGGCGGCAGGGCTTGAGATGTCCTTTCATCTCAATGTTGGGTAAAAGTCCCACAAAATTGGAAGCAAAGTCTCCAAAATGACCTTTACAGTGTTGACGGGGACGTTAAACCTCAAATCAAACAAACAAACAAAACCAACAAAAAGGTCATACAAAGACAGGTCCTAGGTTTAAAGACTCGTCTGGAGAAGGTCATGGTTGAACTCACGACTCCTGGTGTATGAGGCAAGTAGCGTAACCACTACACCATAGAGGGTTCTTTTCATAATGGTAATATTACAAAAATGAACTAGGTGTCTTCTGAAATATTGTTCTTGGCAGAACCTATTTATTTTAACACAGATTATTTAGGCATGAAAAAAGTTTTGACACCTCGGGGCCTGTGTTGCATCTATAGAGAAACATCCTATTGACTGGATTGGATTTAGAGAACATGGTGATTTAATGGTGCTATTGATTCAACACTCTATTGCTGTAAATTACTCCCGATTACAGTAATTTTCACGGCCGTGTTGCCGAACCAAATACAGGGAAAAAAGCAGGAATCTGGATCAATGACTCGAGTTGAAACCAATTTATCTTGTGTTGCTATCTTCTGTGGCTAGTTATGCAAAATATCACTGGCAGTCTTGATTAAATCTTGGGAGAAAAATGTTTATTTGGTTGGACTTAATTTGTGATGATAAAGTTTGATGACCCATTGGAACTTTGACAAATTAAACATCTAGATTTTGGGATACTGTCATAATCAGAACAATACTGTTGTCTGTCACGGAAACACACCTATATAACCGGCCCCGCCCATCAGAGCTTGAAGAATGATGCTTTCATGTAGAGCTGAAACCGACCCCCACACGAGTACTGGTAAACCGCTTAGAGGATCTAAGCCTGCCCAGGCAAAGCGGTGCGAGTCAGACTGTCCATGCTTATAAACCCTATTGGTTTCATTGGGCGACAGTTTGAGATGTCATTTCATCACAATGTCGAGTAAAAGTCCCACAAAATTGGAAACAAAGTTTCCAAAATTACCTTTACTGTGTTGACGAGGATGTTAAACCTCAAATCAAACAAACACTTATATAACTTTTCTCCCGTAAACCCCACATTAAGATAGTAAAACTGTGTTTTATAGGGTTGTACAATTTTTTTCTTATTTCTGCTCAAAAACATAGATTATGGGTACCCTTTAGAATCGGCTCTGTGTGGCGGTTCTAATGGGTACCCATAGTCTATGGTTTGAGCAAAAATGTGAAAAATAACCAGAATTAATGTTTGAAAATTATCAAATTTTCAACATATTTGAATAGGCGTGTTTTCATAATGCACTTACTGGTGATACGTAAGCAAGTTTGATGGCTCACCATGGCCTTACGTTGTGTTGAATTGTTGAACTCCTAAAACAAATCAAAGCACCGACAGCACTGGTGGGTGGATTGTCTCTGAGTGTAGGCTAGGAAAATAGTCCTGAATTGAAACATAAACTGTCCCATGTCTTAAGTGAACAGTGTAGATCCCGATCAGATGCTGCAATCTGCAGCATCTGATCTGGGTTTTTACTGTTTTCCAATGACTAAGTATATGAGTCATGTCAGCAACCTTTTTGGCACAGCACTCTTGACATTTTTTTTTTTTTTTTTTTTTTTTTTGGTTTGGGTTTTACGGCCCTTTCAAGATTATTTCACTCATATCGAGCCGATCGTTAATCAGAGGTGGGCGAAAACCGGAGTACCCGGAGAAAAACCACCTGATCTTCCGTTGCAGAGCTTGGCGTCTCACACGTGGCCCGAGCGAGGCTCGAACCTACGGCGGTGAGAGACCTAATGACTAAGAGTCAGCGCTCTTATCCACTAGGCCACGGAGGCCCGTGCACTCTTGACATTACAGGGATAAGAATACCACATCTATAAATAACTGTTACCTAGATTTCGTTCAAACGCTATTTGCACAGTCAGCAATAGTCACCTGGACGTTAGCTCAGTTGCATATACATAGATTGTTGGTACCCGTTAGAACTGCCTCTGTGAAGTGGTTCTAGCAAGTACCCACAATCTATGGTTTGAGCAGAAATGTGAAAAATATCAGAATTTATATCTGCAAATTTTCATTATTTTCAAGGAGTGTTTTCGTAATTCAGTTACTGTTGATACAATAAGCTTAATGGACCAAAAAAACTGGGCTCAGTTGTTCAAAGCATCGTTGACTTAACGAGCTTGTTAGTGGCTATATTGTTGTCGCGCCTGCTATTAGCATGGCGCGATATAGGCGCCCGGTTTTTCGTCCGTTCGTGCGTTTGTCCGCACCAACGAAACGACATTTAGGGGGCAAAAAATTTGGACAGTTTGACACTTAAGTATATATTCGTGAGTCCAAATGCGGTTTATTCCGTTATTTGGGTACTAAAGTGGCAAAAATTTGCTCTTAGGTGGCTTGCCGCTTAATAGAATTTGCTGCTTAAGTAGTCACTATGCCGACGCCTAGCCACTTAAGTATCCGTTCGTGAGAACGTCCGTTCGTCCGTCCGTTTGTCAAGGCGTCAACATTTGCGACCACCCTAGCATTCACCCTGAGGTTCAAGTTTATTTCTCAAGAACTATAAGAGTTTCATTAATGATACTTGGTACAAACTTGTATCTGGGGATGACAACTTACATGCAAGCATCCATATTTGACCTTGACCTACATTTCATGGTTCACTGACTTTATAAAATATTGCGACCACCCTAGCGTTCACCCTGAGAGTCAAGTTTATTTCTAAAGAACTATAAGAGCTTCATTAATGATACTTGGTACAAACTTGTATCTGGGGATGAGAACTTACATGCAAGCATCCATATTTGACCTTGACCTATATTTCATGGTTGACTGACTTTGTAAAATATTGTGACCACCCTAGCGTTCATCCTAATGGTCAAGTTTATTTCTCAAGAACTATAGGAGCTACATTAATGATACTTGGTACAAGCTTGCATTTAAGAATGGAAACTTTTGTGCAAGCATCTATGTTTGACCTTGACCTACATATCATGGTTGGGAGACTTTGCGCCCCCACAGGCGCGACATAGCCTTCGGCGGAATTCTTGTTAACCGTTCTAGCAAGTTTAATACCTAAAATTTTGTTATTTTTGCAGAAAAAAAAATGCATTTGCAAAAGCAGCACACATTTTTTCAGCAAAAATATTAGTATTTTCACCATATTGAATGATCAAAGTTTTAACGATATGTTAGCTAACAACGTTGTTAGTTTTGAACAACTGGCCCCTGGTTGTTATGTAACATAAAGAACTGGGTCATATAAAGAAAAGACTGGAGAAAAATGTTTTCCATAGTAGCCAGTCCCTATTATTATGAAATATCATAGGCACAAAAGCCTTTCATATGTTTTGACAGCTCTGTTGATGTAAGCAGAATAAGTTAGATGAAAATTGGATTGAAGCCACACAATAGCTTCAGGTCATAGATCTGAAAACTTTTCATAGAAACTCTTACAATTGTACCACATTTACCCTAGCCCTTGGGTAGTGAGTGGTCAATCAGTTAATCAGTTTACTTAAATGAGTACATGATTGATCATGGTTTTCCATGATCGATCAAACTTTTTGTCTATTTGTTTGTTTGATTTGAGGTTTAACGTCCCCGTCAACACTGTAAAGGTCATTTTGGAGACGTTGCTTCCAATTTTGTGGGACTTTTACCCGACATTGAGATGAAATGACATCTCAAGCCCTGTCGCCCAATGAAACCAATAGGGTTTATTAGCATGGACGGTCCGCCTCGCACCGCGGTTCCTGGACAGACTTAGATTCTCTAAGCGGTTTACCAGTACTAGTGTGCGGACGGGATTCAGCTCTGCCTGGAAGCATCATGCAGCCCATATATTTCTTCAAGCCCCTATGGGCGGGGGCTGAATTTTTGTCTATACAGTAGAACTTCAGTGGCTCGAACTCCGATGGCTCGTTTACTATGGATAAGTCGAACCCGTTCTTGAGTCCGCAGGGAATTCCTCCAAATACAATATAGGGGTAATTTAGGAAGATTTTCTTCATTTATCTTGCAAATATACGCTGTGTGTACTCATTAGAATTGCCTCAATGAGGGGATTCTAATGAGTACACACAACATACATTTATAATACAGAACACTGAAAAGATATCCACAATTATCTCCATTATGTCTCCTGGTATGGCACTAATAGTAACCCTCTATGGCATGAACTACCGCTGTCTCGAACAAATTTTCATTGTCCCAAAGGGGTTCAATCGAAGTTTGACTGTATAATGTTATATATCAAGCTCTTTTTGAGTTGGTTGTTTGTCAGTCGATCTGAAGTTACTAAGCACAGAAGCTGTTTCAGTGCTGATATCCATGTGACTATCACTGATTTCTGGGAAATCCAGGTAATAGTTATTTATAGAAAATAACCATACTATTATTATTGATGAGAGGTCAGAGTGTTCTCAAGAGAGTTATCTATAGAATCCAGGCGCGTAGCCAGACTTCAACAATATTTTGCCAAGTATGCCTTTACATAAGAATTTACAAAAAACAGCATTAACCCTTTTTTGTACCAAATTGAAACTTCCTCCATATTTCTAGCAGGAGTCCATTTCAAAATTTAGGGGTGACAGGTTGTGTTGTTGTGTTTTTCTTTAAAATTTATTTGGAAAATGGCTGGACTTTTTGCAATCAGTGTAGGCCCTGATCAGACGACGATTCTCAGGTGTTTCGAGTTTACAGTTTATCTTGAAGTGTCGGGAATCTTTAGTGTACATTAAATCTCCGCTCCTACCCAATGTAAGGACTACTTCTTTCTAGCCTCATGTGTAGGCACGAAAGTCGTTAGTCCTTGCCAACTTACATGTACCATGTAGTCAGTTCAAGAACAACACAAGAATTGCTTTTGGGAAAAGGAAAACCATATAATTGAAAATTTTCTGCCAAAACAGATAATCAAAATGGATCAGCAAGATTCATCATATGTACTGAGTAGTTTGTTAATGAAAATTTTCAGATTATACCTCTCATATGTACTGAGTACTTTGTTAATGAAAATTTTCAGATTATACCTCCACACTGGCGAGATAGTCCATACAGTATCAATGAGCTATAGTTGCCCAAGTCCAATATATGAAATTGCTATGGAACACAGTCTTGTGTCAAATCACTTATTAACACTTAGTCCACAGGTCACCAATTGTCCTGCCATATAGAATTAAGAGATTAATCACATAGAACACAATAGCTATGATATCACTAGTCCAACACCCATACTAATTCGCTATAATATCACATAGTCCTCATGGCACATTGCCACACAGCCCATTATAAATGTCCGGCTATAACTTATTCAAAGATGAATCACATGTATATACCACATGAGTCTTGCTTCTGCTGAAATTGAACGGGATATTATGGCACACAGACAATTTTCCAATGTAACACGGTAGTATGATTTCAGACAACACCCATGCATATCGGTTAAATGTAGTTATCTATCTACTATGAATACATAAAATGCCAGATCAAATTTATATGGTTTTCAGACTAAAACTACTACTATTACCTAAAACTATTTACATTAAAAAATAAAAATAAAAAGAAAGTTGAGTGGGTGGGAGAGAGAAAATTTTCCGTAGACCTATTCACTGTGGCGATAATTTTGAAACTGATGCCAAAGCGGCACCCGCGCCTGGAGAAGTCCGCGAAAAATTCTGATTGGATATCAGAAAATGTTACAGAGAAGCTGAATGGATAGTTCCATCGACAGGAGGCCAGAAATAAAGCGCCCCCTGACGGCGCTATCTGTACTGGCAAAACAACGCCAGATTCAAAATACTTTAAAATGATTGGTCTATTCAAAACAAAACAAACAACTCTCGGAACTTTTCGCCAGAAACAAAAACATCTCTCGTCATTTATAAATTCTTAATTTCATTAAAAACAGTTCTAGGGAGTAACCTGTGGAACTACCAAGGGCTGGTGCCCAGTTTGATGTAACTAAAAAAAATAACATATTTCCTTTTGATCAAAGACAGGAAAAAAGAAAGGAGTGGACCCAAAAGGCACCCTGTCGTGCACCTCTGAATTTTTTTTTTTTTTTTTTTTGTATTATTTTCTTTACATTACCCACACGTAGGGTAATGTAGAAAAAAACGAGGGTTCCCACCAGATATTTAAAACTAGATTAAAATTTAATCTCTATAATATTTGTATGCACTGCATGATTACAGCAACATTTTAATGAAATGGCCTTTAGAATAACCACATGAAATAAATTGCTCAGTGTATTTTTGTCATTAGCCCTCAGTCCAGCAGGTACTAAGTCTGCTTTATATACAGTCCATTTATATCACAAACATGTATTTTGTGTCATCGCGTCTCAACGAGCATGTTAATGAAATAAATGCACTTCATGCATACAGTTAAAACTACTTATTTGCAAAGCGTGCAAAGCCTTGAGTAGAAAACTCAAACAGTCTGTCAATGATAATAAGAAAGTCCAAGAAACAGCCATAATCAAAGAACACAGCTCATCTCATGTATCAGGAGGAAGAATGAATACGAAATTAACACTTAAAATTAAAAAATGAAGATACCCAGGGCATGCCACAATCGAGGACACAAACCAGCCAAGCCAACAACGGGATGGGAGAACACAAATTGGAAGGGTGAGCAACAAAATCATTTGAGGGCTTCCTTAAAAGATCTTACCTGACCCTTCTTGTAGTTTTGATGCAGCTCATCTAACCAGCAAATGTTCGGTCCATATTGTGGCGCCCTTCTTCATAAATGAACCCGCCCCCCGCCCATCGGGGCTTGAAGAAATTCATGGGCTGCATGATGCTTCCAGGCAGAGCTGATATCCGTCCGCACACTAGTACTGGTGAACCGCTTAGAGGATCTAAGCCTGTCCAGGAACCGCAGTTCGAGGCGGACCGTCCATGCTTATAAACCCTATTGGTTTCATTGGGCATCAGGGCTTGAGATGTCATTTCATCTCAATGTCGGGTAAAAGTCCCACAAAATTGGAAGCAACGTCTCAAAAATGACCTATACTGTGTTGACGGGGACGTTAAACCTCAAATCAAACAAACAAATCATAAATGAACCACCGAAACCCCAAAACTTAACAGCAAACAACCAACTCCTTAGCTTCCCCGTCACAAGGGATCATATTGCGACAACCAACTACTCCAACAACTCAGATGCATGAAACCACAAAAGTAAACCACAAAAAGGCCTTAATCAGAGTGTTAGCTTTATTGAAGTGTGACTTCCATACAAACGTAAAAGTAACCGAAAAATTCAAACAAATTGGCGAAAAAGTCGGATAAGAGATAAGTAATAATATCCAGATGACACCAGTGGCCACCAAATCGTATTAAAATTTCAAAATTTTCCCGGGGGAGGCCTGACTCCCCCAACGAGAGGGGGGTTAAACCCCCTCTCGTGCTCTCGCCCCACTCGTGCCTTCGGTACTCGACCCACACCTTCGGCGTGGGCTTCAACTTCAGCATTTGACTGGCTACGCCCCTGGAATCTGGACTGGAATCATGGGTTGTGACCATGAAAATTGGTTTGACCCCCTCCCCCCCCACATACCCCCCACATACCCCCCACATACAACACACACCACCACTACCTCTGCAATTTTTCTGCTTGTAATGTGTAGGCAACTGCATTTTTTGTGTAAGAGTGCTATATGGTTGAAATGCAAATTCATACATGTTTTGTGTTTTCTTCAATAAATAGAGTGCAATGAAAATGCAATTCACTTGCAAGCTCATGTGTCCTAAGACTGTAAAATTCAAAAACGTAGCAAAAACTAGAATTTGTTTTTCTACAAAAACACAGATGTCTCCCCCGTTTTTGACTGCTAAGTATAACCTTGACATTGGAGGTATTGAGCTGGGTCTTGTGTGCAACACATCATATAATGAAGATGAACATTTCTGCATAGTAACTTTAAAAATGTTCATAGAAAAATAAAAAAGTTATTGGCCGTAAACAAAAAAAGCACTTTTTACCTTTGACCTCTAAGTATGGCCTTGACCTTGGCGGTACAACACATCGTCTCATGATGGTTAACATTTCTGCCAAGTAATTTCATAATCCATCAAAGAATAAGGAAGTTATTGACTGTCCTTTTTTTTACCTTTGACCTCTAGGTATGATCTAGACATTGGAGGTATGGACCTAGGTCTTGCACATGACTCATGGTCCAACTTTCAAGCCTCTAGCTCCAATAGTTTTTGAGATATCCTGCTGACAAGATTTTATTAAAAAAAATTCAAAGGGCAATAACTCTTGAAAGGGGCATAATCCGGATGAGAAAAAAAATACGCGTCAGCTTATTTTCCATTAGGAATGCATATATGAAATTTCGAAACCATAGCATACACAGTTCTAAAGTTCTGCTATGCATCACTTTTAGCATTCATTACAATGGGCACAAATTATCAAAATGACAAAGGGCCATAACTCGCAAAGTATTTTTCGGAATTTTGTCAAAAGTTAATCAGTTCATATACTCATCACCACCAATATACTCAACAACTTTCAAGGGTCTAGCTCCAATAGTGTTTGAGATATTTTGCTGACAAGATTTTATTAAAAAAATTTGAAAGGGCAATAACTCTTGAAAGGGGCATAATCCGGACGAGAAAAAAAATACGCGTCAGCTAATTTTTCATGAGGAATCCATATATGAAATTTCAAAACCCTAGCATACACAGTTCTAAAGTTATGCTATGCATCACTTTTAGCATACATTACAATGGGCACAAATTACCAAAATGACAAAGGGCCATAACTCACAAAGTGTTTTTCGGAATTTTGTCAAAAGTTAATCAGTTCATCTACTCATCACCACCAATATATTCACCAACGTTCAAGCCTCTAGCTCCAATAGTTTTTGAGATATCTTGCTGACAAGATTTTATTAAAAAATTTTTAAAGGGCAATAACTCTTGAAAGGGGCATAATCCGGACGAGAAAAAAATACGCGTCAGCTTATTTTCCATCAGAAATGCATATATGAAATTTCAAAACTATAGCATACACAGTTCTAAAGTTATGCTATGCATCACTTTTAGCATACATTACAATGGGCACAAATTACCAAAATGACAAAGGGCCATAACTCACTAAGTATTTTTTGGAATTTTGTCATAAGTTAATCAGTTCATCTACTCATCACCAACAATCTATTCACCAACTTTCAAGGCTCTAGCTCCAATAGTTTTTGTGATATCTTGCTGACAAGATTTTATTAAAAAAATTTCAAAGGGCAATAACTCTTGAAAGGGGCAAATTCCGGACAAGAAAAAAAATACACGTCAGCTAATTTTCCATGAGGAATCCATATATGAAATTTCAAAACCCTAGCATACACGGTTCTAAAGTTATGCTATGCATCACTTTTAGCATACATTACAATGGGCACAAATTACCAAAATGACAAAGGGCCATAACTCACAAAGTATTTTTCGGAATTTTGTCAAAAGTTCATCACCATCAATATATTCACCAACTTTCAAGGCTCTAGCTCCAATAGTTTTTGAGATATCTAGCTGACAGGAATTTATTAAAAAAAAAATTCAAAGGGCAGTAACTCTTGAAGGGGGCATAATCCAGACGAGAAAAAAAATATGCGTAAGCGAATTTTCCATGAGGAATCCATATATGAAATTTCAAAACTCTAGCATACACGGTTCTTTAGTTATGCTATGCATCAAAAGCGTAACTGACGGACGAACGAACCAGAACCAATATGCCCCTCCAACTTTTTCAAAGTTGGGGGCATAATAAGAAAGTTATTGACAGAACACAAAAAAGGCCCTTTTTTTTACCTTTAACCTCTATGTATGACCTTGACCTTTCAGGTATTAAACTGGGTCATGCGTGCAACACATCATCTCATGGTGTTTAACATTTCTGCCTAGCAATTTCAAAATCCATCTAAAAATAAGGAAGTTATTGACCTAACACGAAAAAAGGCCCCTTTTTCAGCTCACCTGAGCCGAAGGCTCATGTGAGGTATTAGTATACCACGAGCCGGCGTCCGTCGTCGTCGTCGTCGTCCACACTTTCAAAGAAGTATATCTCCGGAACCAGTGGGCCAATCTTGATCAAATTTCATATGAAGCATTATCAGGTAGGGGGAAAGGCTGCATACTGTTTTCGGGCAGATCGGATTGGAACTCTGGTTGCCATGGCAACAAATAGCTCCCATAGACTTAACATAGGAAAAAGTTTGTCATCACTCTAGCTCCGTCAATTTTTTTCTGATCGTCTTCATTCTTGCAGATAACGAGGACAGGCATGAAATCTCGATCAAGTTCGATTTTGGGCTGAATCGGATTATTCACTCAGGAGTTACGTGCCCTTGAGCGTTAGGAAAAAGCTTGTCATCACTCTAGCTCCATCAATTTTTTTCTGATCGACTTCATTCTTGCAGATAACGAGGACAGGCATGAAATCTCGATCAAGTTCGATTTTGGGCTGAATCGGATTATTCACTCAGGAGTTACGTGCCCTTGAGCGTTGAAAAAATTGCCTATTGACTTAACATGGGGAGAATGTTGTCATCACCGTAGCTGCTTCAATTATTTTCAGATTGGCTTTATTCTTGCAGATAACCAGCACAGCCATGAAATCTCGGTCAAGTTCGATAACTGGCAGAATCGGATCATTCACTTAGGAGTTACCTGCCCTTGTGTGTTTTTGCATTAGGGTTAATGGTAATTTCAAAAATGTATATCTTCAAGACTACTTGGCCAACTTTGATCAAATTTCATGTGTCGCATTATTGGGCAAGTGGAAAGGCTTCATTAGGTTTTCAGGCAGATCTGAGTGGAACTCTGGTTGCCATGGCAACATCTAGCTCCCATAGACTTCACATAGGAAAAAGCTTGTCATCACTCTAGCTCCGTCAATTTTTTTCTGATCGACTTCATTCTTGCAGATAACCAGTACAGGCATAAAATCTTGGTCAAGTTCGATTTTGGGCCGAATCAGATAATTCACTCAAGAGTTACGTCCCCTTGAGCGCCCGAAAAATTGCCTATCGACTTAACATGGGGAAAATGTTGTCATCACTGTAGCTAGTAACGAGGACAGGCATAAAATCTCGGTTAAGTTCGATTTTGGGCAGAATCGGAATATTGACCTCGGAGTTACGTGACCTTGAGCGACAAAAAATTTGCCCATAGACTTAACATAGGGAAAATGTTGTGACTACGATAGCGACTTGAATTTTTTTCAGATCAGCTTCAAACTTGCAGGTAACGAGGACAGACATAAAATCACGGTTAAGTTCGATTTTGGGCCGAATCGGATTATTTGCCTTGGAGTTACCTGCCCTTGAGCATGAAAAAATACGTTGTGACCACGATAGCAACTTTATTTTTATTCAGATCAGCTTCAAACTTGCAGGTAACGAGGACAGGCATAAAATCCCGGTTAAGTTCGATTTTGGGCCGAATCGGAATATTGACCTCGGAGTTACGTGATCTTGAGCGACAAAAAATTTGCCCATAGACTTAACATAGGGAAAATGTTGTGACACTACGATAGCGACTTGAATTTTTTTCAGATCAGCTTCAAACTTGCAGGTAACGAGGACAGACATAAAATCTCGGTGAAGTTCGATTTTGGACCGAATCGGATTATTTGCCTTGGAATACCTGTCCTTGAGCATAAAAAAATACGTTGTGACCACGATAGCAACTTTATTTTTATTCATATCAGCTTCAAACTTGCAGGTAACGAGGACAGGCATAAAAATCTCGGTTAAGTTCAATTTTGGGCCGAATCGAATATTGACCTCGGAGTTACGTGACCTTGAGCGACAAAAAATTTGCCCATAGACTTAATTAGGGAAAATGTTGCGACTACGATAGCGACTTGAATTTTTTTCAGATCAGCTTCAAACTTGCAGGTAACGAGGACAGACATAAAATCTCGGTTAAGTTCGATTTTGGGCCGAATCTGAATATTTGCCTTGGAGTTACCTGCCCTTGAGCATAAAAAAATACGTTGTGACCACGATAGCAACTTTATTTTTATTCATATCAGCTTCAAACTTGCAGGTAACGAGGACAGGCATAAAATCTCGGTTAAGTTCGATTTTGGGCCGAATCGGAATATTGACCTCGGAGTTACGTGACCTTGAGAGACAAAAAAATTTGCCCATAGACTTAACGTAGGGAAAATGTTGTGACAGAAATAGCGACTTGAATTTTTAGCTCACCTGAGCCAAAGGCTCCAGTGAGCCGATAGTATACCAAGGCTCCGGAGTCCGTCGTCTGTCGTCCGTCCATCCATCGTCCACACTTTCAATGAAGCATATCTCAGAAGGCAGTCGACCAATCTTGTTTAAATTTTATGTGTAGCACCATTGGGCAAGGGGAAAGGCTGCATTAGGTTTTGGAGCTAGTCTGGTTCATTTGTTCCTTCATTCTTCTTTCTCTCCACATAGAGATAATCTGCCCCCGCCCATAGGGGCTTGAAGAAATATATGGGCTGCATGATGCTTCCACGCAGAGCTGAATCCGGCCCGCACACTAGTACTGGTAAACCGCTTAGAGGATCTAAGCCTGTCCAGGAACCGCGGTGCGAGGCGGACTGTCCATGCTAATAAACCCTATTGGTTTCATTGGGCGACAGGGATTGAGATGTCATTTCATCTCAATGTCGGGTAAAAGTCCCACAAAATTGGAAGCAACGTCTCCAAAATGACCTTTACAGTGTTGACGGGGACGTTAAACCTCAAATCAAACAAACAAAACAAACATAGAGATAATAGACCAATGTTAAATTTTTAATCAAAGATTTCTCAGGAACTATAAAAGCTAGAAGCATCAAATTTGGTATTCAATAGAATAATGATGACTTATTTTGTGTAAGAGACATTGGGCTTTCTCAGCTTATTTGTTCATCTGTTCTTTCATTCTTTTTCTCTCCATTTTGACCAATGTTAAATTTTCGTCAAAGATTTCTCAGGAACTATAGAAGCTAGAAGTCTCAAACTTGGAATGCAATGCAATAATCATGACTTATATCCTGTAAGGGTCAATGGGCTGGATTCTATTAGCAGATTTAGTAGTCAAGTCTGTGAATTGTTAAAACTTAAGTTCCTCAGGTGAGCGGTTTAGGCTCATTGAGCCTCTTGTTTACCTTTGACCTCTATGTATGACCTTGACATTTTAGGTACCAAACTGAATCATGCATGCAACACATCGTCCCATGATAGTTAACATGTTTGCCAAGTAACTTCAAATTCTGTTTAAAAATAGGCAAGTTATTGACAAAACCCGAAAAAAGGCCCCTTTTTTTACCTTTGACCTCTAAGTATGACCTTGACCTTTGAGGTACCAACCTGGGTCATGCGCGCAACACATCGCCTTATATTGGTTCACATTTCTGCCATGTGATTTCAAAATCCATCTAAAAATAAGAAAGTTATTGACCAAATACGAAAAAAAGGCCCACTTTTTTACCTTTGACCTCTAAGTATGACCGTGACCTTTGAGGTACCGACCTGCCTCATGTGCACCACACATCGTCTCATGATTGTTAATAATTATGCCAAGTAATTTTAAAATCCACCTCAAAATTAGAAAGTTATTGACCAAATACGAAAAAAAGGCCCCTTTTTTGACCTTTGACCTCTAAGTATGACCTTGACCTTTGAGGAACCGACCTGCCTCATGCGCACCACACATTGTCTTATGGTTGTTAATAATTATGCAAAGTAATTATAAAATCCATCTCAAAATAAGAAAGTTATTGACCAAATACGAAAAAAAGGCCCCTTTTTTTACCTTTGACCTCTAAGTATGACCTTGACCTTTGAGATACCGACCTGCCTCATGCAACACACATCGTCTTATGGTTGTTAATATTTCTGCCGATTAATTTTAAAATCCATCAAAAAATAAGAAAGTTATTGACCGGACACGATTTGCCCATACATATATACATACCAACAAACTTCCAAGGGAGATAATTCAAAAAGTATAAATGCGAGAGTTATGGTTCTTGCGCACTGCACGTCGTCTAATGCTGATTAATATTTATACGAAGTTTCGTGAAGATAGCTCTAACGGTTTTCAAGTTACAGAGCGGACACGAATGTGTGACAGACAGACAGACGGACAGATGGACAGACGGACAGACAGACAGACGCCCGGGGGAAAAACAATATGTCTCTCCGAAAAAATTTTTTTCGGGGGAGACATAATAAGCAATTATTAACACATAAAATTCTGACTCAGAATTTAACTCTTATCTTGCTGTTCACTATAACCCCTATCTTTGGAAACAGTGTAGATCCAGATCAGATGGCTTCTGAAGAAGCCATCTGATCAGGATCTACACTGTTTGGCATTCAGTTTATGAATTGGTAGCAATAAATTACATCAAGTAATTTGATTGGTTGACAGACAGAAATGGGTGTGGCTTAAATAAATATTCAGCAAGATAAGAGTTAAAGTTGCTCTGGTAATTTCCTTCATCATCTTATAATAGCATTGGAAGTCTTATTGGGAACAATAACAATAAGATCTTTTTCTTGAACACTTCTGAATAATGAAGTTCTCAGGAAGCCAGACATGATAAGCCTAAGCTATCAAGATGAAGTCTTAAAATATTGCAGTTCATCACACCCTTTGTATCAAACAGAGACAGTAATGAAACAACTTTTCAAACCTAGGATGAGCGCTCATAATAATCAAAGCACTGAGAGTGCTGATTGGGTGATTGTTTGTGAAATTTGGATAGCGCTTGGGAGATTTTGCATCTGGTTGGCAGTTTAACCTTTTTTGTACCAGATGGAATCTTCCATTTCAAAATTTAGGGGTGAAAGGTTGTGTTATCTTCAAAAACTATTTGGAAATTGGCTGAAAATTTTGCAAACAGTGTAGACCCTGATCAGACGCCGCAGAATGCGGCGTCTGATCTGGGCCTGCGCTGTTTGCCAACTACCCGTTTTGGAGTTTCTGGTACTAAATGCAAGCTCATGTGTCCTAAGACTGTAAAATTCAAAAACATAGCAAAATTAAGTAATTATTAACAAATAAATGCAAGCTCATGTGTCCTAAGACTGTAAAATTAATTAAGTAATTATTAACAAATAAATGCAAGCTCATGTGTCCTAAGACTGTAAAATTAATTAAGTAATTATTAACAAATAAATGCAAGCTCATGTGTCCTAAGACTGTAAAATTAATTAAGTAATCATTAACAAATAAATGCAAGCTCATGTGTCCTAAGACTGTAAAATTCAAAAACGTAGCAAAATTAAGTCAGGCTTAAAGAATATAGATTAAATTGGGTTTTAATATTTTTGAGAAGCTACTTTGCAGAAATGTTCACCTGCATTAGACGATGTGTTGGCACAAGACCCAGGTCCGTCCCTCCAATGTCAAGGTCATACTTAGAGGTCATGATTAAGCATGTACAATATAGGAGTTGAGATTTCCATCAGTTTTATCCATACTTTTGTCAAGTCGTCAACATTTGCGACCACCCTAGCATTCACCCTCATGTTCAAGTCCATTTCTTAAGAACTATAAGAGCTTCATTTATGTTACTTGGTACAGACTTGCATCTAAATGCAAGCATCCATATTTGACCATCACCTACACTTAATGGTTCACTGACTTTGTGAACTATTGCGACCACCCTAGTGTTCACCCTAATGTTCAAGTCCATTTCTTAAGAACTATAAGAGCTTCATTTATGTTACTTGATACAGACTTGCATCTAGGGATGGCAACTATAATGCAAGCATCCATATTTGACCATCACCTACACTTAATGGTTCACAGACTTTGTGAGTTATTGCTACCACCCTAGCGTTCACCCTAATGTTCAAGTCATTTCTCAAGATCTATTAGACCTTCATTAATGCTACTTCATACAGATTTGCATCTAGGGATGACAATTTTAATGCAAGCATCCATATTTGACCTTGACCTATATTTCGTGGATCCGTACCAAGATTGTTCAAATTATAGTCTTGGGGCCAAAAATGGCCCCATCCCAGGGCCCACATGTCTTACATAGAATTATGTAGGGAAAACCTTTAAAACTCTTCTTGTCTGAAACCTTTGATATTTGATATGAAGCTTTATCTAGTGGACCTCTACCAAGATTGTTCAAATTATAGTCTTGGGGTCATTTGTTCAAATTATAGCCTTGGGGCCAAAAATGGCCCCACCCCGGGGCCCCACATGTTTTACATACACTTAAACTTTAAAAATCTTCCTGTCTGAAACCAGAACGCCCAGGCCTTGGATATTTGGTATGAATGGACTTCTACTAAGATTTTCAAAGATTTTCAAATTATAGCCTCGGGCCAAATATGACCCTGCCCATGGGTTCACTAGTTCAACTTATGTACAACTAGTTTGACAATCCTGGATCTATGAAGATATTTATATTAATCAGGTTAACAAACATGTCTTGCCTTTGTTCACAGTTTCTTCTTTTTTCTAAACATCACTTGATTTTCTGGTCCATAGGTGAGCGATACAGGGCCGGGCCACCATGGCCCTCTTGTCTTGCCAGTGTGGCAGAATTTGTTATTTGGCCTTCGTGGCTTAGTTGGTGGGAGTGATGTCTCTTAACCACTACTGTGGGATCGAGCCTTACTCTAGTCACGTTCTGCAACAGTATATATATGTAAGGGAACTGCCATCTCGGAATTAGCAGCAGTAAAACTACTGCAGGGCTTCAACTTAACCTCTTTGAAAGACTGGTTGTCTTTGTTTGATTTGAGGTTTAACGTCCCCATCAACACTGTAAAGGTCACTTTGGAGAGGTTGCTTCCAATTTTGTGGGACTTTTTACTCGACATTGAGATGAAATGACATCTCAAGCCCGATCCCCCAATGAAACCAATAGGGTTTATAAGCATGGACAGTCCGACTTGCCCCGCTTTGCCTGGGCAGGCTTAGATCCGACTTGCCCCGCTTTGCCTGGGCAGGCTTAGATCCTCTAAGCGGTTTACCACTACTTGTGTGCGGTCAGTTCTGCTCTGCGTGGAAGCATCATGCAGAAAGACTGGTATATCCTAACCTTTTCTTGCCAGTGCTTCATATCAACCAGCTTTCTTATATTGCTAGTCACATTTGCAGTCTCATGAGGTTGCTCACTTTCATTGTGCTCTTTTATAGAAGTCATATTTGGAGGTAATAGTATTACCGTATTCGCCCTTATTGATGCACCGTGCGCTTAGTTTTTTCAAAATAGTGTAAAAAAAATCGTGGTGAAAAATCTACCTAATTAGCGCACACTTCATACGAAAACAATAGCTTCCGAGATGATGCATACTGATATTTAATGGGACGGAAAAGGATACTTAAGCACTGTTAAGAAATAACGGTAAGTTTTTGTAGATTTACTGTGAGAGCTTCAAGGGGAGGTTACTGTAAAGTCTGCGCTTATGCATTTCCTTTTCAAAATTAGGTTTGTTGCATGTGCGGTAATTAGGGTGAATACGGTATTATTAATTGAACCCTTTTTGTATCAAATGGAATCTTCCTCCTTATATAAAGCATGTGTCCATTTCAAAATTTAGGGGTGTCAGATTGCGTTTCCTTCAAAATTTATTTGGAAAATAGCTGAACTTTTTGCAAACAGTGTAGGCCCTGATCAGATGCTGCGTTCTGCTGCGTCTGATCTGGGCCTTCACTGTTTGCCAGTTATTGGGTTTCCAGTATGAAATGGGTTAAATGCAGCCAGATTTATATAGTCGTATGACAATGGATCCTTTGGGAGTTTATATTATTCTTGTATATTTAAGTCGATTTTGCTATTTAGGGGCATCAGGCTTGTTAATTTTAGAATTTTATTTATTAAATGGTTACACTGTCTGCAAACAGTGAAGGCCCTGATCAGATGCCACTTGATGCCGCATCTGATCTGGGCCTGCAGGACATGCCAGTGACCCATTTTGGGGGTTCCCACATAAAATGGTTTAACCAAGAAACTTGTAAAAGAGACGACATAGCCAAACAGTGCAGTCCCAGATCAGGTGGCGCATAATGTGGCAAGAGTCAGGGTATACACTGTTTGTTAGCAAGATTTCTCATCAAAAATAGAAAACAATGGATAAATATACCCCAAACTCCTCCAGTAAAAATGATCTTGTCCAACATATAACACAGGAAGAGTCCACCAGTATACAAGGGGTTAATATCATAGGCTTGAGTGCTGGTAAATTACGGCCCCCGCCCAATGGGGCTTGAAGAAATAGATGGGCTGCATGATGTTTCCATGCAGAGCTTAAACCAACCCTTACACGAGTACTGGTAAACCGCTTAGAGGATCTATGTCTGCCCAGACAAAGCAGTGCTTATAAACCCTATTGTTTCATTTGGCGACAGGGCTTGAGTTGTCATTTCATCTCAATGTCGGGTAAAAGTTCCACAAAATTGGAAGCGATGTCTCCAAATGACCTGTACAGTGTTGACGGGACGTTAAACCCCAAATCAAACAAACAAAACAAAAGCTGGTAAACTGCTTAACGCTTTGCATGCTGGGCATTTTCCTGCAGCAGACGACATTAAGAAATATTTTTCTTATTTTTGCCACAGAACAGGACTTGACATCTCATGCAAATTGTCTCCCATGGAGACAATTTGCATGCGATGTGAAATCCTGTTTTCTTGGACAAAACTAAACAATCATTTTGTCGTCTGCTGAATTAGCCCAGAGAGTGGTAAAGGTTAAAAGGTATAAGCCTCAGTCCACAAAAGTGGTGCCTTAAACCCTAGCAGTTTCTTTGGGTGGTAGGGCTTAAGATGTCATTTCATCTCAATGTCAGGTAAACGTTCCACAAAATCGTAAGCAACATCTCCAAAATGAAAGAGTTGATGGGGGCATAAAACCTCAGCACAAACAAACAAAAACTAACACAACAACAACAAGTTGAGAGTCTACTGAACTAATTTGTTTTGTTTGTATTGGAGTTTAACGGCCCAGTCAACACTATTTAGGTCATTTTTGAGCCTGTCAGTTTACTTGTCCACACTTTCCCTGTGCAGGCTTAACCAGTACAGTGCACATTCTTTGCCAGAAACTGACAACTGCCCTTCTTGAATTAGCGTTAGGGAGGGTTTGCTTGATTTTGTTTGATTTGAGGTTTAACGTCCCCGTCAACACTGTATAGGTCATTTTGGAGACGTTGCTTCCAATTTTGTGGGACTTTTACCCAACATTGAGATGAAATGACATCTCAAGCCCTGTCGCCCAATGAAACCAATAGGGTTTATAAGCATGGACAGTCCGACTCGCACCGCTTTGCCTGAGCAGGCTTAGATTCTCTAAGCTGTTTACCAGTACTCATTGTGTGGTCCGATTTCAGCTCTGCCTGGAAGCATCATACAGCCCATCTATTTCTTCAAGCCCCGATGGGCGGGGGCCGAGCCTTACGGAGAGAATGACTGTAGAAAAGATTTCATTATAGTCTCCATGAAGGAATGTTGTCGACCCTGGCAGGTATCGAACCTACACCCTCCTGATCACCAGTCAGACGCACATCCATCTGAGCTACCAAGACCCGCTACTGCACTAATATTTGAATTATTGGTACCACAAGACCTTACAACAGTCAACCTTCTTTATAATGACATTCATTATAACGACAATTTCAATGGAATGAATTCATAGCTCAAGGCTTAGCCTCGATTCAGTGACGTAGGCTTCCCTCGGGTTGGAAATGCCAAAATCGAATCCATAGTCATGAAGAATTCCAAAATGCCAAAATCGAATCCATAGTCATGAAAAATTCTTGTAATTTAATACACCAAGAAACAAATCTTATTCTCCTCCTAAACTGTTGCTCTAATTAACTGTAATGGCTCACCGAGGCGATTCTAACAAATGTCAATAACATTTGTTTCTTGGAGTAATGATGTGGAAAAGACCTTACCTATCATACTCCTAACTGGGATTCTTTATAACAACAAATTCATTATAACGGCACAGTACATGTAACAGGGAACAAATACTGCCGCTATAACACGGGTAGATGTATAGGGATTGAATCACTACTCATGTATCAAAGTTGCTCAGAAATGACATAGTAATTCATCATTATTCATCCAGGAAGGAGAAGTGTCTCTTCAACATATTGATCCTGAGCTGTTTTAATCTTGGTGGAAGAGAAAATTGCATAATTGGGAAATTTTTTATATGACACACAGTTCTCAGAAGACCTTCTTGTTATGACGAAATATAAATTGGTTTTTAACTGTATAACTGTGAAAAGTGTTCGTGCCTATTAATCAGTTTTTAGCTCATCCATAGAAGCCCCTGTGGCGCAGTGGTTATGCTACTCGCCTTGTAAACCAGGGATCGCAGGATCGATCCCGGGCTTCTCCAGACTTTTGGATGAGTCTTTAAACTGAGGTCCTGTCTCCGTATGACCTTAATTGTTGGTGGGACGTAAAACTAAAACTCACTTACTTAGCTCATCCAGAGGAGCTCAACCCTTGACCTGCTGAATATTTAAATATGCCACACCCACTACCTATTATCAACCAATCAGATTACTTGATGCAAATTATTGCGACAAATTTATAAACTGAATGACAAACAATGAGGATCCTGATCAAGCCAGCTGATCTGGATCTTCATTGTTTGAAAGATAAGGAATATCCGGGTTCAGCAGGACAAGGTTTAAGGGATAGACAGCAGTCTATTGTCCCGTCTTCATGGTGGTCAACATTTTCAAGAAACATCTCTATCGGAAACTACTAGACCAGTTGAAACCAAATACAGTAAAATTCCTCTTTTAAGACCACCTTTGGGACTGTTCAAAAGTGGTCTTCAAGACCACTTTTGAACAGTCCCAAAGGTGGGTCTTAGGGATGGGTATTGTCAGAATTTTCGTATCACAATAAATTGCGATATGGTTACTGCGTATCACGATACGTATCACGATATATTATGTAGCAATCTGAAACACACTGGCAATTGGAATACCACAATTTTTATGGAAAAGAGAAGGGAGTTTTCATGGGTAAATATCATTTAACCTATTTCTGCTCATGCACTTACAAAACAAAGATACTTAAAAGAATTGTCCCAGTGTTATGAGGGGAAATAAAGATACTATCTGAAAACGCTATTAAATGTTGTCTTAGATTGATGGCCTCAGTCACTTTATTTGTGACTGTCATCTTTTGCAACCTGAAATCATGCTAGATATCGGCTTTTCCTTTTTCATTTTCAAAGACTTGGTAGTTAGACACTTTAGCGACGTATACAACAACAACAGCCGCGTGATTCACCGAAATCCTAGCTCGGCCTACCGTAAAAATTCGGCTATAAGACGAGGATTTTCCCCTCCAAAATGAGCCCAAAAAATGACCCCGTCTTATAGCCGAGGTCATGGACTGCATGCCTTTTTCCGGCAATGTCAGGCGAAGACCAGACATACGTAAAAGCCGATCGGTGATTTTTGAATTGGTATAAATCGCCGCCCACAAACTACCGCTACCATTTTTCTGCACGCGATCGGTAAATGACGTAATCCGACGCTAGCACCCCCATACGTGTTTAATGTCATTGTGTGTATCTCTTTCATAACAATTTTTTTTGGAACCGGTAAAAATCTTTTCTCGATAGCTAAACGGTTGTGAATAGAGGTGGATAGAAAACCAGCGCTTTGCACAGCTCCCGAATTATCTCCAGAAGCTCCGTGTCAATAACCAACAACAGCGTTTGACTTTTCCCGCCCAGCGTCTGCTATTTGGCGGCAAAACATAAACATTCATGAGATCGTAGAAAAATCTGTTTTTAATTATGCAAACATCTATCGTTAGATGTAGCTAATAGTCTGAGGAGCGATTTAATCATTTTCACATTGATTGTGGATTAAATTTTATGAGTGGAGGATAAACGCCAATTAGAGACATAACTTGACCATATTTTCACACCTTACCGACACGCACCGCAGGGTGGCAATTTTATGACAGGGATTAACAATAGTGTCATACTTGAACCGTCATAAATGGTTTGTCTCTGAATTGACAGCGCAGCAATTTTTGCGATTTACTTTCTGGTCTAGTTTTACCGTATTTAAGGACTCCAAAAGTGACTAACAGTTGTAGACGATATTTTTTGCACTTGCCCTGACCGGCTTATACATAAAGGGTGGGTATCGATTAAATTACTAAATTTAGCCCCGGGAATGGTTCTGTTTACACTGAGCTGTATTTACCGATCAGTTATGAAAGAAAATATGAAAAATGGATAAAAAAAAAAAATATCGAAAATATCGGTATTGGCGGACCGTATTGTGATATGATTTTTTTCTGAACTGTATCACGATATACCGATATACCGATAATATCGCACATCACTATCTCTGACTAGAGGACACGGTATGCAGAAAACACAAAGGAAGAATAAATGAAACCTACTAAGTAAGGTTTTCAGAGCAGAATTGGTCTTAATTTTTGGTGGTCTTAATAGCAGAATTTTACTTGTACTATGTTGAGCAGAGAACAAAAGTTTGTTCATAATTTCTGGTTCTCATGACCAAGATGGCATCATACTCATATATGGTAAAAACCTTTGAAGAACGTCTCAAGTACCAAATGGTCAATGACATTGAAACTGTGCCTGTAAGACTGATATAGTTTTTATTAAATTTCTCTTAAAGGTGCATTATTGAGCTATTGGTAAAAAATGCTTCCAAAAATAAAATGCATATAGCCGGTATTTTTCTTTAAAACAATACAAATGAATGCATTTTATGCAAAAATGCGAACAATTATGATGACAGGTAAAGGAGTTTGAGAGGGGTTCCCTAACTAGGTTTCGAACACAATTATGTCTCCCCCGAAAAATTTTTTTTCGGAGAGACATATTGTTTTTCCCCCAGGCGTCTGTCTGTCCGTCTGTCACACTTTCGTGTCCGCTCTATAACTTGAAAACCGTTAGAGCTATCGTCACGAAACTTCATATAAATATTAATCAGCATTAGACGACGTGCAGTGCGCAAGAACTATAACTCTCGCATTTATACGTTTTGAATTATCTCCCTTGGAAGTTTGTTGGTATGTATATATGTATGGGCAAATCGTGTCCGGTCAATAACTTTCTTATGGATTTTAAAATTACTTGGCAGAAATATTAACAACCATAAGACGATGTGTGGTGCACATGAGGCAGGTTGGTACCTCAAAGGTCAATGTCATACTTAGAGGTCAAAGGTCAAAAAAGGGGCCTTTTTTTTCGTATTTGGTCAATAACTTTCTTATTTTGAGATGGATTTTAAAAATTACTTGGCATAATTATAAACAACCATGAGACGATGTGTGGTGCGCATGAGGCAGGTTGGTACCTTAAAGGTCAAGGTCATACTTAGAGGTCAAAGGTCAAAAAAGGGGCCTTTTTTTCGTATTTGGTCAATAACTTTCTTATTTTGAGATGGATTTTAAAATTACTTGGCATAATTATTAACAACCATGAGACGATGTGTGGTGCGCATGAGGCAGGTCGGTACCTAAAAGGTCAATGTCATACTTAGAGGTCAAAGGTCAAAAAAGGGGCCTTTTTTTCGTATTTGGTCAATAACTTTCTTATTTTGAAATGGATTTTAAAATTACTTGGCATAATTATTTACAACCATGAGACGATGTGTGGTGCGCATGAGGCAGGTCGGTACCTCAAAGGTGAAGGTCATACTTAGAGATCAAAGGTAAAAAAAGGGGCCTTTTCTTCGTATTTGGTCAATAACTTTCTTATTTTGAGATGGATTTTGAAATCACTTGGCAGAAATATTAACCAATGTAAGGCGATATGTTGCGTGCATGACCCAGGTTGGTACCTCAAAGGTCAAGGTCATACTTAGAGGTCAAAGGTAAAAAAGGGGCCTTTTTCCGGTTTTGTCAATAACTTGCTTATTTTTAGATAGAATTTGAAGTTACTTGGCAAACATGTTAACTATCATGAGAGGATGTGTTGCATGCATGATTCAGTTTGGTACCTAAAATGTCAAGGTCATACATAGAGGTCAAAGGTAAAAAAGGGGCCTTTTTTCGTGTTTGGTCAATAACTTTCTTATTTTTAGATGGCTTTGAAATTGCAAGGCAGAAATGTTAACCACCATGAGATGATGTGTTGCACGCCTGACCCAGTTTGGTACCTGAAAGGTCAAGGTCATACATAGAGGTTAAAGGTAAAAAAAGGGGCCTTTTTTGTGTTCTGTCAATAACTTTCTTATTTTTAGATGTATTTTGAAATTACTTGGCAGAAATGTTAACCACCATGAGTCGATGTGTTGTGTGCATGACCCAAGTTGGTACCTCAAATGTCAAGGACAAAAGGTCAAAGGACAAGAGGTCAAAGGACAAAAAGGGCCTTTTTTTTTTAGTGTTCAGTCAATAACTTTATTCTTCCTGGATAGATTGTGAAATTACTTGGCAGAAATGTTAACCATCATGAGACGATGTGGTGCAGGCTAGACCCAGGTCGGTACCTCCAAGATCAAGGTCATACTAAGAGGTCAGAGGTAAAAAAAGTTTTTTTTTGTGTCCAGTCATTATGCCCCCAACTTTGAAAAAGTTGGAGGGGCATATTGGTTCTGGTTCGTTCTTCTGTTCATCCGTTACGCTTTTGATGCATAGCATAACTAAAGAACCGGGTATGCTAGGGTTTTGAAATTTCATATATGGATTCCTCATGGAAAATTAGCTGACGCATGTTTTTTTTCTCATCCAGATTATGCCCCCTTCAAGAGTTATTGCCCTTTGAAATTGTTTTAGTAAAATCTTGTCAGCAAGATATCTCAAAAACTAATGGAGCTAGAGCCTTGAAAGTTGGTGAATATATTGGTGGTGATGAGTAGATGAACTGATTAACTTTTGACAAAATTCTGAAAAATACTTAGTGAGTTATGGCCCTTTGTCATTTTGGTAATTTGTGCCCATTGTAATGTATGTTAAAAGTGATGCATAGCATAACTTTAGAACCGTATATGCTAGGGTTTTGAAATTTCATATATAGACTCCTAATGGAAAATTAGCTGATGCGTATTTTTTTTCTCGTCCGGATTATGCCCCCTTCAAGAGTTATTGCCCTTTGAAATTTTTTTAATAAAATCTTGTCAGCAAGATATCTCAAAAACTTTTGGAGCTAGAGCCTTGAAAGTTGATGAATATATTGGTGGTGATGAGTAGATGTACTGATTAACTTTTGACAAAATTCCGAAAAATAATTTGTGAGTTATGGCCCTTTGTCATTTTGGTAATTTGTGCCCATTGTAATGATGCATAGCATAACTTTAGAACCGTGTATGCTAGGGTTTTGAAATTTCATATATGGATTCCTCATGGAAAATTAGCTGACGCATATTTTTTTTCTCGTCCGGATTATGCTCCTTTCAAGAGTTATTGCCCTTTGAAATTTTTTTAATAAAATCTTGTCAGCACAATATCTCAAACACTATTGGAGCTAGAGCCTTGAAAGTTGTTGAGTATATTGGTGGTGATGAGTATATGGACTGATTAACTTTTGACAAAATTCCGAAAAATACTTTGTGAGTTATGGCCCTTTGTCATTTTGGTAATTTGTGCCCATTGTAATGAATGCTAAAAGTGATGCATAGCATAACTTTAGAACTGTGTAGGCTATGGTTTTGAAATTTCATATATGCATTCCTTATGGAAAATAAGCTGACGAGTATTTTTTTTCTCATCCGGATTATGCCCCTTTCAAGAGTTATTGCCCTTTGAAATTTTTTAATAAAATCTTAATAAACCACATGATTTGTCCCTGGTTAGGTCCACCAAAGCCTAACTTTGCGTTTGTTTAGCTCCAGCATTTCATTTTTGTCGTGTCTGCTTTTAGCATGGCGCGATATAGGAGTCCAAGTTTCCTCCGTTCGTCCGTCAACATTTGCGACCACCCAAATGTTCAACCTAATGTAAGAGTCCATATCTTAAGAACTATTAGAGCTTCATTAATCATTCTTGGTACAAACTTGCATCCAGGCATTGCAACTTCAATGCAAGCATCCATATCTGACCTTGACCTATATTTCATGGTTCATTGACTTCGTGAATTATTGCGACCACCCTAACTTTCACCCTAATGTAAGAGTCCATTTCTCAAGATCTATTAGAGCTTCATTAATTATATTTGGTACAAGCTTGCATTTAGGAATTGAAACTTCATTGCAAGTATCCGTTTCTGACCTTGACCTACATTTTATGGTTCACTGACTTTGTAAAATAGTGTGACAACCCTAACTTTCACCCTGATGTAAGAGTCTGTTTTTAAGAGTTTCATTGATGATACTTGGTACATGCTTGCAACTAGGAGGGAAATTTTTATGCAGGCATCCATGTTTGACATTGACCTAGATTTCATGGTTTTGTGACTTTGCGCCCCCACAGGCATGACATAGCCTTCGGCGGAATTCTTGTTGTATGTTTTTGAGTCTTTAACAATATTTGTTGAATATTTTGCCATCTAGGGACAAGCAAAGGTTGGGGGCATTGTGTTTTACAAACACCATTTCTATTTAACTTTTTTATTTCTGGATGGTCGTTATAAAGTAACCATGCAGAAATGTTCACAGTCATTAGACCATGAGTCAGGTGCAAGACCAAGGTCCATACCTCCAATGTCAAGGTCATACCTAGAGGTCAAAGGTAAAAAAGGGACAGTCAATAACTTCCTTATTCTTTGGTGGATTATGAAATTACTTGGCAGAAATGTTAACCATCATGAGACGATGTGTTGTACCTCAAAGGTCAAGGCCATACTTAGAGGTCAAAGGTAAAAAAGTGCTATTTTGTTTACGGCCAATAACTTTTTTATTTTTCGATGAACATTTTTAAAGTTACTATGCAGAAATGTTCATCTTCATTAGATGATGTGTTGCACATAAGACCCAGCTCAATACCTCCAATGTCAAGGTTATACTTAGCAGTCAAAAACGGGGGAGACATATGTGTTTTTGTAGAAAAACAAATTCTAGTTAGATCTATTTTTAGTTCGTGACAAAAATAGAATCCCCATATATGACGTTATGCGACGTTCAATTTTGGCCTTGTTTGCTAAGGCCATGCCTGAATCGGAAAAAAATATGACGCTGAATACCATATGCCATAAGTAACGACACTCAGAGACGATACTGTCGCCATGTATGTGTAAAGTGACAGATTTATTTTTAGAACAGAAATTCCGAACACATGTTCAGAGCGAAGGGTAAACACGAATGAAAACGACCATTTTCACAAAGTTCTGAAGCTGTATTTGGCTCCAAAAGTGTACACATGACAAAGGAGTATGAATTAAAGATAAAAACCAGAAAAAAAAATTTGAGACCCGGTAGCTCAATAATGCACCTTTAAACCACTGTTCCGATTGAAACCAAATTACATATAGAGCATTTAATAATCAAAGTTCATTTGAGTACTGGTAAACCGCTAAGTTCTTAGTGAAGTGTTCTTGTTGTTCTGTTTCTACACTTTTGTTCATTTTCTCCCCTGTCCCTCACTTTCATTTCCACTACTGTCTCTTCTTTCTATCTCTTTTCTCCCTTTCTCTGGAAAATGACACAAAATGACCCACAATTGTTTGATTTGAGGTTTAACATCCCCGTCAACACTTTAAAGGTCATTTTGGAGATGTTGCTTCCAATTTTGTGGGACTTTTACCCGACATTGAGATGAAATGACATCTCAAGCCCTGTTGCCCAATGAAACCAATAGGGTTTATTAGCATGGACGGTCTGCCTCGCACCGTGGTTCCTGGACAGGCTTAGATCCTGTAAACGGTTTACCAGTACTAGTGTGCGGGCCGGATTCAGCTCTGCATGGAAGCATCATGCAGCCCATCTATTTCTTCAAGCCCCTATGGGCGGCGGCCAAAAATGACCCACAAGGGTTGAGGTGTCTTGAAACCCCAAATAATCAAAACAGTGGCCCAAACTGCATTAGATAAAATTTCATGGTCCCAAAGGAGATCAAGCCATTTAACTCTTATCCTGCTGTTCACGACAACCCTTTTCTTTGCAAACAGTGTAGATACAGATCAGATGGCTTCTGAAGAAGCCATCTGATCAGGATCTACACTGTTTGACATTCAATGTATGAATTTGTAGGAATAAATAACATCGAGTAATCTGATTGGTTTAAAGTTAGAAATGGGTGTGGCTAAACTGAATATTCAGCAAGAGAAGGGTTAAGTTTGACTCAATTTCTATTTTTAGACCAACTGACCTTGAACTTCATCTCTCAGAAAAAGGCAGCAAGAAGGTGGAAGAAGATATGGGTTATATCAAGCTCCAGGCGAAACTGGTTCCGAAAACACAGGAGGAGAAAGAACAGGTGAGTCGGCTGTCGAAACATCTTCAGTCTGATGGAGGAAGATTTTTGTTGTGTCTGCTTTATCCCGCTTCAAGATGGATCATTGGCAAACAGTGCAGGCCCAGATCAGACACCGCATTCTGCGGCATCTGATCAGGGCCTTCACTGTTTGCAAAAGTTTCTAAATTCATTTCTAAAAAAAAAAAAAGCAATACAAACTACTGACATCCCTAAATTTCAACGTGGAATTCTGCTGTATATTAAGGGGAAGATTTAATTCAGTACAAAATTGGGTAAAGCATGGACGGATTTTGGAATCAGTCCATTAACCCTTATCCTGCTGAATATTCATCTTAGCCACACCCATCTCTGAATTTGAACCAATCAGATAACTTGATGTAATTTGTTCCTACAAATTCATAAATTGAATGTCAAACAGTGTAGATCCTGATCAGATGGCTTCTTCAGAAGCCATCTGATCTGGCTCTACACTGTTTGCAAAGATATGGTTTGTCGTGAACAGCAGGATAAAGTTAAAATTTGCATAAGCCCTAGCATCGCCCTAATGTGCAAGTCAGATTTTTCCCCAGCAGGTATAATCAGCTGGTTTATAATCTGATAATATTGACTCTAAAGAGGAAATGACGAGAGAGAACTTGGACCTGTAAATATTTGTGGATCATTATTTTTGTATCTATCCACATATGGGCATCCAGCTGATTTTGGCTTTTAGATGGATTGATATGTTGCTAAAGCCCCGGTCCCACAGACCTTGCGACTGCGATGCGACCTCTCTGCAACTGCTTTCGTTGCAACTGGCCCGCGACCTTTGCAACTGTTGCAACTAAATTTGCTCTGTAAATGTGATCGCCGATCCGTCGCCGACTAGTCGGCGACCGGTCGCCGAACAATCGGCGATTAATGTTGTCCAAAGTCGGCGATTGATCAGCGACTTGTCGCCGAAGAATCGCAGTATGATCGGCGACTGACTTGCAACAAGTGAAACATGATCGGGGACTAGTCGGCGATCAATTGGCGACTCTTCAGAGACTGGATAAAACCGATCGGCGACTTGTCGGAGACTTTTTTGCGTTTTTTTTTTTTTTTGACACAGACAAAAATAAACTAAATTTTCGACTGCTGAGAGTCTTCTCTGGGCTGCTGCAAGTCCTCGTCATCCGAAATTGGTGACCGAGCCTTGCTTCCCGTTTTTTTTTTTCGGCTGCGCCGCCGTTTTCTTTTGCCCCCCTCTCCGAACCATTTTGCCTCTTTGAAAGCTGTCGTCGAAATGATGCTAGGATGTTAACAGTTTTTTATTGTAGTTGGCGCTATAATCGTTCGGTAGTTTTAACAACTTTTTACAGCTTGTAGGCGACCAGTTGCAGACCAATCGCAGATCAATCGCCGACTTATCAGTGATCAATCTCCGATCGATCGCCGACTCATCGCCGAACAGTTGCCGACTAATCACCGATAGGTCGTGGATAGATCGCGGATCAGTCGGCGATTAGTCGGCGATCGGTCTGCGACCAGTCTCTGATAAGTTGCGATAGGGTTGCTAGAATTTACAGCCAAATTTGCAATAATTCGGTCGGGGATCGATCGGTGACTGTTCGGCGATCGATCGGAGATTGGTCTGCGACGTCTAGAAAACCATTGCAACTAGTCTGCGATCAAAATCAGTCGCAGCCAGTCTTTTGTGCATGCACAAAAGACGATCGGCGACTAAATTTGTTCGGCGACCTACCCGCGACCTTGCTGCAACCTTTATAAAACCTCCGTGCGACTTCTGAAACCGCTCCGCGATTGCCATTTTTTTTAGTCGCAGAAAGGTCGCATCGCGGTCGCAAGCTCTGTGGGACCGGGGTTTAAAGCACAACACAACAGCAGCATTAAGTATTTGACACCTTTCAGTTGACAATAATATTAGCCCCATTTTTAACCTATTCTAGATGTGAAGCCCTAAAATGGGGAACATTGGTATACACTGCAGGCCCGAACCACACATTCTGCAGGGTCCTTTGGACCTTTACTATTTTGAAGTCTATTTCAAAATTCAGTGGTGTCAGATAAAAATAGAAGTGAAGGCAATGATCAGGAATCTGTACAATTAACCCATAGCTCCCATCAGAGACACCAAGGGAAAGAAGCACTAACATGAAACAACAGACCCTAATGGAAACATCAATAGGGGAAAGCCAAAAGGACTGTTACTTTCCCACAAAATGGCCAATTGGCAATCCAAAATAAAATATTATAAGTGATACACACACTCAAAGACAAACCATAACAAAAATAAACCTCGACAGAAGAACCGCTTAGGAACGGTCATTGAAACTAATTCCACTGGGGGGCTTAAATCGATTTTACGTGGCCACAATCCTCGCCCTTATGTCTGTCGCGACGTAGACAAATAATTTGTTAAGTAATAAGTTGCTTTTGGAAATTTATTTACAAAATGACAGCTTTTTGAGAACAGTGAAGATGTGAGTCAGCTGATCTGTGCCTTCACAGTTAGTCGTTGCCCCGTTTTAGGTTTCCCCATCTTAATCACATTAAGAAACAGACTAAGTAGAAAACGCTAGCACTGAAAGTAAAATCTGACATTGAAGCATGCAGCGATTATGCTATGTTCCCACTATCACGATTCGCGCCACGATTGCAATCGTGTTCTTAATCGTGGATTAATCGTGGTGATCCTATCAGATCTTATCAGATCTTGAGGTCAGTCGTGGCAATCGTGTTAATCGTAGAAAATTTTTGAACGGTTCAAAACTTTTCCACGATCAACACGATCGATTGTCAAATCGGGATCATCGTATCGTATCGTGTTGCATCGTAACAAAGCACGACGGATCGCATCTAATCGTGCTTCCAAATCGCGGTGATCGGGGCCAATCTTGGACACAACAAACCCCGCGTTCTGTTGAGATGTGTTGCGATCTCACAAGATCTGTCGCGATTTGTTACGCTCTGTCGGGTCCGATTGCTCAAGACCTGTCACGAATGACTCGTGATCAGATACGAGATGATACGAGGAAATGCGATTAGATACGAGTAGGCTACGTTTTTATACGAACTTTCACGATCTATTACGAGTTCTCAAGATTTATTGCGACTCATTCAGCGATCTGCTCATGAGTGTGTGAGTGAGTGTATTTCAGTTTTACGTCCAACCAATAACTAAGGTCATACTGAGACGGAACCTCGGTTTATAGACTCATCCGAAAGTCTGGAGAAGCCCGTGCACGATCCTGCAATCCCTGGTTTATAAAGGCCTTTGCTAGTATTTTTAAAGCCTTTAAAAGATGCCACCCAAGGGTAATGGAAGCTAAGAATGGAAAAAGGCAAGCCTGAACCATTCCAGCCAGAGACATTGCCACATTGTCATCATCCGCAACTCCTACCATCATCAATGGCTGAGGCTCAGTGTTTATGCTGTAAAAATTCTAGAAACAATTAAGTCCATGGTCAGTCCGGCTGTATATATACCAGTCGGGATCAAGTCGTAGCTCAAATCGTGATCGCCCTCGATGAAGATCGTGAAGAACATCGAGACGACAGTCGTATGCTATCGAAACAGAGCGCATCGGCTCGTGATGAGCGTATAAGAACGCATCTGCACGTATCAGATCGTCCCCATTCGGGGTATTCGATCGTGATGATCGTTTCAGATCGAGACCAAGTCGCAGACTCGATCGCAACAATCCTATCGGAACGCATTTGATCGTATCTGAACGTGAGAGCAGACCGTGGCTGATCGTGATACCTGAAATTGACAAATCGTGATTGGATTGCATCCGAGCGCAACGAACCGTACCAGAACGTATCGACTCTCATCACCTCGTAGCCAAACCTGAACTTTCAGACAATATTCCACGACCAGCTACGAATGACCAATCGTGGCGTTCGTAACGGATCGCACGACAGTGGGAACCTAGCATTAAATACTGCCTGCTGAAGTGTGCAGCAGATTAAATACTGTCTGCCAAAGTGTGCAGCAATTAAATACTGCCTGTCAGGTATCCTGATTTGCATTGAGGAGTACAGATTGGCCTGATATATTTTCAAACAATTTTCACAAGGGACACAATTTTGTGACTTCCTGTCGGCAGCCTTAACCTCTCCATAACATGGAGTCTACTTTCAAAGGAAAGAATTTGCTAGTGGAGCAAGTTCTTTCCTTGAAGAGTAGACCAAATTCTTTCCTTTAACAGTAGACCCCTAATAACAAAGGAGGACAACAATATTTCTGAAAGAGTTGCCTACCCTTTAGATCTATCAATTCCCTTTTTTGTAATAACAAAAATTTCCCTAAAAGGCAGTCTGTCGCTGCTTGCTGTAATTTTCATCAACTTTCCACTGTCAGCTACCATTTAGAATGCTCTCTAGCTTGAAGAAGTTAAATTTTGAATTGAGGATTGCAAAACAAATTAGATGAATGTTGGTTCTGCAGTCTTGCTCATTGGTAAATTATTAGACACACGCCCATGTAACCCTTAACCCATTGCAAGCGGGGAAACCCCTAAGGGGTACCTTGGTAAAAGGTGCATGCCCAGATCAGACACCACAGAACATGGCATCTGATCAGGGCCTGCACTATTTGCTAACAGAATTTTCCTGTCAAAAATAGAAAAACGAAAAATAGGGCTGACACCCCTTCTATGAAAAACAGACTTGTTGGAAGAGTCCACTTCTATACATGTACAAAAGGTAAAAGGAAAAAGGGGAGCAGATCATTTCTTATGGTGGGCTGCTCTTGAAGAAATAATTTGCTCCCCTTTGGAGCATACGAAAATAGGGTGGTTGGGTGAGGCAAAGGGTTGGAGTACCTTACCACACCTGGGTTTTTAACTTACCTGAGCATGAAGCACAAAGAAATAATCTTCAAATGACAAGTGTTCCTATGCTATTGGGCCAGTTTCATTTAACTTCACAGGACTGTTGCCCAGATAGCCCTCTATCAAATAGCTAAATTGATTCGACTCCAAGGAACAAGATGGTCTCCAGGGCTAAAACTAGAAAAAAAAACTTCAAATGAAAATGACTACTTCTCCTATGGCTTTGGCCCAATTTCATTCAAACTTCACAGGAATGTTGCCCGAGTAACTCTCTCCCAAAATAGCTAAAACAGTTCCACTCCAGTGTATAAAATGGCGGCCAGGGGCCAGTTTTTTAAAACTAACGACGTCGTTAGTTAACGTAGCGTTAAAATGTTGATCATTTATTATGGCAAATATACTAATAATTTTGCTGAAAAAATGTGAGCAGCTATATGCAAAAACTGCTCACATTTTTTCAGAATAAAATAACAAAATTTTAGGTATTAAACTTGCTAGAACGGTTAACAGTTTAGCCACTAACGAGCTCGTTAAGCTAAAGATGCTTTGAACAACTGGGCCCAGAGCTATAAATATAAAAATCTAAGAATGACAACTTCTGCTATACCATTGGGCCTATTGTCACCTCTGCTATTAGCATGGCGTGATATAGGAGTCCAATTTTCCATTTGTTCATCCATCCATAAGTCTGTTTGTCAAGCCGTCAACATTTGCAACCACCCTAGCATTCACCCTAATTGTCAAGTTCATTTCTCAAGAACTATTAAGAGCTACATAAATGATACTATGGCAACTTCAATGCAGACATCAATATTTGACCTTGACCTACATTTCATGGTTCCATCCTAGTGTACCCTAATGGTCAAGTTTATTTCTCAAGAACTGCAAGAGCTTCATTAATGATACTCAGTACAAACTTGTATCTAGGTATGACAATTAACTTTTATGCAAGCATCCATATTTGACCTTGACCCACATTTTATGGTTCACTGACTTTGTGACCACCTTAGCATTCATCCCAATGGTCAAGTTCATTTCAAAGCACTGTTAGCACAGGTGGGTTGATTTTCTCTGAGTGAAGGCTTGGAAAATAGTCCCTAAACCCTGTACTGTAAGTAAATACTGTAGACCCACATTTAACACATCTGATCAGGGTCTATACTGTTTGCTAAACCTGACACATGCATGATTCCAGGCCAGATTCTATAGATAACCATCTTACGCAACACTCTGACCTCTCAGTGATAAGAATAGCGTGTTAATTTTCTATAAATAACTGTTACCTGGATTTCCTACTAGTCAGTGATAGTAATGTGGACATTGATGACAAAAAGCTACTGTGTTTAGTAACTTAAGGATCAACTGACAAACAATCAACCCAAAAAAGGTTGTGATTTCAGTCTTTAGTTGTTAGAAGCACATAGGGGCTACCCTTGATAGATTTTGGAACTCTTTTTCTGGCTAATTCATGTAAGACCTTTCAGTATGTCATTAAAATTACAACTTCTGATTGGGTATATCCTAGGAATTGTACCTTTAAAGAAGTACAGTCAAAGTTAAATCCATTTTTATGCCCCCGGAATCTAAGAGATTCGGGGGCATATAGTTTTTGGTCTGTCCGTCTGTTTGTCCGTTTGTCTGTTTGTCCGTTTGTCCGTTTGTCCGTCTGCAAAAACTTTAACATTGGGCATAACTTTTGAATGGTAGTAGATAGAGCTTTCATATTTCACATGTGTATACCTTATCACAAGACCTTTCCAGTGGTACCATAATTTTTGATCTCGTGACCTTGAACTTGACCTTTGACCTATTTTTTCAAAATTTTTAAAAACATTAACATTGGAGCTGTCCGGGGGCATCAGTGTTTCACAAACACATCTTGTTTCCAAATGGAATTTTCCTTCTTATTGTTTATTTGTTTGAGTTTTAGGTCCCCATCAACACTTTTAGGTCATTTTGGAGACATTCCATCCAGTTTTGTGGGATTTTTACTCGTTATTGACATAAAATGACATCTCAAAGACTGCGGCCCAATGAAACCATCAGGCTTATATACATTGGAAGGTCTGACTCACAGCACTTTGCCTGGGCAGGCTTAGTCCTTCTAAGCAGTTTACCTGGAGTAAGTACTCATATTCAGTCAGTTTCAGCTCTGTGTGGAAGCACCATACAGCCCAATCTATTTCTCCAAGCCCCGATGGGCGGGGGCACAATCTTCCTTCTTTATATATAGCAGGAGTTCATTTCAAAATTTAGGTGTCAGGTTGTGTTATCTTTAAAATTTTCAGTTGAAAAAATGACTGAAAGTTAGGTTGAAAACAGTGCAGGTCCTGATCAGATGCCACATCGTATCTGATCTGGGCCTGCACTGTTTACTAGTATCCCTTCCAGGGGCTTTCCATACAAAATGGGTATAGGAATTTGGCAAGGCATTGAAAGTGTAACAGATACAAATGTCAAACTCTTCTCATTACCTATCATCAGTTGACACTGAAAAAAATCATAATAAATAGTTTAAATAATATACATATTTTATTGCTTGAATATACACTACAGCCTCTAGGAGCCTCTCTGGTGAATTGGATAAGCTACTTGCCTCACAAACTACAGGCCATGGGATTGATTCAGGGCGTCTCCAGACTTCCGGATGAGTCTTTAAACCCAGGTCCAATCTCCATATAACCTCAGTTGTTGGCGGGATATAAAACTCAAACACACACACAGAGGCATTACAGCCTCCTTGGTGTCCAAATTAGAAGCCATGTTAGTTAACCTATTTAATTAGGGGAACCCCAAAACGAATCTTTGACAAAGATCACAATCGCCCCCGCCCATAGGGGCTTGAAGAAATATATGGGCTGCACGATGCTTCCACGCAGAGCTGAATCCGGCCCGCACACTAGTACTGGTAAACCGCTTAGAGGATCTAAGCCTGTCCAGGAACCGCGGTGCGAGGCGGACCGTCCATGCTAATAAACCCTATTGGTTTCATTGGGCGACAGGGCTTGAGATGTCATTTCATCTCAATGTCGGGTAAAAGTCCCACAAAATTGGAAGCAACGTCTCCAAAATGACCTTTACAGTGTTGACGGGGACGTTAAACCTCAAATCAAACAAACAAAACAAACAAATTGACAAAGATCACTGATCAGATGCTGATGGGCCGAAGGCTCCAGGAGAGCTTATAGGATCTATAGGATGGTAGTCCATCTTCTGTCTGTCTGTCATCTGTCTGTCTGTCCATTGTTCATCCACACCTTTGAACATTTATATCTCTGCAGCCTGCAGGCTGATCTCAATAATTTTTCATCTGTACCATGCCTCTGGTTGGGGATTGATGATACAAGATTTGTATCCTTACATGTATGTATAAGTAGACTTGGTATAGACGCTTGGATGAGTTCAAAACAGGCAAAGTCATCTTGTTAATCATATAGTTGTGTCCCTCAGATTGCTGAAAAATGCCTATTTTCAACTTTGTCATCAGCATATGTCCTTAACCCTTTTTGTACCAAATGGAATCTTCCTCCTTATACAGTGAAATTCTGATATTAATACCGCCTAAAATTAAGACTAATTCTCCTCTAAAAAGCATATTTAAAGGGTTTCAGTCATTATTTCTCAGTGTTTTTTACACTTAGCATCTTCGGGAAGGAGACCACCTTTGGGACCTTTCAAAAGTGGTCTTAAAGACCACTTTTGAACAGTCCCAAAGGTGGTCCTATTATAGGAATTTTACTGTATATAGCAGGAGTCCATTTCAAAATTTAGGGGTGTCAGGTTGTGATTTTCTTCGAAATTTATTCAAAAAAGGGCTTAACTTTTTGCAAACATTGTAGGCCCTGATCAGATGCTGCGTTCTGCGGCGTCTGATCTGGGCCTGCACTGGGGCCTGCACTGTTTGCCAAGGTACCCCTTTACGGGTTTCCAGTGTGTGTGTGTGTGTGAATTCGGGTTTAACGTCGCTTTCAACAATTTTTCAGTCATATCACGACGGTGTCTGGTTGCGACAGGGAGCTCAATGCTCACGTTTATAGTGCTGCCTCACTGAAGTATCATGTCCCAGACACATTACATGATACCACACCCAGTCACATTATCCTGACACTGGATCGACCAGTCCTAGCTCTACCCCGTAAATCTGAGTGCCAAGCGAGGAGCAGCTAGTACCATTTTTAACGACTTTGGTATGTCGCGGCCCGGGATCGAACCCGAGACCTCCCGTTCCCCGGAGCGGACACGGGTTTCCAGTACAAAATGGGTTAAATTTGGATTGTATTTTCTTGAAACATTTATGTATAAGTAGGCTAGGAATAAAAGCTTGGATAAATTTGAAAACTAGTGAGATCAGTGCTTTAGTCATAGAGGTATGACCCCTTGTTTGCTAAAATGACTATTTTCGAGCTTTTCATCAGCATATGAACATCAGATTTGATTGGATATTTCTGAAACTTACAAGTATTGTGATAAAAGCTTGGGTGAGTTTAAAACTGGCTAGGTTGACATTATATCCTTCAATTTTGATGGGGGTCTTCCTGAAACTTACATGTAAGTAGGCTAGGGATAAAATCTTGGATGTGCTAAAAAATTGGTGAGTATAGTCAAAGAGTTACGTCTCTTTTCGATCTTGTCATCAGCAGATGAACATCAGTTTTGATTGAAACTTACATATAAGTAGATTAGGAATAAAAAGCTTGGATGAGTTCAAAAACTAGCCAAGGGTCCATATTTTAATGATGGCATTAGTTTCATCCCTCTGATTGCTTAAAAATGAAAAATGCCTGTTTCCAAACCATGTCATCAGCAAGACTCCTTCAGTTTGGATCAGATCTTCCTGAAACTAACATATAAGTTGGATTGGGGTTAAGGCTTGGATGAGATTGAAAACTGGCAAGGTTGGCCTATCAGTTATAGAGTTATGGCCCCTTTGTTGCTGAAAAAGTGTGTGTGTCCTTCTGGAACCTTGTGAACAGGATAGAAGACAAACCAATCATTGCAGAAACATCAAACCTTCCATAAATGTTACCCATGCAGAGAGGATGAACCGTTTTGATTTTCAAGGTCAAGGGTCAAAGGTCAAGGTCATAATAGCAGTTTGTGGTGTTTGTGTGTGGGATAGAAGATAAACCAGTCATGGCAGAAGCATCAAACCTTCCATAAATGTTCCTCATGCAGAGATGATGGACCCTAATTATTTTCAAGGTCAAGAATCAAAGGTCAAGGTCACAATAGACTTCACATTGCAAATGTTGTGAACAGGAGAGAAGGCAAACCAATCATCACAGAAGCATCAAACCTTGGGTTAAACAAACAAGTTATATCCAAATAAAAATGTATAGATTATAAAGAAAAAATTGACCATTGTTTACACAATGATTTACTGCCTTGTTTCAGAGACATAGGTCACATTCTGGATCATTCAAAGAGGTTTGTTTCAAAATACTGGCCTTTAATTCAAGGCTTGAATCATTGACAAGTTAACCTTTACCACTGTCTAGGCTAATTTTAGCAGATGACAAATAGATGACAAATTTATTTATTTTTCCAAGAAAACTTGTGCAAATTGTCAGAGACAATTTGCGTGAGATGTCAAGTCGTGTTTTCTGGGAAAAGTTAGAAAAATATTTCAAAATGTCGTCTGCAAGAAAAATACCCGGCATGCAGAGCATAATTACATAAGCCAGTTACTACTGATATTCAATTTAGCTACTGAGCAACTGGAAAATTGAATAGCTTTAACTACAGGAGTTTGAAGTTCATTCAAAAATGCATGTGAACTCATAACATGCCAATGCAGACAATTGTCATCTGCTTTGCCATCTGCCGGTTACCTTAAAACTCATTTTTTGCAAACAGTGTGGACACAGATCAGACTGCTCCTTTAGGAGCATTCTGATCCGGACCCACACTGTTTGCCTGTGTGCTAAAATGTTTTTAACAAGTTTGCAAGAAGATTCAGCAGACGACATAAGCAGACGCCATTTTCAGATGTAGTTTTTCTCGACATTTTAAGGGTAAACTCCTGGAGCAGATGACAATTTAATTTCTGACAATTCCCATGTAATGTCAAGCCTTATTTTTGCTGAAAAATAAGAAAAAATACATTTTGAAAATGCCGTCTGCTAGCCGTGACTAGCAACCGTGATTAGCAGTCAAACCATTAAATATAGATGTTCCTGATAATATTTTTTATTTTGGCTATGCTTTCAATCAAGATTAATGCCCCAATTAATGCTAAATGCAAAATCAATGTTGATTGCTTATGGGGGCAGGCAAAAACTCTCACAGGCAATTGGACTTTGCCACTGAAGGCTGTTTTTTTTTACTGATTTTGAAGGGAGATTATTTCAGACTGTGCCTCCCTTTAGGCTCTTTTCACCACTGTAGCAGCTGGCATTTTTCAAAAGATTGTTTTCTCATTTTTAAGAGAGAATAAAGCTTGACATTTCATGTGAATAGTCTGCTAGGCAGATGATTGACTTGAAATATAAAGCACGATTTTCTGAAAAAAAAAAGAAGGAAAATGACCCCTCATCCAAGCGTCCGTGATGGATGAGGGGCATTATTGGAGTTAAAGCCGGAGGCTTGAGCACATATACACATATACAGCATATTCGCCCAACGTAACTGACCGACGCTCTTTCAAAAGTTAAACTTGTTATTAATACTATAACTATGACGTCACTACTTGTATAAAACACAAGCGACACATCAGCTGATTCATAATTTTAACAAAATGTGCTTTGTTGCCCAAAAACCCAAAAATTGGGTGGGAATCTAGAAAAAGACATACTCTCCTCAAAAAAAGGGAGGGATGTATATGTGCTCAAGCCTCCGGCTTTAACTCCAATAATGCCCCTCATCCATCACGGACGCTTGGATGAGGGGTCATTATTTCCCGTTAAAGCCTCCGGCTATCACACATATACAGCAACTTTAAATGAGGCAACAAAACACATGAAATCTATTTAAAAAACAAACTTGATATACCAAAACTCCATTTAATCAAACTCAAGACCAGAGAAACAACCGTTATCACATAAATATAGGATCTCTATGTACTTCAAACAACTGAAACCTCTAGACTTTACTAGTCCAGTTTATACCAGTCCAGTTTAAACTATCAGGACACAACTGCCCTAGCAAAACCTAGATTTCTTGGTTCAACTTCTCGTAAATAAAATTTCCTAAAGTTCTAGGCTGATGACCAATCAGCTGTCTTCAAAATCACATCTAAAGAACATCCTTTTGAGAAAGCTGCAGAAACTGCAACTGAACAGTATGAATATGCCTTCGTGCGGACTGAACAGGTTATTTGTCTAAATCGCGACGGAAGTAAGGGCGAGGATTGTGGCCACGTAAAATCGATTTAAGCCCCCCAGTGGAAATCTTCCACTGACCGTTCCAAGGCGGCTCTTCTGTGGCGATTTGTTTATGTTGTTGTTTGTTGCTTAGTGTGTGTATCACTTGTGTCTTTTAATTTTGGATGACCATATGGCCATTTTGTGGGAAAGTAACTGTCCTTATGGCCTTCCTTTGTTTAGGTTTCCATTATGGTCTGGTCGCTTAATGTTTGTATTTCTTTCCCTTTGGTGTCTTTTATGGGTGGAGTAAGTTAATTGTATCAATTCCTGATCTTTGTTTTACTTCTACTTTTTAAACTGATGTGTGTCTATGCCGGCATTAAATAAAACCGTTTTTAGCCATCTAGCAATAGTACATAAAGTCACAGAATTAAATAAACAGTAAGAAACTAGCAGTTGTTGTGACTTTCTAACACTTTAAGTCCTGTCAATATAATGCATAAAAGAATGCATAACGTATATTTTCTCATCTTCATAATGATGCAATTCAATAACAAAATGTTTACCATGTTAAGAGGTTTTCAACAGATTCTTAAAATAGAACACTACTTTGTTTCCTATAATGTTCATACAATCTAAATTTAGTGAGACCAAAGTTTGAGCCCTCGGAGCTGTAGTCAAAGCTATCAAAGCTGTAACCTTAAACGTCAATAATTTCAAAGATAGCTTCTCCAGGGGAAAAAGAGAACTCAAATATCGGAGCACCACAGAGACATCCCATATAAAAGTATACTTCGGTGTAGGCAATCGCTTATAATACAAACCCTTCATGAATCTGGAAATAAATGCTGGATTGTTACACCAGACATTATCAAAAAAGACCAATGTCTGAAGTAACATAGACTTATGTGTGTTAACCACAAAATAAGATTTTCCTTCAATCACAAGGAAATTAAGATAAGAAATCACAGTTGCTTCAGACGCAATAAAGGGATTTGTTTGTCTAGAAAAACACCAAAAATACCATTTGTTCCAGGCCAAACCATACTGTTTCCATGTTCCTTCCCGCCAGGAATTGACAATGAGGCAAGCTGCAGTTCTTGGAATTCCCTGACTCTCCAACCTCTTCCTGATAACATCACAGCGACCATAGTTAGACGCCTTGCTAATGGATGAGGTTGTCCGTTGTGGGGTAGAGTCAACAAATCTCTGTGACGAGGCAGTCTAACAGGGAAAGATATCATATAAGACATTAACAAAGGAAACCACGATTGTGACTTCCAAAGTGAAATAATAAATATAGCTTTATCCACCTCGTCTGCAACCAACTTATTTATAACACGTCCTACTAAATTAAAAGGCACAAAAATATAAGGAGTAAAGCAGTGCCCTGAAAAAGAAAAAGCATCTGTTTTATAGGCACCAGGCTCTGGGAACCAAGAAACAAACTTGTCCAGTTGTTTATTCAAACGCGATGAAAACAGGTAAATAACTGGAATAAAAGACTGCTTACATACTCTTACAAAGATTACATGTTTTAACTGCCACTCTGTGGAATCTGAAAAAGATCTCGAAAGGCAATCCGCTGTAAAACTTCCTGATCCACTGAGAAGAGAAGCTGAAATATAAACATCTCTGTCCAAACACAACTTCCAAATACTAGTTTATCCATATCAACAGAGTTCATACCGCCCATATTATTAATATACAAGACTGCAGACACATTGTCACTGAAATTGCAAGTGTATGTTAACAGAATAGGCATAAAAAGATTGAAGTGCATAAAAAATAGCTAAAAGTTCTAGATAATTGATGAAGTGTTCTAACTCTTCAACCTTCCATCTACCATTAGCATACCTATTAGAGTGCACTTCAAAAGCTCCCCAGCCTAAAAAAGAAGCATCTGACCGACAAATAATATCAACTTTCTTAAGACGAATCCTCTTTCCATTTCTCTGACGAACATTATCCCTCCATCACTGCAACTCGTTTTTACTATCTGTTGACAAAATCATAAAATTATCAAAAGCGTCAGGGCACTCAGAATCTCCCTATCCTCTCAGTTTATTTCGCTCCAGACATCTATAATGTAAAGGTGCATCATGAATAGCAAAAAATGCATTAATAATAAGACCAATAAATGATGCTAACTGTCTAACGACTATGACTTCCCTTTCTAACAGAACTTTAGCTAAATTGAAAATTTTTTGTAATTTTCTCATCGGTCAAGAAAACACGGAATAGAACTGAATCAATCAGAAAACCAAAGAAAATGATTCTCTGTGTTGGTTCAAACACTGATTTCTTGCTATTTATAGAGAAACCCAAAGACTGTAAAGTTTTGGCAATGGTCTTAGTATTTACAGCACAAATCTCTCTATCTTTGTTCATACCGAGTGAATCGTCAATGTAATATGAGCATCTTTAGGAGACAAACAAACAAAATGATAGAGTTGTCCGTCCCAAATAAACTTGAGAAAATGTCAAATAAAGGGTTAATGGATACCGAAAAGTAAGCTTCTTGCAAATCAATACTCGTAAAATAATCTTTTTCTTGAATCAGTTCCAAAACCACCTTGAAAGTCTCTTGTTTAAAAAGTTCAAAATAAACAAAAAGATTGAGGCACTTCAAAATAATAACCGGCCTAAATCTCCTGTTAGGTTTTGGAACCACAAAGATGTTGGAAACAAACTGGTAATCTTCCAATTCAGACATCACAACTACGCCTTTTGACAATAAATCTTTTATTTCAAAAGCTACACATTTCTGTTCCTCATCAGAAAAACTAATTTCCTTGGGAATTCTATCTTGAAAAGGTTCGGCTACAAATTCAATACAATAACCAGAAATGGTTTGCAAAATCCACTGATCATCAGTAAATTTTTCCCAAACATGTCGACAATGTTGCCTATAGGACTCACCTCTTCTAAAATTAGGCTGTTTCATTTGAGGCACTAGAAGTAACCATAGCTATAGCCTGTCTTTAGCCCCTAACCTGTCCAAATCTCTGACGAGGGTAACCTCAAGGAACCATGCCCTACATTCCACTGTAATGCATATTCTGTGGGTAAGGCTGATATCTGAAACCGCCTCTAGTACCTCGAGCAAAAACACCTCTAGAGAAACCTCCCCTAGCTCTAAATGACTTACTATACCCATAAAAGCTAGGATAACTATCTTTAGCTAAAGAAACCCCAGTGTCACAGTATTTGACATCTTTAGCCACATCATCACCCAAACAACTTAGTAGAAATGGGCATGCTAACATGACACAATTTTGGTACTTCTTTTTCAGATGAGGCTTAATCATGTACCGTCTTCTAAGGGACAAATTATACTGTACCTGTCCCATCATAGTAATAGTATCAGAAAAGAGATTTTTTATCTCAGAATTACCGGCAATGTGAGATTTAAGTAGCTCGAAAAGCTTGATAATTGGAACAACAACTATTGCTACTAAGTTCTGAATGTCAGCAAAGCATTTATCATAACTGAGCTCTTTTGTTCATAATTTTCCAAATTTCATTATAGACAGTTGGGTAAAAACATAATTTACTTATATTCGAACATTTGTTATATTTGAGCTTTTCAGGAGACTTGAACCTCCGCCTGTACTGATTTCGTTTTGTATGTATGTTTTATTTGGCGAAAGACTCTCGTCTTACCCACTAGGCTATATCCATAAGCCCTTGTCACAATTTTCAGGAATTTTATGGTTATTTATTATGTCATCTGTCACACACTGTGAAGTACAGGTAATATTTATGAACTCGGCTAAGGACGATGAAAATGCAGGCCCTTAAACTGGACCTTTAACTTTAGGCAAGCCCCAGGAGTCATAATCAAGTTTTTCAGGACCAGAGTCCGCCTCACTGGAAGACTCAAACATAGCATCAATATAATGTTTAGTCAGTTCAGCTGGCTGCAATGGAGCTCTTTTGGGATTTTTGCCAGATTTATCAGATTTGGAAACAGGAATTTGCTCCTCATCTGACTCAGTAACCTCAACATGCAGGTTTGGGAGATTACTCAAACTATCCTCCAAAACAGTTCAGAGATTAATAATTTCTCCCTCGGACAAACTATCAATGAGCTCTATAAATGAACGAACTGACTGTTGACCACTGGTGGGTGGCTGTTCCGCCGACATCGTCGGCGTTTTTGACTTGTTACTTTTACAAGTTTGCTAGCTTCAGCTGTCACCGACTGACTAGCTTTTGCCGTTTCTTTTGTCTTTATTAGGTTGAACAGTAACAGAACCGCTTCGCGGCTCCTTTAAATCATCTTGGCCGAAACCGAAAACTCCGAATCATTCGGATCACTCAAGAGGACTTCTTCCTTCTCGTTTGCCATAAAAAATAAATGTCACACGCTAGGACTTCGTCCGTAGCAGGCAAAAACAAATAAATATAAGAATATCACAAGAAAAAATCAGAGACTTTCACAAAAAGTAAAGAAATTGAGCGTCAAAAAACACGTTTACCTTTCAGCCACGCTGTCGAAAATATGAATCAGCTGATGTGTCGCTTGTGTTTTATACAAGTAGTGACGTCATAGTTATAGCATTAATAACAAGTTTAACTTTTGAAAGAGCGTCGGTCAGTTACGTTGGGCGAATATGCTGTATATGTGTATATGTGTGATAGCCGGAGGCTTTAACGGGAAATAATCAGTGTTATCTGCTCTGCAATTTTGGTTGAATAATAAGTTAGAAATTCCAGACCTGTTAGGAGCTAGTATATGTGATTGAATGTGCTCAGGAACAGTGTTTATATGTGCTCCCATCCCCTCTTATCAGGCTGAGTCATGTTGTTTCATGTCATTTGCATTGCTTAACTAACTGATCCTTCTTTGATCCTTGATCCATGTACGAGCACACTGCCTCTTTTGACGTCACTGTTGTATGTTGCTATAGCTCATACATTACCATGTATATTTATATACATGTACATATAAACCTTGTTTTGTTTTTGTTTGATTTGAGGTTTTACATGTGTGTGTGTGTGTGTGTGTGTGTGTGTGTGTGTGTGTGTGTGTGTGTGTGTGTGTGTGTGTGTGTGTGTGTGTGTGTGTGTGTGTGTGTGTGTGTGTGTGTGTGAATTCGGGGTTTAATGTCCCTTTCAACAATTTTTCAGTCATATCACGCTGGTGTCTGGTTGCGACAGGGAGCTCAATGCTCACTTTTATAGTGCTGCCTCACTGGTGTATCATATCCCAGACACATTACATGATACCACACCCAGTCACATTATCCTGACACTGGGTCGACCAGTCCTAGCTCTACTCTGTAAATTTTGAGTGCCAGGCGAGGAGCAGTTAGTACCATTTTTAACGACTTTGGTATGTCGCGGCCCGGGATCGAACCTGTGACCTCCCGTTCCCCGGAGTGGACACTCTAGCAAGTTCCAACTGAGCTATCGGAGCCGGTATTGAGGTTTAACATCCCCGTCAACACTATTTAGGTAATTTTGTAGACATTGCTTCCAATTTTGTGGGACTTTCACCCGACATTGAGATGAAATGACATAACAGTCCCTGCCGCCCAATGAAACCGATATGCATGGACGGTCCGACTCACACCACTTTTCCTTGGCAGACTTAGACTTTCTAAGCGGTTTACCAGTACTCATGTGTGGTCGGTTTTAGCTCTGCATGGTATCATCATGCAGCCCCATCTATTTCTCCATTTGCCCCAATGGGCGGGGCCATATACATCACGAAAACACGCCTATATAATTTTGACCCCCTTGAACCCCACTTTTATATAGTAAAACTATGTACGTGCGTACGCGTGTACGTCCGTCTGTACGTGTGTGTGTACGTACGTACGTGCATACGTACGTACGTACGTACGTGATCCTGTAACCTCAGGTTAAAGTTTTTGTAACAGGTAGAGCCTGAACTTTTAGAACTCATATCTTCCTAACCATTTGATGGAACTGGTTCATATTTGGTATGATGATAGATATAGGTCCAAAGTTTTACTAAGCGATACCCCCACCCATGCCTGTGACCTCAAGGTCAAGGTTACAGACTTAGAAATTTTCAGTGTTAAAGACTCGGGTTAAGGTTTTTGTAACAGGTAGACTTGAACATTTTAGAACTCATATTTTCCAAACCATTTGATGGAATTTGTTCATATTTGGTATGATTATAGATATAGGTCCAAAGTTTTATTCAGCGATACCCCCACCTATGCCCATGGCCTCAAGGTCAAGGTCATGGACTTAGAAATTTTCCATGTTAAAGACTCCAGTTAAGGTATTTGTACCTGATAGAACCTGAACTTTTATGATAGCTTTGGTTCATATGATGATAGATATAGGTACAATGTTATATTCAGCAATACCCCCACCCATGCCTATGACCTCAAGGTCAAGGTCACAGACTCAGACAATTTTAATGTGAAAGATTTTAAAGAGCTCAAATTTTCCAAACTATATTATGGATTTGGCTTATGCATGCTATGATGATAGATACAGGTCCAAATGTTTATTTGGCAATACCCCCACTCATGCCTATGGCTTCAAGGTCAAGGTCACAGACTTAGAAATTTTTAATTAGATATTTTAAGAGTTGATATTTTCCAAATCATGCGATGGATTGAGTTGATATTTGGTATGATGTTAGATATCTGTCCATTTTATTCAGCGATACCCCCACCCATGCCCATGAGCTCAAGGTCAAGGTCACAGACTTAAAATTTTTTAATTATCCCCTCGCACAACATAGCTCTATTATATTTCTTCACTGATTTCAATATAACTTCACACAAATGTTCCTTATGACAATATCTCGAGCGAGTTCCACTTTCAAGGTCATGACCTCAAGGTGAAGGTCACTGGGGCTATTTTTAGAAAAACTTTGTCATTGCTCTAGCGCTTACATTCTTCACCGATTTCAATATAACTTCACACAAATGTTCCTTATGACAATATCTCTAGCGAGTTCCACTTTCAAGGTCAAGGTCACTATAGCTATTTTTAGAAAAAACTTTGTCATCGCTCTAGCGCTTACATTTCTTCACCGATTTCAATATAACTTCACACAAATGTTTCTTATGACAATATCTCGAGCCATTTCGACTTTCAAGGTCAAGGTCACTGTGGCTATTTTTAGAAAAACTTTGTCATTGCTCTAGGGCTTACATTTTTTCACCAATTTCAATATTACTTCACACAAATGTTCCTTATGACAATATCTCTAGCAAGTTCCACTCTCAAGGTCAAGGTCACTGTGGCTATTTTTAGAAAGACTTTGTCATCGCTTTAGTGCTTACATTTCTTCACCGATTCCAATATAACTTCACACAAATGTTCCTTATGACAATATCTCGAGCGATTTTGACTTTCAAGGTCAATGTCACTGTGGCTATTTTTAGAAAAACTTTGTCATCACTCTAGCGACTACATTTCTTCACTGATTTCAATATAACTTCACACAAATGTTCCTTATGACAATACCTCGAGTGAGTTCGACTTTCAAGGTCAAGGTCACTGTGGCTATTTTTAAAAAAACTTTGTCATTGCTATAGCGCTTATATTTTTTCACCAATTTCAATATAACTTCTCACAAATGTTCCTGATAACAAGGTCACACTTAGAAAATTTTGTTGCAACATGGATTTTTGGGGTGAGGCGGGGCCCTTGGCGGGGGCATCTGTATCGTCTGGACACATTTCTAGTCTTATTTCTGCTCTAAGATATAGATTATGGGTACTCGTTAGAACCGCCTCGATGAGGCGGTTCTTACGAGTGCGCACAATCTATATTTGGAGCAGTAATAAGAAAAATATCGCAATTTTTCATCATAAAATTTTCATTTTTTCGGCGATTAAGGTGGCAATGTATTTGTATAGGCGTGTTTGTGTATTGAACATTGATTGAACACTGTTTATCGTAGCACAGTTTTGGATATAACAGTTTGAAAATGGATCCCAAAAATATATAAATTATATAGAAAAATGATTTTTCCATATTATCTATACATTTCCCAAAAATATATAAATTATATAGAAAAATTACCTTGGTCATAGATGGTCATTTTTGGTTCGATTGTTATCGACCCAAATTTACTAAATGACAAAATCAGAAATAGTGCTGTTATCCACGCGACTATCACTGATTTGGGGAAACCAAGGGTTATGGTTCATAATAGAAAATTGTCATGCTATTTTTATCGATGTTACATGACATTGTAACATCGAGATGTAACATCTATAAAATTAGCATGACAATTGGGCCAATATGCATATTGAGTCCATGGTTACATGTAGTTCAGAGACTTGCATGTTCCTGGACGCCTTTGGCAATCAGTTTATACCCAGATCATATGCCGGGTCTGTTCAGTGTACACTGTTTGCTTCAAATACTGGTATTTAGGTAAAAGTCTCAGCTGTCAATCTTCTTCACCTTTTATTAGCTCACCTGTCACATAGTGACAAGGTGAGATTTTGTGATCACTTTTCATCCATCCTCCGTCGTCAGTGTGTGTGTGTGCATAAAAAAATTTCTTCAGACGACATCTCCTCCTAAACCACCGATCAGATTTTGACCAAACTTCACAGGAATGATCCTTAGGAGGTCCCCTTTCAAAATTGTTCAAATGGTTCCGGTCCGTTGCACATCTAGGTCACAGGAGCCAAAAATAGATTTTTTTCACCGAAAACTTAAAAAATCTTCTTCTCTGAAACCACAAGGCCCAGGTCTTTGATATTTGGTATGAAGCTTCATCTAGTGAACCCCTACCAAGATTGTTCAAATTATAATGCTGGGACCAAAAATGCCCCCGTCCCAGGGCCCTTTGGTTTTACATGGGCTTATATAGGGAAAATTTTTAAAAATCTTCTTCTCTGAAACCGCAAAGCCCAGGTCTTCTATATTTGGAAAGTAGCTTCATCTAGTGGACCCCTACCAAGATTGTTCAAATTATAGTGCTGGGGCCAAAAATGCCCCCGCCCCAGGGCCCTTTGGTTTTATATGGGCTTATATAGGGAAAATCTTTAAAAATCTTCTTCTCTGAAACCGCAAGGTCCAGGTCTTTGCTATTTGGAATGAAGCTTCATCTAGTGGACCCCTACCAAGATTGCACAAATTATAGAAGCGGCCAAAAATGCCCCCGCCCCGGGACCCTTTGGTTTTACATAGGCTTATATAGGGAAAATCTTTAATAATCTTCTTCTCTTAAACCACAAGGCCCAGGTATTTGATATTTGGTATGAAGCATCAACTTGTGGACCCCTACCAAGATTGTTCAAATTGTAGCCCTGAGACCAAAAATGGCCCTGCCTCGGGGCCCTTTGGTTTTACATAGACTTATATAGGGAAAATCTTTAAAACTTTTCTTCTGTGAAACCACAAGGCCTAGGTCTTTGATATTTGATGTGAAATTTCATCTAGTGGACCTCTATCAAGATTGTTCAAATTATAGCCCTTGGGCCAAAAATGCCCCCGCCCCGAGACCCTTTGGTTTTACATAGACTTATATAGGGAAATATTTAAAAATCTTCTTCTCTGAAACTGCAAGGCCCATGTCTTTGATATTTGGGTATAAAGCTTCATCTAGTGGACCCCTACCAAGATTGTTCAATTTATAGTGCTGGGGCCAAAAATGTCCCCGCCCTGGGGCCCTTTGGTTATACAAGGGCTTACATTGGGAAAATCTTTAAAAATCTTCTTCTGAAACCGCAAGGCCCAGGTCTTCGATATTTGGTTAGAAGCTTCATCTAGTGGACCCCTACCAAGAGCTGGGGCCTAAATTGCCTCCGCCCCAGGGCCCTTTGGTTTTATATGGGCTTATATAGGGAAAATCTTTAAAAATCTTCTTCTCTGAAACCGCAAGGCCCAGGTCTTTGATATTTGGTATGAAGCTTCATCTTGTGGACCCCTACCAAGATTGTTCAAATTGTATAGCCCTGGGGCCAAAAATGCCCCCGCTCCGAGGCCCTCTGGTTTTACATAGACTTCTATAGGGAAAATCTTGAAAAATCTTCTTCTCTGAAACCACAAGGCCTAGGTCTTTGATATTTGGTATGAAACTTCATCTGGTGGAACTCTACAAAGAATGTTCAAATTATAGCTGTGAGACCAAATATGGTCCCACCTCGGGACCCTTTGGTTTTACATAGACTTATATAGGGAAAATCTTTAAAAATTTTCTTCTGTGAAACCACAAGGCCTAGGTCTTTAATATTTGGTGTGAAATTTCATCTAGTGGACCTCTATCAAGATTGTTCAAATTATAGCCCTGGGGCCAAAAATGCCCCCGCCGCGAGACCCTTTGGTTTTACATAGACTTATATAGGGAAATATTTAAAAATCTTCTTCTCTGAAACTGCAAGGCCCATGCCTTGATATTTTGGTATGGAGCTTCATCTAGTGGACCTCTACCAATATTGTTCAAATTATAGCCTCGGGCCACAAATGCCCCCGCCCCGGGGCCCTTTGGTTTTACATAGACTTACATAGAGATTAATCTTTGAAAAATCTTCTTCTTTTAAAAAGCAAGGCCCAGGTCTTGGATATTTGGTGTGAAGCTTCATCTAGTGGACCTCTATCAAGATTATTTAAATTATAGCCCTGAGGCCAATAATACCCCCGCCCACAGGGCCATTTGGTTTTACATAGGCTTATGTAGGGAATATCTTTAAAAAAATCTTCTCTGAAACCGCAAGGCCCAGGTCTTTGATATTTGGTGTGTAGCTTCATTGATTGGACCTTTGCCAAGATTGTTCAAATTATAGCCTTTGTTGATATTTGGTATAAACCTTCACCTTTTTAGACCTCCCTCAACATTATGCTCATTATAGCCCTGGTGTCAATAATGGCCCTCACCGGGGCCCACTTATTACTCTATGGATCAGGTGAGCGATCCAGGGCCATCATGGCCCTCTTGTCTAAAGGGTGTAGGGTTTTGGTAATGTACGCTTTTGATTATCGTTTTGATTTCATTTACGGTAGTACAATACTGATATTTCATTGTGGAATTGTCTCAAAATTAATCAAAGCACTGAGAGTACTGGTGGGTCGATTGTCTCTGGGTGTAGTTAGGAAAAATGGGCCTGAGCGTGGACTGTTTCGTTTAACCCTTAAACTCCTTTACTGAAAGCAAACCGTGTAGACCCTGATCAGACACTGCGTTTTTCGGTGCCTGATCCTTAAATCCCTATACTCTAAGCAAGCAGTGAAGACCCTGATCAGACGCCGCGTTATGCGGCGCCTGATCTGGGTCTACACTGTTTGCCTAGCCCAACCCATGATCCAGCCCAGATTTTACAGTTAACCTTTTAAGTAAACACGCTGACCTCACTGCGATAAAATTCTATAAATAATCTGCGTGGATTCCTACAAATCAGTGATAGTCACGTGGACTCCAGCACTAATAGAGTAAACAATCCGATCCAAATGCAAAGAACTAGGTCACGGATGCATTCCTCGCTTAAAAACGCTGACTAAGACTTCATTCTTACCTGGCCGTACAGCTCGAGAAGAAGACTGCAAAGGGAAAACAAGTTCATAAAGAACGAACCATTTCTTCAAGGATTTATATTAAATACTTACGATAATATTGATGATAATCTCTGAAAACAAATATGGCGTATGGAAGAGAGCTCGGCGTTGTATATATCACGTGATCGGCGTTTGTGTATATCACGTGAGAGCCTTTTCGCGCGCTTTTGATTGATTGGTCAATAATGGTCATGTGGTTATCTCCGCGTTGGTCACGTGGACATTTGCAAGAATCGACTTTCTACCGTATGGTACATTTGGGTCGATTGATAAACAATCAACCCAAAAATCAGTGATTGAAACAGATGACAGTATGTCTGTTTGTTTGAAATAGATGACAATATGTCTGTATGTTTGAAATAGATGACCGTATTCCTTCATAGAGTTTCAAATTATCCCTTTCGATTCCATTGTTACTGGGAATAATGGTTATCCCTGCCCAGTACAGAGACTCATGCAAAGAGTGTAGATTCTGATATGATGGCACTGAGTCATCTTATCGGGATATTGCACGACCTGCAGAAAAAGTGACCGACTGAAGTCGGTTGATTTTCTAAGAGTGCCCTAAAATCACCGTGTCATTCTGTCAGTCTGTCTGTCTGTCCGTAACCCGTTTGTGAAAATTGGTGATAGTGACTTAACCGCTTGGAATATTTAAACAATTTTTGGCATACTGATAGATATCAATGAGATCTAACCAATGAACTTGCGAAATATTACATTACATTTAGTATAGCCTCGCCGAGGCGAAAAATGTGAAAATTTTCGAACTGCTTCTCCTCAGAAACCGTTGGGCCGATTGAAGTCAAATTTCATATGGATCCTCTATGGGATGGGGGAAACCAAAATTTGCTCATGGGGTCCAGGTCACATGACCAAAATGGCCGCCAAGCCATATATGGTCTGTCTGTCTGTCCGGCCGTAACCCGTTTTTGAAAATTGGTGATAGTGACTTAACCGCTTGGAATATTTAAACAATTTTTGGCATACTGATAGATATCAATGAGAACTAACCAATGAACTTGCGAAAATATTCAGTATATGAAGTATATGAAGATAGATAGATAGATAGCCTCGCCAAGGCGAAAAATGTGAAAATTTTCGAACTGCTTCTCCTCGGAAACCGTTGGGCCGATTGAAGTCAAATTTCATATGGAGCCTCTATGGGATTCGGGAAACCAAAATTTGCTCATGGGGTCCAGGTCACATGACCAAAATGGCCGCCAAGCCATATATGGTAAAAACCCTTCAAAAATAGTCTTCTCCAGAACCACTGGGCAGATTTCCACGAAACTTGATAAATAGCATCTGGGACGTAGGCCCATCATAAATTGATAAAATGGTGACCCTGGGTTGACCTTCTTTGTGCCTAGGTCAAACTTTGACACATATGCTTTTGTATTGGAAAAGTGAGTATGCATTTTATCCTGCAAACGATTCAGAATACAGTACTAAAGTATAAAATATATTTTTGCTCCTTATGATAAGGCGCATTTATTGGGGGAACCATTTTAGGTCCAGGTCACATGACCAAAATGGCCACCATATCCATATATGGTAACACTCTTAAAGCTAAAAGCATCCGGTGGGTCGTGCACTTCTGCTGAGGGACTGGTTTTCTTACCGTTCAACTGGGTCTGCCCTTTTGAGTGGAATGGATGTGCTCAACTTCTGTGATGGGAAACATAAGGATGAGAGGGGTTTGAGGATAATATGAAATAGGTGCGACCTAACTGCAACCAAGTTCGGGTTGTTTTCTGTGACATCAGCAAGGCCTTTGACCGTGTGTGGCATGAAGGTCTTTTAATGAAGCTCGAAGCCGCAGGTATCTCAGGTAACTTACTTACCTGGTTTCGCTCCTATCTCTCAAACAGAAAACAAAGAGTTGTATTGCCAGGCGCCGAATCGAACTGGAACTACATACAGGCTGGAGTACCACAAGGATCTATACTTGGCCCTCTTCTATTTTTAATCTTTATCAATGATATTGTAGAGGATATTGGCTCAAATATACATTTATTTGCTGATGATACTAGCCTATCTATTGTCGTAGAAAACCCTGACACTGCTGCGGAACTTCTTAACTTAGATCTCGACAAAATTATGAACTGGGCGAAAAAATGGCTTGTTAAATTCAACCCTGTGAAAACAGACTCCCTTCTTGTTTCTCGTAAGCTCATTAAACCAATACATCCACATCTTTATATGGAAGATTCCCAAATAATCGAAGTTGATTCTCATAAACACCTAGGTATTGTATTCAGTAACGACTGTACATGGCACAAACATATAGAATATATCAAAGATAAGGCATGGAAGCGCATAAACGTAATGAGAAAAATGAAATTCGAATTTGACAGGAAATCTCTTGAAACAATATACTTTACCTTCATTAGGCCAATTTTGGAATATGGTGATTGCATTTGGGATAACTGCACACAATATGAAAAGGCCGAATTAGACAAAATACAAAATGAGGCAGCAAGAATAGTTACAGGTACAACAAAACTAGTTTCAATTAGAGCTTTGTATGAGGAAACAAAGTGGGAGACCCTAGAAGAAAGACGCAAAAACCACAAATTAACTTTGTTTTATAAAATGGTTTACTGTTTTGTGCCTTCTTATCTATCTTCTCTTGTACCTCATCCTGTCAGTAGTGCATCGTCATACAACCTACGTAACTCAAACGACATTCAGACGATTCAAACACGTACTAATCATTACTATAATTCTTTTCTTCCATCCTCAATTCGGGATTGGAACGACCTACCACTAGATGTCAGAAATTCAGACTCTGTGACAAGTTTTAAACATAAATTGAAAGACAGGCACAGATTAGTTCCGAAATTCTATTATACTGTTAACAGAAAACTGCAAATATTACACACTCGACTTCGAACACGATGCAGCTCCCTCAATTACGACTTGTTCCAGAAAAACATCTCCGACTCACCTCTTTGTGCATGCGGAGAAACTGAAACCGCAGAACATTATTTTCTTGGTTGTCCACTCTATGACAACCAACGAGTAAATCTTATATACTCTATAACTGCTTACTCGACAGTTTCAATTCAAGTCATTCTCTTCGGTAACAATCTGTTGCCGGTACATGCAAATAATGTCATCTTTGAAGCTGTGCAGAAATACATTAGAGAGACTAAAAGATTTTGAGCATCATTGAAGTGGCTGTACCTTGCAACAGTCATCATGCCTTCCCCTTGACCCTCTGGATTCCACTCATTATATTTTTGTACTTTTGTCTTATCTTATTTTTCTTATCATATTCATTTTTTCTACCTAAACGCTTATCAATCAATTATCAATTATGAAATTCCAAGTTCATGATGATTTTGCTAAATCTTGATGCATTTGCTATCTTTCTAAAGACTTAAGCACGTAGAAATGCTCATATGAAAAACGTCTTATCACATACATGTATATTATTAAGTATGATTATTATTTGCTTGTGTCTATTCTTGACCGTTACATGTATTTAAAAACTGTCTACCGTCATTATAGATGTAAATGTATATATTGTGTTTGAGGAGAAGAACTAAATAAGCTGATAGCTTCCGTTCTAATCCTGGTTATAAAGTAAAAATTTATATATTGTATTTCGTATGGTGAACAGAGAAATTAATACGTTTAAACTAACTGCAACCAACAGTTTTGATGCTTATAAACCTCCCACTTTATTAGGTGGGTCTTCTTGAAATGAAAAGATTTTCTAAATGGACATTTGCAGTAGTTCCGTAAAATTCCTATATCAAGATCTCCTTTTGGACTGTTCTAAAGTTTAACAGTCTCAAAGGTGGTCCCAGACTGAACAACGACAGCAACAAATTTAAACTTGAACTGTGCAGTTAATCTAAATAATAATAATAATAATAATAATAATAATAATAATAATAAAAAAAAAAAAAAGAGCTGTACTTACAGGTGACCAATGCCCCCTGTGGGAGCCAATTTCTGAGTTTTTGCAAAATTTCAAGGGGAGATAATTCAACGAAAAATGACAACAGAGTTATGGCCCTTGGTCAGAATGTAGCCCTTGTGATGGTGAATAAGTGTGTGAAGTTTCATGGGGCTAGGTCAAATGCTTATGAAGTTATGATGTTATGATCAAGGTTAAAGTTTTTGTGACGGACAGGCAGACAAACAGACAGACAGGGCAAATACTATATGCCCCCCGAATCAAAGATTCTCGTCGGAGGTGGGGGGGGGGGGATAACAATCACTCCGCCCAGAGAATGGCATCTGTCTTTAGTAGAACCAGTATTACATGATGCTTCCACGCAGAGCTGAATCCGACCCGCACATGAGTACTGGTAAACCGCTTAGAGGATCTAAGCCTGCCCAGGTAAAGCGGTGCGACAGGGCTTGAGATGTCATTTCATCTCAATGTCGGGTAAAAGTCCCACAAAATTGGAAGCAACGCCTCCAAAATGACCTTTACAGTGTTGACGGGGAAGTTAAACCTCAAATCAAATCAAACAAACAAAAGAACCAGTATAATTTTTGAAAACTGCAGTTGCACTCTACCAGTATTAATTTTGAAAACTGCAGTTGCATATATACATCTTTAGGGTAGGGAAGAGTTACTATTTCTGTTCAAGAGACAGAAATGTACCTTGTTCTATCTATCTATCTGTCTGTCTCTATCCCCGAAGTGGCCCCCGCCCATCGAGGCTTGAAGAAATAGATGGGTTGCATGATGCTTCCATGCGGAGCTCAAACCGACCGCACAGGAGTACTGCCTGGTTAACCGCTTAGAGGATCTATGCCTGCCAAGGGAAAGTGGTGCCAGTCAGACCGTCCATGCTTATAAACCGTATTGGTTTCATTGGGATACAAGGCTTGAGATGTAATTTCATGCAGAGCTGAATCCGACCGCACACGAGTACTGGTTACCCACTAAGAGGATCTAAGCCTGCCCAAGGAAAGCGTAGCGAGTCGGACCGTCCAAGCCTATAAACCCTATTAGTTTCATTGGGCGACAGGGCTTGAAATGTGATTTCATCTCAGTGTCGGATAAAAGTCCCACAAAATTGGAAGCAACGTCTCCAAAATGACTTCTATAGTGCTGACAGGGACATTAAACATCAAATCAAACAAACAAATTGAGATGTCATTTCATCTCAATGTCAGGTGAAAGTCGCACAAAATTGGAAGCAACATCATCAAAATGACCTATATGGTGTTGATTTGGACGTTAAACTTCAAATGAAACAAACAAAACTCCCAATGGGGATGTGAGATGAGTCTAAAAGACGATTCTTCAGGAATCATGATTCCACTATACACAAGTTACAAGTACGTCACATTCGGTGTACATTATTACAAACACTCCGAAAGCGTACACAGTAATTCTGAAATTACGGTATCTATAACCGGCACAGGCACTGAAAATTCTTTATCAGAATATAGATGTGACTAATTCAGTATCACAGGGTTTGTAGTTGGCCCGTTGATTTGTCCAGTAAACTTAGTGAATGTGTAAAAAGTCAAAATATGGGTAAAAAAATATATCTACAATGCAATCCAGTAACATTGTGTACATTAAGTTTTGATAGCTCTTATGTGTGACTTTGTCAGAACACAACAGAACATATACTTTATTCTCTCAGATCATTGTAATCACAATCACCATTGACAATCACAAACATTGCAACACTTTCCCTACCAACTATCTGCAATGAAAATTGATCTCGGAATTGTTAACAAACAGGACAAAGGGATACCCCTTGAAATGGAACTACCAAATTTGTCGCCCAACACTGCACACTAAAAAAGTTTTGAGCCACTTGAACATGGGGCTTGTCACAAACAAGTTGTTGATTAGTTATTCTGCAATGTTGTTAGATGCAGTGAGTTGAGATATAAAATATTTGTGCCTTTGGCTAGTTTAAACTCAGTCTTGACTATGGAAATCTTCGGATTTTTCTTATTTTGAGAAAAATTGAAAAGTTCTGCGAAACTGGCACATCTGCATGTGCAAACTCATGTTTTCAAGGGTTTACACAACTTAATCTGACCATCGGGGCTTGAAGAAATTGATGGGATGCATGATGCTTGTACGCAGACGAGTACTCTGCTTAGAGAATCTAAGCCTGCCCTGGCCCAGGCAAAGCAGTGTGTGTCAGAACATGCATGCTTATAAACCCTATTGGTTTCGTTGGGTGACAGGGCTTGAGATATCATTTCATCTCAATCTCGGGGGTAAAAGTCCCACAAAATTAGAAGCAATGTCTCTATATAGTGTTGATGGGGATGTTAAACCTCAAATCAAACAAAACACTCCTGGTGTAAATTACATACACTCCAGGTTTGGCAGGATGGAGCTGCTTACACAGTAATCACGCTGTTGTTGATGTAATTATGGTAGGGATCACTCATATTTTTGCTTTTTACACATTCCACAAGTTTATAGGGCAATTCAAAGGGCTCGCACCGCTTTGCCTGGGCTGGCTTAGATCTTCTAAGAGGTTTACCAGTACTCGTATGTGGGTCGGTTTCAGCTCTGCGTGGAAGCATCATGCAGCCCATATATTTCTTCAAGCCCCGATGGGCGGGGGCCGGTCAAATTGTTGATACCTTCACTATTCTTCCCAGAAAACAGAACTTGACAACTCATGCAAATTGTCTCCATATGCAAAAGACGCCAGATCCTGTTTTCTGGGAAAATTAGAAAAATATTTCAAAATGTCGTCTGCTGTGAAAAAAATATCCAGCATGCAGAGCATTAAATAAGAAAGAAGGATGTGTACCCTTGCTCATCTGTTATTTTTTCAATTCCTTCATGACCTATATCACACCGGTTACCGCGGTACAACGTGACGCGACTGAGTACAACAAACGCTACCGTCTTTTTTTTTGACAGGAGAAGTGTGAGTTCAATGTTTCCTTTATTTTGTCGAACATATCACGATTAACGTTTTTCTTTTGGTTTTGCGATGACAGCAGGTTGTGTTTTTGTTGTTTTGTCCAAATTTTAAGTTATGACACGGTCATAGAAGGGAAATCAAAGCCATAAATTAGGCCAAAATAGGTAGAAAAACAAAACTTCAAGTTTTAAAGGTCTATCAATCAGAAATAAATGACAAATACACGAGCATTCTTGGGTTTTTCATGCCTCTAGGCATCGAAGTAAGTATAATATTTTTAATAATTCATAAAAACATTTAGAATAAGAATCGTACCGATTTTTCTTGGCTCACTACCTTGAAACACAGGTACACCTTACCACGGATCATGTGTTGAGTCTGAGTACACTAAACACGGAACAAATGGAACAACAAACACGGATATGAAAAGCCGAATCTGGACGTTTTTACCCATTGTAAGCGCCATTTTTCAAGAAATAGCCAAGAGGAACGATACATATTTGCCCTTTAGTTGATAAATTGCACGACCCGCAGAAAAAGCGACCGACTGAAGTCGGTTGATTTTCTAAGAGTGCCCTAAAATCACCGTGTCATTCTGTCATTCGGTCAGTCTGTCAGTCTGTCTGTCCGTCCGTAACCCGTTTGTGAAAATTGGTGATAGTGAATTAACCCCTTGGGATATTTAAACAATTTTTGGCATACTGATAGATATCAATGAGATCTATCCAATGAACTTGCGAAATATTACATTCCATTTAGTATAGCCTCGCCGAGGCGAAAAATGTGAAAATTTTCGAACTGCTTCTCCTCGGAAACCGTTGGGCCAATTGAAGTCAAATTTCATATGGAGCTTCTATGGGATTGGTGAAACCAAAATTTGCTCATGGAGTCCAGGTCACTTGACCAAAATGGCCGCCAAGCCATATATGGTAAAAACCCTTCAAAAATAGTCATCTCCAGAACCACTGGGCAGATTTCCACGAAACTTGATAAATAGCATCTAGGACGTAGGCCCATCATAAATTGCTAAAATGGTGACCCTGGGTTGACCTTGACCTTCTTTGTGCCTAGGTCAAACTTTGACACATATGCTTTTGTATTGGAAAAGTGAGAATGCATTTCATCCTGCAAACGATTCAGAATACAGTACTAAAGTATAAAATATACTTTTGCTCCTTACGATAAGGCGCATTTATTGGGGGAACCGTTTTAGGTCCAGGTCACATGACCAAAATGGCCGCCATACCCATATATGGTAACACTCATAAAGCTAAACGCATCCGGCGGGTCGTGCACTTCAGCTGAAGCACTGGTTACAATATGTACGGTATGCGCTTGGCCATTCCTAAAAGCAAAGTGTTTTGGGTTGTAGGGTGTGTTTATGACATAGAGACAATTTTTTTACAACAGATGCACAATAAACAGTCGCTATAATCCATCAAAAAATGTCACAAAATAACCTGTTGTTTGTTTGAACTGAGCTTTAACGTCCCCCTCAACACTATAAAGGTAATTTTGGAATTGTTTCCAATTTTGCAAGTCTTTTTATCCGTCATTGAGATTTAACGACATCTCAAATCTACCGCCCAAGGAGACTAATAGGGTTCACATGTATATGAAGGAACGGTCGGACTCGCACCACTTTGCCTGGGAAGACTAAGACCTTCTAAGTGGTTAACCAGTAGTCCTGTGCGACGGGATTCAGCTCTGTGTGGAAGTATCATGCAGTCCATTTATTGCCACAAGCAGCGGTTGATGGGGCCCAATAATAACTTGTACATAAACATGTAAACAATATAAAACTACAGAGGGACCGTTCAAATAGCCAACAATGAACTATACTGAGCAAAACCAACTTCAATGAGACAACACTTTCAGGGCAACCACATGAATCTGCAAAATAATTTGTTAGTACAATAGTTGCGCATGCACATAGTCTGATCGCTGAAAGCGATCAAATTCTGCGAGCAACGAAATACTAGCCCCGTTTTACAAGTTTTTGCACAACAGACGAGGAAATCCTAGATTTTACCCTGGGATAGAAACTTTTATCCTACCCGGGTTTTCTACGAAGGGCATGCATTGAAGCCGAGAATTCTGGGGTGTTTAACTCAAAGGGTGTCTGATGTGCGCTGTTTGTATAGAAAGTCGTGTACGCTGCCCGTAATGCGACGTCACTAAACGTCACAATGGGCGTTAGCAGTCGAAGTGACCGCATATTCAAAATTTATGTTTTAAGATTTAAGTAATGCAAGAAAAAGAATCCGAAATGGGTCTGCCATGAAATGTTCTCTTTGGTTATCATTCTGTTTTACTCACCTCATAAACCAGGGGTCCTGGGTTCGATTTTTGGCTTCTCCAAATTTTCTGACGAGTCGTTAAATTAGGCCCCCTCTCCTTAGCGGGTTGCTGAGACGTATAACTCAAAATACACACACGATCATTCTCTCCCTTTCACTGACTCAAGAAGGGTGGTTGTCAAATTCTGGCGTAAGAATATGCACTGTGCTGGTTTTATAAGCCTTCAAGGTAAACTAACTGGCTCGATGTGACCTAAATAGTGCTTGCTGGGCTGTTAAACTCCCAACCAAACGAAGAAACAAGCCAGCCAAAAAAATCAGTGTGAGGGACAGATAGGAAAGTTTGTCCATCATACTCAGGGGCGTAGCTACCTGTACGCCGATACGCACTTGCGTACACATTTCAAACGTAAAAAATAGACGTAGAAGAAAAAGAAGAAGAGAAATAAGAGGAAGGAGAAGAAGAAGAAAAAGAAGGAGAAGAAGGAGATAAAAAAGAAGAAGAAAAAGTAGAAAAAGAAGAGGAAGAAAAAAAAAAGAAGCAGAGAGGAGAAGTAAGAAGAAAAAGAAGAAGATGATGAAGAAACAGAAGAAGAAGAAGAAGAAGAAGAAGAAGAACGAGAAGAAGAAGAAGAAGAAGAAGAGAAGAAGAAGAAAAACTGTATTTGTCTAGGATATACCCAACACTATTTATTAGCTAGCATAGTTTCCTCCTCTGCCACGGGGACCGCACTTACAGGAAAGAATTTCTTTCCTGTAAGAGTGGTCCCCATTTGGTAAACGGAGTTATTATTTTTAGTATTTTCTTTGGTTTGCGTACAAATGATTTTCTCCCGGCTACGCCCCTGATACTGTTACGACCCACAACTTCTAATCCTGAATTATCTTCCTTTGCTTACAGGTTTATAACTAATGACAACTTCGTCATGGATACGACTCTTTCGCACACAGTCGATTATTTTTTTTTAGCTATGCTCCATTCCTTCATTATGGCTGTCATGTCGGAAGATGGTGGTTCGCCCGGGATTTGACTTTCTTCGCAAAAATGACCTCGCGTCAACATACGGACTTGAAGAAAAAGGGGTGAGGTGTTACGGCCCGCAGCACCTAACCTACATTATACCTGCCTTGTTTGATTATGAGGAAGACAGTTGACTCTTTGGCTTAGTGCTTAGAGCAGTTTATTTTACCCGATTGTCCCAGGTTCAAATCCCACCATAAGCGACCGGCCCCGATAGCTCAGTTGGTAGAGTGTTCGCTCCGGGGAACGGGAGGTCACGGGTTCGATCCCGGGCCGCAACATACCAAAGTCGTTCAAAATGGTACTAGCTGCTCCTCGCTTGGCACTCAGATTTACTGGGTAGAGCTAGGACTGTTCGACCCAGTGTCAGGATAATGTGACTGGGTGTGGTATCATGTAATGTGTCTGGGACATGATACTTCAGTGAGGCAGCACTATAAAAGTGAGCATTGAGCTCCCTGTCGCAACCAGACACCGTCGTGATATGACTGAAAAATTATTGAAAGCGACGTTAAACCCGAATTCACACACACACTCACCATAAGCGATTTTTCCCCTTTTTTGCAACTATGCTTCTCTCCATTGTTACGACAAGTATGTCGTAAGAATACCCAAGTAAGAGTCTTATATTCTTTATTTCAGAAAGATACATTATGGCTGAGTTTGAGTTTAGCGATGCTGGTCATCCAGATGACCCCAACACCATGTATACTATTGCCGAACCTAACAGTGAAACTTAGGATTGGGTTCAAGTTTTGTCTGGTGTCTCACAAGGTGCCGTTTTCGGTCCATTGCAGTTTTGTTCTTCGTGGACATTAATGACATTTTTACTGACATTGTGTAACAGGTGACAAAAATGCTACACACCTTTGGCCCGGCCGGGGTTCGAACCCGGGCCGCCGGATTGATAAGCAAATCTACCACGTTGCTGTAAAAGCCGGCTTGTACCAAAAGGCAGTACAAGTGTGATATATGCCTATACGCTATGACATTCTCCGCCTCCACATTGAAATTCGCCCTCGAATTTCTGGGAGTCCGAGAATCATGTGAAATGATACTCAAGGAGTTCTAATGCACGAACCCTCAATTTCATTGGTTCTCTGCCTAGTTGTCTGCTTTATGTATTGCATTAAACGGCCTGAAAACTCACTCCGGTTACACACCCGTGCGACATAGTGTATTTTATCACAGCTCCTAAATGGCTACTTCTCTGATGAAAATCCGTGATATGTTTCTTATTTATACTGCAAACATAGGTTGTGGGTGCTCGTTAGAATCGTCTCAAGGAGGCGGTTCTAACGTGTACCTACAACCTATGTCTTATAGCAGATATAATAAAAAAGTATGTATATCCCCTTAAATCACAGTTTTCTCTATATAAAGTAAGGGGTGTTCATTTCACGGACATGTTCGCATGATGTCATGCCACATTTTCATGCCCAACATCCTAGTCTATCCATTTGGTTCCGAAGTTTACGTTAGTCCTCTGTAACTCTAATTTCCCGGCAGTATACCCAGTCGTCTGCGAACAGTCTTATTTCTGAGTCAATGTCGGTGGAAATATGATTAATATACAGGAAGTATAACAGAGGACTAAGGACAGTCACATTCGGGACCCAGACAAAACTGGAACACACTCCATATACTCGCCATTAACTCATATTGGGTCCATATCATTTACAACAAGAGCTGAAACTATAGATGACCAATGACCCCGTAGGAGCCAATTTCAGAGTTTTTGCAAAATTTCAAGGGGAGATAATTCAGCCAAAATTGAAACAGAGTTATGGCCCTTGGTCAGAATGGGCAAATACTATATGCCCCCCCCCCCCCCCCCCCCCACCAATCAAAGATTCTCGGGCGTTGGGGGTGGCATAAAAACTTACTATTTTCAGTAGCAAAGAAAGGAATCTATAAATTCAAGAGTCTCCCCTCCCCAACAATGCCGAAACTAAATAAGTTGGGTTTCAGTTGTTCATAAGTGGGGGATAAGGTAAAAACGTTCTGGAAAGCCAGAATAAATGTGTTCACCCGTCCCCTTTGTCCAAGATTTTTACCCAACCCTTCAAATTCGCACGTGTATAAGTTCGGAGATCATAATGAGAATCAAACAGGCATTAAAGAGTATGTAACAGCAAAATGGGTCGTTTTGAGTTAAAAACAGCATCATGTATCATGCCTTCGCTGGCGGATTAAAGAGTTTTATTTCAATTTATTTCGCCCCCGCCCATCGGCGCTTGAGAAATAAATTGGGCTGCATGGTGCTTCCACGCAGAGCTGAATCTGACCACAAACGAGTACTTGTAAACCGCTTAGAAGGACTAAGCTTGCCCAGGCAAAGCGGTGTGAGCCAGATCGTCCAATGCATATAAGCCTTCTGGTTTCATTGCGCGGTAGGGCTTGAGATACATTTCAACTCAATGTCGGTTAAAAGTCCCACAGAATTGCAAGCAACGTCTCCAAAATGACCTAAATAGTGTTTACGGGGACGTTTAATCCCAATTCAAACAAATATTTCAATTTATGAAGAATATAATCCGTGTTTGTTGTACCCAAATTGTGCTGACTAACCGCGTTATGGTGTATCATAACCCGTGGTAAGGTTTACCCTAACAAAAAATCAACCATTGAACCATCCACGGATTCAGTGGGTATTGACATGAACTGGGGCTCAAGCAAATGCATCAATGGATGCTCTGAAATCGCAATAACATGTAAATCACAAAATCATGTGCACAAAAGATGTGTTACTGTCAAAAAACATTTACCGAAGTATGCTGGGGTTGGTGAAAACACACTAGACGAAAGAAAATTGTTTGTGTTTTTGTTTATAATGAACAGAATTCTCTGCCACTGTATCAGTAAATGGTAATACCATTACTCTGCAGCTATGCAAAATAACCACCCAAAAAGATTAGGATCTGGGCTAAAATAAACCTTTTTCTGACCGAAAATACTGCTGTGACGTCATGATTTCTGTAGCGTTCGTTGTACTTTGTCGCGTTCGTTGTACTGCGGTAACCGGTGTGTATATTGTAAACAGGATTCGTCAAGTGAGAGGGAGCATTTTGAACCATCTTCACGACTTTCAAAGGTACTTTCTTATTAACAAGTTTTAAAAGTATAATACACACCCCTACCACCTTACAACACTTGTTTAGATCCAAAGCCGAAACTGTGCTAGTTAAGGGTGTTATATCCAAAATAAAATTGCATAGATTTTGTAGAAAAATTACCATTTATGGTCATTTTCTATGTAATCTATGCATTTTTGCATCCATCTTTAAATCATATTATATCCAAAGTTGATAAAATGATCAGTGTTTAAAAGTGGTTAATGTGTATATATTACTGACCATTAAATATTTTCCACTTAAACTTATCCTTGCTTCAGCAGTTGCCTTCTTGGGCTTACCATCTTCGCTTAATCCAAACCAGTTCATAAAAAAAATTTAAATCTGAACTTGCTTTTTGCTGTGCTTTTGCTAGGTAAAACGATTAACAAACTATTTCATTGTTTACTCAGTAAGCATGCTGTCGTGTCCAGTTTCCATGACTACTGTTCCGGTAAAATGTTTACCAAACTATTTCATTGTTTACTCAGTGAGCATGCTGTCGTGTCCAGTTTCTATGACTACTGTTCTGGTAAAATGATTAACATACTATTTCATTTTCTCTGTCGTGTCCAGTTTCTATGACTACTGTTCCGGAAAAATGATTAACAAACTATTTCATTGTTTACTCAGTGAGCATGCTGTCGTGTCCAGTTTCTATGACTACTGTTCTGGTAAAATGATTAACATACTATTTCATTTTCTCTGTCGTGTCCAGTGTCTATGACTACTGTTCCGGAAAAATGATTAACAAACTATTTCATTGTTTACTCAGTAAGCATGCTGTCGTGTCCAGTTTCTATGACTACTGTTCCGGTAAAATGATTAATAAACTATTTCATTGTTACTCAGAAAGCATGCTGTCATGTCCAGTTTCTATGACTACTGTTCAGATAAAATGTTTAACAAACTATTTCATTGTTTACTCAGTAAGCATGCTGTTGTGTCAAGTTTCTATGACTACTGTTCCGGTAAAATGATTAACAAACTATTTCATTGTTACTCAGTAAGCATGCTGTCATGTCCAGTTTCTATGAACACTGTTGGCTGCCACTATAGACACATCCAAAGTCTACGTCACACAAGGTCAAAGGTCATTAGCCTCGTTTTATCTGGTGGGCAAAAAAACTCCCGATTCCATACTCTACCGTTGATGTAGCACGAATTATTTTCTGTAATAACTATTGTTAAATCGTCTTTCTATCAAAACTATTTGCCACAAACCATTTTTGACATTAAACTGATTCTTTTGGGTATAAAATTGGATAGAAAATATACATGCTTTAATCTTATTTTCATTCGTTAAATAAAGCGCATCGACTACGTTTTGGCATGATGGTGGGTAGTTTTATAACGCTTTTTAGGCAACAAAATGTGCAATAAAATGTCAGAAGAGACTGGTTCAATATCATTTATTACTTCAAAAATATAACCTGACAATGATCAGTTAATTTTGTGGAGAAGAAATGAGTTTAATCACATGATAAATATTCTAAATTCTCATTGACACTGTCCGGCAACAGTCATGTTTTGCCAACCAGATAAAAGAGCACCTCTACAGGGGAGGTAATTGGCGCATGCGCAGTGAAATGTAAACAAGGTCACGAGTCAAAACATTGGATCCGTCTATACCTCACCTTATCACCGACAATTTGTGCCTCCATAAACCTTTACATATGTTTCATTGTTGCTTTCTTTCTAATCAGAATAGACAACTTTCATGAAGCATTATTGCTGTATCATGTTAGAATTGAAATAATTTAACCCTTGTCCTGCTGAATAAATGGGTAACCACATGCATTTTGACTTTCAACCAATCAGATTACTTTATATAGTTCATCCATTTAAATTTACCAACTAATTGACAAAAAGTGTAGATCCTGATCAGATGGCTTGTTCAGAAGCCATCTGATCAGGATCTACACTGTTTACAAAGGTAAGGGATAATGGTTGGTAATAATAGTTACCAGGCAGAAGCAAATAAGGAAGGGCCGCAACTCAAGTTGCTAGAGCCTTTGCTTGTAGCTAATGTTATGTTTTGTTTTAAATCAAAATCAAATAAATCAATTCAGACATGATTAATAATTTTTATCACCAGTGTGAGTTAATATTTTGCAACCAGCCCCCATTAATCACATGTGGAAAACTTATTAATAAGAAACACTGAAAGAATGCAAGATTGTTTATCAGCCTCTGGTATATGAGATAATCCCTGTATTTGAAATTTACAGGCTTTGGCAGTGCTGTGTTGAAACCTTTCATGTAAATTTTCTTCCAATTATGAAAGGTTGCTAGAATATAGATTCTAATGCACTTGCGTATGTAACGCAATGTCTGATTGGATAACGTCAAACATTTTCGACTGCATATTCTGTGATATACTGTCAGAAACCCAATGCCATCATGTAAAGTCGCTTTCCATTGGCTGGTATTTGGTATTACACAGCTCACAGCCCTTGCCGCTTTGAGCAAATTAGCAACGACTGAATAAATGCATTAGAATCTAGAAAACTGTATTGAAAATTGTTATTTGGGGAGGTAAATTGTTGGTTTTAACCCTTATCTTGCTGTTCACGACAACCCCTATCTTTGCAAACAGTGTAGATCCAGATCAGATGGCTTCTGAAGAAGCCATCTGATCAGGATCTACACTGTTTGGCATTCAGTTTATGAATTTGTAGCAATAAATTACATCAAGTAATTTGATTGGTTGATAGACAGAAATGGGTGTGGCTTAGATGAATATTCAGCAAGATAAGGGTTAAGGTCTGAAATTACGGTGTTTGGGTCTGCTGACACATCGCCGTAAAACGAAATTTCCGACCGTAAAATCTCCGATTTACTCCCCTAATGACAATTTTTCAATACAGTTATCCCCTCGGCCCCCGCCCATCGGGACTTGAAGAAATATCTGGGCTGCATGATGCTTCCATGCAGAGCTGAAACCGGTCCACACATGAGTACTGGTAAACCGCTTAGAGGATCTAAGCCTGCCCAGGCAAAGCGGTGCAAGTCGGTCCGTCCATGCTTATAAACCCTATTGGTTTCATTGGGCAACAGGGCTTGAGATGTCATTTCATCTCAATGTCGGGTAAAAGTCCCACAAAATTCGAAGCAACGTCTCCAAAATGACCTTTACAGTGTTGACGGGGACGTTAAACCTGAAATCAAACAAACAAACAGTTATCTCCTAATTATATGTATTTAAGCATTCATTTTAAATATAGTGAAATACACCACAACCTCTTAGTTGTTGATGTCCAAAGTAGAACCTGTTATTGTCTACTAGACATTATAGAGGTAGGGTTACAAGGAAGTACAGCCATAAGTTACCCACAATGCAGGTTGTCCTTTCCAGTTTTATGCAACAACAAGTGTAAGCTTTCACAAGAAGGAAAAAAAAGGCCCATAACAAGTATAAGCTTTCACACAAAAAGAGCCAATATTTGCTGTCATATTTGTACAGGCTAATACAAAATATACATTTACATATGCTCAATCACGACAGACCACTGCCTATCCTATAAGCTCCCCAACTTGCCTCGCCTTAGCAAAATTTTTGGGTTAATCTTCAAATAGTCTTCTATAAAGTGCAGGAAATTTATCTACTTAACGTCTCTAACAGATTTCAAGCTTGCTATTTGATAAGATGATACAAGCATATTGAAGTTGCACATGTGCCTTTTAAAAGATGAAAAAGTACTTTTTGACAAAATTACAGCATTTGCAACTTGACATTTCAGACATTATAACTCCGTCAACAGGATGGCAATTAGAATATTGCCAAAGACAGTTAATTGTATAAAACACATTTCTGGGATATAGCTCTAGACCCATAGGGGCTTGAAGAAATATATGGGCTGCATGATGCTTCCACGCAGAGCTGAATCTGGCCCGAACACTAGTACTGGTAAACCGCTTAGAGGATCTAAGCCTGTCCAGGAACCGCGGTGCGAGGCGGACCGTCCATGCTATTAAACCCTATTGGTTTCATTGGGCGACAGGGCTTGAGATGTCATTTCATCTCAATGTCGGGTAAAAGTCCCACAAAATTGGAAGCAAGGTCTCCAAAATGACCTTTATAGTGTTGACGGGGACGTTAAACCTCAAATCAAACAAAAAACAAAAGCTCTAGACATTCACATTTAATAAGTGCTTAGCTTCGACTTAGCTTTTCTTAAAAGCTATACTTGTTATATATAGATTTTACTGAAAATAATCATTTATGTAATTTTTCTGTATAATCTTTTCATTTTGGGGGCCTATATTTAAACCTTTTAGTACCAAATTGAATCTTCTTCCTTATATATAGAGGCCTCCATGGTGTAGTGGTTATGCTACTCACCTTGTAAACCAGGGGTCGCAGGATCGATCCCGGGCTTCTCCAGACTTTCGGATGAGTCTTTAAACCGAGGTCCCTTCTCTATATGACCTTAGCTGTTGGTGGGACATAAAACTAAAACACTCACTCACTCTTCTTCCTTATATATAGCAGGAGTCCATTCCAAAATTTTGGGGTGTCAGGTTGTGTTTTCTTCAAAATTTATTTTGAAAATGGCTTAACTTTTCGCAAACGTAGACCCTGATCAGACGCCCCGTTCTGCGGCATCTGATCTGGGCCTGCACTGTTTGCCAGGCTATCGGTTTTGGGGTTTCCGGTGCCAAATGGGTTAATGTGTGTTATATCAAAAATCGGTTTCAAAATGAACTATTATAAAATTGTTTATATTTAGCTACAGACGGGCCTCCGTGGCCTAGTGGATAAGAGCGCTGACTCTTAGTCATTAGGTCTCTCACCGCCGTGGGTTTGAGCCTCGCTCGGGTCACGTGTGAGACGCCAAGTTCTGCAACGGAAGGTCAGGTGGTTTTTCTCCGGGTACTCCGGTTTTCGCCCACATATGAATAACGATCGGCTCGATATGAGTGAAATAATCTTGAAAGGGCCGTAAAACCCAAACCAAAAAAAAAAAAAATATTTAGCTACAAGTGCTAGCTTTTACAAAAAGCTTGAGTCTATGCTTTGCACACATTAATTGCTTGGAAAGTAAAAAGGCAAAACTGATCGTGTGTATGTTGTATTATTGTGTTAGAAAATATGGAACAATATATTAACCCTTCTCTTGCTGAATATTCAGTTTAGCCACACCCATCTGTGACTTTGAACTAATCAGATTACTTGATGTAATTTATTCTTACAAATTCATAAACTGAATGTCAAACAGTGTAGATCCTGATCAGATGGCTTCTTCAGAAGCCATCTGATCTGGATCTACACTGTTTCCAAAGATAGGGGTTGTCGTGAACAGCAAGGTAAGGGTTAACAGCAAAAGTTTGTAATGCTCACTCTAGTTCCAGAAAAATGCATTGATTGTTTAGGGACAAATTCTGATCCTTCACCATTCTAAAGACACTTTGGGCCTCTGAAAAAGTAGTCAAAATTTGATTTTTTTTTACATCATGTGAAAAGTCCATGAAATGATCACCCCCTAAACCCCACTTTAAAAATTTAGAAAATTGAGGTTTACGGGGATAAATGTTATCTTTCTTATTTCTGCTCCAAGACATATGTTGTAGGTACTTGTTAGAATCGCCTCAATGAGGTGGTTCTAACGAGCACCCACAACCTATGCTTGCGTATGTAGATACTTGTTAGAACTACCTCAATGAGGTGGTTCTGACGAGCACCCACAACCTATGTTTGCAGTATAAATATGTAACATATCACAGATTTTCATCAGAAAAGTAGCCATTTTGGAAATGTGAAAAATGCACAATGTCGCATGGGTATATCATCAAAATGAGGCCCTGCAAAGGTAACAAATTCTTTCTTCCCAATGTACATCCTATTCTTGCAATGGCTTCTTTTTGCAAAAAAAAATAAACAGGTAGTCAGGCATGAAAGTAACCCCCTTGTCAGCCTCGATAGCGCAGTGGTTAGCGCGTTCGACTCATGATCGAGAGGTTGTGCGTTCAAATCCGGCCACTGGTATCGAGGTGTGTCCTTGGGCAAGACACGTAATGACACTGCCCCACTCCACCCAGGTGTAAATGGGTAGCAGTGGTGTAAAAGCCACTGCCTCTCTCTCGCGCGTGCGTGAAAACACCCGGAATGAGTGTTTGAGAGCGATTCAATAAGCTTGAAGCTTTCATCGCAATCGAACTAAAATAAATTAGTATATACTAAACTAAAGTAACCCCCCTTGGAAAATGACAGAAAATGTGAGATATAGCTGTTCACCTTAAAAATCTATACCTTAACCCTTGTCCTGCTAATCCCGGATATGCCTTATCTTTGAAACAATGTAGATCCAGATCAGATGGCTTCTGACGAAGCCATCTGATCAGGATCTACATTGTTTGTCATTCAGTTTATGAATTTGTTGCAATAATTTGCATCAAGTAATCTGATTGGTTGATAATCGGTAGTGGGTGTGGCATATATAAATATTCAGCAGGACAAGGGTTAAAAATCCTAAAAATTGGGACACCTTTAAGACTTACCATAATTCTCCTAAAATTTTAACAAACTTATTTCAAGATCCAGGAATGAGTCCAAAATGTGCAGACAGAATGGCAAACAGAGTAGGCCCTGATAAGACTGCTCCTTCAGGAGCAGTCTGATCTAGGTCTACATTGTTTGCTCAGGCCGGTCTGTCCAAATACTCAGGATCATTACTGTAGTTAAACTATAACAGAAAACAGATGGTTGTAGATCAATGTTTTAATCAATATGTTTCAAAATCATGCATTGTCTGCATAAAGATGTTCTATTATTGTATAAAATATATAGTCAGTGATAACCTGCTAACCTGTTCTGTTGTCATAGAAACTTAAAAGTTTCATTATTTTAAAGACTTCACACTTTCAACATTAAACGTTCCACTTGGCACTGAAACATTGCATAAGTAAATATCTTAAGGCGTTCTGAAGTTTTTCATGATTTCAGTATTTTAACCCTTATTGTACGAAACATGGCATCTCTTACCTTCGCATAAAGTGTAGAACCAGATCAGATGGCTTCTATAGAAGCCATCTGATCAGGATCTACACTGTTTGTCATTTAGTTTGTGAGTAGAACAAACACATCACATCAAGTAATTTGATTGGTTGATTATAAATCAGCAGTGGGTAAGGAAAAAATAATTTATTCAGCAGGACATTGTTAAAAAGAACTGGTTACACATTCATAGGAGGCCACTCTTTCAAAAGTTATTTCCCTTTTCAGAACTTATAATAATTATTATACTATTAAGGAACTGAATTTGTTTCCCTGAAGCAAATTCATTTCCTGATCATTAGATTTAATGGGCATAAATGTATTATCCAAAGTATTGGGACAGATAGGCCTAAGCAAACTGTGCAGTCCCAGATCAGACTGCTCCTGAAGGAGCCGTCTGATCAGGGTCTACACTGTTTGCCATTCCATCAGCACATTTTGTACTCCTTGCTGGATCGTGAAACAAGTTTGTTAAAATTTTAGGAGAATTACAGCAAGTCCTCAGGGTGACGGAATTTGTAGGATTTTTACGGTATCATGCAGATCCTTTTTGGAAGAACTCGGTTTGAAGATATCTGATCAAGAACTTGTAAGAAGAGTTCTCTACCTTTATAAACATGACAGAGTTATGTTTAGTTTAAACAATATTTTATTTACTTCTTTTCAATTACAGATATATAACAAGAATATAACATATTAGAAAGATCGACAGGATTTGAAAACAAGCAAGGTTGCTTATATTAATCATCTCCTGCCTGAATTAGCTCCAGAATTATGTTTCTGAAAAGTGACTTCATATGCTGACTTTTTAAGAACAGTTTTCACACTGAATCATCATCAATGCAATAAATATGATATGAAAATATTATATAGGAGCTTTGAGGCATTTTCATCTTGTTTAGGAAATATTTATTGGATTTCTGTGTTTGGAATATTGTTGCTTGGATACATATATTAATAGGCCAGCAATGATGTTGGAAAGATGATCTTAATCACATAAAGAAAGACAAAATGGAGCCCACCCAGGAAAGTGCTGGAATCTCAAAGAGTGTGGGTGGGAGTACATTGAGGGAAGGAGTTGGACACATATGATTTCATTAGGATAACATGCACATGTATGGCTCCACTCAAAACAGCCATTTTCAGAGGGAAAGGGTGGGGGGGGGGGGGGGGGTGCCCTTAAGGCCCTTTTCCTGCCCTGGAACAAAAGTCTTCATTTTCTCCTGATATATTGCCTATAGTGTCCCATTTACTAAAGTAGTATTGGTTTGCTAACGTAAGCCCTAGTTATTGAGAAACATGATAATGAAAGTGGGTGGGGTAATTCAGCATTAATCTGAGGTATCATGTTTTATGCACTATTTCTTTTTTAAAATATATCACACTCACTCATTATTTCCTCTGTTTGTTAGACAAATGTATTGGGTAAATTCCTACTTAAATTTTCTTCCTCTAAAGTAAAATACTGCATCTGCAGCAACTATTTTATGAACTTCGTTAATTTTTGTTAATTTTGCATGTTCAAATTCAATAAATCCTAGCCTATCTCCGAAACTGAATGGCAAATTATTTTCAAACTTACTTGAATTTAACATTGAGAGAATACAAAGTGTTGATTAGGTTTTTGTGACCTTGACCTAATATTCAAGGTCACTTGGGATGGTCAAATGTCAAAATTAGGGGTGACCATTTTGACCATTTTTCTGTTCCTGAACTAAAAGCTTCAAATTCTCCTAATACATTGCCTAAGAATTCCTTTTACTAAGACCGTCTAGGTTTTGCAAAGTAAGCCCTAGTTATGGAGTTAAAGGATCCTGAAACTGGTTGGGGTAATTCGATACAATGCTGAGGTGTTTTGTTTTATGCACCACATCTCTTTTAAAATATAGCAAACGCAGTCATAACTTCCTCTGTTTGTTTGTTTGCCTTAGGTAACATCCTACCTAGTTTTCTTCCTCTAAAGTAAAGAATGCCATCTGCAGCAACTCTTTTATGAAAACCTTCTATTTCTGAGAATTTTGCATCTTGGAATTCAATAAATCGTATTTTTTCTTTTGAATTACACAAGGGATTCTTTTGAAATTAATCTGAATATATTATAAGATTTTGAGAATATAAAGGGCTAACTAGGTTTGTGTGACCTTGACCTCATTTTGAAGGTCACATGGCCTGTGAGATTTTCAAAATTGAAAAGAATTTTTGTCTTTATTTGGGAATTATTAAATTCAAATCCTGTGACATTTCTTTGACTTTCCCAGACATCTATATCATTGGAACTTGCCTTTGAGCTTAGATTTTGGTGACCTTGACCTCATTTTCAAGGTCAGGACAGGCTTGATATCTACAATTGCACTCATATTACTCTTTAGTCGAGCTGTCGCTTAAATTATGCAGCATTACACCAGACTTGGCTGGATGAAGCGTCTTGACATGTCTCTGAGTTGGTTAGATGTTCAGTGAACTTGGCCGTATTTTCAGGGGCCTTGTTTTCAAGGTCACCACAGAAAAAAATTGTTTCTTTGAAACTCCTGCCTTGATTCTTAGAAACTGGCTTAGATGAATTATTGGCCATGATTTCAAGTTGGTCAACATTAACCTCATTTCAAGGTCATCAAAGGTCAAAGTAGATTGAAGTTTAGTAAACTTAAGCTTGTTTGCACAGTTTGTGGGATCAAATGAGTGGAATGGATGCTAGTTTAACTGGCATAGTCACCAATATTAGGCTTTTAAGGCTTTGATGACCTTGCTTTCAAGGTCACAACACAATTAACAATGTCCGATTTCAGTCTGACTTTAAAATAAGGTCAAGATCACCAAAACCTAATCATCTGTGTGCACTCACAATAATATCTACTTACACGTTTCAAAAGAATTCAAACACAGATTTGAGAGAAAAACAAAGATTCTGCAAATTCCAAGACTTAAATAAGCAAAATGCACATTGTCATGCAATAAAGCTGCATGCATATATATATCCTTATATGTTCCTCAGAAGGGAAAAAATAATAAGACAGGACCATGCTCTTGAGTAAATGAAGATCTGTTGTGATTGGGAGAGCGGGGCGGGGAAGGTGATGGGTGGGGTCAGCAGAATATGACCTTGGTCCTGTCTGATAATTTCAAGGACCATGTAACCATGATGATAAGGTCAAGGTCACCATATCCTTGGCTACATTTTGTTTTCTCCAAATACTGTCTTCAGATTTATTTCAATGGAATCTTTCATTTAATTCCAGAAAATTAAATATGTTTTATTGAATGCCAAGATGCAAAATTCTCAAAAATAGAAGGTTTTCATAAACGAGTTGCTGAAGATGGCATCCTTTACTTTAGAGGAAGAAAACTAGGTAGGATGTTACCTAAGGCAAACAAACAAACAGAGGAAGTTATGACTGGGTTTGCTATATTTTAAAAGAGATGTGGTGCAAAAAACAAAATACCTAGGCATCTTATCGAATTACCCCAACCAGTTTCATGATCTTTTAACTCCATAACTAGGGTTTACTTTGCAAAACCTTGACTGTCTTAGTAAAAGGAATTCTATAGGCAATGTATTAGGAGAATTTGAAGCTATTTGTTCAGGAACAGAAAAATGGCCAAAATGGTCACCCTTGACCAGCCCAAGTGACCTTGAATATTAGGTAAAGGTCACCAAAACCTAATCAACACTTTGTACTCTTCCAATGTTAAAGTCAAGTAAGTTTGAAAATAATTTGCCATTCAGTTTCGGAGATAGGCCAGGATTTATTGAATTTGAAGATGCAAAATTAACAAAAATTGAAGATGTTATAAAATAGTTGCTGCAGATGTAGTATTTTACTTTAGAGGAATTAAATTTCAGTAGGAATTTACCCAATACATTTGTCTAACAAACAGAGGAAATAATGAGTGGATGTGATATATTTTAAAAAAGAAACAGTGCATAAAACATGATACCTCGGATTAATGCTGAATTACCCCACCAACCTTCATTATCATGTTTCTCAATAACTAGGGCTTACGTTACAAAACCAATACTATTTTAGTATATGGGACACTATAGGCAATATATCAGGAGAAAATGAAGACTTTTGTTCCAGGGCAGGAAAAGGGCCTTATGGGCACCCCCCCTTTGTGATTTTTAAGGCATTAGAATCAAAGATTTGCGGCCATTTATTTTTTGGCCCTCCTGTCTTATTTGTGATAAAAACTGTAAAATTGCCCTTGACTTTTGAAATGCTTTCAAATTTGAAATGAGCCAGCGCACAACAAAACCTACAATAAGACATATGCGCCCAGCAAAGACTCAGATCAGCCTGCACATTTGCGCAGTATGATCAGAGTCTTCGCTGTGTGCTCTAAGGATAACTAAGGGCCCATTGCTCCTTCATGCAGCAAGAGAAGTCTCTGGTTAGACTATATGGATGCGCAGGCTGATCTGATTCTTCACTGGGCGCACTTGTCTTATTGTAGGTTTTGTCGTGCACTGGCTCAAATGTGACTTTTATTGCTTGTGACGTTTAGACCTTCATGTTTTTGGCCATCTGACCTTCACCTCAATTTTACCTTTCACATACACTGTCCTAGGCCAGGAAAGGGAATCATGTAATGGGTATTTGGTGCAGACCATAAAGATCAAAGTTTGGCTAGTCTTGCTGGACTCCGTATGGTCTTGTGATGCCAAACAATGATTCCTGAAATGGAATTTTCTGCAGGGGTCTGAAATATATGAAAATTTCTTAACCCTTATGATGCCAAAAAGGTTGCAAAAGGATTTGGCAGATGACAAAAACAACAGACAACATTTTCAGATGCATTATTTTTACCATCTCAAGGTTTAATGTAATGGGCAATTGTTAGAGGCTTTATAACAACCACACACACTGTAAGGAGGATAAAGAATACTGTACTCTCCCTTAGAAATGTTTGGTGTTAAATTTTTTTAGAGCATATTTCTAAAACATACTAAGGATTTGCTTCATATTTAGAAATGTTTTTTTTTTGGGGGGGGGGGGGGGTTGGTTTTATGGCCCTTTCAAGATTATTTCACTCATATTGAGCCAATCGTTAATCAGAGGTTGGAGAAAACCGGAATACCCAGAGAAAATTCACCTGACCTTCAGTTGGTATGATGATAGTTATTTTTTTCAAAAGCTTAATCTGTAATACCCCACCAATGCCTCAAGGACACTTTTCCAGGTGAGTTATGCTGTCCGATGACAGCTGTTGTTGCAACATGATTTTTTTGGGGTGAGGTGGGCCCCTGGGTTGGGGCATCTATGTCGTATTGATACATTTCTAGTTCATCATCTGTCTTTTCTTTTTCTAATGCTCTTTGAGAGATGGCTTGACATTGGATGATTGCTTGAGAACTTGGCCATTGACCAATCGGCTGTTGTAAGTTTCTGTCATGAGGGCAGTCTCACAAAGTACTGGTAACCTGTTTAGGGGGTCTAAGCCTGTTCATAACTCACTGGCCTGGCATGGCCCTAGTTGTTGACTAGGCCATTAAATGACAACACAATACACTGGTGTGCAAGCTGATCCTGTCTTCCTTAGAATACCTGCTTCAAGACCTCTTTTTGCTTGGTACGCCCTAAAGTTAACCCATTGTATACTAGTAGAATCTTCCATTGCTATATGTTGGACAAGTCTTATTTGCCATATAAGGGGTGTCAGGCCTATTTCTTGTTTTTATTATATTTTTGACAGAAAATTATGTAAGCAAATAGTGTAGGCCCTGATCAGATGCCGCGTTCTGTGGCATCTGATCTGGGCCTGCACTGTTTGCCACGGTACCCCTTTAGGGGTTTCCCCTGCATACACTGGGTTAAAACAATACCATTAGGCAGACTTTCACCTGGATTGATTTTTCAAAAGAAAATTTGTTGCCATGGAAGCAGATGAAACTGACAGAACTGAATCTGCAAGAGGAGTTCTTGATTTAAAAGAAACAAATTGATTGGAAATTTTAATTAACACTGCATTATCTGCTGTTTCTATTATCTTAAAGGTGATGATTTTAATTATCAAGGAACTTGATATGTTTTTGGAACAACATGTTTTTACTGCAATTTGATTTCCAACAGGTTCGAGAAAGCAGTTTTCATTTTGAAGCAATTGTTTTGTGAAAATGAGGGACTTTTATGGTGTGGCAATTTTGAGACATGAAGAGCTGCTGTAATGATAGTTTTAAAGGATAGCAATTTTCAATTTTCCAAGAAAATCAGTAATGGTTCTAAGTTTCCAGACGATCCCAAAACCTCATTCCATAATGATCCTAAGTGTTGGACAGTTGACAGGCCTAAGCAAACAGTGCAGATCCAGATCAGATGGTCTACACCTTTTGCTATTCCATTTGTACTTTTTGGACTCCTTGCTGGATCATGAAATAAAAATGTTAAAATTTTAGGAGAATTTCAGCAAGTACTCAGTGGGTCCAAATTTTCAGAGTTTTTGTGGTAGTTAAGAGAAAAAGGGGTCCCCAAGCATGACATTGTGTGTTCAGCAAAGTATCAACATTAGGGTATCATACCCATGAGATTTGGGGCATTTTTACAGTTTCCAAAACTGACATTTTTCTGTTGAAAATGTGTGACATTTTTTTATTTATACTTCAAACATAGGTTGTGGGTGCTCAAGTTAGAACTGCCTCTGTGAGGTGGTTCTAACAAAGAGGGTTCTAACGAGTACCCATAACCTAACAAAGGTTGTGGGTGGTCGTTAGAACCGCCTCAAGTTGGAACCGCCCCTATTCATTACCCGGACTTGTTTACATACAACCTTGAATTTTCCTAACTGCATAAAGCAGTGTGTCTGTAACCATCCAGCTACCTGTAAAGTGAAAACTCTGATCAGACGGCATGGATTTGGTGGTTGATCTGAGTCTTTGCTGGAAGCCATTGCTCAAAGAGCCCTGTGCATGGCCAGTATCCATATGTGCTGCGAATGACATCTTCCTTGTGACTTGTCCTACACTTGGCCGTTCACCTGTCAGAGATTGCCCTCTGTTGTCCTGTCAGCATGTGGGTTTACAGGAAGCCGTAACCCTACATGTAACAGAATAGCTGAAAATTTCTATTTAAAAGCATACATCATGTGTTAAAAGCTGCATTAGTCTTAACTCTTATCTTGCTGTTCACGACAACCCCTATCTTTGGAAACAGTGTAGATCCAGGTCAGATGGCTTCTTCAGAAGCCATCTGATCAGGATCTACACTGTTTGATGTTCAATTTATGAATTTGTAGGAATAAATTATATCTGATTGGTTCAAAACCAGAAATGGGTGTGGCGAAACTGAATATTCAGCAAGAGAAAGGTTAATTTTAGCTGGTCTTAATAGCCAAATTTAACTGTATTTAATTTTCTGGCGAAAGAATGTGCACTGTACTGGTTAACCGCTTACGTATAAGCCTGCCCAGGAAAGTGTTGATAGGTAAACTGACCGGCTCAAAAATGACCTAAATAGAGTTGACTGGGCCGTAAAACTCCAAAACAAACAAACAAATAACTGTATTTAATAGTGTGCTTGCTGGAACTGTTTTCATTCTTTTCCATTTAGGAGTTTGATAACCCATTGTATGCGGGAAACCCCTAAAGGGGTACCCTGGCAAACAGTGCAGACCCAGATCAGATGCCGCAGAATGGGGCATCTGATTAGGGCTTGCACTATTTGCTAGCACATTACAATAACATGCCTGTGCAAAATGATGCATTTTTTCACATCTCCAAAATGGCTACTTTTCTGATGAAAGTCTGTGATAGTTTCCTTATAAATACTGCAAACATATGTTTTGGGTGCTCATTAGAACTGCCTCATTGAGGCGGTTCTAACAAGTACCCACAACCTATGTCTTGGAGCAAAAATAAGGTATACCCCTGTAAACCCGTGTTTTCTCTACAGAAAGTAGGGTTTAGGGGTCGTTCTTTTCATGATTTTGTTCATGTGATGAGAATTTTTTGTCAAAAAACAGAATAAAAATGAAAAAATAGGCCTGACACCCCTTATATGAAAAATGGACTTGTCCAACATAAAGCAATGGAAGAGTCCACTAGTATACAGTGGGTTAAGGTAACAATGCTTTGACTTGTAGACATTGACCTCAGAATAACAGAAATAACCAGTGCTTCAGCTGAAGTGCACGACCCGCCGGATGCTTTTAGCTTTATGAGTGTTACCATATATGGGTATGGCGGCCATTTTGGTCATGTGACCTGGACCTAAAACGGTTCCCCCAATAAATGCGCCTTATCGTAAGGAGTAAAAATATATCTTATACTTTAGTACTGTATTCTGAATCGTTTGCAGGATAAAATGCATTCTCACTTTTCCAATACAAAAGCATATGTGTCAAAGTTTGACCTAGGCACAAAGAAGGTCAAGGTCAACCCAGGGTCACCATTTTATCAATTTATGATGGGCCTACGTCCCAGATGCTATTTATCAAGTTTTGTGGAAATCTGCCCTGTGGTTCTGGAGAAGACTATTTTTTGAAGGGTTTTTACCATATATGGCTTGGCGGCCATTTTGGTCATGTGACCTGGACCCTATGAGCAAATTTTGGTTTCCCCCATCCCATAGAGGCTCCATATGAAATTTGACTTCAATCGGCCCAACGGTTTCCGACGAGAAGCAGTTTGAAAATTTTCACATTTTTCGCCTCGGCGAGGCTATACTAAATGGAATGTAATATTAGACAAGTTCATTAGTTAGATCTCATTGATATCTATCAGTATGCCAAAAATTGTTTAAATATTCCAAGCGGTTAAGTCACTATCACCAATTTTCACAAACGGGTTACGGACGGACAGACAGACTGACAGAATGACACGGTGATTTTAGGGCACTCTTAGAAATCAACCGACTTCAGTCGGTCGCTTTTTCTGCGGGTCGTGCAATATTATGTCTAACTCTTACATTTGTTTATTGCAGTACTTCAAGAGGTCGGTAAAAATGTCTGATAAGGAATCGGCAGCTCGCAAGTTGAAGACACAGATCTGGACCGGGGTGGTGACTGTGGTGCTAGTTGAGGGTCGTAATCTTATTCCAATGGATGACAATGGCTTGTCAGATCCGTACGTGAAGTTTAAACTGGGAAATGAGAAGTACAGAAGCAAGGTAGTGTATGATTCTGTGTATCACAAAGTGCACCGTCCTCCAGATTGGGATGTTAACCCTTGTCATGCTGAGCCCGGATATGCCTTATCTATGAAACAACGTAGATCCAGATCAGATGGCTTCTGACCAAGCCATCTGATCTGGATCTACATTGTCATTCGGATTGTGAATTTGTTGCAATAAATTGAATCAAGTAATCTGATTGGTTGATAATCAGTAGTGGGTGTGGCAGATTAAAATATTCAGCAGGACAAGGGTTAACTGGAGACCCCCTGTGCAGGGAGAATTATCCACTTTGCAGGTTAACCCATTCAGTCTGGAAGCCCCAAAAGGGGTAATTGGCAAACAGTGCAGGCCCAGATCAGACACTGCAGAATGCGGCCTATGATTAGGGCCTACACTGTTTGCTAAAAGTTCAGTCATTTTCCAAATAAATTTTGATGAAAACACAACCAGACATCACTAAATTTTGAACTGAACTCCTGAGGAAGAAAAAGGGTTAAAAAATCCCTTCCACAATTACATGATTACCCCTGCAAACATGGAGTGTATGTAAAATACATCCTCGAGTAATGGTAAAATATGATCGATTGCAGTAAAAGTAGAAAGAAAGTCTTACAATTGGTATAATACCATATTTATCATATATGTATTTCAGAGAGAAAAGTCTACATGTCCGCTCATATTTATGAGTAGAAGTTGGCTGAGAGAATTCAACGCTCTTAATGTGGCAAAGACAATTTTTAAGATTTTTGTAAAAACACGGGGTGAGTGAGTGAGTCCCATGATTAATGCAGTGAATTGAAATTTTCTATTTCTATGCCAAAATCTGAAATATTTCCTGTTTGCTTCTATGATGGGGATTGAATAAAATGCTTCGGACAGATCAACCGACCCGAAAAAACAGTTTTTCCTCATTGCATCAATGGCCGATTGTAAGGATTCCATCTTGAAATGAATTTTCTCCAAAAAGTTTTCATTAAATTTTTTAAGATTCAAAATTATTCTCACTTTCCCATACTTTTTTGGCCGAAAGAAGATATTGGAGATATATTCATTGTTATCTGTTACTGTTACCTTCAATAATCTTGCATTTTAAAAATCTGTTGATTTCCTTACCTATTTGGATTTGTTCCTCATCTGAGAATTTAATAGTTTTGGGAATACTTGTTTGTTTTGGTATATCCTAAATTTCAACCCTATAACCTGAAATTGTGTCCCTGATCCATTTATCACAAGTCAATTCGAACCAATTCTGTTTAAAAAGTTTAGTTTTCCCTGCTTGGAAATTTTCAAGAGTGTTCATGAGGTTCAGGGACTGGAAGATTTTCAAGTTGTCAGTGGTTGATACTAAGTCTGATTGTTTTTGGGATATTACAGGAGAAACGCAGTAACTGGTACCTACTTGATTTATCTTTTGTTTCCCTGTTGATTTCTCTTTCTGTATTGGCCTTGGTTTTTGTGATGTTGATTGTAGTTGGGGTTGTTGTTGTTGAATTTCTTGTGCCCTGGCTTGTATCCCTGTCCATAGTACTGATTGTTTCTGTGGGACGACTGTCTGTATTTGTCGCCCCTCTTCTTCCCTAAAAAATGCTGTGGCATCAAGGTAAGATTTCCTTTGGTTCCCTCTAGTTTTTTCACAGCTTCTTGGAAGTTGTCGCCAAAGAGATGAGTGGCTGATGCCTCATTTTGGCACAAAGCCCTGTACGTGGGTTGCAGCTCCTTTTTTATTCGCTCTGTCCTGTTTGCGTTTGTCAGTTTAATATTCAAAGTCAGGATCTTAAATGTATCCATTATATGCTCAGATGCTTGCTTTGGCTGTTTGTTTCCTTGAAGGCATTCCAAGGCCTTGATAGTTGGGATCAAAGCCTGCCCATAATTTGCTATGGCCTTTTGTTGAAGGTAGTCCACAGTCTTTACTTCCCGTTTCATCTGACGCCAGAGCCCTTCATCCACTTTCGGAATCTGTAGATTTTGAATATTCTTCTGTGAGGCCCCATTAAGGAGTTATGTGGGAGATGAAATTCAGCTGCTGACCCATCAGGACGAATAATGTTTTTCAGCCCTAGGAATTAATTTTTCTATAAAAATGATCTGGAGTAATAAAAATGTCCCAAAAATGCATTGTAATGATTGTTGAAAACAAAAAAAGGGCCCGGTTTTCGGCTGAGAATGTCCAAGTATTAGACTCGGATGTTGTCAATAACCATCGGAGACAATTCTATGTTTTCAAATGATTTTTATAGCCTATAGCCCCGCTTTAAAAAAGTGGGGGCTATATTGGATTTATCTTGTCCTTCTGTGATTCCGTAATTCCGTTATTCATGATAACTCAAAAAACGTTTGAGGTATTTTCATGAAACTTCACACAAATGTAAAACACTATGAGACCATGTGCAGAGCACATGAACCATAACTCTGGATTGCCTACTTTTGGAGTTATTGCCCTTTGAACATTGAAAAATGGCAACCGTAATTTCGTTATTCCTGATAACTTAAAAACCGTTCGAGGTATTTTCATGAAAGTTCACACAAATGTAAAGCACTATGAGATGATGTGCAGAGCACATGAAACATAACTCTGGATTCCTACTTTTAGAGTTATTGCCCTTTCAACATTAGAAAATGGCAATTTTAACCTTGTCTGCTACATAACTCAAAACTGTTTGAGGTATTTTCATGAAACTTCTCACAGATGTAAACACTATAAGATGATGTGCAGAGCACATGAACCATAACTCTGGATTGCCTACTTTTGGAGTTATTGCCCTTTGAACATTGAAAAATGGCACTTGGTAAAAACTCAGTACAGTAATAATTTGTGTCCGTTCCATAGGCTGAAAGCTGAAAACATTTTTTTTTCTTGTATTTATAGCCCTGCTTTGAAAAAGTGGGGGCTTTATTGGATTTGTCTTGTCCTTCTGTGATTCCGTAATTCCGTTATTCATGATAACTCAAAAAACGTTTGAGGTATTTTCATGAAACTTCACACAAATGTAAAACACAATGAGACGCTGTTCAGAGCGCATAAACCATAACCGTAATTCTGTTATTCATGATAAATCATGATGGTATCTTGTAATGAATTTGGTTTATAAGATAATTCTATAATACCAATTTCAATCCTTTTTACCACCTTAACCTGTAAATAGAGGCTGAAAGCTGAAAACATTTTTTTCTTGTATTTTTCTTTTCTGACAGCGTTATAGCGGGGCTTTGGTCAGATCCTCTTGACAGTTCTAGTTTTATTTCAACTTCAACAGTAAATCCGGTTTAAAATTGCTATATGATAAGCAGAATCTTTTTTTTTTTTTTTTTTTTTTTTTTTGAGCCACCAAATGGTAGGCCCGTTTATTCTCCCCGTAACATGATATACAGAGGGTCGGGGAGGACCATCCCTCTGCATATCTTACAAAAAGTAAAGCACAGTGTTTATCTTCTTTCTCACCGCTCTCATGCTATAACGTGTATTTTTATGCAGATATTTGCAGATAATTTAGGCAGTGATGTTCTGCATTAATACTTTAAACATCTACACTAATAAGTTTCCGGGGAGATTTTTGGAAAGATGACAGAGAAAGGTGTAAAATTATTAGATACGGAAGTTGAGTATGTGATGAGGGTTTGACCAGGCTCACGGCTTATTTTGATTCTATAATGCTTTTGTTCTGCAGTATTATTCTAGCAGTTTATGAAATTTTTCCCATTTTGTAACAAACATGTCATACTTTTCTTCACACACAGCTGCCTGTTTTACTGTTTGATACAAGAGCATAAGTCGATATTTTAATGCTGTTTTGTTCAAACTACTATTGCTACATCTGCAATAATAGATGTAATATTTGATTTCCATGATAACAAGTTCTTTTATTTCATTTCCTTTCTTACTGTTTAGGTTAAACAGGAATGAGTTTTCTTCAAAACTCATGTGTATATTCTCTTGGGTAAACCAAGTTTTAACTTCGTTTAAAAAACTTTGAACTTTTTCACAACTCCAAAGCAGGTGGTCAATAGTTTCTTCTGCGTTGGAACAAAATGTACATTTTGGATCTGAGGATACTTTAATTTTACATAGAAAATTGTTCGTTGCCAGTATTTTATGATTTATTCTGGTTTGAAACCACTGCATTGTACTGTCTTTAGTAATTATAAATGGTGTAAGGAATATATTCTGCCACTGGTTATCTTTGAAATTATATTTTTTGTTCCATGAAACTTTACCACTAGGAATGTCATTATTTCTATTTAATAGACTATACATACATTGTGCACCCTTCTTATTTTTTAAATATATTTGCAAAGGATAGGGTAAAAAGGGGTTTTCTATTTGCATATGTTCATTTTCCAAATTAAGTTTTTTCGAGGTATTTTCATGAAAGTTCACACAAATGTAAAGCACTATGAGATGATGTGCAGAGCACATGAAACATAACTCTGGATTCCTACTTTTAGAGTTATTGCCCTTTCAACATTAGAAAATGGCAATTTTAACCTTGTCTGCTACATAACTCAAAACCATTTGAGGTATTTTCATGAAACTTCTCACAGATGTAAACACTATAAGATGATGTGCAGAGCACATGAACCATAACTCTGGATTGCCTACTTTTGGAGTTATTGCCCTTTGAACATTGAAAAATGGCACTTGGTAAAAACTCAGTACAGTAATAATTTGTGTCCGTTCCATAGGCTGAAAGCTGAAAACATTTTTTTTTCTTGTATTTATAGCCCTGCTTTGAAAAAGTGGGGGCTTTATTGGATTTGTCTTGTCCTTCTGTGATTCCGTAATTCTGTTATTCATGATAACTCAAAAAACGTTTGAGGTATTTTCATGAAACTTCACACAAATGTGAAACACAATGAGACGCTGTTCAGAGCGCATAAACCATAACCGTAATTCTGTTATTCATGATAAATCATGATGGTATCTTGTAATGAATTTGGTTTATAAGATAATTCTATAATACCAATTTCAATCCTTTTTACCACCTTAACCTGTAAATAGAGGCTGAAAGCTGAAAACATTTTTTTCTTGTATTTTTCTTTTCTGACAGCGTTATAGCGGGGCTTTGGTCAGATCCTCTTGACAGTTCTAGTTTTATTTCAACTTCAACAGTAAATCCAGTTTAAAATTGCTATATGATAAGCAGAATCTTACACTCATGATCATTTCCTATGAAATTTATAAAATACACACTCTTTTAACCCTTATCTTGCTGGATATTCATTTGAGCCACACCCATTTCTGTCTATCAACCAATCAAATTACTTGATGTAATTCATTGCTACAAATTCATAAACTGAATGCCAAACAGTGCTCGAACGATCCTGGCTCGAACCCAGAGAAAGGCAGAAAAGAGCTAGTAGAGATAGTAGTAGAGTAGATGAAAGTGAGAACAGATGAGAGATGTAATTGAAAGAAGATATAGAAACAGGAGAAATAACAACACGCCCCCTCTACCCTTACCTGTTACAAGGACAGCAGCCTTGCCAAACTGTAAGCCAGTACTAGATGTATGCCCCAGTGATGCAAGATTACTCTGGTATCTTGTTTGTTTGTTTGTTTGATTTAAGGTTTCAAGTCCCCGTCAACACTGTAAAGGTCATTTTGGAGACGTTGCTTCCAATTTTGTGGGACTTTTACCCGACATTGAGATGAAATGACATCTCAAGCCCTGTCGCCCAATGAAACCAATAGGGTTTATTAGCATGGGGAGTCCCGCCTCGCACCGCTGTTCCTGGACAGGCTTAGATCCTCTAAGCGGTTTACCAGTACTAGTGTGTGGGCCGAATTCAGCTCTGCGTGGAAGCATCATGCAGCCCATATATTTCTTCAAGCCCCTATGGGCCGGGGCGATAGTCTGGTATCAGTTTGTATGTTTCAAATAGGCTGGATGTGTTATGTGAAATATACTGTATTAGCCGTAATTATCGTAATTATCGCACATGCTGTAGTAAGGGTACCCTGATTCTTTTTTTAAGAAGAATATTAAATATTTTGACATCAATTAACCCATTTAGTACCAGAAACCCCAAAACGGGTACCCTGGCAAACAGTGCAGGCCCAGATCAGACGCCGCATAACGCGGCGTCTGATCAGGGCCTCCACTGTTTGCTAAATGTTCAGGCATTTTCCAAATAAATTTTGATGAAAACATAACCTGACACCTCTAAATTTTGAAATGAACTCCTGCTATATATATAAGGAGGAAGATTCTATTTGATACAAAATAGGTTAATAGCATAAGAATTTGCAGTCTACTTAAGTTGAAAAACTGCTATTAAAGACCTCACTAACATGCTAATTTGTTATGCTTTCCTGATTAGCCTATTTTGTACTGGAAACCCCAAAACGGGTACCTTAGCAAACAGTGCAAGCCCAGATCAGATGCTGCAGAATGTGGCATCTGATCAGGGCCTACACTGTTTGCATAAATGTTTGCATAAAGTTCAGCCTTTCTTCAAATAAAATTTGAAGAAAACACAACCTGATACTCCTAAATTTTGAAATGCCCTTGTGCTTTATGTAAGGTGGAAGATTCCATTTGGTACAAAAAGGGTTAAGAGTGACCAATTTATAAAGGAACTGTGTTTTTTAATGTATATTGGATATGTTTAACAAAACATGTCTAAATTTGGCATGCAGAGCAAACAGTTGCGCCTGACTGCACTTCATTGAAGGTCTTTCTGGGGCTTGTTTTCATGATTAGCTCTTAAGGGGAGGCAACTCCTTCCAAAATATTTTTGTCTCCTATGTGAATAGGGGTCAACTCTTAAAGGAAAGAATTTGCTCCTGAGGAGCAAATTCTTTCCTTTAAGAGTAGACCCATTTTTCAGTGGGACAGAGCTTATAGAAAAGCAAACAGGAAGTGTCAAAAGTTGTCTACCTTTGAAAAATGGCAGAAAAGTCTGCCAGGTATTCCCATTCCCCTCAAGAAGCCATAAAAAACTGCATCTGAGTGTTGTCTGTTTATGTCGTCTGCTGCATCTTTCAAACTTTTCGAACAGGCCAACAGTGTGGACCCTCCTAGAGAAGCAGTCCGATCTGGGTCCACACTGTTAGCAGAAATGACTGAATCCAGCCCGCACACTAGTACTGGTAAACCATTTAGAGGATCTATAACCTGTCCAGGAACCGCGGTGTGAGGCAGACAGTCCATGCTAATAAACCCTATTGGTTTCATTGGGCGGCAGGGCTTGAGATGTCATTTCATCTCAATGTCGGATAAAAGTCCCACAAAATTGGAAGCAACATCTCCAAAATGACCTTTACAGTGTTGACGGGGACGTTAAACCTCAAATCAAACAAAACAAACAAAGTTACCGGCAGACTACAAAGCAGACGACGGCTGTTGTGATTGGCATGTTAAAGGTTAAAATGAAATGTCAAAGCACACTGTACTTTCATTACGGTGAATACAGTATCTTATTATATTTTTACAGCATAAAGTGAAAACATTAAACCCAACCTGGTTAGAGATGTTTGATCTCAGGATGTATCAGGGCCAGACTAACAGTCTCGAGATCACAGTCTATGATCATGATGTGGGCAGAGATGACTTCATGGGAAGGTAAAATAGATTATTACATCTGGTCTGAACCTGACTGGCCCAAGTTCTTATCACGTTTTTTTCATTTTCATGCTCAGCTAAACTGAGCTTGTATTTTGTCATGCTTATGAATTTTAGAATGCCAAGCTCAGAGCCTGGTTGGAGATGTGTCAGGCTAATAGTCTTGAGATTACAGTAAACTGTATATGATCATGATTTATCATATGATGCCAAGTCAATGCATTTTATGATGTCGTGTAATAAATTTGGTAATCCACCAGTGGATTAAGTATGCAAATCAGTTAGAAATGCCCCATGTATGATGTCATGTATACTTATGGCGGATTATTGACCTTTTTATAAAACAATCGTGAATAAAATAGTTTTAAATGTCATATGATAAATAAAATTTTGTATTCTTGCCCATGTTTTATCGAATTTATTTAACTGGTTTAGGAAAAGGCATAAAATGCTTGGAGAAGTCTTGCATTTTATCCCTTTCCTCAACTCGTTTAATAAATTCATTAATACATGAACACTCATGTAAGATTCTCTATGTTGGTAGGGATGATTTAATGGGCAGGTGAATTTAGATTATTACATCTACTCGTTTTATGAAGGAGGAGCCTCCCTTCTACAAGTATCCATTCACTTTCAGATGACAGTTTCTGCAAAATGTGACCATCAATATTATAAGAATCTTATATGGGTGTGAGGGGTGGATGGAAAAATCCGTCCCTAGGATCACTGTCCGGCATCACGAGGCTTGCCGAGTGATGCCGGACAGTGATCCCGAGGGACGGCTTTTTCTATCCACCCCTCACACCCATATAGGATTCTTTGTCTTGCATACCTTCCATTTCTTGGAGAGAATTTGTAATGCTGCAGTCACTTCAGTTACCAACATCCGCCATATTGTGATGACACTACAGGAATGTTTAGTGACGTCACGTAACATGCATTACGTCAACCTTAACGACGGCGCATCCTGGGTCGTATTCAACCAGTGTATTTATCAAACACGCTAGAATATTGGATTTTGGGTAAGAACACCAGGGTCAGAACATAAATTTCTATCCCAGGGTAAAATCACGGAGTTCCTTGTCTGGTGTGCAATAATATCTTGTCTTGTCTCAGGACAACTCAACTAAAAATGTTCACTTATCCTGAGTGAAAATTGGCAAATGTGACAAGATGGGTGTGGTACTTCCCACTTCCCCGCCTACAGTTGCAATAAAATGTCAAGACACTTTGGTGTGGCATGCCATTAGATACATGTATAGAGGATCTTACATGAGTGCTCATGTATTATTGAATTTATTAAATGAGTTTAGGAAAACGGATAAAATGTGAGGGTTCCGCCAAGCATTTTAGTCCATTTCCTCAACAAGTTTAATAAATTCAATAATACATGAGGGCCAATGCAATATTCTATTTATCGTATGACATTTAAAAAGCATTTTATTCACAATTGTTTTACAAAAATGTCAATACTCCACCATTATTAATTCAACACAGTTAAGCACATTGTACATGTAACATTATGGGGCATAACTAATTAATTTGCATATTTAATTCACTTGTGGATTTATTACATTGCTTTATTACATTCTCAGATGGGACGTCATATAATAAAATCAGCTACATGTTGTATCGAAATTGTTTAACCATTATTGTGAAAGACAACTTTTCTGCCTGATATGAAAGCACAGCTGACAGACACATCATTTCTTGCATACCAAATAAATTGGATTTTAACTGAAGATTTGCCTGTTCTGGACATTTTGACATGAAGGATGCTGAAATTGAATCTCATTTACATATATTTATATGCCCAGTGCATTTAAGCCTTAAGCTGCGGAAAAAAGCAACATCTGAAAATGTCGTCTGCTGATGTCGTCTGCTGAATCTTCTTGCAAACTTTCTAAAAATATTTTTTGCATACTGGCAAACAGTGTATGCCCAGATCAGACTGCTCCTACAGGAGCAGTCTGATCTGAGTCTACACTGTTTGCGAATGATGATTTTTAAGGTAACTGGCAGACAGCAAAACAGACGACAATTGTCATGATTGACATTTTATGGGTTAAAGAAAACCATGACATGATTCCATCATGAGAAAAGGTGTCTTCAGGATTTGCAACCATGTAAGACACAAACTGGCCGACTGAAAGTGTCTTTAAATTTAAGATATGCAAACTAGAGGGAACACCATCTGCTGGCGTGGGTAGCTCAGTGAGATGCACGTCCATCTAGTGGTCAGGATGTTGCAGGTTTGATACCTGCAAGGTCGGCATTAATTTTTTCATGGAGATTGATCATGTTGTCTTTTGTATGATCATTCTCTCCCTTTGTCTGATTCAAGAAGGGCAGTTGCCAGTTTCTTGACTTGACTTGATAGATTTTGTAAGGTAACCGGGCGCTAAAAGCACATAGGGGCGACCCCCATCTCGCTAAATGGGATTAGTTTATGAACTGCTCTTCCCAAGGCCTCCAATGTGCTTGCACTTAACAATTTGACAGGTGTCAGCTGACCAATGGGAATATACTGAACTCTTGCTCGGAGGAAGGCACAAATCGCACCCAAGAAACAGCGTTTGTCCTAAGAAACGCAGTTCTGTAGCGATTTTAGAATTTTGAGTGCAGGAAACAGACCAAAGGCGGGCTCTAGTATGTGATGACATGTTGCCAATTTCGGCTGCCAAATGTGTCAGAGCACAGCCCTGTTTTCGAATGTCTGCCAGTTTCAGGACATTGATATCCTTATTTATAGGGCACTGATTGACCTTTCCAATCTTGAACGCGAGACAACGCACACGATAGAGAAGCCGTTAGAAGATGGAGCCGGTGTCATCAAACTGCTGGTGACGATAAGTGGAACCTCAGGGCATGAAACCATATCAGATCTGTCAACTTATGCCTTTAATCCAGACAAGAGGAATGAAATTGTCAGAGGTTATGTAAGTATGGTAAAACCTGTAATTGTAGCCACCTATTTTAAGCAAGCAACCTGTTTTAAGCATGTCATCAGAGGCAAATGCAGTCAGATTTACCTGTGTTAAGCAAGTACATTTTGGTTATCCCTTTTTTGGATTGCTTGTTTATCCCTTATCCCCACCGAACATGACAAGCCGTACCTTTGAAAACAGTGTAGATCCAGAGCCATCTGATCAGGATCTACACAGTTTTTCAGGCAATTTGTGATCTGAACAAATACATTATAAACCAGTAATTTGATTGGATGATAGTCAAAAATGGGTGTGGCTAAATTCATTTATTCAGCAGGACAAGGGTTAATACAGGTTGGACTGTACACCACAATTGATGGAGTCCAGAGCGGAAACAATGTTAGTTAAATCAAAAAGAAAAATGTATTTATCATATGACGTCGTTGATAAGCAGTGGATAACGTCGTGTAATAAAAATCATATGACCACACGTGTAATAACACTTTGGCGGGATTAAGTAACATCGTGACAACGTCCATGTCAACAATGCACTTTTTGTGGAAAAATGGTCAGATTCAAAGGCGATAAAGTCCATTTTAAAGTGGTCATATGATAAACAGAAACTGATTTTGACATAAAACCAAATGTTGTGGGTACTGTCTAGGATCGTCTCATTGATTCCCATGCCCGCTCACTGGTCTCCAAAAATGACTGGCCCACGGAGGTGAGGTGTGTGCTTGGGCAAGACATGTAATGCCACTGCCCTACTCCACGCAGGTGTAAATGGGTAGCAGTGGTGTAAAAGTCACTGCCTTTCACACGAATGTGTGTTCGATAGTGATTCAGAAGCCTCCGTGGTCGAGTGGTTACGCTACTCGCCTTGTAAACCAGGGGTCGCAGGTTCGATCCCGGGCTTCTCCAGACTTTCGGATGAGTCTTTAAACCGAGGTCCCGTCTCCGTATGACCTTAGCTGTTGGTGGGACGTAAAACTGAAACACTCACTCACTCACTCGATAGTGATTCAAATAATTTTGAAGCTTTCATCACAATCAAACTAAAATAAATTAGTATAAACTAAAGTATATTTTTTGGTGCAGCTTTATACTGTGTTATATCCAAAACTGTGTAATGAACAGTGTTGTATAGCTTTTATAGGTTAATATATATTAAAAAATTTATATATGTTAAAAATGCATCACGTGAACAAGTCTGTGAAATGAACAGCACCTTAAACCCCACTTTATGTGGAGAAAACCTGGGTTTACAGGGATAGACATTATTTTCCTTATTTCTGCTCAAAGACAAAGGTTGTGAGTATTTGTTAGAACCACTTCAATAAGGCAGTTTTAACGAGCACCCACAACTTATGATTGGAGTATAAATAAGAAAAATATCACAGATTTTCATCAGAAAAGTAGCCATTCTTTGGAGATGTGAAAAAAAATACACTATGTCGCAAGGGTGTGTTATTGTAATGGTTACATATAATTTCAGGGTTTCTTCAAGTCTTTCAAGAATATGAGAGATGTTGGTTGGTTACAAGTCAAAGGTATGTATTTTTTTTATTTTTTTCAGCCATAAATAGCAGTAACTGTATTTAGTCTTAGTATTCTATGACATGTAAGCTCCTTAAAGTACTTGTTCTAAAATTTGAACAAGTACAATCTACTACCCAATGTTGCACCAAGAAATAGCTGGATGAGTGAAAAACATTGTTGACCCTGATGAGATGCTGTAGTCTGTGGCATCTCATCTGTGTCTACACCATTTGTTTTCTGTTGATACACACACCCTCACTTCCCGATATCCACCTGGTAAGATAGCTGACAGCTGACTCTGTTTTGATAGGGCGAGGATTGTGGCCACGTAAAATCGATTTAAGCCCCCCAGTGGAAATCTTCCACTGACCGTTCCAAGGCGGCTCTTCTGTGGCGATTTATTTATGTTGTTGTTTGTTACTTACTGTGTGTATCACGTGTGTCTTTTAATTTTGGATGGCCATATGGCCATTTTGTGGGAAAGTAACTGTCCATATGGCCTTCCTTTGTGTAGGTTTCCATTATGGTCTGGTCGCTTAATGTTTGTATTTCTTTCCCTTTGGTGTCTTTTATGGATGAAGTAAGTTAATTGTATCAATTCCTGGTCTTTGTTTTACTTCAACTTTGACCCAGTGTGTGACGTCACAGGATTAAGCTCTATATGCTGACTAAAGCTTAATTGATCATGAAAAAACCTGATTGATTATGTATTCATTTTCCTTAAGGGGAATGGACACATCTAGCAGATTTTTCTGCCATTTTTCAAAGGGAGACAACTTTCGGGACTTCCTGTTCGCTTTTCTATAACCTCTGTCCCATGGAAAAAGGGGTCTACTCTTGAAGGAAAGAAGTTGCTCCTCAGGAGCAAATTCTTTCCTTTAAGACTTGACCCCTACTGACATGGGAGACAAAAATATTTTTGCACGAGTTGCTTCCCCTGAAGGTGTTCCCATTCCCCTTAATCGAGTAATCCCATTCCCCTTAAACAAGTAATCATTGAGATCATTGAGAAGAATGATACATCAGCATACCATTAGTGTTTAGGGCCAGATAGTCTATTCTTACACACCAGCTAAGGAAATCCGTGGCTTTAGCCTGGAATAGAAATTGTGTTCTAACCCTGGTGTTCTTACCCAGGGACAGTGTAAAAATTGAATATTCTCACGTGTTTGATAGGCACTGGTTGAATACGACCTCATATGCAGCGTGGTGCTGTGACGTCACTAAATATCAAACCTTTGTTATCACAATATGGCGGACGCCAGCAACTGAAGTAACTGCATTAATAAACATCCAGAAATGAAAGGTATGCAAGAAAAAGAATCTTACATGGTGTTAGGGGTGGATAGAAAATCTGTCCCTCGGGATCACAGTCCGGCATCACTCGGCAAACCTCGTGATGCGGGACTGACCCTCGGAACAAATTTTTCTTATAATCTTACAGTTGCTATCTCAGTCGGCGCATCTGACTGGTGATCAGGAGGATGCAGGTTCGATACCTGCCGGGGAGATTGATCATGAAATCTTTTCTACAGTCATTCTCTCCCTTCCCTTATTGACTTCAGCCTTAAGATGCGGAGAAGAACTACATTTGAAAATGTAGTGTGCTTTTGTCATCTGCTGAATTTTTTTGCAAACTTTTAAAAACTATTTTTTGCACACAGGCAAACATTGTGGACCTAGATCAGACTGCTAGAGGAGCAGTCTGATCTGGGTCCACGTTGTTTGCAAAAATGACTTTTAAAGTAACCGCCAGATGACAAAACAGGCAACATTTGTCGTGATTGGCATTTTTTGGGTTAAGGCTTTGAGCTGATTATTCTTTGTTTCTTTTCTTCAGTGTTTCGTGCTCAGGGTCTCTTGGCAGCTGATATTGGGGGTAAGAGTGACCCTTTCTGTGTCATGGAACTAGTGAATACCAGGCTTCAGACACATACAGAGTACAAGACCCTCAACCCAGAGTGGAATAAAGTCTTCACATTGTAAGAACTTGAAAATTTACTATTCTATACCCACAATTCTTTTCTACCATCATTCTTTCCTTTCCACTGATTCAAGCAGGTATTTTTTGCAACATTAGAAACGGTCCAGCTTGATATGCCTAAATAGTGTTGACTGGTCCATTAAACACCAAACAAACAAACAAAAATATTCATACAGCAAGGCAAAAGATTATAACCACTTTTATATAAGCCAGCCCAGGAAAAGCGTAGGTAGGTAAGCTGACCATCTTGATATTACCTAAGTAGTGCTCATTGGGCCGTTACACTCCAAACAAACAAACAATCCATGTGGACAGCAAAGGCTATGATCAGCCTGCAGGAATGTGCAGTATATTCGCAGCCTTTGCTGTCCACCATGGCCATGTTATAAAGCACATTTTCTTTTCAAACCAACTCATTTCAACACTTTAGGTGAGTGCTACTCTAAATATTCGGACACCTCAACTCCTTACCATACTTGTTCTAAAATTTGAACCAGTACAAGTTACTACTCGGTCAAGTACAATTTACTACTCGGTCTTGTGTCTAAGAATAGCGAGATGAGTGTCAAGCAGTGTAGACCCTGATGAGACGCTGTATTCTGCAGCGTCTCATCTGGGTCTACACTGTTTGCTCAGGCCTGTCTGTCTGAATACATACGGTATTTTACAATGAATCTATCTTGTGTATTTCAGTAATGTCAAAGACATCCATTCTGTGTTAGAAGTGACAGTGTATGATGAAGACAGGGACAAGAAAGTGGAGTTCCTGGGAAAAATCGCCATTCCATTGCTCAGAGTAAGTCATGCTTAGTCAGATTTTAAGCTAGAAACTTGATCAAGATCAAATTGTCTCCAAAGCAGAGTTTCAGTTGGTCCATATGAAATTAATCCACATTAGGTTGCCCTCACATTAGGGTCCCAGTTGGTTCATTTCAACTTGATCCACATAAGGGTTGCATTTTCACTAGGTTTTTAGTCCATACCAAGTTCATCCACATTACCAGCCCCCGCCCATAGGGGCTTGAAGAAATATATGGGCTGCATGATGCTTCCACGCAGAGCTGAATCCGGCCCGCACACTAGTACTGGTAAACCGCTTAGAGGATCTAAGCCTGTCCAGGAACCGCGGTGCGAGGCGGACCGTCCATGCTAGTAAACCCTATTGGTTTCATTGGGTGACAGGGCTTGAGATGTCATTTCATCTCAGTGTTGGGTAAAAGTCCCACAAAATTGGAAGCAATGTCTCCAAAATGACCTTTGCAGTGTTGACGGGGACGTTAAACCTCCAACAAACAAACAAACAATCATCCACATTAGGTTGTATTTCCACTAGGGTCTATGTTGGTCCATCACAGGTTGATCCAGATTAGATTGCATTTCCACTAGGGTCTATGTTGGTGCATCACAAGTTGATCCAGATTAGGTTGCATTTCCACTAGATTCTAAATTGGTCCATATGAGGTTGATCCAAATTAGGTTAAATTTCCACTAGGTTCTAAATTGGTCTATACCAAGTTCATCCACATTAAGTTGCATTTCCACTAGGGTCTATGTTGGTCCATCACAGGTTGGTCCAGATTAGGTTGCATTTCCACTAGGGTCTATGTTGATCCATCACAGGTTGATCCAGATTAGATTGCATTTCCACTAGGGTCTATGTTGGTGCATCACAAGTTGATCCATATAAGGTTGCATTTCCACTAGGTTCTAAGTTGGTCCATATGAGGTTGATCCAAATTAGGTTAAATTTCCACTAGTTTCTAAGTTGGTCTATTCCAAGTTTCCCACATTTTGTTACATTTCCACTAGCATCTAAGCTGGTCCCTGCCAATTTGATCCAAATTAGGTTACATTTCCACCAGGTTCTAAGTTGGACCATACCATGTTAATCCATAGTAGGTTGCATTTCTACTAGGTTCTAAGTTGGTCTATACTAAGTTGACCCATATTAGGTTACATTTCCACTAGGTTCTAAGTTGGTCCTGAATAAAACCCAAAAGTGTGGGTATGCATTTTCTTAATTAAATCAAAGTCTAGAAATTTTGATTCCAAAAGAAAATCTAGAAATTTTGATTCCAAAATTTCTTGACTTTGTTACAATTTTTGGGTTTAGTCTCCTTTTCTCCAGCTTTACTGAAGAACTGAACTGTAGGCGCAGGATGATAGTAAAAATTATCACCCTCAGACCTATGGGAGTTTTTATATGGGAAAGTCAGGAGAGGTATAATAATGTTAGTTAATTAACTGTGTTTTATCCAAACTTAAAGATAGATTTTATAGAATCTATGTGCAGACTAATTTGATTTATGGTGCTCATAAATGCGGTATGTCATAATAAAGTGTGTTTTATGAAGTAAAGCAAGTTACCTTAGGATCAGTCTATGATCTATCCAGTAATCTCCTATCCTACAAAACAGAATCAAAGCTAAATGTGGTATATTACAATAACACACCCATGCAACATAGTGCATTTTTTTCACTTCTCCAAAATGGCTACCAGTCGGATGTGTGTCTGACTGGTGATCAGGAGGATGCCTGTTCGATACTTGCCAGGGTCTGCAAGATCTTTCATGGAGATTGATCATGAAATCTTTTCTACAGTCATTCTCTCCCTTCCGCTGATTCAAGAAGGGCAGTCGTCAGTTTCTGGCAAAAGAATGTGTACTGTACTGGTTAACCACTTACGTATAAGCCTGCCAGGAAAAGTGTGGATAGGTAAACTAACTGGCTCAAAAATGACCTAAATGGTGTTGACTGGGCTGTTAAACTCCAATTAAAACAAACAAACAAAATGGCTACTTTATGGATGAAAATCTTAGATATTTTTTTCTTATTTTTACTGCAAATATAGGTTGTGGGTGCTCTTAGAACCGCCTCATTGTAACAAGTACCAACAACCTATGTCTTGGAGCAGAAGTAAGGAAAATAATGTATACCCCCTTAAACCCCAGTTTTCTCTATATAAAGTGGGGTTTAGGGGGTGTTCATTTCTCTGACTTGTTCACTTGATGAGTAGTCACAAGGCTGCCAGAGGCAGGCTGCTTGTAGCATTTTCCTTGATGTGTCATTAAGTTTATGTTTCTTTTATCTTAACCCATATATGACAATGGAATCTTCCACCTAGTAAGTTTGGGGTGGTCCATTTCCAATTATATGGGTGTCAGGTTTGTTTTTGTTTGTGGCAAATTTTACAGAAATGAATTTTCTTTAAGCAGTTTAGACCAAGATCAGATGCCGCATTCGGCGGCAGCTGATCTGATCTGCACTGTTTGCCAACATCCCAGAAAAGGGCTGCTAGGTATATATGGGTTAAAAGATGCAATGTCGACATTCCTTTGGTGGTAGTAAGCTGAAAAGGCTTTTCTAGGAATTAGATTAGCTTGTATTTTTATGGGCCTGGGAATTTCTGTAATCAAATTAAGTAGTTTTTATGTGTCCAAGAAAACTGCAGACATAACAACACTTTTGCTTTCAAACTTGTACTAAAGTAATTGAATACATCTCAGAAAATTTTCTGCCGCTTTTAACCCATTTTGTACCGGAAATCACAAAACGGGTAATTGGCAGACAGCACAGGCCCAGATCAGATGCCATAGGGCCTACACAGAGTATCAGTATGAATTTCTCTTCTTCATAGGGACTCAAAAATTACACGCAAGCAAACAGGAAGTCCCAAAAGTTATCTCCTCCTTGTTAAAGATGAAATATACTACAGCCTCTTTATAATGCCAAAGCAGAAACAAATGTGTTGTGTCCAAATCTTAATGGTTAGATTATATTTGTTTGTAGGTATGTATTAATTTTCTAACAATAGAAATGATTTATCCTGTTTGACAGATTCGTCCCGGTGAAAGACGATGGTATGCCTTAAAGGACAAGAAATGTATGCACAGAACAAAAGGCGCTATCCAGTTGGAAATGGATATCATATTTAATCATGTAAGTTTTCTCAGGGCTTGAGGTATCCAGGATATGATGTCATTATTTAATCATATAAGTTTCTCATGGCTTGAAGTAGCCAGGAAATGGAGGTCATATTTAAATATGTAAGTTTCTCATGGCTTGAAGTAGCCAGGAAATGGAGGTCATATTTAAATATGTAAGTTTCTCATGGCTTGAAGTAGCCAGGAAATGGAGGTCATATTTAAATATGTAAGTTTCTCATGGCTTGAAGTAGCCAGGAAATGGAGGTCATATTTAAATATGTAAGTTTCTCAGGGCTTGAGGTAGCCAGGAAATGGAGGTCATATTTAAATATGTAAGTTTCTCATGGCTTGAAGTAGCCAGGAAATGGAGGTCATATTTAAATATGTAAGTTTCTCATGGCTTGAAGTAGCCAGGAAATGGAGGTCATATTTAAATATGTAAGTTTCTCATGGCTTGAAGTAGCCAGGAAATGGAGGTCATATTTAAATATGTAAGTTTCTCATGGCTTGAAGTAGCCAGGAAATGGAGGTCATATTTAAATATGTAAGTTTCTCATGGCTTGAAGTAGCCAGGAAATGGAGGTCATATTTAAATATGTAAGTTTCTCAGGGCTTGAGGTAGCCAGGAAATGGAGGTCATATTTAATCATGTAAGTTTCTCATGGCTTGAAGTAGCCAGGAAATGGAGGTCATATTTAAATATGTAAGTTTCTCAGGGCTTGAGGTAGCCAGGAAATGGAGGTCATATTTAAATATGTAAGTTTCTCAGGGCTTGAGGTAGCCAGGAAATGGAGGTCATATTTAATCATGTAAGTTTCTCATGGCTTGAAGTAGCCAGGAAATGGAGGTCATATTTAAATATGTAAGTTTCTCAGGGCTTGAGGTAGCCAGGAAATGGAGGTCATATTTAATCATGTAAGTTTCTCAGAGTTTGAGGTAGGCTGGAAATGGAGAACATTTTTAATCATGTAAGTATAATATGAGAAAAATAAAACAAATACATGTAAAGTAAAATGAAGATTTTCAGTGGTGTTGTGTAATATGGTGTTCTGTTGCAGATGGGCATTTCCAACACTCAGGATGACCATGCTGAGTGGGTCCAAGGCTGCAATGGGTGTTTCCAACCCTCGAGATGACCATGCTGAGCGGAACCTCGGTGTGCCTTGGTTCCGAACAGCACGGTCATCCCTTGGGTTGGGAACACCCATCTACAACAGACAGGGATAGTTCTAGCCACAAAGGATTAACTCTTATCATGCTGTTCACGACAACCCCTATCTTTGGAAACAGTGTAGATCCAGATCAGATGGCTTCTGAAGAAGCCATCTGATCAGGATCTACACTGTTTGACATTCAGTTTATGAATTTGTAGGAATAAATTACATCAAGTAATCTGATTGGTTAAAAGTCAGAAACGGATGTGGTTAATCTGAATATTCAGTAAGAGAAGGGTTAATCATAGCATCAGATCAGGAGGCAAAATGTGAAAAATTTAAGGCTGTCCATTTCATGACCTAGTGGCCTTGTGGTAAAGAGGGCTAACTCTTAGTCATTTGGTCTCTCATCACTGTCAGTTAGAGCCCTGCTTAGGTCACACAATGTCATGTGAAACACCATGTCCTGCAACAAAAATTTCCACTTGTGATTGACAATCCACATACTGAAAGTTAAACACTCTTGAAAGGGCTGCAAAACCAAGATAAAAAGGTATTTTCAGTCTTCTGTAAAATAAAGATATGCTGTGATAACTCATTAGAATCACCTCATTGAGACAATTCTTATGAGGGATCACAAAGTACAGTTAAAAATAAAACTTGAAAATAACTCCGAATTTTCCCTATATCTTACCTGGAACTGCCATAAAAATCCAAAATATTCAGCCACCTTAAGGACTAGCTGTCATTCTCCTAAATTTTGGGCAATTTTTTTTTTCACGATCCAGCAAAGAGTCCAAAAGTACAGATGGAATGGCAAACAGTGTAGGCCCTGATCAGACTGTTCCTAAGTACCCACAACATAGTTTTATATATGAAAAATTACCCCCAAATTATCTTTGTTACCCCTCCTTATCTGTAGCTGTATTTATGTGTATTTTATGTGTATGTATATTTTGTGTATGTATATTTTATGTGTTTGTATACACCTCAACTTCTTTATAACACTATTAATGGGGTCCAAAGCAGAACCATGTTATGCTAGGTTTACATTATGTTCCCGGCGGCAACGGCAGCCCCGTTTGCCCGAAACGTAGTGCGCCGTGGGATTTTGGCCTTTTCTTTCTCAGTATTCAAGTTTTGTTAGGTCTTGCTAAGTTTTCTCAAGGTCAGTCACGGTATCCGTGACAGGCCGTGTGAAGACGGGGGGTGCTGAGTCCCGGAGGCTCGAAGGCGTACTACGATTCGGCCCGTGGTCTGCCACGGATGCCAGTACGTTCCCTCTCGGCCCGTCACGTTTTGATGGGGTCCGTCACGTTTCCCACGTTCTGATCAAGGTCTGGCACGTTTTTCACGTTCTGTCGAGTCTTTCTACGGATGAAACGTGGACGCCGGGCAGCTTTGGAGCACGTTTGTGCCCACTGTATAAAAAGAAAGCCTCCCAAGCAAAAGAAATCAGTATATCCTGAGACTTCGACGAGACATCATGAATGCCCAAGATGAAGTAGATTTTGTGTTTGTATGTTTGCTGGGTGGATACATCCAGTCTTTGCGTCAGCAAGGAGAAGGCCAGCAGCAGTTGCAGAGCGGAAAAGCCAGACTGCAGCAGCCAGGAAGAAGGCGTAGAAGGCGGACAAGAAGGCCAAGATCTATGTGGGTGCGCGAATGGTTATCGGAAGACAGAAGGCAGCAGCTGGGCCACTACTCAACATTTCTCACGAGAGAGCTCCGCACCGAAGATGTCAGTGCCTTCCAGAATTATCTGAGGATGTCTCCAGAGCTCTTCGACGAGATCCTGGAAAGAGTAACACCAGCCATCGAGAGACAAGACACGAAGTTCCGCTCTGCCCTACAAGCTGGACTGAAGCTGTCAGGGACTCTGAGACACCTGGCAACTGGGGACAATTACTCGTCACTCTCCTATGCGTTCCGGTGCAGAAAAACAGCCATCTGCTATATGGTGCCAGAAGTGTGCAAGGCCATCGTGGAAGCCTACAAGGAAGAAGTGTTCGCCGTCCCTGTGACGCCTGATGAGTGGAGAGCCCTTGCCCAGTAGTCTGAAGACAAGTGGAATGTGCCTCATGCAGTGGGAGCTCTGGACGGGAAGCATATTGCCATCAGCAAGCCACCAAACACAGGTTCCTTGTACCACAACTACAAGGGTTTTTTCAGTATCCCTCTTCTCGCCTTGGTGGATGCCCAGTATCGTTTCATATGGATTGAAGTTGGTGGAGTGGGACACATGTCTGATGCCCAAATCTATAATGACTCAGAGCTCAGTGAACTCCTCGAAGCTGGGCCTGGCTTTTATATACTCTCTCCCATACCGCGCTCGCCGTGCCAGACCGTAGTAGAACGCAACGCACCGTAACACGCCGGGCCAGTAAACCGTCACATGCCGGGACATGCCGTGATTGAAAGCGACGAAATGGCTACCATACACTCTCGCTTGCCGTGACAAACGTAACAAAACCTGGAAAGACGGCACAAAACGCGCAGCAACCGTGACAAAACACGCACTAAACGCAGCAGAACGTGGCAATACTTGAAAGGACCGTGAGATGCCGGGGAATACACATGCTTCCCGTCCACCTACGGATCGCCTCGAAGTTTTGTTACGGCCTATTACGTACTGTCAAGTTTTGATGCGTTCACCCCGTTTTACTACGGCTTACTAGGTTTCTCATCCACACCGTGACTGCCGTGGCAAATTTTTTGACAGTTTAAAAATCTGGCCCGGCATCCACGGCAATCACGGTCTGTCACGTTTGCCCACCGCGTCCCCCAGCGTTGTCTCACGTCTATCCCGTTTTGTCCACGGTGGCCTGAAACGTGATTGCCGTGGCCGCCGGGAACATAATGTAAACCTAGCATTAGTTAAACAACTGTGTTATAGGGAAACAAAAATGTGTAGAATATACAGAAAAATGACCATGGTCATTTTTAGCTCACCTGAGCCGAAGGCTCATGTGAGGTATTAGTATACCACGAGCCGGCGTCCGTCGTCCGTCGTCATCCGTCGTCGTCGTCCGTCGTCCACACTTTCAAAGAAGTATATCTCCGGAACCAGTGGGCCAATCTTGATCAAATTTCATGTGAAGCATAATCAGGTAGGGGGAAAGGCTGCATACTGTTTTCGGGCAGATCGGATTGGAACTCTGGTTGCCACGGCAACAAATAGCTCCAATAGACTTAACATAGGAAAAAGTTTGTCATCACTCTAGCTCCGTCAATTTTTTTCTGATCGTCTTTATTCTTGCAGATAACAAGGACAGGCATGAAATCTCGATCAAGTTTGATTTTGGACTGAATCGGATTATTCACTCAGGAGTTACGTGCCCTTGAGCGTTAGGAAAAAGCTTGTCATCACTCTAGCTCCGTCAATTTTTTTCTGATCGACTTCATGCTTGCAGATAACGAGGACAGGCATGAAATCTCAATCAAGTTCGATTTTGGGCTGAATCGGATTATTCACTCAGGAGTTACGTGCCCTTGAGCGTTGAAAAAATTGCCTGTTGACTTAACATGGGGAGAATGTTGTCATCACCGTAGCTGCTTCAATTATTTTCAGATTGGTTTTATTCTTGCAGATAACCAGCACAGCCATGAAATCTCGGTCAAGTTCGATAATTGGCAGAATCGGATCATTCACTTAGGAGTTACCTGCCCTTGTGTGTTTTTGCATTAGGGTTAATGGGAATTTCAAAAATGTATATCTTAAAGACTACTTGGCCAACTTTGATCAAATTTCATGTGTCGCATTATTGGGCAAGTGGAAAGGCTTCATTAGGTTTTCAGGCAGATCTGAGTGGAACTCTGGTTGCCATGGCAACATCTAGCTCCCATAGACTTCACATAGGAAAAAGCTTGTCATCACTCTAGCTCCGTCAATTTTTTTCTGATCGACTTCATTCTTGCAGATAACCAGTACAGGCATAAAATCTCGGTGAAGTTCGATTTTGGGCCGAATCAGATAATTCACTCAAGAGTTACGTCCCCTTGAGCGCCCGAAAAATTGCCTATCGACTTAACATGGGGAAAATGTTGTCATCACTGTAGCTGCTTCAATTTTGTTCGGATTGGCTTCATTCTTACAGATAACCAGCACAGCCATGAAATCTCGGTCAAGTTCGATAATTGGCAGAATCGGATCATACACTTAGGAGTTACCTGCCCTTGTGCATTTTGCATAAGGGTTAATGTGAATTTCAAAAATGTATATCTTGAAGACTACTTGGCCGACTTTGATCAAATTTCATGTGTAACATTATTGGGCAAGTGGAAAGACTGCATAAGGTTTTCATGCAGATCTGAGTGGAACTCTGGTTACCATGGCAACATATAGCTCCCATAGACTTAACATAGGAAAAAGCTTGTCATCACTCTAGCTCCGTCAATTTTTTTCTGATCGACTTCATTCTTGCAGATAATAAGGACAGGCATAAAATCTCGGTTAAGTTCGAGCCGTCGTCCGTCGTCGTCGTCCGTCGTCGTCGTCCGTCGTCCACACTTTCAAAGAAGTATATCTCCGGAACCAGTGGGCCAATCTTGATCAAATTTCATGTGAAGCATTATCAGGTAGGGGGAAAGGCTGCATACTGTTTCCGGGCAGATCGGATTGGAACTCTGGTTGCCACGGCAACAAATAGCTCCCATAGACTTAACATAGGAAAAAGTTTGTCATCACTCTAGCTCCGTCAATTTTTTTCTGATCATCTTCATTCTTGCAGATAACGAGGACAGGCATGAAATCTCGATCAAGTTCGATTTTGGGCTGAATCGGATTATTCACTCAGGAGTTACGTGCCCTTGAGCGTGAGAAAAAAGCTTGTCATCACTCTAGCTCCGCTAATGCACGACTTCATTCTTGCAGATAACGAGGACAGGCATGAAATCTCAATCAAGTTCGATTTTGGGCTGAATCGGATTATTCACTCAGGAGTTACGTGCCCTTGAGCGTTGAAAAAATTGCCTATTGACTTAACATGGGGAGAATGTTGTCATCACCGTAGCTGCTTCAATTATTTTCAGATTGGTTTTATTCTTGCAGATAACCAGCACAGCCATGAAATCTCGGTCAAGTTCGATAATTGGCAGAATCGGATCATTCACTTAGGAGTTACCTGCCCTTGTGTGTTTTTGCATTAGGGTTAATGGGAATTTTTAAAAATGTATATCTTAAAGACTACTTGGCCAACTTTGATCAAATTTCATGTGTCGCATTATTGGGCAAGTGGAAAGGCTTCATTAGGTTTTCAGGCAGATCTGAGTGGAACTCTGGTTGCCATGGCAACATCTAGCTCCCATAGACTTCACATAGGAAAAAGCTTGTCATCACTCTAGCTCCGTCAATTTTTTTCTGATCGACTTCATTCTTGCAGATAACCAGTACAGGCATAAAATCTCGGTGAAGTTCGATTTTGGGCCGAATCAGATAATTCACTCAAGAGTTACGTCCCCTTGAGCGCCCGAAAAATTGCCTATCGACTTAACATGGGGAAAATGTTGTCATCACTGTAGCTGCTTCAATTTTGTTCGGATTGGCTTCATTCTTACAGATAACCAGCACAGCCATGAAATCTCGGTCAAGTTCGATAATTGGCAGAATCGGATCATACACTTAGGAGTTACCTGCCCTTGTGCATTTTTGCATAAGGGTTAATGTGAATTTCAAAAATGTATATCTTGAAGACTACTTGGCCGACTTTGATCAAATTTCATGTGTAACATTATTGGGCAAGTGGAAAGACTGCATAAGGTTTTCATGCAGATCTGAGTGGAACTCTGGTTACCATGGCAACATATAGCTCCCATAGACTTAACATAGGAAAAAGCTTGTCATCACTCTAGCTCCGTCAATTTTTTTCTGATCGACTTCATTCTTGCAGATAATAAGGACAGGCATAAAATCTCGGTTAAGTTCGATTATGGGCAGAATCGGAATATTGACCTCGGAGTTACGTGACCTTGAGCGACAAAAAATTTGCCCATAGACTTAACATAGGGAAAATGTTGTGACTACGATAGCAACTTGAATTTTTTTCAGAGCAGCTTCAAACTTGCAGGTAACGAGGACAGACATAAAATCACGGATAAGTTCGATTTTGGGCCGAATCGGATTATTTGCCTTGGAGTTACCTGCCCTTGAGCATGAAAAAATACGTTGTGACCACGATAGCAACTTTATTTTTATTCAGATCAGCTTCAAACTTGCAGGTAACGAGGACAGGCTTAAAATCCCGGTTAAGTTCGATTTTGGGCAGAATCGGAATATTGACCTCGGAGTTACGTGACCTTGAGCGACAAAAAATTTGCCCATAGACTTAACATAGGGAAAATGTTGTGACTACGATAGCGACTTGAATTTTTTTCAGATCAGCTTCAAACTTGCAGGTAACGAGGACAGACATAAAATCTCGGTTAAGTTAGATTTTGGGCCGAATCGGATTATTTGCCTTGGAGTTACCTGCCCTTGAGCATAAAAAAATACGTTGTGACCACGATAGCAACTTTATTTTTATTATGCCCCCGCCATTCGAAGAATGGTGGAAAGGGCATATAGCGTTGCCCCTGTCCGTCCGTCCGTCCGTTCGTCCGTCCGTCCGTGCATCCGTCCGTCCGTCCGTGCGTCCGAAACTTAAACGCAGTCAATAACTTCCTTATTTCTTAATGGATTTTAAAATTACTCTGCAGAAATGTTAACCATCATGAGACGACGTGTCACGTGCAAAACCCAGGTCCGTACCACCAAGGTCAAGGTCATACTTAGAGGTCAAAGGTCAAAAAAAGGGTCCGAAACTTAAACGCAGTCAATAACTTTCTTATTTCTGGATAGATTTTGAAATTGTTTTGGAGAAATATTAACCATCATGAGTCGATGTGTCACCTGCAAAACCCAGGTCCGTACCTCCAAGGTCAAGGTCATACTTGGAGGTCAAAGGTCAAAAAAAGGGTCCGAAACTTAAACGCAGTCAATAACTTTCTTATTTCTGGATGGATTTTGAAATTACTTTGTAGAAATGTTAACCATCATCAGTCGATGTGTCACATGCAAAATCCAGGTCTGTACCTCCAAGGTCAAGCTCATACTTGGAGGTCAAAGGTCAAAAAATGGGTCCGAAACTTAAACGCAGCCAATAACTTACTTATTTTTGGATGGATTTTGAAATAATTTTGAAGAAATGTTAACCATCATGAGACAATGTGTCACGTTCCGTACCTCCAAGGTCATACTTGGAGGTCAAATGGCATAAAAAGGGTCCAAAACTTAAACACTGTCAATAACTTTCTATGGATGAATACAAACATAGACATATTTTCGGGCGGGGGCATCCGTGTCCTATGGACGCATTTCTAGTTCAGATCAGCTTCAAACTTGCAGGTAACGTGGACAGGCATAAAATCTCAGTTAAGTTCGAATCGGAATATTGACCTCGGAGTTACATGACCTTGAGCGACAAAAAATTTGCCCATAGACTTTACATAGGGAAAATGTTGTGACTACGATAGCGACTTGAATTTTTTTCAGATCAGCTTCAAACTTGCAGGTAACGAGGACAGACATAAAATCTCGGTTAAGTTCGATTTTGGGCCGAATCGGATTATTTGCCTTGGAGTTACCTGTCCTTGAGCATAAAAAAATACGTTGTGACCACGATAGCAACTTTATTTTTATTCATATCAGCTTCAAACTTGCAGATAACAAGGACAGGCATAAAATCTCGGTTTAGTTCAATTTTGGGCCAATCGGAATATTGACCTCGGAGTTACGTCACCTTGAGCGACAAAAAAATTGCCCATAGACTTAATTAGGGAAAATGTTGCGACTAGGATAGCGACTTGAATTTTTTTCAGATCAGCTTCAAACTTGCAGGTAACGAGGACAGACATAAAATCTTGGTTAAGTTCGATTTTGGGCCGAATCAGAATATTTGCCTTGGAGTTACCTGCCCTTGAGCATAAAAAAATACGTTGTGACCACGATAGCAACTTTATTTTTATTCATATCAGCTTCAAACTTGCAGGTAACGAGGACAGGCATAAAATCTCGGTTAAGTTCGATTTTGGGCCGAATCGGAATATTGACCTCGGAGTTACTTGACCTTGAGAGACAAAAAAATTTGCCCATAGACTTTACGTAGGGAAAATGTTGTGACAGAAATAGCGACTTGAATTTTTAGCTCACCTGAGCCAAAGGCTCCAGTGAGCCGATAGTATACCAAGGCTCCGGAGTCCGTCGTCTGTCGTCCGTCCATCCGTCGTCCACACTTTCAATGAAGCATATCTCAGAAGGCAGTCGACCAATCTTGTTTAAATTTTATGTGTAGCACCATTGGGCAAGGGGAAAGGCTGCATTAGGTTTTGGAGCTAGTCTGGTTCATTTGTTCCTTCATTCTTCTTTTTCTCCATATAGAGATAATAGACCAATGTTAAATTTTTAATCAAAGATTTCTCAGGAACTATAAAAGCTAGAAGCATCAAATTTGGTATTCAATAGAATAATGATGACTTATTTTGTGTAAGAGACATTGGGCTTTCTCAGCTTATTTGTTCATCTGTTCTTTCATTCTTCTTTCTCTCCATTTTGACCAATGTTAAATTTTCGTCAAAGATTTCTCAGGAACTATAGAAGCTAGAAGTCTCAAACTTGGAATGCAATGCAATAATCATGACTTATATCCTGTAAGGGTCAATGGGCTGGATTCTATTAGCAGATTTAGTAGTCAAGTCTGTGAATTGTTAAAACTTAAGTTCCTCAGGTGAGCGGTTTAGGCTCATTGAGCCTCTTGTTCTGTATATTCTACACATTTTTGGGATCCATCTTGAAAGTGTGTTCTATCCAAACCATGTTATAATGAACAGTGTTTTATCATATGACGTCGCGTCTGAGAGTGTAATAACACCATGTAATATTTTCGAAAATCCACTAGTGGATTAAATATGCAAATTAGCTAGATTCATCCCGTAACGTTACATGTATGACGTCCTTAACGACGTCGCTTTTACTAATGGCGGAATATTGATATTTTGTAAAAAATCGAGAATAAAATGCATTTTAAATGTCATATGATAAATAGAATCTTGCATTCGTGCTCATGTATTATTGAATTTATTAAAATCGTTGAGGAAAAGGGATAAAATGCTCGGCAAAGCCTCGCATTTTATCCCTTTTCCTCAACTCGTTTAATAAATTCAATAATACATGAACACTCATGTAAGATCCTCTATATAATGAGGTTGTAGTGTATTTTGTGTATGTATATTTTATGTGTATGTACATTTTCAGATAAAAGCTGGAATTAGAACAGTAAATCCTAAAGAAGAGAAATATATGCAACCTGATCCAAAGTTCAAAATATCTGTAAGTATATTGGTAGACTAGCTGATTCTATTCTGATTGGTTCAGCATAGCTATAAGTATTGATAGAAAGAAATATATGCAACCTGATTCAAAGTTCAAAATATTTTACCCATAAAATGCCAATCACAACTTTTGTCGTCTGCTTTGGCGGCTGCCGGTTACCTTTAAGGCAATTTTTTGCAAACTGTGGACCCAGATCAGAGTCTGACCTGGGCCCACACTGTTTGCCTGTATGCAAAAATATTTTTAAAAAGTTTGCAAAAAAATCGCAGACGACATTTTCAGAGGCATTTTAAGGGTTAAGTGTTGATAGAGGAGTGCATACAACCTTATTCATTGCTCAAAATATCTGTTGAGTATTTGTTGAGATAAATATATGCAACCTGATTCAGAGTTTAAAATATATACAAATATTAATAGGGAGAAATACCTGTATGTACAAATATTAATAGGGAGAAATACGTGTATGTACAACCAGATTCATACGCCACCAGATCCAAATTTGAAAATACGTGTAAGTATAAGTACGAGAGAGAAATATATGCAAAGTTTGAAATATCTTTAACCAATAAAATGCCAATCATGACAATTGTCATCTGCTTTGCCGTCTGCTGGTTACCTTAAAATATTTTTTTGCAAACTGTGTGGACCATGATCAGTCTGATCTCGGCCCACACTGTTTGCCTGTATGCCAAACATTTTTAATAAGGTTGCAAGAAGATTCAGCAGATGACATAAGCAGACAACATTTTCAGATGTTGTTTTCCTTGGCAGCTTAAGGGTTAAGTATTGGGAGAGAGAAAACTATGCAACAAGATCCAAATTATAACAGATGTAAGTTCTGGTAGAGAAATATATGCAACCAAATCCAAAGTTCAAAATAGTTATAAATATTTGTAGAGAAGTTCAAAATACCTTTAAGTATTGGCAGAAAGAAAACTATGGAACCAGATCCAAATTTCAAAATTGTTAAGTATTGGTAGAGAAATCTATTCAACCAGATCCAAAGTTCAAAACGTCTGTGTATTAGTAGAGAAAAGTATATGTAGCCTTTCCGAAGTTCATAATATCTGTAAGTATTGGTAGAGACAAATACAATGTATATGCAACCTGAGCAAAAGTTAAAATCCCTGCAAGTACAATGTATTGGTAATTGGTGGAGAGAAATATATGCATCCTGACACGAGTTTAAAATATCCCAGTACAGGATTAATAGTGACAAATGTATGCATCCTTGTCCAAGTTCAAAATATCTATGTATTGGTGGTGACATCTATGCATCCAGATACAAATTTCAATGTATCTAAATATTTGAAGAGAGCACTTTATCACACGGGGTATTCGACTACTTGGAACGCAGACGGATACCAAAAACGCCGACTGTTTACCTTGGATTTGAAAGAGGGTGAGTCGATAAAATCATGTTTTTTGCGACCCTATTAAAAAAATCAGTTTTGATTTTTTGCTGTATTCTTCTGGAACTGTCACAGCTGTTTCGTAATGGTGCTTTTAGCTACGATAGATTACATGAAAGCGTCTTATAGACAACTAAAATGCAAAACATGCACAATTTCTAAAAGAATTAGTGTAAGTACCAGAAATGAAACCGATTTATCCAAAGATGCCATTGTAGCTTGAAAGAGAAATAGTCCTTGTTCAAAAATAAACTCCTTTATACTTGTGCCATACGTTGTTCGGGCAGCAATAAGCATGGACTTGAGTGCACCATGCTGAAAGAAGATAATATTTACGACAGACGGATTTCTTTGATGTTACCATGAAACGCAGACGATGGATACCAATGACGGATTTACAATTAATGCCTAAATCAATGCCTACTTCCATATCTCCTTAATTTTGAGGTCCAAAAAGCACGGTTATGAACAGTGTTGAATATTTCCCATGCCGTATATAAACAACGATGGTGAAAATAGCGTAAGACGAGTAAATGGTTACTCTCTCTCTCTCTCTCTCTCTCTCTCTCTCTCTCACTCTCTCTCTCTCTCACTCTCTCTCTCTCTCTCTCTCTCTCTCTCTCTCTCTCTCTCTGCATGTGTCTGGTATGAAGAGGAACAGTCAGAGAGCCTTTCCTTGGTTCTAATATTTTTTTACTATAATAGTTCCACATTTTATTGAATAAAATAATAAAAAATAGCCATCGAAGAGATGGCAAATCCCCCCGACCAAAAGCCAATATGGCCTTCAGAAGATTGTTCACCAATAGAAAATGCACCAGAATTAAACCAGCAATATATCACAAAAGTTACTGCAGTTATGGCATTCACAAGATTATACTGTCAGGTGAGATAACTAAAAAACCAGGGCACTCAGAATTGTGGTTCTTGCGCATGACATGCCTGCCTAAGCTCATGTATTTCTGTACAAAGTACCATCAATATATCTCAAAGGGTATTTGAGATATGATGATCAGAAGCTGGTCATACTGTTATATTGGAAAGGTAGGTAACTCAAATACCACAGCACCAACAGTTGTGTTTCTTGCACATGACACCCCTTCTGTACCTTGTATACAATTGCGCCAAGTTCCTTGAATATATCTCAAAGGGGGTTGGAGCTATGGTCATCACAAGGTTATATTGGCAGGGGAGAATACTCAAAAGCCAGAGCACCCAGAGTTGTAATTCTTGAGCATGACACCCTTGCTTAACCTCATGTACATCTGCATCAAGTACCACCAATATATGTCAAATGGTATTTGAGGTACGGTGATCACAAGGTAATCAGACTGTTATATTGGAAGGGGAGATAACTCAAATATCATAGCACCCAGAGTTGTGGTTCTTAGGCATGAAGCGCCGTCTCAACCTTGCATACAAGTGGCCATCACAAGGTTATATTGTCAGGGGAGATAGTTAAAAAACCAGGGCACCCAGAGTTGTGGTTCTGGCACGTGACACACCTACTTAAACTCATTTATAACTGTACCAAGTACCATCAATATGTGGCCATCACAAGGTAGTGATTCTATATTATTGGAAGGGGAGATAACTAAAAAACCATGGCACCCAGAGTTGTGGTTCTTATGCATGACACACCGTCTCGGCCTTGTGAAACAACTGTGCCATGTATCATTAATATATCTTAAAGGGTGTTGGAGTTATGGCCATCACAAGGTATTCACTCTATTTTATTGGAAGGGGAGATAACTCAAAAACCATGGCAACCAGAGTTGTGGTTCTTGTGCATGACACGCTGCCTCAGCCTTGTGAACAGCTGTGCCAGGTGTCATCAATATATCTCAAAGGATATTGGAGTTATGGCCACCACAAAGTAATCATTCTATTTTATTACAAAGGGAGATAACTCAAAAAGTATGGCATCCAGAGTTCTGGTTCTTGCGCATGACACGCCGTCTCAGCCTTGTGAACAATTGTGCCAAGAACTATCAATGAATCGCAAAGGGTATAGGAGTTATGGCCATCACAAGGTTGCGTCTACGGACGGACGGACGGACAGACGGAAGGACGCCAGGCTGATCGCTATATCCCCCGAACCTATTCGGTCGGGAGATAAAAAGAGAAATTACAACTCACAGAGGATTTTCCAGATAAATCATTCATAGAGGATTTTCCAGATAGACCACAAATCGGCTGATAAATGTTCGAGGTTTCATGCAAGTATTCTAATGTTTGACGTTTCATTCCGTTATTCTATTTAGAAGTCTATCTCTAGACCCAAGCAAGTTTTTTCTTCGGATGTTTGTGAAGGGCAGGAAACTGAAGAGGCAGGAAACTAAAAAAGTCTGATCGACAGTGGTGGTTCTTGTGCAAATATATGTATATGCGCATTTAAACTTCTAAAGTCTATCTTAACCATGCCGTCTCTCACTGCTGTGGGTTCTAACCTCGCGCGGGTCACATTTGAGACGCCAAGTTCTGCAACGGATTGTCAGTAGTAGTGGTAAGAAGAAGAAGAAGAACCGCTACACAAATAAAAGTGGCGGATTTTATTCGAGACGATCGTGTATAGGAAATGTGAATGCAATCCGTCAAAACTGTTCGTGAGAAAGCAGGTTTCAACTGCTGACGGATAGATGTTGCTCCAACCTGTTCATGTTTAAAAGCTGTTGTGCATCTGCAGGCTATTGCACAAAATGCGTGATACTTCTTAATTTCTGTCATTCTTAGCAAACTCTAGACATTCATGACACTGTTTGTTCGAAATATTTAGACATGTTGCGCATTCATTCCATTACATGTCATATTAAATCATTTCTGCAACGAGATGCATCTGAAAGCAATCAGATTGTACAGCTACACATGTTGATATGATTCTTACCTGGTCGCAGGCGCCTTTCATGATGCATGTACCCATATATGACAACCAGAATCTTCCACATAACAATACTTGACAGGCGGGTTTCTCCTTTGTTTTATTTGTTGCAAGTTTGTTTTTTTTTTTCAAATAGACTGGCCGTTTAAGCAAACGGTGTACGTAGACAAATCACCGATTTTGCGGCGTCTCAACTTGATCTGCATTGTCATATTTGACAAATATTGATCTCATACTACACAGCTTAATCGCTCAGACAGCTGACCAAATATTTACACTTACGCCCTGAGTTTCTGCCACTTTCATCTTGGAATTTTGCAAAAAAAAAAAAAAAAAAAAAAAAAAAAAAAATGCATAGTTGCTATTATGTTAGATGTACGGAACCCTGGAAGGGACATGATTTTTTTTTTATAATTTTATAAGTTGTGCGCACAAGATAATATTTTGTTCGCACAACTTCCCAAGCTCTATGTTGTGCAAACAAGATAATATGTTGTGCGAACAAGATATTATCTTGTGCGCACAAGATAATATGTTGTCCGCACAAGATAAATTATGTTGTCCACACAAGATAAATTATGTTGTCTACACAAGATATCTTGTGCGCACAACATATTATCTTGTTCGCACAAAAATAATATCTTGTTCGCACAACTTAATATCTTGTTCGCGCAACATATTAAAACAAATCATGTCCCTTCCCGGGTTCCGTAAAGATGCTTCAATTAAAATCATCAAACTGCGAGATATAGACAGCTCCCAATGAGAGGTCTCATCTCGGCATACTGTGCATAGGCATCTGTAAAAACACCATGTTTTACATGCAGGTACTTTGTATTCATTCCGTTTCGGTATTATATCCCATATATGTCAATTAGAAGCCTCCGTGGTGCAGAGGATAATCTACTCGCTTCGCAAACCAGTGGTCGTGGGATCGATTCCGGGCTTCACCAGACTTTCGGGTCTTTAAACAGAGGTTCCGTCTCCATATGATCTTGTTGTTGGTGGGGACGTAAAACTCAAACGCAATCGCCTATAGGGGTTTGAAGAGATAGATGGGCTGCATGATGCATCCACGCAGAGCTGAAACCGACCGCACACGAGCACTGGTAAACAGCTTAGAGGATCTAAGCATGCCCAGGCAAAGTGATGCGAGTCGGACTGCCCATGCTTATAAACCCAATTGGTTTCATTGGGCGACATGGCTTGAGTTGCCATTTCATCTCAATGTCGGGTAAAAGTTCCAAAACATTGGAAGCAGCATCTCCAAAATGACCTAAATAGTGTTGACGGGACCGTTAATAAAAATCAAAAAAGAGTTCCTTTTAGAGCAATGAAAACATTCATAAGAAAGAAGATGGGTCATACTACGTAGTTTCGGCTAATAAAGCCTCATCAGTGACCCTGTAATGATCCAGCAAAGAAAGCCAGAGAAAACATACTGTAATTTTGCGAATTTCGAATAGGCAGTCGATTCAAAGACTGATATAAATCATAATGGGGTCCAAATAATTAAAGACCTGTCTAGAACATGAGTCTAAACCAATAATTTATTTCTGATTTCTCAGAATATTCACGCTGATCTCATAGGACCAAAAGTAAAATATAAACTGCAAGTTAAACCTCAATTCAAACAAACAAATATCCTGGCAATATTTAATTTTGAACAACTGTTTGGGCATTCATTCTTTTCTGCTAAAGGGGGTGGGGTGAGGGAAACAAACTATTCTTCGTATGTTTTAATCCATATGTGACATGGAGTCTTCCACCTAGTAAGTTTGGAGTTGTCACTTCCTATTATTAGGGTGTCAGGTTTGTTTTTATTTGTGGCAAATTTTACAAAAATGAATTTTCTTTTAGCAAACAATGTAGACCCAGATCAGACGCCGTGTCTGATCTGGATCGGCACTGTTTGCTAATATCACAGAAGAGGGAATATATGGGTTAATTATATTGCCATTCGTTCAGGTGCGTCATTCTTTCCCGAATTTTTTCTATAAATTTCAAATTGTTTATCTAATAAGACCGATTCGTAATTTCGTAGGACCCGATTCTACCAACACGTACCACACACTGGAACGCCATATCAACGTCGTTGCAATTATGTTTGTTTGATTTGAGGTTTCACGTCCACGTCAACACTGTAAAGGTCATTTTGGAGACGTTGCTTCTAATTTTGTGGGACTTCTACCCGACATTGAGATGAAATGACATCTCAAGCCCTGTCGCCCAATGAAACCAATAGGGTTTATAAGCATGGACCGTCCGACTAGCACCGCTTTGCCTGGGCAGGCTTAGATCCACTAAGCAGTTTACCAGTACTCGTGTGCGGACCCGATTTAGCTCTGCGTGGACGCATCATGCAGCCCGTATATTTCTTCAAGCCCCTATGGGCATTGCAATAATGTATAATCATATTTATCTGTCAAAATAATGAAACAAACTTGTACAGTTCTAATACGATCTGTTTTGAGTTCGAGCCTGGCTAGGGTCAAATGTGAGACGCCAAGTTCTGCAACGGAAGGTCAGGTCGTTTTTTTTTCGGTTTTCGCCCACCTCTGATTAACGATCGGCTCGACATGAGTGAAATAATCTTGAAAGGGCCCTTAAACCAAAACCAAAAAAAAAAAAAAAAAAAAAAAACGATCTGTTTTGAAATTTAATGTACAGTGAAACTTCGATGACTCAAACACTGATGGCCCATTTACTACGGCCGAGTCGAACTCTTTCTTGAGTCCCTAGAAAGAAAATGCCATAACTGCAGATATAAATATAGTTTGACTGTGTAATTGTCTAATTTGATCTTGAAAATGTATGTTTTGTGTACTCACAAGAATCGCCTCGATGAGGCGATTCTAATGAGTACACACAACATGCATTTATTTTGAAGAAAACGGAAAATATGTCTGTATTCGGCCTCCTCCCCTAGCTCCAAGATCAACCCCCTGTGGCTCGAACCACCGTGGTCTCGAACAAATTTTCTTGGTCCCAAAAGTGTTCGAGCCATTGAAGTTCGACTGTATATTGATATTTATCTGTCAAAATAATGAATTTAAAAGTACTCTGCGTGGACTAAAGGTAACGAGAAGGACTGAATTCATGTCCGTGGTTGTTTTGTGGGACTACGCTATTAATATACCTAAGGAAATTTACAAATCGTGCCTATTTGATCGTAAAAGTATCTAACATTATGAAATCACAGATTTATGACACCTAATAAGAATTGACGGGTCATGTGCGCTACATAAAGTCATTTGCGCGAATATGGCCCACATGTGGTATTAAGACAAACCGTCACGTTGGTGTCTTTTGGCGAAAAGTGAAAGGCAATCGAATCGATTCCTGGTCATTGCCTTCCCTTCTACATCGAGAATACCCTCTTTGGTCGAGGTACACTGTGGTAAGACTCAGTGTCTAGATTAACTTTCCAATTAAACGAAAACAGAATGTATTTTACTCCTTTTTTATTTTTCCACGCTTGTGGTTTCCACGTCAATGGTAACCATAACTTTGTGCCGTCTGCATTGCATGGTATCTGTGCGGGTCGTCATTGGTATCCTTATTCGAACACCCTCATCAAGAAATTCACATCTATAATTCTAAAATCCTGCTTTTTGCTAATTCTAATAACGCATGGCAGGTACTCAATACATTAGTATTTTCTGCTATTCAGGAAACATTGGAAATTATGTACGAATTATTGCTGTGAAACTAAAAAAACTGTCGACTTGCATCAAGCATCTATATTTTCCCGAATAAAATAGGTCATAATTCGTCATTGACAGAAGGATTTGCATCCACAGTTCGTGGAAAGTATTCCGAGACAGTGCGAAACAGATTGCTATCAACATCTGTGGGCATCTATTTGATATATGCCCGTAAAATGCGATTTGTTCAACTCACCACGAATGTTTGTTGTTGTTTTTCCGTCGGCGTTTTTGGTATCCGTCTGCGTTCCAGGTAGTCGAATACCCCGTGTGTTTATGCAACCTGATCGAAAGTTCAAAATATCTGTAAGTATTGATAGAAATATATGCATTATGACCCTTTCAAAATACCTGTAAGTATTGATAGAGAGAAGTATATGCATCCTGATCCAAAGTTCAAAATATTTGTAAGTTTTGTTGGAGAAATATATGCTACCAGATCCAAAGTTCAAAATATAAGTTTTGGTAGAAATATATATGCTACTAGATCCAAAGTTCAAAATAGTTATAAGTATCAGTAGAGAGAAATATTTGCATCCTGGTTTGAGTTCAAAATATATTGCATCACAAAAACACCTATATAATTTTGACCCCACTGAACATCACTTTTACATACTAAAACTGGGGTTTACTGGGGCAAACCGTATTTTTGCTTATTTCTGCTCTAAAATACAGATTGTGGGTACTCGTTAGTACCCACGAGTACCCACAATCAATATTTTGGGCAGAAATAAGAAAACTAGCACAAAAGATTTTTCGGAGGTTAAGTTTCAATGTATTTGTTTAGGCATGTTTTCATAGTGGGATTCTTTATAGCGTCAGATTCTTTATAATTACAAAATGTTACGGAACAAATTATGACAATAATGATAGTTTGTCTTTCATTACTGAAAATGACGAATCTTAATCACATGCAAGAAATGCTACTGTTTTGTGTGTTCTGAGATGGCTGATGAGACCAATTCTAGGGAACAGATACTGTCAGGGTCCTTTGTATTATCATTGTAGGTGATGAAAAGAAATATAGATCGCGTATCTCAGCTCATATCAGCGATACTGGAGACAGCCCAATTTGTTCGCAGCTGTTTTAACTGGGACTCCCCGCTCAGAAGTATTACTGCCTTTGTTGTGAGTATTATAATTATAATACATGTAATACGGTTTTATCATCATGTGAACTAGTCCGTGAAATGAATACCTCTGCTCCAAGACATAGGTTGTGGGTGCTCGTTGGAACCGCCTCCTTGGACATAGGTTGTGGGTACTTTTTAAAATGTTCAAGTACATTTCTCAAGAACTACAATCACAGGTGCAAAATAGCCTTCTACAGCTTTAAAGCTCTGCATGCTGGGTATTTTTAGCTCACCTGAGAACAAAGTGCTTATGGTGAGCTATTGTGATCGGCCAATGTCCGTCGTCCGTTGTCAACAATTGCTTTAAAAGACTACTCCTCATAAACCCTTGGGCTAATTTTCATTTAAACTTCACAGGAATGTTGCCTAGGTGGCTCTCTACAAAAATAGCTAAAATGGTTCCACTCTGATGAACAAGATGGCCGCCAGATCTAAAAATAGAAAAATCTTTAGATGACTACTCCTCCCAAACCCCTGGGCCAATTTCATTCAAACTTCATAGGAATGATGCTTAGGTGACACTCTACCAAAATAGCTAAAATCCTTCTGCTCCAATGAAGAAGATGGCCGCCAGAGCTTAAAATAGAAAAATCTTTAAACAACTTCTTCTCCCAAACCCCTGGGCCAATTTCGTTCAAACTTCAATGGAATGATGCTAAGGTAACCCTCTACCAAAATAGCTAAAATCGTTCTGCTCTGGTGAACAATATGGTCACCAGAGCTAAGAATAGAAAAAATGTTGTAAATTTGCTTCAAATGCGAACTCCTCCTAAACCCTTAGGCCAATTTGTTTCAAACTTCACTGGAATGTTGCCAAGGTAACTCCCTACCAAAATAGCTGAAATCATTCCGCTCTGACAAACAAGATGGGCACCAGAGCTAAAAATAGAAAAAAACTTTAAACGACAACTCCTCCTGTACCCTTGGGCCAATTTCATTCAAACTTCATAGGAATGTTGCTTAGGTGACCCTCTACCAAAACAGCTAATGCTCTGATGAGAAAAATGGACACCATAGCTAAAAATAGAAAAACATAAATTTGCTTCAAATGCAAACTCCTCCTTAACCCTTGGACCAATTTGATTCAAACTTTACAGAAATGTTACGTAGGCGACTCCCTACCAAAAATAGCTAAAATGGTTCCACTCTGATGAACAGTATGGCCACTAGAGCTAAAAATAGAAAAAAACAATCTTCAAACAACAACTCCTCCTGTACCCTTGGGCCAATTTCATTCAAACTTCATAGGAATGTTGCTTAGATGACTAAAGTACTGAAATAGCTAAAATGAACCTGCTCTGATGAACAAAATGGCCACCAGTACTAAAAATAGAATAAAGGGAATTTGCTTCAAACACGAACGCCTAAACCCATGGGCCAATTTGATTCAAACTTCAGAGGAATGTTGCCCAGGTAACTCCCTACCAAAATAGCTAAAATCATTCCGCTCCGACAAACAAGATGGCCACCAGAGCTAAAAATAGATAAAAATCTTCAATGACAACTCCTCCTGTACCCTTGGGCTAATTTCATTCAAACTTCATAGACGACTCTCTTCCAAAATAGCTAAAATGATCCCACTTGGATGAACAATATGGCCACCAGAGTTAAAAATAGAAAAACATTGTAAATTTTCTTCAAATGCAAACTCTTCCTAAACCCTTGGATCAGTTTGATTCAAACTTCACAGGAATGTTGCCTAGGTGACACCCTTCCAAAATAGCTAAGATCATTTTGCTCTGATGAAGAAGATGGCAACTAGAGCTAAAACTAGAATGCACTAGAGACAGTCACATTCAGGTGAGCGAATCAGGGCCAGAAGGGCCCTCTTGTTTGCAGTAGACGGCATTTTGAAATATTTTCCTAATTTTCCCAGAAAACAGGATTTGACACCTCATGCAAATCGTCTCCTATGGAGACGATTAGCATGAGATGTCAAATCATGGTTTTCTCGGAAAAATAAGAAAAATATCAACAGCTTATCGTCTGCTGAATTAGCTTAGAGAGTGCTAAAGGTTAAAAGGTGAGAATCTATGCCCAGTGGGTGTGAAATAGAAGTGAAAGTAGAAGCGAAAGCAATGATCAGGAATCAATACAGTTAACCCACACCTCCAATCAGACACACCAAAGGGAAAGAAACACAAACATGAAATAACTAGACCCTAATGGAAACATCACTAGCAGAAAGCCAAAAGGACAGTTACTTTCCCATAAAATGGCCAATTGGCTATCCAAAACAAAAATATATAAGCGATACACACATTCAAAGATGAAATATAACAAAAATTAATCCCGACAGAAGAACCGCCTTGAATTCTTTCTTTCATTCCTTATCCTGCTGAAAAAATTAATTTTGCCACACCTATTTCTGACTATCAACTCATCAAATTACTTGATATAATGTATTCACTCAAATTCACTAACTGAATAATAAACAGTGTACGGTAATTAGGGCCCCACACTGAAAGTGTGGGTGCCCTATAGTAATCACTCTGTCCGTCCGTCTGTCTGTCTGCACCAACGAAACGACATTTAGGGGGCAAAAAATTTGGACAGTTTGACACTTAAGTATATATTCGTGAGTCCAAATGGGGTTTATTCCGTTATTTGGGTACTTAAGTGGCAAAAATTCGCTCTTAGGTGGCTTGCCGCTTAAGAGAATTTGCCGCTTAAGTAGTCAATATGCCGACGCCTAGCCACTTAAGTATCCGTTCGTGAGAACGTCCGTCTGTCTGTCTGTCTGTCCATCTGTCCGTCCACAAATTTCTGATAGCGCTGCAAAAATTATTCTGTCCGTCCACAAATTTCTGATAGCGCTGCCGGGGCCCTAGTCAGTTTCACTGACAGCTCTAGTTCTCCTATAATTTCGAACACCCTAAAAATTCGGACACCAAAAATTATTGACAAAAATAATTTCCAAAATACCTTTAAAATCTCGAACAGTGGCATTTTTATAAGACAGCAGTTTTTAGCTCACCTGAGCCTTTAGGCTCATAGGTGAGCTTATAGTATAGCCATGGTCCGTTGTCCGTCCGTCCGTCGTCCGTCCACCATTTTCAAAGATCTTCTTCTCCTATACTGCAGGGCCAATCAAAGCCAAATTTCATATGGAGCCTCAGTGGGATGGGGGAACGAAAGTTTGTTCGCGGGGTCTGGATCACATGACCAAGATGGCCGCCATGCCCATATATGGTAAAAAGCCTTCAAAAATCTTCTTCTCCAGAACCATAAGGCCAGTGGCCTTGAAACTTGGCATGTAGCATATGGTACTCGGGCCTTGAAACTTGGCATTAGCATATGGTACTCGGGCCTATCATAATTTGTTCAAATGGTGACCCTGGGTTGATCTTGACCTATTTTACAGTAATGTCAAATTTGCTGACTTAGGCTTTTGCATAGGAAAAAGTGAAAATAATGGATATTTAGGGAAACCATTGAAGACAGTGTCACCAAAATTTGTAGATTAGGTAAAGTAACTGAATACATGAAGATCTATGGGTAAGAAAGGTCAAGGTCATTCATTGACCTTAGACCAAGGTCACTCCGATTTCATATTTAAAAAAAAACATGTTTTCTCAGAAACTACTGAGCCAATTTAAGTGAAATTCAATATGGAGCTTTTGTGAGTTGAACAAATGAAAAGTTGCCAGTACGGTCTAGATCACATGACCAAGATGGCCGCCACGCCCATATATGGTAAAAAGCCTTCAAACATTTTCTTCTCCAGAACCGTAAGGCCAATGGCTTTGAAACTTGGCATATATCATATGGTACTCGGGCTCGTCATTGTTTTTACAAATGCTGACCCTGGGTTGACCTTGACCTATTTTATGGCAGTGTCAAATTTGTCATCTTAGTCTTTTGCATGGGAAAAAGTGAAAATAATGGATTTTTAGGAAACCATTGAAGACAATGTCACCAAATTGGTAGATCAGGTAAAGTAAATGAATACATGAAGATTCATGGGTAAGAAAAGTCATCATTCAGTGACCTGGGACCAAGATTAACCAGGTTCCATATTTCAAACAGTTTTTTCTCAGAAACCGCTGGCCCATTTCAAGTGAAATTTGATATGGATCCTTTATATGATGAACAAATGAAAATTTGCTCATATGGTCCAGGTCACATGACCAAGATGGTGGCCATGCCCATATATGGTAAAAACACTTCGAAATTCTTCTTCCCCAGAACCGTAAGGCAAATGACCTTGAAACTTGGCAGGAAGCATCTGGTATCATAATTTGTTCAAATGGTGACCCTGGGTTGACCTTTACCTATTTTACGGCAATGTCAAATTTGCGGACTTAGGCTTTTGCTTGGGAAAAAGTGAAAATAATTGATTTTTAGCTCACCTGAGCCTTTTGGCTCATAGGTGAGCTTATATAATGGTAGGAATAGGTGGAAAGTTTTATCACATTGTTAGACATCAAAATTTTGTCCCCACAAGTTGTGTACCCCTGCTCTGAGGCTATATACATATATAAAAATATTAAAATGTACACCAGGACCAGGTGTCAGGTGAGCGTTTACAGGACCACTGGTCCTCTGGTTAAAATTTCGAAAACTGAATTTCGCTGTGTAATTACCGATCCGTACTATGTTATAATCGCTTTAGTCACATTGGTGACGGTGCCTCCTGATGTGAAAACCAGCCACCAGAAGTGGTATAAGTGGATTATACTGGCCTGAGTCCCGCTGCGAAGACGCAGTCTGATAATCGTAAACCATATATGACAATGAACATACGTTTGGAGTGGTCCATTTCGAGTTATAGGCATGTTAGGTTTGTTTTTGTTAAGTTATATAAAAAAAAGAAATGTGCAAACTTTACGCAAATAGTGTTGACTCAGATCAGACACCGCATTCTGAGGCATCTGATCTGGGTCTAAACTACTTGCCACTGTCTCCATAATGGATAAGGTGACTTCAAAGAGTATCAGTGAAGGCCATTTTCCGAAGGTGCCGAGCCCTCCCCGTAAAATGCCTTTTTAGCTCACCTGTCACGTAGTGACAAGGTGAGCTTTTGGGATCACTTTTTGTCCGTCGTGCGTGCGTCCGTGCGTGCGTGCGTCCGTAAACTTTTTCTTCAAACGACATCTCCTCCTAAACCACTGATGGGATTTTGACCAAACTTCACAGGAATGATCCTTAAATGGTCCCCTTTCAAAGTTGTTCAAATGGTTCTGGTCCGTTGCACATATAGGTCACAGGAGCCCAAAATAGATTTTTTTCACCGAAAACTTAAAAAATCTTCTCTGAAACGGCAAGGCCCAGGACATTGATATTTGTTATGAAGCTTCATCTAGTGGACCCCTACCAAGATTGTTCAAATAATAGTGCTGGGGCCAAAAATGCCCCCGCACCAGGGCCCTTTGGTTTTACATGGGCTTATATAGGGAGAATCTTTAAAAATCTTCTTCTTTGAAACCGCAAAGCCCAGGTCTTTGATATTTGGTATGAAGCTTCATCTAGTGGACCCCTACCAAGATTGTTCAAATTACAGTGCTGGAGCTAAAAATGCCCCCGCACCGGGGCCCTTTGGTTTTACATGGGCTTATATAGGGAAAATCTTTAAAAAACTTCTTCTCTGAAACCGCAAGGCCCAGGTCTTTGATATTTGGTATGAAGCTTCATCTAGTGGACCCCTACCAAGATTGTTCAAATTATAGTGCTGGGGTACAAAATGCCCCCGCCCAGGGGCCCTTTTGTTTTACATGGACTTATATAGGGAAAATCTTGAAAAATCTTCTTCTCTGAAACCACAAGGCTTAGGTCTTTGATATTTGTTATGACACTTCAGCTAGTGGACCTCTAACAAGATTGTTCAAATTATAGCCCTGAGACCAAAAATGTCCCCGCCATGTGGCCCTTTGGTTTTACATAGACTTATATAGGAAAAATCTTTAAAAATCTTCTTCTCTGAAACCACAAGGCCCAGGTCTTTGATATTTGTTATGAAGCTTCAGCTAGTGGACCTCTACCAAGATTGTTCAAATTATAGCCCTGGGGCCAAAAATGTCCCTGCTCCGGGGCCCTTTGGTTTTACATAGACTTATATAGGGAAAATCTTGTTTTACATAGACTTCTATATTTAGGGTAAACCTTTAAAATCTTCTTCTCTGAAACCACAAAGCCCAGGTCTTTCATATTCGATATGAAGCTTCATCTTGTGGACCTCTACCAAGATTGTTCAAATTATAGCCCTAGGGCCAAAATTGACCCTGCCTGGGGCCCACTTGTTATACATTGGATCAGGTTAGCGAACCAGGGCCCTCTTGTTATAATGTCCTCCCTAAAATCAACCATATATTTCATTTGGGCTCAAATGTTATTGAGCGCGTCCTTTATCATGTTATTTGGGGAATCCCCACTGTGTCACTCACCACGCGTGAAGTGGTTTGACTACCTCATATTGCCGATACCGAGCCGCGTCAATCAAAAATGGAACTTCCAGAATACACCACCAGCACAGACTCTTAAGCGCATCTGCGCAAGTTGATCTGAGCCTTGGCTGTTCGGGCCACACCTGCGCTGTCTGATGAGACTTGGTTGTTTGGCCACATCTGCCCAGTCTGATCTGAGCCTTGGCTGTTTGCGCCGCATCTGCAACAGCGCGGAGTCTGATCTGAGCCTTGGCTATTCCCACCAATCTTAAATGGGGCTTCCAGCATGACTTAGACCGGATCTGTGCAGCCTGATCTTAGCCATGGCTGATCGTGCCGCATCTGCGGTAGCGAAGTCTTATCTGAGTGTCGGCTGTTCGCGCCAGATCTGTGACCCCGAAGTCTGATCTGAGAGTCAGCTGTTCGCATCAATCTTAAATGGCGCTACCAGCAAACAAGACCCTACACCTGTGCTGTTGGATCTTAGCGTTGGCTGTTCACGGCGCATCAGCGGCAGCTCAGTCTGATCTGAGCCTCGGTTGTTCGCGGCAAATCTGCAGCAGTGCAGTCTGATCAGAGCCTCATCTGTTCACGGCACATCTGCGGCAGCACAGTCTGATCTGAGACTCGGCTGTTCGCATCATTCCAGCATACTCGAACAACACAGACTCAGACTGCATCTACACTGGGAATAGATTCCGATTAATATGCCCCGGCAAGTTTTCTCTTAGCCACTTCATAATGTATTGATAACGGGAAATCTCATGGGTCAGCCATTACGGTTAAGCTTGACGACTTCTCGAATACGGTGCTGTTTTAGGAAATAAGACAGAACATGCCGATGCAGATATATTGAAAAATTACTATCAAAAATAAAAAAAATTCAGATGAAAATCATAAACCATATATTGTAGATATTTGCTAGAACAGCCTCGTCGAGGCAGTTTTAATGAATACCTACAACCTAATTCTACTTAAAAAGCTTATTTAGAAGGGTGCAGTAATTCTTTCTCCCAATTTCCTGCCCACAATGTCCTCTGGTCAGGGACCACCTTTGGGACTGTTCAAAAGTGGTCTTAAAAACCATTAAGACCGACCAAAGGTGGTCTTAATGTAGGAATTTTACTATAGTACTGGACGTGGTGCAATAAAGCTATATTCACAGAATGGAAAAGTCTGATCTTAGTTTTGTCTTGCCCAGAATCTCCCCAAATGACAGTGACGTGTGAAAAAAAATAAAAAAAAAATAAGTGAATAAAAGGTAAATTCCCGATCCTGAATCGATTGCAACATTAACCCAACTATGACAATGGAATATTCCACCTATTGAGTTTGGATTGGCCCTTTCCAATTATAGGGGTTTCAGGTTTGTTTTATGTAAAGTAAGTTTTACAAAAATTGTAGGTATGTTCAGCAAACAGTGTAGACTCGGACACTGTTACATTTCAATCTAATCTATATAACCAAAAGAACGTTGGTCATGTATAACCGCTCAATGCCGAATATATGGCCACGAGCTAGGTGTCAATTACAGATTCTTAATTGGGGGTATTCATCATTCACCTACTGTGCAATCAATACAACTGAAATTTATGACACTACACAGTTCATTAACCCATTTAGTACCGAAAACCCCAAAACGGGTAGTTGGCAAACAGTGCAGGCCCAAGTCAGATGCCACAGAACGCGGCGTCTGATCAGGACCTCCACTGTTTGCTAAATGTTCAACCATTTTCCAAATAAAGGAGCAGTCTCTATAAGGCTATTTTCATGGCCACAACCAATTTCCTTTAAACTTTGTAGCTTCGAATTGGTACATATTGGCTGTCTAATGGTGAATTTTTAGACTCTTTGGTCCACTGGTTTTTGCAGTATACACTATTAAAGTGGGTGGGGTTATGTCACCCCTTCAAGGGTATACCAACAAAAATGCTATTATTTTTGTTCAAAGTGCATGACAGGAGGCGATGTTTGCCGTATGCTTACTACCCTTTCAGGCATAACAGCCAGTGATAACAGTCTTATAAATTTCAAACAAGAAAAGAGTTTATACGCGCTTGTAATTTGTACCCAAATATTAGTAATTTTTATTCCCCAACTTTACGAAAAACCACAACACCTTTACAGTTTTCAACTTATTTCAAAGATCTTTCACAGATATAATGTTGATGTAATAGGCATTCTAGGTATATGTCAGAATTATTATTAGTTCATAAAACTTAAAGAGTTACCTGCCCCTGAAATTGGATTTTACCCATCTTTTTAAATCAGAGTGCATTTATACGTTTGTAGTACTCACAACTTCATTTGGAAGTGAATAAACCGATTCCATGCAAATATAATTAAATAGATGTGGACAAAGAACTCATTTGATTTAATAGTGCATGCTAGCAAGCACATGAGCACAACATCCCACAGTACGAGCACCACTTCTTCACCAACAGTACCATCCAGTGATTGGGTTCAGTCCTTGTGGTCTAAACACATTGCAAAACGAGCAAACAATTCTTACATAGTCGCAAACACATGGTATTTTACTATTGGATATTTTGTTGCTAAGGCCTTCCTCTTTGTAATTCTCCCATTAGCTGATTCGACAACCGATCTCACTTTGTACCTAGCCTTGAATCATTCGCCTCTTCAGTCTATTGCTTCTGAGATTTGGTTAGGAAGTGAAGCACATGAAATTGATTTCATAACCCTTTAGTATTTCTCTAACATCCCTGAATCATACATCAACTTTTGCAAATGTTCTATTTGGGGATTCAAATTCTGATGTTGCAATCGCAGTGGCTGATGGAACGTACATATATATTGAGAAGAGTGGAAACTACTCATTTCAGAGAAGATCTTATTCCGTACATAAAGGACAGCCTTTGCTGAAACCTATGATGCTTGTGGCCACTGATGGTTACATTTTGACTGGTGGGACCATATCTTGCAGATGGGAAAAACACAGATGCTAAGATTACCGAACACATGTTAAAGACTAATGCAGAAAATATTACTGACTGGTTTGAAGAGGATGATGTTCTTGTTGTAGACCGCGGCTTCAGGGATGCTATAGATATACTAAAGGATTTTGGAATCAATTCTCATATGCCTTACTTCCTAAACAAATCTCAAAAGCAACATACGACTGAAGAGGCAAATGAGTCAAGGCTAGTTACAAAGGTGAGATGGGTTGTCGAATCAGCTTATGGGAGAATTAAAAAGTGGAAAGCCCTTAGCAACACAATGCCCAATAGTCAAATACCATATGTTGGCGACTAAGGATTTTTTGCTCATTGTGCAATGCATTTAGACTACCTTTGGTAACAAGCAAAGATTCAGGCAAAGAAATTGCTAGAATAATGATGGCCCGAGCAAAAACTCCAAATAAGCTGCAGGATAAGGTTGTAACAAGAATTCAGCCGAAGGCTATGTCACGCCTGTGGGGCGCAAAGTCATCGAACCATGATATGTAGGTCAAGGTCAAACATAGATGCTTGCTCAAAAGATCCCATTCTCAAATGCAAGCTTGTACTAAGTATCATTAATGAAGCTCTAATAATTCTTGAGAAATGAACTTTAACATTAGGGTGAACGCTAGAGTGGTCACAATATTTTACAAAGTCAGTGAACCATGAAATTTCGGTCAAGGTCAAATATGGATGCTTGCATTTAAGTTGCCATCCCCAGATTCAAGTTTGCACCAAATATCATTAATGAAGCTCTTATAAATCTTGAGAAATAAACTTGACCATTAGGTTGAACGCTAGGGTGGTCGCAATATTTTACAAAGTCAGTGAACCATGAAATATAGGTCAAGGTTAAATATGGATGCTTGCATTAAAGTAACCATCCCCAGATACAAGTTTGTACCAAGTATCATTAATACAGCTCTTATAGTTCTTGAGAAATAAACTTGACCATTAGGGTGAACGCTAGGGTGGTCGCAATATTTTACAAAGTCAGTGAACCATGAAATGTAGGTCAATGTCAAATATGGATGCTTGCATTCAAGTTGCCATCCACAGATACAAGTTTGTACCACATATCATTAATGAAGCTCTTATAGTTCTTGAGAAATAAACTTGACCATTTGGGTGAACGCTAGGGTGGTCGCAATATTTAACAAAGTCAGTGAACCATGGAATGTAGGTCAAGGTCAAATATGGATGCTTGCATGTAAGTTGTCATCCCCAGATACAAGTTTGTACCAAGTATCATTAATGAAGCTCTTATAGTTCTTGAGAAATAAACTTGACCATTAGGGTGAACGCTAGGGTGGTCGCAAATGTTGACGCCTTGACGAACGGACGAACGAACGGACAGACAACCGGGCGCCTATATCGCGCCATGCTAATAGCAGGCGCGACAAAAAATGGCTGGGATAAAAAACGGGTTATTTGGAAAAAGATCGATGATGAGAAACTTGAGAATTTCCCAGAGATGACTGAGGATGAACTCAGGGATTTGAAACTGGGTATTTACCAGCTGAAACAAGCCAAATCATCATGGATCATATGAGATCATGCGCACAAAGAAGAAGATGGAGTTCTCAAAGCACAGATACGTTCTCGCCACACGTCTAATAAAACATATAACATGTGGGTTGAATATATACACAAGGACTGAACCCAATCACTGGATGGTATTTTGGGTGCAGAAGTTGAGCTCGTACCGTGGGATGTTGCGCACATGTGGCTTCTGTTCTCTGGTATTTGGGATATAAACGGAACAAAACAGAAAATAGTGAAGCAAAACCAAGCTGGGAACATATTGATTTTGTTTATGATGCTGCTGTTGACAAATGGAGTACATCTAGCGATTCAAAGGAAGATCAATAAATTAACAAATTCTTAAACATGTCGTGAGACCATACAGGCTTATATTTAAGCACAGTATCAGTCTAAAATGAGGTTCCACAACATGAGCAAAGCCTGCTTTGGTGGTCAAAAATGTTTGACAGTTGACAAATGTTCCATTTGCACCTGGAAATTAAGAGTTCATAAATACCCCCCCCCCCCCCCCAAAAAAAAAAAAAAGGAAATACTAGCATAGACTATCAAATCAGATGACTTCCTTGTTCACATCTATTTAATAATATTTGCATGGAATCGGTTTATTCACTTTCAAATGAAGTTGTGAGTACTACAAATGGATAAATGCACTCCGATTTAAAAAAAAAAATGGGTAAATCCAATTTCAGGGGCAGGTAACTCTTTAAGTTTTATGAACTAACAATAATTCTGACATATACCTAGAATGACTATTACATCAACATTATATTTATGAAAGATCTTTGAAATAAGTTGAAAACTGTAAAGGTGTTGTGGTTTTTTGTAAAGTTGGGGAATAAAAATTACTGATATTTGGGTACAACTTACAAGCGCGTATAAACTCTTTTCTTGTTTGATATTTATAAGACTGTTATCACCGATTGTTATGCCTAATAGGGTAGTATGCATATGGCAAACATCGCCTCCAGTCATGCACTTTGAACAAAAACAATAGCATTTTTGTTGGTATACCCTTGATGGGGTGACATTACCCCACCCAATTTAAAAGTGTATACAGCAAAAACCAGTGGACCAAAGAGTCTAAAAATTCACCATTACACAGTCAATAGGTACCAATTTGAAGCTACAAAGTTTAAAGGAAATCGGTTGTGGCCATGAAAACAGCCTTATAGAGACTGCTCCTTTTGATGAAAAACACAACCTGACACCCCTAAGTTTTGAAAACGAACTCCTGCTATTTATAAGGAGGAAGATTCCATTTGGCAAAAAAAGGGTTAAACATGATAGAGGTTAGCTAACGGTTACTGCTGGTCGACTGTAGAAATTGTTTTCATACGATAACACACCCCTGAAACACATTGCATTTTTCACATCTCCAAATTGGGTACTTTTTGATAAAAATCTGTGATATTTTTCTTATTAACACTGCAAACATAGGTTGTGGATGCTCGTTAGAACAGACTCACTGAGGCGGTTCTAACTAGTACCGACAACCTATGTTTTGGAGCAGAAAACCCTCCCCCAGTTGTCTATATATAAAGCGGGGGTTAGGGGGTATTCATATCACGGACTTGATCATGTGATGTGTCGGGAGATAAGGGCGGTCGGGCGGGAGACCGGAAGCTGGGGTTCTAAATCAGATTACCCCGACGAAATTGGGCGATATCATGTACGCATCTGCGCAGTCTGATCAGCGCCTTCGAGGGCTTGAGGTGACATTTCATCTGTGCAGAATGACCTGCGTCTTCGCTGGTCGTTTAGCGACCGGCACAGACTTGGATTACGGCCCCCGCCAATCGCGGCTTGAAGAAATAGACGGGCTGCATGGTGCTTACACGCTGAGCTTAAACAGACCGCACTATTTTAAAGATCTCTCGTTGTTCAGCTAACTGTTTTTAAGTGACATAGCCTTTTCCCATGCGACGTCTCATGATGTTCCGCAATTTTACTGCAGTGCATCACATTAGCATGTGCAGTTAAAGCAGCCTGAGAATGTTTTCCCGCCAAAACAAACTACATCATTATAGCGAGCAGTTGTTGCTTGTGAAAAGGCACAAACAGTTACTATGATTTCGTTTGTTTGATTTGAGGTTTAACGTCCCCGTCAACATTGTAAAGGTCATGTTTGAGACATTGCTTCCAATTCTGTGGGACTTTTACCCGACATCGAGATGAAATGACATCTCAAGCCCTGTCGCCCAATGAAACCAATAGGGTTTATTAGCATGGACGGTCCGACTTGCACCGCTTTGCCGGCGAGTTACTTTGATCGCTGGTTAGGGTACTGATCTTCGATTTTCTTGGTGGTTTCGCGTTTGTTTACCATGTCCATGTCGCACCAGATTGAACTTTAAAAAAAAAAGCACAGACGCATGAACGGTGAAGGCTCATATCAACCTGCGCATTCCCACATTCTGATCAGTGTCTTTGCTGTTCGTATGAGCCTTCCATTCAAATAACAACGCATTTGCTAGATGCTTATTTTGGGGGAATGTTGAATTTGGAAAGTAAGACGCGAGACCAGTGAACACTTGGATCAGCCTGCGCATCCACACAGTCTGATCAGAGCTTTAGCTGTTCGCATGAGTCTTCTGTGACATATGTACCAGTCAACTAGCAGCAAACGAAGATCAACCAACATTGACTTGATGCACAGGCTGATCTGATACTTATGTAGTAGAAAAGTTTTCTTTGCTCTTCGCCGGCTCAAATCCATGGAAATGTATAAATGCGGTGTAACCTCTGACTTGTAAATGAGGCTGTGACAGTTGAAGACTCACATCAGCCTGCGTAGCCTAATCAGAGCATTTGCGGTTTTGAACAAGCTTCTATGGTCTTTGGGGTATTAAAAGAGCAACAAGCGAAGAACATGGTAGGTCAGAACCTTAAAATTTCAAACAGCGGACTTTTTTTTTTGCCAGCTCGAATTTCTAAAAATTCGAATAGGGGCAAAAATAATTATTAGGGCCCCGCACTAAAAGTGTGGGTGCCCTATAGTAATCACTCTGTCCATCCGTCTGTCTGTCTGTCTGTCTGTCCGTCTGTCCGTCCACAAATTTTTTTATCCTCTGATAGCGCTGCTGGGGCCCTAGTCAGTTTCACTGACAGCTCTAGTTTAATTTTGTTCAAAATTATAGGAGAATTACCGTAGATCCTGATCAGCCATCTGCTTTGCAAGGATAGGGCTTATCACAGGATAAGGTTTAAGAGTAGCCTCATTTATAAAAGATTTGAAATACAAACAAAAGCCATTTGCTTTTTTTTTAGCTCACCTGTCACATAGTGACAAGGTGAGCTTTTGTGATCACTTTTCGTCCGTCGTCCGTCGTCAGTGCGTGCGTGTGTGTGTGTGTGCGTAAACTTTTTCTTCAAATGACATCTCCTCCTAAACCACTGATCGGATTTTGACCAAACTTCACAGCAGTGATCCTTAGGTGGTCCCCTTTCAAAATTGTTCAAATGGTTCCGGTCCATTGCACATCTGGGTCACAGGAGCTAAAAATAGATTTTTTAAATGAAAACTTTAAAAATCTTCTTCTCTGAAACCGCAAGGCCCAGGTCTTTGATATTTGGTATGAAGCTTCATCTAGTGAACCTCTACCAAGATTGTTCAAATTATAGCCCTGGGGGCCAAAATGCCCCCGCCCCGGGGGCCTTTGGTTTTACATAGGCTTATATAGGGAAAATCATTAAAAAATCTTCTTCTCTGAAACCACAAGGCCCAGGTCTTTAATATTTTGTGTGAAGCTTTACCTGGTGGACCTCTATTAAGATTGTTCAAATTATAGCCTACGGGCCAAAAATGCCCCCGCCCCGGAAGGCCTTTGGTTTTAAAAAGGCTTATACAGGGAAAATCTTTAAAATCTTCTTCTCAGAAACCGCAAGGCCAAGATCTTTGACGTTTGGTGTGAAGCTTCATCTAGTGGACCATTACCAAGATTGTTCAAATTATAGCCCTGGGGGCCAAAATGCCCCAGCCCCGGGGGCCTATGGTTTTACATAGGCTTATATAGGGAAAATCATTAAAAAATCTTCTTCTCTGAAACCGCAAGGCCCAGATCTTTGATATTTGGTGTGAAGCTTCATCTAGTGGACCTTTACCAAGATTGTTCAAATTATAGCCCTGGGGGCCAAAATGCCCCTGCCCTGTGGTCCTTTGGTTTTACATAGGCTTATATAGTGAAAATCATTAAAAAATCTTCTTCTCTGAAACCTCAAGGCCCAGATCTTTGATATTTGGTGTGAAGCTTCATCTAGTGGACCTCTACCAAGATTGTTCAAATTATAGCCCTGGGGGCCAAAAATGCCCACGCCCCGGGGGCCTTTGTTATTACATAGGCTTATACAGGGAAAATCTTTAAAAATCTTCTTCTCTGAAACCGAAAGGCCCAGATCTTTGATATTTGGTGTGAAGCTTCATCTGGTGGACCTCTACCAAGATTGTTCAAATTATAGCCCTGGTGGCCAAAATGCCCCCGCCCCGGGGGCCTATGGTTTTACATAGGCTTATATAGGGATAATCATTAAAAAATCTTCTTCTCTGAAACCGCAAGGCCCAGATCTTCGATATTTGGTATGAAGCTTTATCTAGTGGACCTTTACCAAGATTGTTCAAATTATAGCCCTGGGGGCCAAAATGCCCCCGCCCCGTGGGCCTATGGTTTTACATAGGCTTATATAGGGAAAATCATTAAAAAATCTTCTTCTCTGAAACCACAATGCCCAGGTCTTTAATATTTGGTGTGAAGCTTCACCTGGTGGACCTTAACTAAGATTGTTCAAATTATAGCCTTAGGGCCAAACAAGTCCCCGCCCAGTGGGCCTTTGGTTTTACATAGGCTTATACAGGGAAAATCTTTAAAAATCTTCTTCTCTGAAACCACAAGGCCCAGATCTTTGATATTTGGTCTGAAGCTACATCTAGTGAACCTCTTTCAAGATTGTGCAAATTATAGCCCTGGGGCCGAAAATGGCCCCACCCTTGGACCCTTTGGTTTTTCATAGCCTTATATAGGGAAACCTTTAAAAAATCTTCTTCTCTGAAACCACAAGGCCCAGGTCTTTGTTATTTGGTATGAAGCTTTACCTAGTGGACCTCTACCAAGATTGTTCAAATTATAGCCCTGGGGCCAAAAATTGCCCCCGCCCAGGGGGCCTTTGGTTTTCACCTAAGCTTACGTAGGGGAAATCTTTAAAACTTTTCTTCTCTGAAACAGCAAGGGCCAGGTCATTGATATTTGGTGTGAAGCTTAATCTAATGGACCTCTACCAAGATTGTTAAAATTATAGCCCTGGGGCCAAAAATGCCCCCACCCCTGGGGCCTTTGGTTTTACGTAGGTTTATACATGGAACATCTTTAAAAATCTTCTTTTCTGATTCCGCAAGGCCCAGATCTTTGGTATTTGGTGTGAAGCTTCATCTAGTGGACCTCTACCAAGATTGTTCAAATTATAGCCCTGGGGCCAAAAATGCCCTCACTCTGGAACCCTTTGGTTTTCATAGGCTTATATAGGGAAAACCTTTAAAAATTTTCTTGTCTGAAACCAGAAGGCCCAGGTCTTTGATATTTGGAATGAAGCTTCATCTAGTGGACCATTACCAAGTTTGTTCAAATTATAGCCCTTGGGCCTAGAATGTACAGGTAACACTAATTCTCAGGTGAGCGATTCAGGGCCCTCTGGGGCCTCTTGTTTTTTTTTTGAGAGTACAGTAAAATCCCTATATTAAGACCACCTTTGGGACTGTTCAAAAGTGGTCTTTCAGACCACTTTTGAACAGTCCCAAAGATGGTCTCCCACTAGAGGACACTGCATGTAGAAAACACAAAAAAACTACCTGAAACCTTATAAATCTGCTGTAAAAAGGACAATTTGTCTTTATTTTAGGTGGTCTTAATTGCAGAATCTCACTGTATTCTCCCTTGGATAATTATCCGGGTCCAGTTGTTCAAAGCATCGTTAGCTTAACAAGCTCGTTAGTGGTCATATTGTTAACTCTTCTAGCAAGTACAATATCGTAAATTTTGTTATTTTTGCTGAAAAAATGTCAGCATATTTGCCATATTTAAGGATCAAATTTTTAACAATACGTTAACTAATGACGTCATTAGTTTTGAACAACTGGCCCCAGGTAATTAATTCATTTGTATATATGTTTAATTTCAGGTTTTTCTTGTGATAGTTTGGAATTTTGAATTATACATGCTTCCTATATCATTACTGGTGTTATTCATGAAAAATATGTTTACAACAACTCTCGCATACAACTACGGCAAAGAGCCAGAGATGGATGTAAGTATACAGCATATAGACAAGGTTTAAAAAAATGTCTTTTTTTTGTCGCGCCTCCTATTATATTGCGACCACCCTAGCGTTCACCCAAATGATCAAGTTAATTTCTCAAGAACTATAAGAGCTTCATTACTAGTACTCGGTAGAAACTTGTATCTGGAGGTGGCAATTTAAATGCAAGCATCCATATTTGACCTTGACCTACATTTTATGGTTCACTCATCATCATCATCAACAGATTTTTGATTAACGTGCAGGTACAGGGGCAACGTCCACATAAGTGGGCCCCCTTCCAGGTAGCTGGCTTGCTGCACGCATGGCAGATCTTACACCAGATCTCCAGGCCTGTCTATCATGAGGATCGATAGCAGAGAGCTTCCATTCTCTGCAATCTCTTTCTGTCAGCTGCTTCCAGGTCATCTTGGGCCTTCCAGGCCCCCACTTTCCACCTACCTGTATGTCACAGGCAGTCTTGACTGTGCCGTCAGAGCATTCTACATGTCCATACCAGCAGAGCCTTCTCTCTTTCAGGATGAGGTCCAGGTCCTCAATGCCAAGTGTCCTGTGGCTTGACATTGCAGCTCTGTCTGATCATTGCCGTGTCATTCCGCTGAAGACGGAGGTCTGGCTTTGTCAATGGCCATGTCTCACTGGCATGGAGCATTGCGCCTCAGCACACAAGAGCTGTACACACGGCCACGTGTCTTGAACGAGAGGTGGTGGGAAGAGAGAACTAGTAGTAACTCATTGAATTTCTTTCAGGCTGTTTTCACACATGTTGTGGTTGAAAGGTCGCAACCACCCGCTGCTGAGAGCATATCACCTAGGTAGCAAAAGTAAGCTACAACCTCCATTTTGTCGGATCCGACTTGGACTTCTCTCTGTGTTCTGCCATCTAAGGGTCGTGCAGTTCCTTGGCACCGTGCACACCTGTAATCAGGGTCCTCTATCAAGCGCTTGAGCCCACTACATTTCTTGTGCACCCAGAACTTGCAGCCATTACAAAAGATACTGTTGCTGCCCACTCCAGTGTGACATACAGCGCATGGGAACTGGCCTGTACTCTGCAGGAGGTCCAGAACTGAACCACAGATCATGATCTTTGTCTTTCCTGCATTCACTCTCAGCCCTTTCGCCTCCATTGCGTCTTTCCAAGTTAAGAGCCTCCTGACACATTCCTCAAGGGATTCAGCTATGATGACAAGGTCATCAGCATACAGGTCCTCGCAGGGGACTCCAGAGCGGATTTTGTTTTGTTTGATTTGAGGTTTAACGTCCCCGTCAACACTGTAAAGGTAATTTTGGAGACGTTGCTTCCAATTTTGTGGGACTTTTACCCGACATTGAGATGAAATGACATCTCAAGCCCTGTCGCCCAATGAAACCAATAGGGTTTATTAGCATGGACTGTCCACCTCGCACCGCAGTTCCTGGACAGGCTTAGATCCTCTAAGCGGTTTACCAGTAGTATTGTGCGGGCCAGATTCAGCTCTGCGTGGGCAGAACTCGCATGACTTTGTAAAATATTGCGACCACCCTAGCATTCACCCAAATGGTCAAGTTAATTTCTCAAGAACTATAAGAGTTTCATTGATGATACTTGGTACAAGCTTGCATTTAAGAATGGCATCTTTTATGCAAGCATCTATATTTGACCTTGGCCTAGATGTCATGGTTCGATGACTTTGCGCCCCCACAGGCGTCACATAGCTTTCGACAGAATTTTTGTTGCTGGATAGTAAAAAAAATCCTTTCATTTTTCAAACCGTGTCTAGAAGTTTCTAAAATGTTTTATGATGACGGTATTTGCTCCAATTGCAGCAAAGTTCAAAACTAACTTCGAAAAAAAAAAATTATTAAGTGACCTGACCCCCAGCATCAATGAAACAAAAAAAAATCAAGACACACTATGGCCTAATAATAAGAGCATTAATGTGTGGGAGCAGAAGGTTTTTGTTTGGGGTTTAATGGCCTAGTCAACAATATTAAGATTATGATTTTCACCATCGTCCTGCTGAATATTTAAATATGCCAACCCACTACTGATTAGCAACCAATCAGATTTCTTATGCAAATTATTGCGACAAATTCATAAACTGAAGATCCAGATCAGATCAGAAGCCATCTGATCTGGATCTACTTTGTTTTAATCCAGGCTCAGCAGAACAAGGGTTAATTAATAGACATATTGCGATAGAACCACAATTGCTGAAGCTGGCCTCGATGGCTCAGTCGGATGCAGGTACCTCTGGTGGTCAGAAGGTCCTGGCTCGAAACCCGATGGGTCCGCAATATCCTTTCCTGGAGATTGATCTTGACATATTTTCTAAGGTCTTTCTCTCCCTTCCACTGATTCAAGAAGAATTGTCAGATTCTGGCAAAAAATAATGCACTGTACTAGAAAAAATGCTAATGGATAGGCCTGCCCAGGAAAGGTCTGGCTAAGTAAACCGACCGGCTGGGCATGATCTACAAAGTGTTGTCCAAACCAAACCAAACCAAAACAGTGATTGCATCTGCCTTCAAATTGCACCAGTCTTCATTTTAGTAACACAGTATATAGTCAGCTTACTGGTACCTGTTTTCTAAACACTCTAAGCCATCGTTACCTTAGGTGATCAATGTTTTTTCTTCAACTCAAAGTTATTAAGTGCAGTAGCTTTACATTGCACCAATGTGACTATCACAGAATTGTACAAAATCCTGGTATCTGTTATTTATATCAATACTATTTTTATCATTGTGAGGTCAGATTGTTGTGTAAAGAGAATTATCTGTAATTCTAAAATGTACTCGTGTGTTAGATTTGGCAAACAGTGTTGTCACAGATCAGACACTGCAAAATCTGCAGCCTCTGACCTGGGTCTACACTGTTTTCTTAAAGTTCAGGAATTTAACCCATAAAATGCCAATCACGACAATTGTCATCTGCTTTGCCATCTGCCGGTTACCTTAAAGGTAATGTTTTTGCAAACATTGTGGACCCAGATCAGACTGCTCCTGTAGGAGCATTCTGATCTGGGCCCACACTGTTAGCCTGTATGCAAAAATATTTTTAAAAAGTTTGAAAAAAAATTCAGCAGACGACATAAGCAGAAGACATTTTCAGATGTAGTTTTTCTTGGCGTCTTAAGGTTTAAGGGTTAAAAGAAACAACCTAAGCCCCTGCTCAGGACCATCTTCCCACCCTACACTCAGAGACGAGTGACCCACCAGTGCTGTCAGTCCTTTTACTTTCTTTAATTTCTCAGGATTATGAGTACGAGGATGAAGACCTAGATGACTTAGATGACAAAGAAAAGGTAGGTTTATCATTGCATTTTAGTTTTACATTACGAAAACACACCTATACAAATACATTGTAAACTTTACCACTGAAAAAACGAAAATTTTAAGATGATAAATTGGACTTATTTCTTACTCTGATCAAAATATACATTGTCGGTACTGGTTAGAACTGCCTTATTGAGGTGGTTCTAATGAGTACCCACAATCTATATTTTAGAGCAGAAATAAGAAAACTAAGGTATACCCCTGTAAACCCCCGTTTTACTAAATAAAAGCAGGGTTCAAGGGGATTCAAATTATATAGGCATGTTTTCATGATGAGGAAATGAAACAAATGGCATGTATTTCAAGTAAAAATTCAAGTCACATTTCAGTAATAAATGATAAATTATTAGTGGTGTTGCCAGAAAAAAATATTATGCACATCGAGGAAAATCTTTGAGAGATTGGGGCTAATCTAAAAAGGTAGCAAGTTGATCTTGATGGGAGCAAGTTATTTTCATTTAAGAGCAGTCCCTTTAATATGTAATGGAAAAGAACCTCTGATTAACGATCGGCTTGATGTGAATGAAATAATCTTGAAAGGGCCATAACCCCCCCCCCACCAAAAAAAAATGTAACGTAAAAAGTGATTTCTTTTAAATGCAAATAATTTACATATGGATCTTACATGGGTGTTCATGTATTATTGAATTTATTAAACGAGTTGAGGAAAAGGGATAAAATGCAAGGCTTGGCCGCCTTGCATTTTATCCCTTTTCCTTAACAAGTTTAATAAATTTAATAATACATGAGCACGAATGCAAGATTTTATTTATCATATGACATTTAAAACGCATTTTATTCACGATTTGTGTACAAAAATGGCAATATTCAGCCATTAGTAAACCCAATGTCATTTAGGACTTCGTACATGTAATGTTACGGGGCATATCTAACTAATTTGCATATTTAATGCACCAGTGGATTATAGAATTTATTACACGACTTTATTATATTCTCAGACACGATGTCATATGATAAAATGTGCTTAATGGGCTATTCCTTTCCAAGTACATGCATAAAACTGTTTTATAACCTCTTGGCCAGGTGGTTTCTCTGGCCCCAAGGTTAAAAAAAATCTCCTCAGCTTAGATGAGCATGAAATTTGTCCTGCTCATAAATTAAAAAAAAATGTCAATAACAAATAAGAGAGGACAGATAACATTCTGCCTCATCTGAACAGGAAAAGTATTTCAGTTGTTTGTATTTTAATAATTGAGAGCATTACAAATTTCATGCTCAACTGAACTGAAAAAGTTTTTTAAGCATGTGATCTGGGCTTCAATTTTTTTTTTCACTTAAGTTTGATAATAGGAGAAATATTTCTGAATGTCAGTATCATCAGTTTTGCTCACCATTGAATCTGTTGTATCTATTCTGTATGAAATGTCTTTTGTGGAGATCATTACGAAAACACGCCTATACAAATGATTAAAAAATTTTCCTCCAAAAATTTAAACTTTTCTGATGAAAAATTGCGATATTTTCCTTATTTCTGCTCCAAACATAGATTGTGGGCACTCGTCAGAACCGCCTCTGAGGCGGTTCTGACGAGTTCCCACAACCTATGCCTTAGGGCTGGAATAAGGAAAATAATGTAAACCCCCTCAAACCCCAGTTTTACTATATAAAAGTGGGGTTGAACGGGGTCAAAATTATAAAGGCGTGTTTTCGTGATGATTGATAATGAACTATTGTGCTGATTCTTCATTATGAAAACACGTCTATACAAATACATTGTAACCTTTATCGCCAAAAAAATGAAAATTTTAAGATGAAAAATTGTGATATTTTTCTTATTTTTGCTCAAAATATACATTGTCAGTACTCATTAGAAACGCCTCATCGAGGTGGTTCTAACGAGTATCCACAATCTATATTTTAGAGCAGAAATAAGAAAAATATGGTTTATTCCTGTAAACACCAGTTTTTCTATATAAAAGCAGGGTTCGAAGGGACCAAAATTATATAGGTGTGTTTTCATGATGTATACGGTAGGTTGATTGTCAGTTTCTTGTCAGCCCAACCATTTTCTTACTGAATTTTTGGAACTAACTCAACCTTACATGCCTGCATTTCGATAGGGTTAAAATTTTGGACGTTTTGCATCTGTAGTAGGTACTTAGAGCATTATAATTTTGTGAATTATTTTGTTGTTGTTTTATGCATAATAGATAACCCTCTTTATAACACTGTTAATTACTACAGGGTTTTAACTGTAACATGGTATAAAGATGGAACTGAAAAATATGTAGATTTTATAGAAAAATGATAATGAATGGTCATTTTTATATGTAATCTGTATATTTTTGTGTGGTTAAAATACTGTTGTTTAACACACATGAATTCCCCTTTGGACCTGTTATAAAGAGGTTCTGGGCAAAGTTGTTCAAAACAAACGATGTCATTAAATAACGTATCGCTAAAATTTTTATCCTGAAGGGGAATGGATATACCCTCAGGGAAGCAACTCCTGCAAAAGTATTTTTGTCTCCCATGTCAATAGGGATCCACTCTTAAAGGAAAGAAATTGCTCCTTAGGAGCAATCCACTCTTAAAGGAAGGATTTTGCTAAATAAAATCCACTCTTAAAGAAAAGAATTTGCTCCTGAGGAGCAAATTCTTTCCTTCAAGAGTGGACCCCTTTGACAGTGGGCCTGGGCTTATAGAAGAGCAAACTATCGAAAGTTGTCTCCCTTTGAAAAATGGTGGAAAAATATGCCAGGTGTTCCCATTCCCCTTAAATATGGCAAATATGCTAATATTTTTGCGGAAATATTTGAGAAGCTTTTTGCAAATCACATTTGTCAGCAAAAATACAAGAATACTGTAAAAATCCTAATAATTCCGACACCTTGAGGACTTGATGTAAGTCTCCTAAAATTTTAACAAATTGGTTTCATCATTCAGCAAGGAGTCCAAAAGGTGCAGACGGAAGAACAAACAGTGCCTTCAGGAGCTGTTTGATCTGGGTCTGCACTGTTTGCTAAGGCCTATCTGTCCCAATATTTAGGATCGTACACTATTCAGTATTTTACTTGCTAGAATAGTTTACATTTTGACCACTAATGAGCATGTTAACCCATAACACGCCAATCATGACAATTGTCGTCTGCTTTGCCGTCTGCCGGTTACCTTAAAAGTCATTTTTTGCAAACAGTGTGGGCTCAGATCAGACTGCTCCTGTAGGAGCAGTCTGATCTGGGCCCACACTGTTTGCCTTGTGGAAAAATATTTTTTAAAAGTTTGCAAGAAAATTCAGCAGAGGACATAAGCAGTCGACATCGTCAGATGTTGATTTCCTCAGCAGGGTTAACCTAATGATGCTTTGAACAGCTTAGCGCATGTGTTATTCTGTTGTTATTGAGTTAGTTAAATGTATGTTGACTGTTTTCAGTTATTAGCATTTCAGTGTATGTTGACTGTTTTCAGCTATTTGCATTTAAATGTATGTTGACTGTTTTCAGTTATTGACTGCTGTACAACTTTTCCTGAAGTTGACATTTGGTGTATGTAATCGTCCTAATAAAACATACTACTATAACGCTCGTAGTATGAAGAATAACATACTGTATTTATCCTAAAATTTCGACACACCAGCCAAGGAGAGACTGGGAACCAACTGTATTGTAAACTTATTATTATTCGAGATTTGTTTTTGTTTTCATTAATTTTTGCAAATTTGGGACCTGTTGTTCAAATTCAAAGATGTTGTTAGTTAATGCATCATTGAAACTTTGGTCATTTAATGGTAGTGATGCTAATAATTTGGCTGAAAAAAAATGTGAGTAGCTTCTTTTTTGTCAGCATTTTTCAGCAAAATTTTTCAGCAAAACTGTGTATTAGATACTGTACCAGCTAGACTGTACAACATAATATGAGTAGCTGTAAAAAGTTGCGAATGCTAAAGCTACTCACATTTTTTCCAGCAAAAACTAGTCTGTTCAACATAATGTGAGTAGCTGTAAAAATTTGTAAATTCAAAAGCTAATCACATTTTTTCAGCAAAAACTACCTGTGTATTGTGACATTGCACTGGCTATACCAAATTCAACATTTTGGCGGAAACAATAACCTATACCACTCTCAGGGCAAATTTAGCAGACAACAAATAGTTGGTATTCTTATTTTTGCAGAATACCGAATTTGACATCTCATGCCAATTGACTCCACATGCAAATGATCTCCACAATTTGCATGAAATGTCAAATCCTGTTTTCTGGAGGAAAAAAAAAAGAAGAAAATATTTCAAAATGTCATCTGCTGAAAAAATACCCAGCATGCAGTTGCTTTGCACAACTGGGCCTTTTTTCTTGAAGAGGATTCTGTGCCTTTGCGAAATACAAGAGAAAACATAAAGCACTGTAAACATATGCTGATTATTACAAAATTGAAAAATAAATGAAGTTAAAGTGAAAAGTGAGAAAAGAGCTGTTTCCCTTCAAATGTGTGTGCGCAGCCAACCTAGAGGGCTTGTCGCATGAGTTCTTGCATGATGCTGCCTCAAGTTCTCCTCTTAATTGCCTGCAAACAGCAGAGGCTCTGGTGAGCCTGCACGTAAGTGCAGGCTCTCCAGAGCCTCAGCTGGTTGCCTATGTGATTGGTACCCATTTTCCATGCACTGGTTCCTGGTTCATTTACTGTACACAGTCCTATCACAATCAGAACTTTCCATTGTCATTCCTTTTTGGTGTGTGAAGTTTTATTAGGATAAAAACAGTAATACTTTTGCATATGAAAGGAAACCTTGAATAGAATAATGTTTTGCGTCTTCTATTACACTGCTTCTGCTTAATTACATTGTACATAATATGTGGGTATAGGTAAAAAGAAATCCTCAGTGAAACATATTTATTATATCTCGTTTGTGTTTTCAAATATTTTACCGACTGCTATCATTCCCATATCCAGTCAAATATCATAATTTTAAGAGGTTTTAAATGTCAGCTCAAAATATAATTTAAATTTAGGCCCTGGATGATATAGGGAGATATTTCATTATTCATGGAATTGCATGCTGTTTGTACTCATTAGAATCGCCTCAATGAGGTGATTCTAATGAGTAAACACAGCATACCTTTTTATTAAACTGGAAATATTGCCAGGAATAACCTTCAGCCCCTTAGTGGCTTGAACTGTCCCTGCCTTGAACAAATTTTCATGGCCCCATGAAATTTTCTTGGCCCAAAAGTTGTTAGAGCAGTTGAAGTTTCAGTGTATGTGTATAAACAGCACAGAGAACCCTCACTATAATGACAGTATTTGTTCCCTAATGTTTTGCCATTATAAAGAATTTGCCATTATAAAGAATCCCAGTTATGAGTATGATAGGCAATAAAGGGCCTTTTTGCCTTCGTCACTTTTACCCATTGTAGGGGGAAACCCCTAAATGGGTACCTTGGCAAACAGTGCAGGCCCAGATCAGATGCCGCAAAATGCACCGTCTGATCAGGGCCTGCACTATTTGCTAACAGAATTTTCCATTAAAAATAGAATAAGAACAAAAAATAGGCCTGCCACCCTTTATATGACAAATGGACTGGTCCAACATATAGCAATGGAAGAGTCCACTAGCATACAATGGGTTAAGTAACAAATGTTGTGGACATTTGTTAGAATTGCCTCAGTCAAGAAACAAATGTTGTGAACACTAGTTATAATTGCCTCACTGGGGCTATTCTAACATATATCCACAAAATTTGTTTCTTAGAGTATTAAATACAATATCCTTGAATGTTAGGTCAAGCCTTATTTTCCAGTAAACAATATACAGTCGAACTTCAATGGCTCTTTCTCGCCGGGACCGCCGAAAACAGTTCGAGCCATCGGTAGTTCGAGCCATTGGAGTCTGACTCGGCAAGATCCATCTTTTTGTACTATGATTTTTTATCATAGCTGCGGCGATTTTGGTGACTTCCGGTACATTTATCGGTCATAATTTAAGCCACGTAGTATACCTTTCGTATTTTTGGTCCGTATTTTAAGGCAAAGGCTGTAATTTTGGCAGCTCTAACTCAATGTTGGTGTGAAATATTAATTTGTGAAAAATATTTTGCCAGCTTTAATTTCCTAATGCTGCCTCATTAGCCCTGGGTTATTATAGGTGTTTACAATAAACTTAATATGACACCTTCTCAACTTTAATTTCTTGACCTGTTGATCAAAGGGATTGCGCCAATCAAGTTCACCTGTGTTATGTAAACAGCTGTTTCGGCAAGACAAGCGTCTTATGATACTGATCACGCGCCTGCGTGACTTGATCGATAAAATTGGAATTTTTAAAAAGGTAATTAGTGCGAGCCATCGGTGGGATTTTACATAGAAAATGCACTCTAGGGACCAGGCTAAGAGTTCGAGGGTTCAAGCCATCGTGGTTCGAGCCAAGGGTGGCATGTTTAGTTAAAATGAATAGGGATTTTGCCGGGACTGAAAAGTCAGTTCGACCCAAACGTGGTGTTCGAGCCTACCGAGTTCGACCCATCGAAGTTCGACTGTACATGTAATTTCAAGCATTATTTTCACAAAGAAATTGAAGCTTCTGTGGTGTAGTGGTTTTGCTACTCGTCTCATAATCGATCCCGGGCTTCTCCAGACTTTCTGATGAGTCTTTAAACTGAGGTCCCATCTCCGTATGACCTTAGCTGTTGGTGGGACATAAAACTCAACACACACACACTGAGAAATAAGAAAAAATACTTTGATAATGTCATCTGATAAACATTCTTTGCGATTAAAACTTTAAAATTCGAGGGAGAGAAAAAACTTTGTTAACGGTAAAATTCGAGGGAAAAAAATGGTATCTGCTAAACGTGCTAAGTGCTTAAAAGGTTAAAATAGAAAAGTCCTAATCCTCAACAAAATAACCAGTTTATTATTATTTATAGCTGAGGTCAAAGGTAACAGAACACAGTTGAAGCTTGTTACATTAATTGTGATTGCCATTTTAATTCATCTCACATTTTAACCTTAACCTTTAAAACTCCCCAATCACAACGAAAATGACAAGATTTTCCAGTTTTTGGGGTGTTTTTAGCTCACCTGAGCATGAAGTGCTCAAGATGAGTTATTATACCCCCGGCATACGAAGTATGCTATGGGGGTATATAGTTTTCGTCCTGCCGTTTGTCCATCCCTCCGTCTTTCCGTCCTTCCGTCTGTCCGTCCCTCTGTCCGTCCAAATGTCCTCTCGTAAACACGTCCGTCCATCCGTCCGTCCTTCCATCCATCCGTTAACATTTTTGTAAAAGTTTTGTATTAAAGTTTCTAAGAGATTGTATCTTCTGAATCCTTTGATAGATTTAGTTGATACTTACACTGAAGTTACATACTGGTCTAAAGATTTCATTGATGCATGTCCCCCCCCCCCCACACACACACACACATTGACCTTGAGGTCAAGGTCACAGACTTAGAAATTTTACATTTTGGTTAAAGTTTTGCATTAACGTTTCTAAGCGGTTGTATCTTCTGAACCCTTTGATAGATTTTGTTGATACTTACACTGAAGTTACATACTGATTTAAAGATTTCATTGATGCATGTCCCACCCCCACAGTGACCTTGAGGTCAAGGTCACAGACTTAGAAATTTTACATTTTGGTTAAAGTTTTGCATTAACGTTTCTAAGAGGTTGTATCTTCTGAACCCTTTGATAGATTTAGTTGATACTTACACTGAAGTTACATACTGGTCTTAAGATTTCATTAATGCATGTCCCACCCCCCACAATGACCTTGAGGTCAAGGGTCAGTTGATATTTGCATCAATGTTGCATACCAGTCCAAAGATTTCGAGATGCATGTCGCTTCCCCACCCACAGTGACCTAGACCTCAAGGTCATGGACTTAGAAAGTTTACATTTGGTTAAAGTTTTATGACAAAGTTTATAGATGCCTGTTACATAATGTTCTAAACTCTAAGACAAATTCAATTGATACTTGCATCATTGTTGCATACTAGCTCAAAGATTTCATTGATGCATACCCCACCCTGCTGCTTCAGTAACATTGATGGCCCCACCCCATCAGTAACTTTGATGCTCTCACTCCCTTGGTCCATTTAGAAAGATTATGTTTGGTTTAGATATTATAAGCACATTATAGATTCTTATAGCTTCTTGACTTCTTCATTCATGTTACATACAAGCTCGAAAGATATATCAGAGGGTGGCACTGGCCAGGGGTATACGTCACCCACTGGTCGCTTTCTCTAGTTGTGATCAGTCTCTGTCCGTTGTCCTTTGCTTTAATTGACTTCTTCTCTAAAACTGCTGGACAGATTTTGAAATAATTTTACAGGAATGGGTGACCGTCTCCCGAAATTGCTCAAACTGACTTCTCCTCCTTAACCAATGGATTGATTACGAAATAATTTACGTGAATGTTCCTTGGGTGACCCTCAACCAAAATGGCTCAAACCGTTCTGCTTGGATGAACAAGATGGCCACTAGAGCTAAAAATAGAAAAAAGCTTTAAATGACTTCTCCTCCTTAACCAGTGGATGGATTTTTGAAATTATTTCACAGGACTGTTCCTTGGATGACCCTCTGCCAAAACTGCTCAAACCTTTCCGCTCAAATAAACAAGATGGCCAACAGAGCTAAAAATAGAAAAACCTTTATAAGACTTCTCCTGCTTAACCAGTGGATGGATTTCAAAATAATTTTACAGGAATGCTCCTTGGATGACCCTCTACCAACCTTGCTCAAACTGTTCCGCTCGGGTGATTTGTTTGATTTGAGGTTTACCGTCCCCATCAACACTGTAAAGGTCATTTTGGAGACGTTGCTTCCAATTTTGTGGGACTTTTACCCGACATTGAGATGAAATGACATCTCAAGCCCTGTCGCCCAATGAAACCAATAGGGTTTATTAGCATGGACGGTCCACCTCGCACCGCTGTTCCTGGACAGGCTTAGATCTTCTAAGCGGTTTACCAGTACTAGTGTGCGGGTCGGATTCAGCTCTGCGTGGAAGCATCGTGCAGCCCAAAGATTTCTTCAAGCCCCTATGGGCGGGGGCGAACCGCTCGGGTGAACAAGATGGCCACCAGATGTTAAAATGAAAAAAACCTTTGAACGATTTCTACTCCTAAACCAGTGGATGCATTTTGAAATAATCATTTTGTGACCATTTACCGAAATTCGTCAAACCATTGCATGAACCAGATGGCTGCCAGGGCTCAAAATAGAAAAATTCTTTTAATGACTTCTCCTCCTCAGCCAGTGGATGAATTTTGAAATAATTTCTTAGGCATGTTCCTTGGGTGACCCTCTACCATAATTGCTTAAACTGTTCTGCTCTGATGAATGATTTCAAAGGAATGCATCTGTCAAAATTGTTCAAATTGTTCCACTCTGCTGAACAAGATGGTCGCAAGATGGGTTTGATGAAGATTCCACATTCTGGATACTTCACCCAGCAACACAGTCAGAATCACCGCAACATAACATTGATAAATGCTGGATTTTTATCATTCTTACACCACGATTCATTTCTTTGGCACTTACACAATTTCTATACTGTCTCCGAGGCATTTTGAAGTTTCAGGAATCAAATTAAATCCTTGATGAGCATAGAAAAAGCTAACTGAAAATGTGGAATGTTCAGGTTGGATTGCAGTGTTACACAAGATTTTGAGAGAGCATGTGTTAATCTGCAAAGTGTGCTAAGAGGTACTTTCATGAGTACTGCACGGCCCCCGCCCATCGGGGCTTGAAGAAAAAGATGGGCTGCATGATGCTTCCATGCAGAGCTGAATCCGATAGCACAAGAGTACTGTTAAACTGCTTAGAGAATCTAAGCCTGCCCAGGCAAAGCAGTGAGAGTAGACCTTCAATGCTTATAAACCCTATTGGTTTCACTCGGCGACAGTGCTTGAGATGTCATTTCATCTCAATGTCGGGTAAAAGTCCCACAAAATTAGAAGCAATGTCTCCAAAATAACCTATGCAGTGTTGGCGGGGACGTTAAACTTTAAATCAAACAAACAAATCATGAGTTCTTCAAGGCACATGAAACATAGCAAAAGCTAATGTAATGCAATGCAGGAAGTGCAAACTTTTTTTATTCAATACAAACTTTGATACATTAAAAAGTATACGTATATAAGTGGCTACAGCGGCATCAGATATACTTGGCTTAGGATATATATAGAGAATACCAGGTTGGTGTCTTTTGATATCAAGTTTATCAGGCAAGGCTTCGAGAACGCTTGTAGAATAGCGAGGCATGCAAAAAATACAGGGGGTAACTGATAAAGTTCGTTTTATTGGCATAATATTGAAAGTATGCTGTCTGTCATAGCCATGTTTGGTATTTGAAGGGTAGATGCATGTTTGCAACAATGAATTTTAAAGTAAGCAACAGATGACAAAGTAGACGACAATAGTTGTGATTGGGGTCTTAAGGGATAAAACAGTACTTTTGTTTATATAGATGCACTAAATTTAAATCCCATATATTTGGGTAATTTTTAATATATGATTTGGGTTTTATTGTCTGTTTTATCAGTTGTATGCTGATGTCTTTGGCTTGGTGAATATTTTAACTGTGTGTCCAGTTGTCTGTTAATGCATTGAGTTTGTTGCATGCCATTAACCATGAAGATAAAATGTACATTTCAAGTTTGATGGAGCATAGTGTAGACAAGCTTAGTTTCTTAGGAATGCGCTTATTAACATAACTGTTTGCTCTTGAATGGCGAAGCGACATGAAAAATGAATGCCTATTAGGTTTAATGCCTTAACAATGTGAGATATGGTATAGATCGAGGATAAGAAGAAAGTGACTTCAGTCAGTGTTTTTTTGTTTTTTTTTTAGCATTGTCCACTGTTGTCAAAAGGTAACAATGCTTCTGTAATAATAGTTACAAAAGTTTGACCTGTCTTGACTACTTAGTATGGTTAACCCTTATCTTGCTGTTCACGACAACCCCTATCTATGCAAACAGTGCAGATCCAGATCAGATGGCTTCTGAAGAAGCCATCTGATCAGGATCTACACTGTTTGGCATTCAGTTTGTGAATTTGTAGCAATAAATTACATCCAGTAATTTGATTGGTTGATAGACAGAAATGGGTGTGGCTTAAATGAATATTCAGCAAGATAAGGGTTAAAATAATAATGACAGTATAACCTGTCTTACCTACCTATGATCTGTGGTAGTACACCGTTTGACATCAATTTCTTCATATCCTCAGACCACGGTAGAAGGTGAAATCTTCAGTGTTTTGTTGATGACTCAAGTTTAACAATTAAGTACCCACAATATGGTTTCTGAAGGGTATTAATTTTCTCAATATGACCTGAATGGTGTTGACTGGGCCATTAAACTCTACGCCAAGCCAGTTTCTGAAAAGGATTAAGGAAGATTAACTCTGAATTATTTTCATTACTCTCCCTTATCTGAAGCTACAAGACAACCTCACCGCTATTATCATCATGATTCAAGGTTCAAACCCTGTCAGCTATTGCTATTGATGGAAACCTTAACCCATAAGATGCCAATCACGATAATTGTTGTCTGCTTTTTTGTCTGCCGGTTACCTTAAAAGTCAGTCATGCAAATAGTGTGGACTCTGATCAGACTGCTTCTCTAGCACTTTTTGCCTGTATGCAAAGGTATTTTTAAAAAGTTGGCAAGAAGATTCAGCAGACGGCATATGCAGACGACATTTTCAGATGCAGTTTTTCTCGGCATCTTAAACCTTAACCCTCTCAGTGCTGAACACTATAAGTCATTTATGCAAACAGTGTGGACCCAGATCAGGAGCAGTCTGATCAGGGTCCAAACTGTTTGCCTGTGTGCAAAAATATTTTTAAAAAGTTTGCAAGAAGATTAAGCAGACGACACAAGCAGACAACATTTTCAGACGTAGTTTTTCTCGGCAGCTTAAACCTTAACCCTCTCAGTGCTGAACATTTCAGTAAACAATAGTCCTTCCCTATTTTCAGCCATTTATGTTAAAAGTTTTCAATTTTTACTATGGATTTAGTAGCAAATTTGACAATGGAACAGATCCTGATTAACTGGCTTCCAAGAAGACAGCTGATTTGGATCTGTACTGTTTTCGAAAAAAAAGGATATACATGTATCTGGGTTTATCTTGGTGAGGGTAAAGTTCACAATCAAGTATTATACATGTTATACAGTAAAATTACTATATTAAGACCACCTTTGGGACTGTTCAAAAGTGGTCTTTAAGACCACTTTTGAACAATCCCAAAGGTGGTCTCTGACAAGACACTGTATGCAGTAAACACAAAGAATGAATAACTGCAACCTAATAAATAAGCTTTTGAAAGCAGAATTAGTCTTAATTTTAGGTGGTCTAAATCTTTGTCCTGCTGAGCCTGTATATGTCTTATCTTTCAAACAATGTAGATCCAGATCAGATGGCTTCTTCTGAAGAAGCCATCTGATCAGGATCTTCATTGTTTGTAATTCAGTTTATGAATATATTGCAATAATTTGCATCAAGTAATCTGATTGGCTGATAATCAGTAGTGGGTGTGGCATATATAAATATTCAGCAGGACAAGGGTTAATAGCGGGATTTCACTGTATTTACTTCTTAGGTGTTTATTTTTATTGTTTCACAGGATGAGAAGAAGAGTTTCCGAGAGAAGCTCCAGGCGGCTCAGGAGATCTGCGTACAAGTTCAGGAAGGTCTGGATGTGGTAGCCTCCGTAGGAGAAAGAGTAAAGAAGTGAGTTTTCTGATCATCACAAAAACAAGACTATATAATTTTGACCCCCTTGAACCCCACTTTTATATTGTAAAACTGGGGTTTACAGGGGTAAACCTTATTCTGTCCCCAATCCCCAACTTCTCTTTGAAGTTGGAGGGGCATATTGCTTCTGCTTCTTTTATCTGTAGGAAATTAGAGATACAGATGACTCACTGAAACTTCAGGCTGACATGGATAGATTAGGATGTTGGGCCCGAAAATGGGGCATGAGATTTCAGCCAGTTAAATGCAATATTATGCAGATAACAAGGAAGAGATCTAATAAAATTGAGGCTTCTTACACTTTAGAGGGAACGGTCCTCGAAAATGTGAATTCCATTAAGTACCTTGGTGTGACAATCACTCACGATTTGAGATGGAATACACACATTAGCCACATGTGTACAAAGGCGAATAGAACACTTGGTTTCCTGAGGCGAAATCTTCATCAGTGTCCCCAGGATGTGAAAGAGACTGCATACAGGGGACTTGTTCGCCCAATCTTGGAATATGGTAGTTGCATCTGGGATCCAAGCGGAATAGTCCTCAATGAAGAAATTGAAAAAGTTCAGAATAGAGCTGCCAGATTTGTAACTGGAAATTACTGCTTTGAAACTGGGAGCATGACTGGAATTCTAGGAAAATTAAGATGGGAGTCTCTCAAGAAAAGGAGAAGAGACAATAGGCTCAGACTCTTATACAAAGGTCTAAAGGGTGCTGCCAGCATTCCAACAGATGACCTTGTTCCCCCAGCTAGGCACTGCAGAAAGCACCATTCAATGACGTTTCAGACCCTTACTGCAAGAACGGACATTTATAAAGAATCTTTCTTCCCCCGAACCATTAGAGATTGGAATGCCCTTCCCGATTCGATTATTTCGACGGCTGAAGGTGCTGAGGATTGTGTAGCTAAGTTTACCTCTTTAGTTAGAGCTAGGGACTAACTTCCCATATCACAGGTCCTGGTGTATGAATGTCATTTGACGTGTCACCAGTAATAATTCTGATTCTGATTCTGTCCGTTTGTCCATCCTTTACGCTTTTGATGCATGGCATAACTTAAAAATTGTGCATGCTAGGGATTTGAAATTTCATATATGGATTCCTCATGGAAAAGCAGGTGAAGCGTAATTTTTTTCTCATCCAGATTATGCCCCTTTCAAAAATTATTGCCCTTGAAAAATTTTTGGTAAAATCTTGTCAGCAAAATATCTCAAAAACTATAAGAGCTAGAGCCATGAAAGTTGGTGAATAGATTTGTGATGATGAGTAGATGACCTGATTAACTTTTGACTGAATTCCGAAAAATACTATATGAGTTATGGCCCTTTGTCACTTTGAGTATTTGTACATTGTATGCTTTGTGATGCATAGCATAACGACCGTGTATGCTAGCGTTTTGAAATTTCATATATGGATTCCTCATGAAAAATTAGGTGGCGCATATTTTTTTTCTCATCCGGATTATGCCCCTTCCAAGAGTTATTGTCCCTTGAAAATTTTTGATACGATCTTGTCAGCAAAATATCTCAAAGTCAATTGTTGCTGGAGCCTTGAAAGTTAGTGAATAGATTCGTGTTGATGAGTAGATGACCTGATTAACTTTTGACTTAATTAAAAAAAATACGTCCTGAGTAATGGCCCTTTGTCACTTTGGGTATTTGTACATTGCACCTCTGTATTGTGATGCATTGCATAGCATGCATACGCTTTTGCTTTCATGCAGGCACACACACTCATGCAGGCATGCATGCACACATGCATGAGCTCACACATGCATGCAACATTCATGCATGCATGTACACATTCATGCACTCACACATGCATGCATGAACACACAAACATGCATGCACACACACACACATGCATTTGGTTATGGCCCTTGGAAAATTGGGCATTTAGAGGCAAGCATATTGTTGGGGACATCGTTTTTTACAAACAACATTTCTAGTTCAATGAGGCAGTTCTAATGAGCACCTGCAATCTACATTTTGAGCAGAAATAAGAAAAATAGCAAAAATTTTCATCTTAAAATTTTCGTTTTTTCGGCAATAAAGTTTACAATGTATTTGTGCAGGCTTGTTTTCGTAATGTGTTATATGTCACCCCTTTTTATAGCAACAATCAGTACAATGGTAAAACTTTGGCCCCCACCCCATGGGGCTTGGGGAAATAGATTGGGCTGCATGATGCTTCTACACAGAGCTGAAATCAGTCGCACATGAGCACTGTTCTAAGCCTGCCATGGCAAAGTGGTGCATGTTGGACTGTCCATGCAGGACTTGAGATGTCATTTCATCTCAATCTCAATGTCAGGTAAAAGTCCCACAAAATTGGAAGCAATGTGTCCAAAATGACCTAAATAATGTTGAGGGGACATTAAACCTCAATTCAAACAAACAAACAATGGCAAAAGTTGTTATAAACGACAATTTAAATGGAACTTGTCAATAACTGTTTATACTATAGTTGACTCTCGTTCGCGACCTCGCATATCTCAACCCTATCACTTATATTGAACCCATTTCTAAGTCCGGTATATTTATTGTATTTTAGCTTCACATGTGTCAAACTACTTTTAAGTCGACACTTATCTCGCCCATCATTGTCAGTCCCTGAATAAATTTTTCACTGTTTTCACTACTGCATATCTCGAACCGGAATTCATGACGTAAAGAATGAAACAAAAAACATGCAGCCGGTATTTCAATTAAAGAAATCAGTGCTCACAATGTAATTAAGTTATTAATTCTCCAATTTGTATTGGTGCATTAAAGATTTCAATCAGCACAAACAACACCTTTACCGCTACTATGAAATCATGTGCGTGTAATTAAGACCGACATGCAGTGCTCAACTTTTGATCTTTTAACACCGTCTAGTGTCAATGATTTCACAGTTGGGCCAGTGCTTAACAGAAACTTCAAGAAAAACTGTGTGGCAGGCGATGACTCAGATGAGCCAGTGCATTCGACTAGCTAGGTCTGAATCTTACTGCTCCTTAGTTAACCCACAGCAGGCTCACACGAAAAGTAAAGACTGTATGTGAACAGGCTGATCCGAGTCTCGTCAGTTGCAGGACCTTCTAGTAGGCTTTGTCCTGTGCTGACTCTGAATGGTTCAGTGTTGATACCCGCTAGCAAATGTAGTGCTATTACACATCAGAGGAATGAAGAACGGCAATCATTAAGCTCAGACATACATGTGACATCACACTTTGGTTATCTCGTACTACGGGTAACTCGAACTTTTTAATACGGTCCCGTGAGGTTCGAGATAATGAAAGTCGACTGTATGTTTTCCTTCAGCTGCAACATCTCATCCTGTTTCTGGGATGTCATAAAAAGATACTGACAGACAGTCTTGTTCTTTTCATGCATCAGACAAAACAGTTGTCCATGTTCGCTACACAAAATCGATAATGAACCGCCCACTTTTAAGTGAATAGTTTCTGATTGGCCGATAGAATATTTACACAGTCCGAGACAGTGATCACCTGCTGATGATTGACACTGGAGTGGATTTGATTGGATACAAATTCAGTAGGATTCATAGTTTGACATTTCAATCAATATTTACCATGAAGACAAAAATTTCGGACATCAAAAGGTGTCATTATCAGTCAGATTATTTGTTGTGACAGATAAGAGAACTGGTTGAAGGGTATTGGGGATGGCTGTCTGTTGCAGCTAAAGAGAAACAAATTGAAAATGCTTCAAATATTTTATTTCAGTACGTTTACATGGTCAGTACCCTGGTTATCTACTCTTGCTGTGATTGCCTTGGCTGTTGGAACCGTCGTTTTATATTACATTCCAGTGAGGTACCTCATTCTGGCATGGGGTAAGTTTACAGATTCACCCTTTTCCTGCTGAATTGATTAATGTGCAACACCCGTTTCTGGCTGTCAATCAATCAAATAACTTGATGTAATGTATTTATTAGAATCCACAAACTGTAGATCCTGATCATATGGTGTCTAATCTGTATCTCCACTGTTTGCAAATGTTGGGGCTATCATGATTCAACAAGATGAGAGTTAATGAAGAAAAGGCTCTTAGCAATGTCTGGGGCCAGTTGTTCAAAACTAACAAAGTTGTTAGCTGACAATATCTTTGAAATTTTGACAAATATAGTAATATTTTTGCTGAAAAAATGTGAGTAGCTTTGGCACAGATATTGCACTTGCTAAAGATGCTTTGAACAACTGGGTCCTGATATAAATTATTCAACCAATATGGCTAAATCCATGACTTCCACGTAGAGCTGAAACTGACCACACACTGGCTCTGGTAAACCGCTGAGCACGCCTAAGCCTGCCAAGGCAAAGCCCCCGCCCATCGGGACTTTAAGAAATAGATGGGCTGCATGATGCTTCCACGCAGAGCTGAAACCAACCCGCACACGAGTACTGGTAAACAGCTTAGAGGATCTAAGCCTGCCCAGGCAAAGCGGTGCAAGTTGGCCCGTCCATTTAATAAAACCTATTGGTTCATTGGGTGGCAGGGCTTGAGATGTAATTTCATCTCAAAAGTCCCACAAAATTGGAAGTAACATCTCCAAAATGACCTTTACAGTGTTGACGGGGACGTTAAACCTCAAATCAAGCAAACAAACAGCCCAGGCAAAGTGGTGTGAGTTTGACTGTCCTTGCATATATACCCTGTTGATTTCATTGGGCGGCAGGGATTTAGACGTTATTTCATCACAATGTCAGGTGAAAGTCTCACAAAATCGGAAGCAACATCTTTAAAATGACATAAATAGTGTTGACAGGGATGTTAAACCTCAGATCTAACAAACAAATCTTCACCCAAATGCCAATATTGAACAGTTATCCCCATTAGAATGCACTTATTCAGTGGTAAGTGGGCACTGTGAGCTGTGCAAAAATATCTTGCATTACAATGTCATCTGTTACTCATAATTTGCTTTTTAAAGGTTAAAAATTGTTTTTGTCATTTTCAGGTATCAATAAATTCACAAAGAAATTACGTGCCCCCAATGCAATACCCAACAACGAGTTATTAGACTTCTTATCCCGAGTGCCCTCAGACAAAGAACAAGTAAGTGAAAATAATTGAGATAGTGTAGATAGAAATGTTTGCATTTCAGGAGTGAGTGAGTGTTTGAGTTTTATGTCTCACCAACAGCTAAGGTCATACGGAGACGGGACCTTGGTTTAAAGACTCATCCAAAAGTCTGGAGAAGCCCGGGGTCGATCCTGTGACCCCTGGTTTAGAAGGCGAGTAGTATAACCACTACACCACGGAGGCCTCTAGAGATTTTTGTGGAAAATAAAGACTAGAGAACTCAATTACTGCAGCAAGGCATGGCTGACTTTACAGTGATGACCCTGTTCCCTATTGCTGGTTATCGCTTAAGTCACAAAATACCATCAGCATCATGCTATAAACAAGCTCTGTTTTTAGGTGCTTTGAGGTTTAGACTCATTTTGTTCTTCAATGCCCAGTTTTATCCTGAAGAAATCCACAGCTTAAAAGGCTCAAAGTACAAGATCCAAAACACAGGTATTTGTTGCTTATTTGTCTGTTTACTTTTGTTTACACTTTGGGTTTTCCTGAGTGAGTGAGTGTTTGAGTTTTACGTCCCACCAACAGCTAAGGTCATATGGAGACGGGACCTCGGTTTAAAGACTCATCGGAAAGTCTGGAGAAGCCCGGGATCGATCCTGCGATCCCTGGTTTACAAGGCGAGTGGCATAACCACTACACCAAGGAGGCTTCTATTTTGGGTTTTCCTACGCTGATCACGTAAGTGACCTTCAAGGTTATTTTTAAATGTAAATAAAACCATTCACAGTTGTGCAAGTGGTATGGTGATGATTTTTTTGGTACATACTCAAAGTACTTATCATAGGGCAGTCTCTTTCGCTGTGCCGATTTTGAAGCTGAAAAATGCATGGATCAAAAAGTGTATTTTTTTCCCTTCAGTTGCTTTCTCCGTGGTACTCGCTTTTGGCCTAAAAAGTGGGAGAAAAATAATCCATCATGAGTCTGTTTATGTAGCATAAGGAAATCTCACCCTCAGGGTCTGAATTTCAACCAGGAACTTGGCAAATCCTCTTCCCTGGTTGAAATTCAGACCCCTTGGGTGAGATTTCACTATCCTACATAATTAGTCATGATGGATTCCATGATCCAAAAGGTGTTTGAGCCAGGGTAGACCCTATGTGATTTTAGTGCCTGGTTATTTTAACCCTTATCCTGCTGTTCACGACAACCCCTATCTTTGTAAACAGTGTAGATCCAGATCAGATGGCTTCTGAAGAAGCCATCTGATCAGGATGTACACTGTTTGACATTCAGTTTATGAATTTGTTAGAGTAGATTACAACAAGTAATCTGATTGGTTCAAAGTCAGAAATGGGTGTGGCTAAATTGAATATTCAGCAAGATAAGGGTTAAAAACTAAGAGCAAGCAAGTGTTTGAGTCATTGAATTTTGTCAGCAATTTGAATATTTTCTTTCCAGATCCAGTACCGAGAGTTGAGGCCAGAAATCAACACAGTCCCTGGTCGAAAGAAAAAGACGTCATGATAGAGCATTCCTGTTGTTTGTCCGACAGTCATTCCAGCAATCTCCATCACAGAGGACCATGGCCTTCAAATGACCTTTTATTATATTTTAGTGCAATGTCAGGATAAATTCATTTCATGTTGTTGTTTTTTCTTCCATTTATAAAACACACGGAAATGAGTGATTTGATGGTCATTGATTTTATTAATTAGATAGATTAATATTTTTGCTGCAAAAGTAAGAGTAGCTTTTCATTGCAAAATTTTTGTTTTCATTTTCAGCTCACCTGTCACATAGTGACGAGGTGAGCTTTTGGGATCACTTTTTGTCCGTCGTGCGTCTGTCCGTGCGTCCGTAAACTTTTTCTTCAAACGATATCTCCTCCTAAACCACTGATCGGATTTTGACCAAACTTCACAGGAATGATCCTTAGGTGGTCCCCTTTCAAGGGTTGTTCAAATGGTTCCGGTCCATTGCACATCTAGGTCACAGGAGCCAAAAAAAAAATAGATTTTTTTCACCGAAAACTTAAGAAAAATCTCCTCTGAAACCACAAGGCCCAGGTCTTTGATAGTGGACCCCTACCGAGATTGTTCAAATTATAGTGCTGGGGCAAAAAATGCCCCCGCCCTGGGTTCCTTTGCTTTTACATAGGATTATAAAGGGAAAATCTTTAAAAATCGTCTTCTCTGAAACCGCAAGGCCCAGGTCTTTGATATTTGGTATGAAGCTTCATCTAGTGGACCCCCACCAAGATTGTTCAAATTATAGTGCTGGGGCCAAAAATACCCCTGCCACGGGGCCCTTTGGTTTTACATGGGCTTATATAGGGAAAACCTTTAAAAACCTTCTTCTCTGAAACCGCAAGGCCCGGATCTTTGATATTTGGTATGACGCTTCATCTAGTGGACCTCTACCAAGATTGTTCAAATTATAGTGCTGGGGTGAAAAATGGCCCCGCTCCAGGGCCCTTTGGTTTTTCAAAGGCTTATATGGGGAAAATCTTTAAAAATATTCTTCTCTGAAACCACAAGGCCCAGATCTTTGGTATGAAGCTTCATCGAGTGGACCTCTACCGAGATTGTTCAAATTTTAGTGCTGGGGCCAAAAATGCCCCCACCCGGGGGCCCTTTGGTTTTACAAGGGCTTATATTATATGGAAAATCTTTAAAAATCTTCTTCTCTGAAACCACAAGGCCCAGATCTTTGATATTTGGTATGAAGCTTCATCTAGTGGACCCCTACCAAGATTGATTAAAATATAGTGCTGGGGCCAAAAAATCTCCTGCTCTGGGGCCCTTTGGTTTTACATGGGCTTATATAGGGAAAATCTTTAAAAATTTTCTTCTCTGAAACCGCAAGGCCCAGGTCTTTGCTATTTGGTATGAAGCTTCATCTAGTGGACCCCTACCAAGATTGTTTAAAATATAGTGCTGGGGCCAAAAATGCCCCTGCTCTGGGGCCCTTTGGTTTCACATGGGCTTATACAGGGAAAATCTTTAAAAATATTCTTCTCTGAAACCACAAGGCCCAGATCTTTTATATTTGGTATGAAGCTTCATCTAGTGGACCCCTACCAAGATTGTTCAAATTATAGTGCTGGGGCCAAAAATGCCCCCACTCGGGGGCCCTTTGGTTTTACAAGGGCTTATATATGGAACATCTTTAAAAATCTTCTTCTCTGAAACCACAAGGCCCAGATCTTTGATATTTGGTATGAAGCTTCATCTAGTGGACCCCTACCAAGATTGTTTAAAATATAGTGCTGGGGCCAAAAATGCCCCTGCTCCGGGGTCCTTTGGTTTTTCATGGGCTTATATAGGGAAAATCTTTAAAAATTTTCTTCTCTGAAACCGCAAGGCCCAGGTCTTTGCTATTTGGTATGAAGCTTCATCTAGTGGACCCCTACCAAGATTGTTTAAAATATAGTGTTGGGGATAAAAATGCCCCTGCTCCGGGGCCCTTTGGTTTTACATAGGCTTATCTAGGGAAAATCTTGTCTGAAACCGCCAGGCCCAGGTCTTTGATATTTGGTATGAAGCTTCATCTAATGGACCTCTACCAAGATTGTTCAAATTATAGCCTTTGGGCCAAAAATGTCCCTGGGCTGGGACCCACTAGTTTTACATAGGCATATATAGGAAAAAACCTTTAAAAATCTTCTTGTCCGAAACCAGAAGGCCCAGGTCTTTGATATCTGGCGTGAAGTTTCAACTAGTGAGCCTCTGCTGAGATTGGTCAACTTATAGCCCTGGCGCCAAAAATACCCACGCGCCAGGGCCCGCTGGTTTTACATAGGCTTATATAGGGAAATCCTTTAAAAATCTTCTTTTCTGAAACCAGAAGGGACAGGTCTTTGATATTTGGTCTGAAGCCTTATCTAGTGGACCGCTACCAAGTTTATTCAAATTATAGCCCTTGGGCCAAGAATGCACTAGAGACCCTGATACTCAGGTGAGCGATTCTGGGCCCTCTTGTTTTTTTGTTTGTTTTTTTTAACAAAAACACAAAATTTAGGCATCAAATATTTCATTGGTAGAACATTTAACGATCTCATCACTAACAAGTTTATTAGCCCTTAACTCTTATCATGCTGTTCAGGACACCCCCTATCTCTGATCAGGATCTACAGTGTTTGGCATTCAATTTATGAGTTTGTATGAATAAATAACATCAAGTAATCTGATTGGTTCAAAGTCATAAGAGGGTGTGGCTAAACTGAATATTCAGCAAGAGAAGGGTTAAGATGCCAATCACAACAGTTGTCTTCTGTTTTGTTTTCTGCTGGTTACCAGTACTTAAAAAGTCATTAATGTGAATAGTGTGGACACAGATCAGACTGCTCTTGCAGTCTGATCTGGATCCACACTCTTCAAGACATCATGAAAACATGCCTATATAATTTTGACCCCCTCAAACTCCAGTTTTATATAAAAAACAGGGGTTTACAGGGGTATGCATTTTTAGGGCCCCGCACTGAAAGTGTGGGTGCCCTATAGTAATCACTCTGTCCGTCCGTCTGTCTGTCTGTCCGTCCGTCTGTCCGTCCACAAATTTTTTTATCCTCCATAACTTTTTATTATTCCTGGATGGATTTAAATATTACTTGGCATCATTCTGTCCGTCCGTCTGTCTGTCCGTCCACAAATTTTTTTATCCTTCATAACTTTCTTATTCCTGGATGGATTTAAATATTACTTGGCAGAAATGTTAACCATAATGTGATGGAGTGTTGCGCGCAAGACTCAGGTCCGTACCTCAAAGGTCAAGGTCATACTTAGAGGTTAAAGGTAAAAAAAGGGTCTTTCCTGTGTCCAATTAATAACTTTGTTATTTTTCCTGGATGGATTTAAATATTACTTGGCAGAAATGTTAACCATAATATGACGAAGTGTCACACGCAAGACCCACAGCCGTACCTCAAAGGTCAAGGTCATACTTAGAGATAAAAGGTCAAAAAAGCGTCTTTTTTATTGTGTCCAATCTATAACTTTCTTATACCTGGATGGATTTAAATATTACTTAGCAGAAATATTAACCATAATGTGACAGTGTGTCACGCGCAAGACCCAGGTCCGTACCTCAAAGGTCAAGGTCATACTTAGAGGTGAAAGGAAAAAAAAAACGTCTTTTTTAACATCAACATTTTCCTACTCCTCTGATAGCGCTGCCGGGGCCCTAGTCAGTTTCACTGACAGCTCTAGTTTTTTCTTATTTCTGCTCAAAACATAGATTGTTGGTACTCTTTAGAGTACCCACTATCTAAATTTTGAGCAGAAATATGAAAACTTTTTTATGTGAAAATTTCCATTTTTTTGGTGGTAAAATGTTCAATATACATGTATTTGAATAGGCATGTTTTCGTAATGAAGATTCAGCGGACAGCATGAACAGACAGCATTTTCAGATGCAGTTTTTCTTGGCATCTTGAGGGTTCAGCAAACTGCTTTAAACGAATGTGCCCTATTACACCACAACCTATTTATAGAACTACTGTTGTAGGTAGTTCAAAGCATAAACTATTATAGTTAAACAACCATGTTATATCCAAACAAAAAAGTATAGATTTTTTTTGGCATACCTGCATGGCAAGATATAGGAATCTAATTTTCCGTCTTTGTTGTTTTTTTTCCAGCTGTCAACATTCAGCAAGCCTTGTGTTCAAGTCCATGTCACAAGAAGTATAAGAGCTTCTTTGATGATACTTGGCAAGCATCCATATTTCACCTTGACCTATATTTCATGGTTCGCTGATGTGAAATGTTGCTTTCGCCCAAGCTTTTGACTCTGTTCAAGTCCATTTCTCAAGAACTATAAGGGGCTTCATTGATGCTACTTCGTATAGACTTGCATCTGGGGATGGCAACTTCAGTGCAAGCATCCATATTTGATTTATGTGAAATATTCCTGGTTCAGTAACTGTGAAATATTGTCTTCACCCTTGTGTGGATCCTAATGTTCAAGTCTGTTTCTCAAGAACTACAAGTGCTACATCAATTAAGCCATAAGACGCTGAGAAAAACTACGTCTGAAAATGTCAACTGCTTATGTCGTCTGCTGAATCTTCTTGCAGACTTTTTAGAAATATACAGGCAAATAGTGTGGACCCAGATCAGACTGCTCCTACAGGAGCAGTCTGATCTGGGTCCATACTGTTTGCAAAAATGGCTTTTAAAGTAACCGGCAGATGACAGAGCAGACGACAATTGTCATGATTGGTGTATTATGGGGTAAAGAAGAGGGGCACGTTTGATTTACCTGAATCAGAATCAGGATTAGAAATTATGTTTTTGTTTCAGCGTTTTATTTGTGTGACACAACATGATACTGAATCAGGTGAATCATACTCCGCTGATGTTTCAGAATGATTCAAGTGCATCCAAAATGGAAGAATCATAGAATCAAAACATACTGTTTTTAAAGTGGCAGAATCATGTTTGTGATTAAGAAATCATGATTTTGAATCCTGATTCAGATTCAAGTAAATAAAATGTGCGCAGGATCAGCTCTAGCAATGATTTGTTTTGGAGGACAGTTGTAAAGTAGATCAAATCAAGAGTGTGTAGCCCAAGTAATTTGATCTCCAATTTGTGATATATATCTCAACAGTTCACATTACTAGAGCTGATCTATTTCGATTCTAATACACTAAAAATCGACAATTTCCTTTGATTGTTTCCTTCTTCCAAACTTTGCCATTGTCAGAAAAAAAACACCAACCCTGTTGACTGAACACATATATTTCAGTCCTTTTTGCAACATTTTTCATGCCAGAATGTTAAGTTACAACATCAAATGTCATAGAAACTATGATTGACTTCATAAAGCAGTGGCTTTTCACATCAAGCTGTTCTGGTTTCAAAATAAATATGATTTGTGTTAGACTAATACTATTAAGTGCATAGTTGCATCTAGGGAGGCATATTTGAATGCAAGCTTCCAGAATGTTGTATATATGTCTGTTAAGTTAGATTTGGCTCTCACTGGCATGACATAGCCTTTGGCAGAATTGCCATCTATATAATCTACACATTTTTGCTATCAATATTTAAAAATGTGATATATCCAAAATGTGATATATCCAAAACTTCGTTATAATGATATGTGTTATGAAGAGATTGTGTATCTAAATATGATTTTAATGTCAGTATATGATGCATGTTATTCCACTGCTAGACTGGTCTGGCTAAGTCCCAATATTGTTTACGTTTTGAGCAATTGTTAATTAATGTATTTAACATATGTATTCGGACAAATAGGCCTGAGCAGTCTAGACCCCGATTAGATGCCACAGAATGCAGCATCTCATCAGGGTCTAAACTATTTGCCAGTCATCCAGCTATTTTTAGACACAAAAATCCGGTATATTGTTCAGATTTTAGAACAAGGCGTTGAGGTGTCTGAATTTTTCGGGTAAATATGGTATTCATACAGGACCAGAAACTATGTAGATAGGATAAGCTGAATATGTGATACAAACATGTACTATAAAATTATTGTTGTGAAGTTTTACATAATATCCTGTTCTCCTAATATACCATTTTGTACCTGAAATCCCAACACGGGTAATTGGCAAACAGTGAAGGCCCAGATCAGATGCCGCAGAACGCTGATCAGGGCCTGCACTGTTTGCCAAAAATTCAGCCATTTTCCAAATCAGTTTTGAAGAAAACACAACCTGACACCACTAACGTTTGAAATGGACTTCTGCTATATATAAGGAAGATTACAGTCTGTGCAAAAAAGGACCAATTGCATATGCTCTACGGTAATATGTGCAAGCTAATGGTTTTCCAAGAATTATATTTGAAAACAATTAACCCTTAACTTGGGTTGAAAATGTGTGTTTATGTTGGCTGCTGCATCTTCTTACAAACTTTTCAAGCATATTTTTGCTTACAGTCATACAGTGCGGACCCTGATCAGACTGCTCGTTGAGGCGCAGTCTGATCTGGGTCCACACTGTTTGCAATAATGACTTTTAAAGCTACCAGCAGACGAAAAAGCAGAAGACAATTGTTGTGATTGGCATCTTTAGGGGTTAAGAATACAACATACTCTAATATGTTAAATCAGACGGAAGTGTGAAAATTTAGTAAAACCTGCCTTGGTGACCTGGCTGCAAAGTAATAAAAACTCTTCATGCTCAACTCACTTGGGCATGACATTTGAAACCATCATGCCCATAAGTATTGAAATACCGACAAATGATGCAGTTTATCTGCTCAGATCTGCAAAGAATGTTGCTTATCCTGCTCATAAATTTTAAAATGCCAACAATTGTTGTCGTTTTAAAATTTATAAGCAGGACAAAATTCATACTCAGCTGAGTTGAGCATAAAAAGCTTTATAACCTCAGACCCTGGCTTTATGCCTCATGCTCTTCAGCACTGTGATTTATTGCAAATTCTAACACAGCGTACCTATATAGGCAATGAAAAATAACTGTGTTTTATTCTACAAAAAATCACGGCAAGGAAGAGCGTGAAGTGTGACGTCATTAAAAACTGCCAATTTATGACGTCACTAGTCTATTTCCTTGACGTTGGACGGTGTAATGTCATTTTCTCGCATCAAAAACGTTAGAAAAGGATATAAATGCATGTGTTTCAGTTGAAAATTTTAGCGGGATTTCTTCCAACAACTGCAAAAAGTTGTGAGATATTGAAGGAAACAACAGCATTATTGCTGATTTTCAGCCTGTTAGAATCGAGATAGATCAGCTCTAGTTTGTGATTTGTTGAGTAATAATCACAGTTTGTTGGTCAGTTGTAAGTAGACAAATCACGCGTGCTATACGCTCTTGATTTGATCGACTTTACAACTGACCTACAAACTGTGATTTATTACTCAATAAATCACATTTAGAGCTGATCTATTTCTTAAATTATATACCAGTTCCTTTCCATTGCCTATGTTGAAATTTTTAATACTGCGTGAAACAAATGTTGTGGATGTTTGTTAGAAAGGCCTCAGTGAGGCAACCAGAATTTTTTTTTTTAGTAATTAAGGGAAGAGGCTCTTTATCTTTGCCTATAATGCTACTCGTTATTGGGATTCAATTCTTTGTAATGGCAAGATGTTTGGGAACAAACACTGTCACTTCAGGGTCCAAGTTACTGAAAATCCTGTTAACTTAATGGGCTTGTAAGTGACCACTGCTAAATGGTTGTGCAAGCTGAATAATATCTAACACAAACATATTTTACGGGCCTCCATGGCCTAGTGGACTCTTGTGTGGTTCGAGTCTGGCTCGGGTCACGTGAGACGTCAAGTTCTGCAACAGAATGTCAGGTGGCTTTCTCTGGGTACTCAGATTTTCACACACCTCTGATTAATGATCAGCTTGATATGAGTGAAATAATCTTGAAAGGGCTGTAAAACCAAATCAAAAAACGTATTTTTGCTGAAAAAAAAAAGCTACTTACATTTTTTCACCAAAAATATTGGCATATTTGGCATAGTAAAAGATGGAAGTTTTATCAATATGTGACATTAACTGAGGATAATATGTAATTTAACATAAATTTGTTATGTACAGCTGGATCCATTTGTTACGTTATCTTCTTCAGACTTGCAGTCTCTAAATATCTATTGTATATTGGATCTAATATGATAAAAATACCAAGTTATACCTACAAAGCACATTTATATGCTAAAAGCTTTTATTGGCCTACATGACAAATCAGGCCATTGTGAGAATAAATTATGACCAGTTTCTTTCACATGCTCCTACAAGCCCAAACCATGGACATTTTCACAAAAGTTAAACAAGGGCACACTTTGTTTCATACATTTTTGGGGTCATCATGCTTGTCAAGTTTGTACTAAATTCTAATCTGTAATGTCAAGCCTTGTTTTATTTTTCAGCAAAAATTCAGGTTTGACAGTACACATGAATTGTCTGCTGGGCAAACAATACACATGTAATGTCAAGCCTTATTTTTGCTGATAAAATGTACTTTGTCATCTGCTAAACATGTTAACTCTGATCTTGCTGAATATTCATCTAAGCCACACCCATTTCTGTCTATCAACCGATCAAATTACTTGATGTAATTTATTGCTACAAATTTATAAACTGAATGCGAAACAGGGTAGATCCTGATCAGATGGCCTCTTCGGAAGCCATCTGATCTGGATCTACACTGTTTGCAAAGATAGGGGTTGTCGTGAACAGCAAGATAAGGGTTAATGCTTGAAGGGTTGTCAGTTGTATATGGGCAAGAACAATAGTGAACAGTGTAGCTCTAGAGCAGTCTGTTCTGAGACTGATCTGCATCTGTACTGTTTGCTGCCATGCAATGGTTCCTACTCCCAAAGCACTTTTCTTACAGATAACAGGGAACCACCATCAAGTTAACAAGTCTCTGTGGACAACACTGAAAACCACACTTTCTGTAAACAGGGGTTTACATTGGGTATACATTACTGCTTTATTATTGCCGAGAAGTATAGATTGTGGGAAATCGTTTGAACTGCCTCAGTGAGGTGGATCAAACAAGCACTCGCAATCTATGTTTGGACTAGGAATAAGAAAAAACAAAACACAAACACACAAATTTTCATCTGAAAAATGTTTGTTCTGGAGATATGAAAGACCCCAGTCAGTTTATCTCATCATCATCAACGGATTTTTGATTAACGTGCAGGTACAGGGGCAACGTCCACATAAGTGGGCCCCCTTCCAGGTAGCTGGCTTGCTGCACGCATGGCAGATCTTACACCAGATCTCCAGGCTTGTCTATCATGAGGATCGATAGCAGAGAGCTTCCATTCTCTGCAATCTCTTTCTGTTAGCTGTTCCAAGTCATCTTGGGCCTTCCTGGCCCCCGCTTTCCACCTACATGTTTGTCACAGGCAGACTTGACTGCACCGTTGGAGCATTCCACATGTCCATACCAGCGAAGCCTTCTCTCTTTCAGGATGAGGTCCAGGTCCTCAATGCCAAGACGCTCAAGTAACTCACTGGACCTGATGGTGACAGTGTCCTGTGGCTTGACATTGCAGATCTGCCTGATCATTGCCCTGTCATTTCGCTGTAGACGTGGAGGTTTGGCTTTGTCAATGGCCATGTCTCACTAGCATGGAGCATTGCGCTCCGCACACAACAGCTATACACACGGCCACTTGTCTTGAAAGAGAGGTGGCGGGAAGAGAGAACTGGTAGCAACTCCTTGAATTTCTTCCAGGCTGTTTTCACACGTGATGTAGTTGAAATGTCACAACCACCCGCTGCAGAGAGCATATCACCTAGGTAGCAAAAGGAAGCTACAACCTCCAGCTTGTTGGATCCGACTTGGACTTCCCTCTGTGGTCTGCCATCTAAGGGGCGTGCAGTTCCTTGGCACCGTGTACACCTGTAATCAGGGTCCTCTATCAAGTGTTTGAGCCCACTGCATTTCTTGTGCACCCAGAACTTGCAGCCATTACAAAAGATACTTTTGCTGCCCACTCCAGTGCGACATACAGCGCATGGGAACTGGCCTGTACTCTGCAAGAGGTCCAGACCTGTACCACAGATCTGATCTTTGTCTTTCCTGCATTCACTCTCAGCCCTTTCGCCTCCATTGCGTCTTTCCAAGTTAAGAGCCTCCTGACACATTCCTCAAGGGATTCAGCTATGATGACAAGGTCATCAGCATACAGGTCCTCCCAGGGGACTCCAGAGCGGAACTCCCATGACAAGGCTTCAAGCACAATGATGAAAAGCAGTGGGCTGAGAACAGAGCCTTGATGAACACCCACCTTCACCTCGAATTCTTCACTGTAACCATCACCAACGGGGACACGGCTCCGAGCATTAGCATACATCCCTTGGACCAGTTTCACAATCCACTCGTCCACTCTTAGTGCCCACCAGATGACTTTCCGAGGCACTCGGTCAAATGCCTTCTCCAGGTCTACAAAAGCCATGTAGAGTCTCCTGTTAGCCGCCAGATACTTCTCTTGCAGCTGCCATATAACAAAAAATGCGTCTGTTGTGCCTCTTCCTGGGACGAAGCCAAACTGGGAATCGTCAATGGACACCAACTGCCTAATGAGGCCATCCACAATCCTCTCCAGGACTTTCATGACCTGTTCTGTCAGCTTGAGACCACAGTAGTTGCCCCGTTCCAATGCATCGCCCTTGCCCTTGTAGAGACAGACAATAAAACTGTTCCCAGTCAGAGGGTACCTGCCCATCACGGATGATTGCAGCTGCAAGGTCGCGGATCATTGAGGCACCCGCATCACCTGCAGCTCTTATCATCTCCACCACTATGCCAGAGGGACCCGGTGCTTTGCCAGTCTTCATCTGAGAAATAGCCTACTTAACCATATCAATAGTGATTGGGATGGGTGGCCCTTCCACTGGTGGTTCATCAGACAGGTGGTCTGGGTCCCAGTCGAACTCAACATTGAGTAGCCTTTGGTAGTGTTCTAACCAGGCCCTCTGCTTTGAGTCTTCACTCATTGACATCTCCCCTGCATCATTCTTTACTGGTTTGTCACCTACAACATCGGCTTTCTCTCTTCTCATCTGGTTAGCAAGGCGGTATACTTCTGAGGACTTAGGGTCAATATTCTTGTAGATCTCCTTCTCAGCTTCTTGGCGAGCATGGTGCACCGCTCGTCTGGCTATGCGTTTGGCCGCAAGATATGATGTACGGGTGCCCTTACCAGTCTTCCATGCTTTAAAGGCTTGCCGCTTGGCTGCAATGACCTTATTAACATCCTCATTCCACCACCAGGTTTCACGAAGCCAGCAGAGGGGCCGAGTTGTGACACACACCTCTTCATATGTCTTGAGCGAACTCTTGAGTTTATCTAAGCATACTTTTCATGGGCAGGCTTATATGTAAGCAGTTAACCAGTACAGGTGTGCTATTGTTATAAAGTAAACTGCTCACGTCTTAAGGGGAATGGAAGTCCCTCAGGGGACACAACTCTTTTGATAATACCGGTATCCCTACTTTCCAACAGGGCCAACTGTTTCCATAGTACGAAAACATTCTTTTAACACAAGATCTCATTTGTTGAGGGGTTCAGGTTGCAGTAACTTATTTGTACTCCAGACATAGGTTGTTGGTGCGTGTTAGAACTGCCTCATTGACACAGTACTAATGAGTACCCACAACCTATGTCTTAGAGCAGAATAAAAATAATGTTGTTTCTTCAAAATCTTCTGCACATTCAGGAGCTCACCCAATCTACAAGACACATTATTAGAATGTTTGTTTTGATTTCTTGGTAAAGTTCTATTGAGAACGAAGTCTAGGTTTGATTTCTTCAAATATATGTAATGCGACTTGGGTGAGCTACAAAGGGCTGTCGTGGCCCGCTTGTTTTTCTAAATTCCAATGTTGCTAAGGCGAACAGTTAGAAATTTTGACCAGTATGTAATTTTGACCATTATGTATATATGATTATGTTAAATATGTTGTGTAAGACCTAGTGGTTCAAGCCTAACTCCGGTAACGTGATATGCCAAGTTCTAGAATGGAAGATCGGGGTTTTTTTTTTCTTTTCGGGTACTCTTGTTTTTTTGTCCACCTCTTATTAATGATCGGCTCATATAAGTAAAAGGGCTGTAAAACCAAAACCAAAAAAAAAATAAATAAAGTTATATTACACAGGATTATGTTAATGTATTATATTCACAACTGACTTACCGGTACCAGTGAAGGATGAAAGAATGTCATGATCATTTTCTTTTTTTTTTTTTTTTTTGTTGTCTATTTATCTTGTTTTGTTTTGGAGTTTAATGGCCTATTCCACACTATTTTGGTCATGTCAGGATGGTCATTTAGCTGAACCTTCATCATACTGACTATTTCTATAGATGCTACACTCCTCCCAGATTTTCAGCCATTTGTCGCATAATTTGAATTTTTATCATGGATTTTGAAGCAGAGTGGAAAACAGTATAGGTCCTGACCAGCTGGCTTCCAAGAAGCCAGCTGATCTGGATCTATACTGTTTTCAAAAAAGAACTATATATCCAGGTATAGCTTGTTGAGAGTAACCAAAATTTCCTGGACAGGTTGGCAATTACCTTTACCCAAAAATGCCAATTCTGCTTTGTTGTTTGCTCATTACTTTAAAACTCATTTTTGCAATCAGTACCAACCCAGATCAGACTGCTGCTCTAGGAGCAGTCTGATCTTGGTCCACACTGTTTGCCTATATGCAAAAATATTTTTAAAAAGTTTGCAAGAAGATTCAGCAGATGACATAAGCAGACATTTTTAGACGCAGGTTTTCATGGCATTTTATAGATTAAGGCAGAGAATGATCATAGAAAAATATTTCATGATCAAACTTCACAAAAGAATGCTGGGAATCGATCTCCCAATCACATCAAGATAATAATTCTGAGTAATGAACACCCCTGTAAACCCCCACTTAATATATAGCAAAGTGTGGTTTACAGACGTGTTCATTATTAGGGCCCCGCACTGAAAGTGTGGGTGCCCTATAGTAGTCACTCTGTCCGTCCGTCTGTCTGTCCGTCCACAAATTTTCCTACTCCTCTGATAGCGCTGCCGGGGCCCTAGTCAGTTTCACTGACAGCTCTAGTTTCACTTATTTTGGCTGTGGATACTTGTTCTAATGAGTGCCCACAATCCATGTTTGAACTAAAAATAAGAACAATAGCTGTCCCTGTAAGCGACCAATGCCCCCATGGGAGCCAATTTTTATGGCGGTTAAAGTTTTTGTGATGGACAGACAAACAAACAAACAAAGAAACAGACAGGGCAAAAACTATATGCCCCCGAGAATCTCTCGGGGTGGGGGGGCATAAAAATATTTTTTTTTTTCGTCTGAAAATTACTAGTTCTAGAGACAAGGAAGATGCCATTTTAGCCCTAAAGATGTAAAAAAAATACATGTGAAAAATGTCATCTGTTTATGTAGTCTGCTGCATGTTCTTGCTAACTTTTCAACATATTTTTACATGGGCAAATAGTGTGGACCATGATCAGACTGCTCCTAATGGAGCAGTCCGATCTGTGTCCAAAGTTTGCCATAAATTTTAAAAGTAACCAGCAGACAACAAAGCAGTAAACAGTTGTTGTGATTGGCACCTTAAGGGTTAGCATATGGATGTACAGTCTAACCTGTCCTAGCGACCACCTCTGAATAGCGACCACCTGTGCACAACGACCAGTTTCAAATCCCCCCATCAAAAATCCCTATATATTTTACCTCTGAATAGCGACCACCTGTTCACTGCGACCAGCGGACAGGCACATACTGTCCGAAAGGTACATTTTACCTCAGAACAGCGACCGATAGAAGTTAATTGCTGCTCAACAAGCGTAACGGTAATTATCTGCAATGCTACGGAAGGCCTCCTCGATTGATTTTCAATACGTAATCCAGCTCATGTTTGTGAGCTTTCTTTTGTAATGTTTTGTTTTGTTCTTTTGTCATAAAAACTTAATTTTTGAAGAAATTCTAAATGCTTTCACCCATTTGCATAAGAAAATCTTTGCAAAGCGAACCAATAGCGATTATTAATCATATGGCTATTACGAACACACTTTTATTCCTGTTTAGGTTGTTTCCCTTTGACTGCATATGGCTAAACGAACACGCTTTTAGTCCTGTTTAGGTTGTTTCCCTTTGAATGCATAGGGCTAAACGAACACACTTTTTTATTGATCATGTGATCAAACAAAATGGCGGCCTCCATAATTTACCACCGGTCCTTTGTTAGAGCCAAAACGGAAGCATTTAAGCAAGGTTTTCTTGCATTTTCAGGTGAGAAGGTTATGCCGCTGGTGATAGGAAAAGCCAAGTGACCTAGATGCTTCAGATCGATAGATTACTCGAAGCTGCTTGTACAGAGCAAATTGAAATGACCAAAATTAGTGACTTTTTCAAAAGTTTCTGTTCGGTAAATGCAACCCTCCGAACAAAGACCACCTGTGAACAAAGACCACTTTTGGTCATTCCCTTGAGTGGTCGTTGTAGACAGGTTGGACTGTATTATCTGAATGACCATTCAGAAGTGTATCTGTGGAGCCACCGAACAATTTTTTTTGTTTGCTTATGTTCTGTTTATGCTGTATAATTATTGTATATACCCGTATTTAGTACTATTTACCAAATACTTTTTAATAGTACTAATTAAGCAATGCAAATTATGTATACTTTATACATGTATGTAAGCTTGTGTAAATAAATGGTATTATTTATGTTTAAAATATGAAATAGGCACATAATTTTTTCTGTTTCCTGATCTTCCTCAACGTGATATACAGGCCGGTATCTTAGGGTTCATGTTAATATCTGATTATTTCAGTTACATGTGTACAGTCGAACTTCGATGGCTCGAACCCCTTTGGGACCATGGAAATTTGTTTTAGACAGTGGTAGTTCGAGCCGGTGTTGCATACTTCCAGAAAACATAACGGGGGTATTTTTGGACTTCTTTTCGGTGTTCTGTAACATAAATGTATGCTGTGTGTACTCATTAGAATCGCTTCATTGAGGTATTTCTAATGAGTACACACAGCATACATTTGCAAGATAAAAGTAGAAAATCTCCTTAATTATCCCACACTTTTCTTATGCAGAGGAATTCCCTAGGGACTCAAAAATGGGTTCGACTCAGCCATGGTAAACGAGCCATCAGTGTTCGAGCCATCAAAGTTCGACTGTATTACAAATTATTTATTACCATGGGGGTGGGTATTTCACATATACATGTACATTAAATGTAGATTAGTTTATACTAACTTATTTTAGTTTGATTGCGATGAAAGCTCTAAGCTTATTGAATCGCTCTCGAACACTCATTCCAGATGTTATCACGTGCTCCAGAGAGAGGCAGTGACTTTTACACCACTGCTACCCATTTACACCTGAATCAAGTGGGACACTGTCATAACGTGTCTTGCTCAAGGACACGCCTTGCCTCTGGTGCCTGGATTCGAACCACCTCTCGATCATAAGTTGAACAGGCACACTACTGAGCCATCGAGGCTAAATGTAGATTGAAAATGTGATTTCCAGAACAATTGTAAGCATAATAATATAGAGGATCTTGCATGAGTGGTCATTTCGTGTGAAATCTGTGAAACAAGCCTTTGGTGAAATTTGTAAATTTCACATGAAATGATAACGTGTGTAAGGTTCTGTTTATCATATAATGATTTTAAATCAGATTTTATCACTGAAAAAGTTCAAAAGAACACATAGGGTTGTCACGGTTGGTGTCGAGACATTATGCGCCAGTAACCATGCGTTATTATACGTGTGATCATATGATTTTTATGACATGACATTATCCACTAAATAAAAGGGACGTTTAATGACAAATAGAGGATCTTACACAAGTGGTCATTTCATATGAAATGACCATGAGTGTAAGATTCTATTTATCATATGGCCACTTTAAATTGGATTTCATCACCTTTAACTTTGACAAAATTTTCACAAAAAATGCATGGTTGACATGGACGTCGTCATGATGTTACTTAATCCCGCCAAAGTGTTATTACACGTGGTCATACGATTTTTATTACACGACGTTATCCACTGCTTATCAATATCGTCAGGTGATAATTTTTCACATTGGTGTCTGAGCATTGTAGACCAAGATAAAGACAGAATTTTTTTAACCTATGTCCTTTTGAACCAGAATAAATGCTATCTTTTGGAAACAGTATAGATACAAAACAGATGACTTCTGATCAGTATCAACACTGTTTGACCTTCAGTTTTTGAATTTGTTGGCATAAATTACACCAAATAATCAAATTGGTTGAAAGTCAGAAATGTGTCTGGCTAATTTAATTTAATCAGCAGTTAACCCACTGCATGCGGGAAACCCCTGAAGGTGTTACTGTGTACCTTGCCAAACAGTGCAGGCCCTGATCAGATGCCGCAGAATGCGGCATCTGATCAGGGCCTACACTATTTGCTGATGACAACTCTTGTTTTTATTGGTTGCATGGATGTACACAAAAGTTCTTACAGCAATATTCATTTTAACCCTTAAGATGACCAGAAATAAAAAGCATCTGAAAATATTGTCTGTTTGTGTTGTCTGCTGCATGTTCTCACAAAGTTTTTAAAAATAATTTTGCATACAGACAAACAGTGTGGACCCTGATCAGACAGCTCCTAGAGGAACAGTCTGATCTGGGTCAACATGGTTGCTTCAGTGACTTTTAAAGTTTCCAGCAGACAACAAAGCAGACAAAAATTGCTGTGAAACTGAAAAACAGTGGAACTTTTTTTTATCAATACAATGCACCGCATACTTGAGCTAAATGGCCAATGCTATATTTAGAGTTATGGATGGTTTTGTGCTTTCATTTTTAGACAGGAGTAGAGAGATTTCAAATGATCAAGTTATGGTGGTGAAGGTTAGTTTCTAGAAATATTATCTGAAAGATATGATTATACATGTATTTTTTCCTGCTTAACCCTTATCTTGCTGTTCACGACAACCCCTATCTTTGGAAACAGTGTAGATCCAGATCAGATGGCTTTTAGTTTATGGATTTGTAGTAATAAATTACATCAAGTAATTTGATTGGTTGTTAGACATAAATGGGTGTGGCTTAAATGAATATTCAGCAAGAGAAGGGTTATGTGTATCAGGGCTCTAGAAATTTTGAAATCCCAATCGGTCCAGAAGGTGACCAAAAATTACGGAAATTGCCGATCGGTTTCGGTAATTTCCGTAAACGCCATTGGCGATTTGCGATTTTAAAATGTGTTATTAGCGCAAAGAATGACATACCGATGTTCCTCTTACACTTGTGAACGGATATGAGCACCAGTATCTCGATTATAAACAGCAATTATTGCTCACATCGTTAATATTTCATCTACTTTCATTTTCTACGCCAGATTTGATCTACTTTCATTTTCCCAATATCCGGGTCACTCCGAACCTGAAGACTACTAAAGGGAAACAACCTACATGGGGCAGTCAGAGACCAGTTCGATGGTCACTATATTTTTTTCCCTTTTTAAAACCTTTAAAATATTTCTCTTATTTCACGCATTTTATTTTGCCCAAATTGCTTTGTTTACAAATGGCGACCGATATGGCAGCCACGTGGTCAGAAAATGACGTCAAACGGTTTCCGTTTACACAATACACATTAATGCAGTCAAGGACGTAACACACATACACCTGTTTTATGTCATTTATTTTAATAGAGCGTATTTCTAAAAAAAAGCGTTTTGAACGGGTTAAAAAATCGAAAAAACATTTCTTTACTCTCGAACCAATACATGGCCGAACAAGAGTCATTGAAAATCTTACATGGCCGAACCAAGTTTTAAAGAATATAAATACATATTTTACGATTACACAAGCCTGAAATAAACAAATTATGTTTGATTGCCATTAGATCAAACACGATCAAGGCTTCTTTGATATCACAATCACGCACTGCTTAATCACGTTTTGGCTGACTGTCCCGCGAGAGTCTGCGATACCTGGCGAGATCTCGAAAACGTGTTTACTGTCAAACTCAAATTCATCCCCGAGAGAGATAATTGGATTATATTACTGGCACAATAAACAGTTTGACACCTAACCAGGTATAATTTCTCTGTTTTTCACTTCGATTTTAGCTTATTGGTTTTTTTTTCGGACCGATTTTTCAGCAAAATTTTTCAGCAAAATCGGTTTTCATTTTCAAAAAACGGTCTGGACCGGTAAAAAATCGGACTTCTAGAGCCCTGATGTGTATGCTTGATGTACTTGTTAGAAATACCTCATAAAGGATTCTGACAAGTAACATGGAACTTCGATGGCTCATGTTTGCCATGGGTGAGTCTCTCAAGTGCAGAGAGAATTCCTCCAGATAACTGAGGGAGATTTTGTTCGTTTATCAAATGATGATTAAAAATTGTCTCGATTTAATGAGTAACACAGCATTCATTTATATTACAGAACACAGAAAAAATATCTCAAATTATACATTATGTCCCCTGGCCTGGTGTTATTAATAGCCGTTCGTGCCTCTAACTATCCCTATCTGGACACGTGGCCAGTGCTTCAAAATTTACAATGCCGTTAGACAACATATTAAAACTTTAATCATTTATTATGGCAAATATGCTAATATTTTTGCTGAAAAAATGTGAGTAGCTTTTGCAAATGCAAAAGCTGCTCACATTTTTTTCTGCAAAAATAAGAGAATATTCGATATTGTACTTGCTAGGATAGTTAACAATATGCCATCAACACTATTTAGGTCATTTTGGAGACATTGCTTCCAATTTTGTGGGACTTCTACCCAACATTGAGATGAAATGACATTTCAAGCCTGGAAGAAAAAGGGAGAAAAAGAGATAGAAGAGATAGTAGAGGAGATGAATGTGAGGGGCAGTGGAGAAAGAGGAAAATGAATGGAAGAAATAACAACACTCCCCCTCAACCCTTACCTGCTGCAAGGACAGCAGGCCTTGCCCAACTGTAAGCCAATATCAATTGGATGCCCCAGTGACACAAGATACACATCATCTTTGCCTCACCCAACAATCCCTGTGGGTTCAGTACCTGCCAAGACAGCAACAATCTTTCAAGGAGATTGATCATTAAATCTTTTCTTCGGTCATTCTCTCCCTTCCTTGATTCAAGAAGTCAGTTTTGTCACGTTCTGGCAAAAAAATGTGCACTGTACTGGTAAACTGCTTATGTACAAGCCTGCCCAGGAAAAGTGGTTAGTTAACTGACCAGCTTGATATCACCTAAATATTGTAGACTGGGCAGTTTAATTCAAAACAAACTAACAAAATAAAACCAAATTCAAAACTGGTAAATCAGTTTGGCATGAAATGAACACATTTTTGACAGCATTTTTGATATATGGACGGATGTCACTAAAAATATTAAATTTCCTTTGAAAAGTCTGTATTAAACCTTCAGCCTAGTCACAGACTGATGTCAGCTAACAGTTTCTGTCTGTATGATGTGTCGAATCTTTTCAGCATCATCTCTGAGGGCCTCATTGTCTGGATCTATCTTCAATGCATTTTCATAGTCTTTCAAACCTGAATGAAGAAATACTGTTTTAGAGGATGAGTGTCTTGGATATTGTCATTTGGGAAAGTTAATTATCAGGTTCCTACTCCCAATTTTGTTTCATGGCCATAAACAGTTTGCAGTATTCTGCCACACACACACGGCCCCCACCCATCGGGGCTTGAAGAAATAGATGGACTGCATGATGCTTCCATGCAGAGCTGAAATCTACCCCACACAAGAACTGGTAAACTGCTTGCAGGATCTAAGCCTGCCCAGGCAAAGCGTTGCAAGTCGGATCTTCTATGTTTATAAACCCTATTGGTTTCATTGGGCGACAGGGCTAGAGATGCCATTTCATCTCAATGTCGGGTAAAAGCCACACAAAATTGGAAGCAACATCTCCAAAATTAGGTATACAGTGTTGATGGGGACGTTAATCCTCGAATCAATCAATCAATCAAAATCTGCCGCACACAACTTATCTAATAATTATGGTAAAATTTGCACAAGCTTGTCTGCATAATGAAAGTAGCCAATTCTATACATTTAGAAAGGTGATAATATAATAGAAAGGTAGAGTGTTTTTTCTTGTTTTTTTTTTTTTTTTTTGTTTCTGTTTTTTTCCAAAGGTAGATACCTCACACTAATGATACTGTTAGTAACAACCTAAACCTGGTGAAGTTTCATACACCAAATACTAACAGTTTTGTGAAAAAAAATGTTATATTTGCCAAAGCTACTTACATATTTTGAGCAAAAATATTTATGTACTGGATATTCTATTGCTAAATATATAGTGTTTTAATAACTAAAGAATCTGTTCCGCTAATGAAACTTTGAATCGACTGTCAACTGTGCTAAGAATGCTGAGGATGGAATATTGCTGTGTTCCGAGGGATAGAAACAATATAGTATTCAAGTCTTGTTTTTTTTTTCTTTTTGAAAAATATGAAAACAACTATTAAAGCAAGTCCCATTATATGAAACTACACCATGACCTCTTTATAACGGTATAACAGTAGGTCCAAAGCAGAAAACTTGTTAGTTAAGGGGAATGTGTAATGGTAGATTTTTCAGCCAATTTTCAAAGGGAGACAACTTTCGGGACTTCCTGTTTGCTTTTCAGTAAGCTCTGTCCCACTGAAAAAGGGGTCTACTCTTAAAGGAAAGAATTTGCTCCTAAGGAGCAAATTCTTTCCTTTAAGAGTTGACCCTTAATGACATGGGAGACAAAAATACCTTTCTATGAGTTGCCTCCCCTGAAGGTTACCCATTCCCCTTAAAGGACAGTGTTATACCGCTTTTGGTCATTTTTTCTAAAAAAAATAAATACATTTTATGGTCATTTTCTACATAAGCTAAACATTACAAGGATCCATCTTTAAACTGTGTTATATCAAGAACTGTGTTATAATGGACAGCATTTTATCACATGATGTGTGTCTCAGTGTAAATACCACTTTTGGTCATTTTTTCTAAAAAAATCTATACATTTTATGGTCGTTTTTCTACATAAGCTAAACATTACAAGGATCAATCTTTATCACATGACGTGTGTCTCAGTGTAAATACCACTTTTGGTCATTTTTTCTAAAAAAATATACATTTTATGGCCGTTTTTCTACATAAGGGCTGTTCCAGCAAAAGAAATAAGGGTGACCCGGACGGCAGTTAATAGATCTTCTACACTAGATTGTCATCACTCTTAATTGTTCTTCTACACATGGCTATCGGAAGGGAAAAATCGCTTCTATGCTAGGCTGGTCAAGGGAGCATAGTGGGGCAGGTTATTTTGAGTAAAATAGTTTGGATTATTTCCCTTGGCTGGTTTCAGCTGGTTTCCCGTTTATTGGAAATTCTACTACCGGTATACAAATACTCTGTAAAGCCGAGCACCAGCACAAATATTGATCTTATTTCCGTTTCCAACATGGCTGTTTCCTGTAAAATCATGTAATAATGTAGATCGTTTTTTTTTTTTTTATGAATTTAACGGCTGTCTGGTGAGTATTTTAAAAAGAAAATGAATTTCAGGCGTTTTAGATACCACAGGCTTGATATTCAGTTCACAACCAAGCTAAACTAGCGGAGAATTCGAAGTGAGAGCTGTTTGTAATTAGTTTTCGTGGTCCCATTTAGTGGTTATACTCGCCTGTCACGCGGGAGACCGGGGTTCTATTCCCCGCAGGGGAGCTTTCTTTAACCTACCTGAGAGTATTTACTAAGAGGAAGAGTAAGTACTAAGAAGACAACATACCTGAGAGATACTTTGACCAAAGCATCAACAACAACAAACAGTGCTGCATGCAACTGTGTGCCGGTTGGTGGGAGGGGTGGCCTGGGTAATATGGGTGGAGGCGAGATGAGAGAAAAAAAAAAGATGCTTAATAAAAAATCTACCCTGTCCATTTTTTTTTTCAAAGTTTTCTTTGAGCTATTGTCTTAGGATTGTCTTAGGACGTATCACCAGTAAACAATTCTGATTCTATTTGTTTGTTAAATTGTTTGTTTGTTTTCCAATACTGAGACACCCTCAGTTTTGAGGATTATGCGCAGGGGCACTTATGAGGTGCACCGGGACTGAACCCGGCCGGTCCCTTTATCCTGGCACCGAGGAACCAGTCGTAATGCTAACCCCTAAACTCTGAGCGCCAAGGGGGGCAGCCATTACTACCAATTTTGTAAGTCTTTGGTTTGACTGGGTTGTGGGTTCGGCGGGGTATCGACCCCACAGGTTCGGTGGGGTATTGAGCCCACAACCTTCCGATCCGCAGGCGGACGCTCTACCACTGAGCTATTTATTTGGACTTAGTACAGTTTGCAAGGGAAAAACATTTGTCTACCATAACGGACATTAATTTTGCCCCGTTCAAATACATGTACATTTGTAAAATCTTAAGGAAAAAAAAGAAAATTTTCATGGGAAAAAATCTTTTTATTATTTCATTTCAAAACATTGATTGTGGGTACATGTTAGAACCGCCTCGAGTCAAGTCGGTTCTAACACATACCCACAATCTATGTTTTATAGCAGACATTTTGCTTTATGTTGTAACTTGTATGTAATTTTTATCTTTATGCTGTACCATAATTATACCCCCCTGATTTCGTATCCCGAAGAGGGGTATATAGTTTTCTTTGGTTCCGTCCGTCCGTGATTCCATCCGTTAACCCCAAGTTTTATAAAACATTTTTATAACCAAGTTTTGTACATTTTTTTAAGACATCACTATTTCCTAACATTATCAATGTTTTCATTCATCTTTGGTTTAATGATATAGTGCGCGCAAATTGACCTGATACTCGCGAACTCTATTTGCATAATTTCACACCCAACTGAATACATATATTTATCTTCGCCGTTTTCCGAAGAGGTCTAACACTTAAATTTATAGCCCTTTTTCTTTAAAAAAAAAAAGTTCTATGCATGGGTGATATGAAGCTAAAATAACTTCTATGCATGGGTGTAAAACAGCTAAAATTGCTTCCATGGGTGGCTAGTCAAATTTCAAGCTGGTGTCCACCCCCCCCCCCCCCCCCCCCCCCTGATATGTTTTGCTGGAACAGCCCTAAGCTAAACATTACAAGGATCCATCTTTAAACTGTGCTATATCAAGAACTGTGTTACAATGAACAGCATTTTATCACATGACGTCTCGTCTCAGAGTGTAATAATGCCATGAAATAAATTCCATAATCCACTAGTGGATTAAATATGCAAATTAGTTAGATACGCCCCGTAACTTTACATGTACGGCGTCCTTAACGACGTCGCATTTACTAATGCCTGAATATTGACATTTTTGTACAAAAATTGGTAATTAAATGCCATATGATAAATAGAATCCTGCATTCGTGCTCATGTATTATTGAATTTATTACACTAAGTCTTGTTGAGAAAAAGGGATAAAATGCGAGGCTTAGGGATAAAATGCTTGGCAAAGCCTCACATTTTATCCCTTTTCCTCACCTCGTTTGATAAATTCAATAGTACATGAACACTCATGTTTGTTTGTTTGTATTGGAGTTTAACGGCCCAGTCAACACTATTTAGGTCATTTTTGAGTCGGTCAGTTTACCTATCAACACTTTCCTGGGCAGGCTTATGCGTAAGCGGTTAACCAGTACAGTGCACATTCTTTCGCCAGAAACTGACAACTGCACTTCTTGAATCAGCAGAAGGGAGAGAATGACCATAGAAAAGATTTCATGATCAATCGCCACGAAAGAATGTGGCCGTTCCTGGCGGGAGTCGAACCCGCGTCCTCCTGATCACCAGTCAGACGAGCATCCAACTGAGCCACTGAGGCCGGCAAACACTCATGTAAGATCCTCTATATAATGAGGTTGTAGTGTATTACCAACAACTCACCTTCGACATACATCTCGAGCTGGCATAATGCTGTTCCTCTACGTACCATACATTTACATCGACTAGCAGCATTTTGTGGCACTGGTGGAGTGAGAAGTTCTAAGGCCTGAAATTACAACCATACATAAATAAAAGTACTATGCCGTTTTGCCCCCGCCCCATCAGGGCTTGAAGAAATACACTACTCAAAGTTTGATAGGGATCACTTTTTTAATGCAAAATAAGTTTTGGATAAATCAAGCAGCTGAATCCAAATTTGAAACATATTGATAGAAAACATATCCTTCAAAAAGACTGGTGATTAATTTTGTCAACTGGCACTGCATTCAAGCGTGACATCAACAACCGCCTTGGCTCCCACAAAATTTGTCCAAACACAAAGGGATTTGGACAATTGATTTTTCACAAATTTTCAAATTTGTTTAGACAAACATGCCTACTAACGTCCAAGGCGTCCAAGGGCATCAATTACAGCACGACATCGCCTGTGTATGCTCGTAATCAGAGTCTGTATCCGGTTTTGTGGAATTAGCCTCCATTCAGCAACCAATGCATCTTTGAGCTCCTGTAAAGTCCTTGGCTGCACGGGTCGGGCTGAAACAGCACGCTGTAGCATGTCCCATACATGTGCAATCGGATTTAAGTCCTGTGGTCGAGCAGGCCTGTCCGTACGAAGGATTGTCTCCCGTTCCAGATAAGCATCAGTGACGTGGGCACGGTGGGGATGGGTATTATCGTCCATCAGAATAAAGTCCGGGCAGATAGCACCAGCATCAAAAACTGATCAAGAATCTCATTAAGTAACTCACTACCGTTAACGTTCCGTTTTCAATGACATACAAATCAGTTTTACCGTTCACGCTTATCCCAGCCCAAACCATGACTGATCCTTTTCCATAGCGATCTTGTTCTGCCACATTCAAGTCATCAAATCGCTCTTTAGAGATTCCCCACAGTAACCGAAGTTTATCAGTGAAGTCTAGACAGAATGTTGACTCATCAGTAAACAGTACTGGCGTCCAGTCACCAATCGTCCACCTGACGTGCTTTCTGGCAAAGTCCAATCGGTCTTGCACGTGCTGTCTCTTCAACGGAACACGTACAGTAGGCTTCCTGGCATTAAGTCCGAACTCGTGGAGCCAGTTTCTGACAGTTTGCGTAGAAATTCGTACTCCAGTTCTGTTCCTAAACTTGTTATTCAAATGGGTAACGTTCAGGAACAGATGACTTCGAGAATGACGTTGAGTTATAGCCCTTTCTCGACCCTCGCAGTGTCTGTGTGAAGGATTTCCGTGGGTAAGATACTGACTCCACATTCAGGAAACCACGCTCTGAGACATATTCAGAATCCCAGCAACACAACATTGAGAGATGCCAGATTCCAACACCACAGTTCATTTATTCCGGGCTCAGACGGTTTCTTAACTGTCCCCTAGGCATTTTAGAACGGTTTCACATATCAAATGAAATCTTTTTTTATGCTTGGTAAAGGAACACTGACAAGTTTGATTTTTCTGTTGGAATGCAGTGTTACGCAAGATTTTGGGGTGCATGAATTCATTGGCAAAGTGTTAGAAGTGTGCACTTTCATGAGTACTGAATTGCACATGAATTTCTGCTTTAAGATATTTAACAATATACAGAGTCAAAATTCTGTCACAAAATTTTTAATTTTCAGTGCAAAATTTGGTATATAAAAGGTGATCCCTACCAAACTTTGAGTAGTATATATGGGCTGCATGATGCTTCCACCCAGAGCTGAAACCGACCAGCACACCAGTACTGGTAAACTGCTTAGAGGATCTAAGCCTGCCCAGGCAAAGCGGTGTGAGTCGGCCCGTCCATGCTTATAAACCCTATTGGTTTCATTGGGGGGCAGGGCATGAGATGTCATTTCATCTCAATGTTGGGTAAAAGTCCCACAAAATTGGAAGCAATGTCTCCAAAATGACCTTTACAGTGTTGACAGGTATGTTAAACCTCACATCAAATAAACAAACAAACAAACAGTGCAGTCTCGTTATAACACGCCTAACAGGGTGCATATATTCAGACCACGTTATAAGTGAGGCATGTTATAACATTGGACATGGCAATCTCTTTTCTAAAACTGCTATAATAGCTCCTGTGGGTGGAGTATCTATTAATGTGTAACCGGGGCAAACTGGAAAGCCCGAGGTTTTTATGCAAGTTAGTTACAGTTAAATTCCTATATTAAGATCACCTTTGGCACTGGTCAAATAGTGGCTTTTAATAGAATAATTCAATCAAATTCTATTACCTTTAACACACCGTACAAGCAGCTGTGGCAAAGACAGATTACTGCCTCGAAGACTGATCATGCAAAAGGTTTCAAAGAAAGGGTAGGTGAAGGTTTTTTGTTTGTACGAATCGAGAAGGCAATCTGTTGACTTTTGCCGCTATTGGAGAATACCGCAAATGCCTGGAGATGCCGCAGGAACTTTCTAACTATATTTCAGAACCAGATAAGGCTGTTCCAGTTCATTGAAAAATTAAAAAACAACTAGAGCTGTCAGTGAAACTGACTAGGGCCCCGGCAGCGCTATCAGAAATTTGTGGACGGACAGACAGACAGACAGACAGACGGACAGAGTGATTACTATAGGGCACCCACACTTTCAGTGCGGGGCCCTAAAAATGTATGAAATTTTGTTTTCGGTGTCAAGTGTATGTCTACCGAACAAAATATGTTACATTCACTTGGCCGCACTAAAACTACGATTATTCAGCAGCATTTCTGCCAAATTGGACCGTATAACTCCGTTAAATAAACAAACTACGCTTCCCTAAAGAGATCTGGTGTCAAGAAAAATGCTGTCTCTTCACTACAGATTGTTTTTTATACGACTGTCCACAAACACAGATCAGAGATTTCGAAGGCTAACATTGATGACAGATCAGAATTTCGGTTACATTTTCAAGAAAGATGTATTCTGGATGACTATACACCGGCAACTTCGGTAGAAATTATTTCAAGCTAGCTCTAGGGTATTACTTGCAATAATGCTGCAATAGAGTAACATAGAGACTGCTCTATAATCATTTATATTTCCTGTCAACACACAAATTGGGCAATCAGTAAACACGTGAGGCGTTATTTGTTTAATTTTCTTCTGCGTGTACTTTTTCTTTCCAAGATGTCACACGACTTAGGTGGAGGGGCTATGCTTTACTAGAAGAATTAGTTGAAAGTAAACATCTGAAGTTTATGCAAGTATCTGGTTGTGCCATTATTTTTTTTAACATCAAACGCCATGTATGTTTTTTTTTTCTATCAGTTCTTATTGCACAACCCAGGTGTGAACATTGAATAGCTTTTGATGCAAGCAGTGCAGAGGCGACCATGTACAACAAAATGCTCGTTTGTGGGTCTGTATTAACCCATTCAGTACCAGGTACCCCTATAGGGGTACCTTTGCAAACAGTGCAGGCCCAGATCAGACGCCAAAGAATGCGGCATCTGATCAGGGCCTACACTGTTTGCACAAAAGTTGAACCATTTTTTTTAATAAATTTTGAAGAAAGCACAACCTGACACCCCTAAATTTAGTTTCACTCACCTTTGAAGAATCTTCTATACACTTGAAGAAATTTCTCATTTTTAAATGGCAAGCCGCTCTGTTGGAATAACATCTATGTACAGTTAAGGAAACTACTGTCACGACACATGCAGAAATTTTAAAAGAATTTCACACACTTAAGGGGAATGGGAACACCTGGCACATTTTTCCACCATTTTTCAAAGGAAGTTCCTGATTGCCTTTCTGTAAGCCCTGTCCCACTGAAAAAGGAGTCTACCTCTAAAAGGAAAGAATTTGCTCCTCAGGAGCAATGTTTTTCCTTTAAGAGTTGAACCCTGTTGACATAGGAGACAAAAATACTTTTGCAGGAGTTGCCTCCCCTGAAGGTCTTTCCATTCTCTTTTTTAATATCATGCCAATTTGTTGTTTTTTTTCCTTTTTTATTGGGGCAATTCTTTAACAAACCACCCACAGCTAGTAATACTCTAGAAGCTAACCCCCAGCTCATCACGCTAACAAGTCTGTGAAATGAACACCCCCTTACACCCCACTTTATATAGAGAAAACTGGGGTTTAGTGGGGTAAACATTATTTTTCTTATTTCTGCTCATAGACATAGTTTGTGGGTACTCGTTAGAACCGCCTCAATGAGGCGGTTCTAACTAGCACCCACAATCTATGTTTGGAGTATCAATAAGAATAATATCACAAATTTCATCAGAAAATTGACCGTTTTGGAGGTGTAAAAAATGCATTATGACGCACGGGTGTGTTATCATAATGTGTAGTCCATGTGACTACTATAAAAATCCTAAACAAGAGTTGTCAGAAGACAACATAGCTCGCCTTTGGGGGCCTAAGATGGATGAGGGCAAGTCATCAAATTTTTTTCTTCTGTAAAACAGCCCAACAGACTGCAGAAAATGAAAGAGAACCAAAAAGTACCTCTAATCATCCTGTTTTCAAGCCTTTACACTGTAAAAAAAAATGAACTAGACAAAAGTGCCCAGTGGGGCACGTATACCCCCGGCCAGTGCCATCACCTCAGCTGAAACAAGAACTACAAAGGGAAATAACTCTAAAAGGCCTGACCCCTTGGCCCTTATTTTCTTTCCCACAATACAACTAGTCATACTGATCATGTTTGCAAAATTTTGAAGTTTCTATGTACAGTAGTTATTGAGAAATCTTTGACACAAAATAAAAATATACACTATTAAACAGCAAGAACTACAAAGGGAAACTAGAACTGTCAGAGGATCTGACTATAGCCCCGCTATAGCCCTGTCAGAGGAGAAAGACTCATGAATTAAAGGTAAAGACTTGTGAGAGGGTTAAATCCCTAACAAGGTACCTACACCTTGTCTAAGTTAAAAAATAAGTTTTGGATAATGAAAAAAGCATATGCACATCTTCAGACCTATATAAAACACCTGTTAAGTTTCAAAAGGATTGACCTAGAACTGTAAGAGGAGTTGCGGTAACAAGGTAGCTACTCCCTATACATTTTAACATTAGTAGATCTCAAAAATTGTCTAAGTTAAAAAAGGTGAAATAAGTGAAAAAAATTATTTAAGGATAATGAAAAAAGAATATGCACATCTTCAGACCTATATGAAAACACATGTAAAGTTTCAAAAGGATTGACCTAGAACTGTAAGAGGAGTTGCAGTAACAAGGTAGCTACTCCCTATACATTTTAACATTAGTAGATCTCAAAAATTGTCTAAGTTAAAAAAGGTGAAATAAGTGAAAAAAATTATTTAAGGATAATGAAAAAAGAATATGCACATCTTCAGACCTATATGAAAACACCTGTAAAGTTTCAAAAGGATTGACCTAGAACTGTAAGAGGAGTTGCGGTTACAAGGTAGCTACTCCCTATACATTTTAACATTAGTAGATCTCAAAAATTGTCTAAGTTAAAAAAGGTGAAATAAGTGAAAAAAATTATTTAAGGATAATGAAAAAAGAATATGCACATCTTCAGACCTATATGAAAACACCTGTAAAGTTTCAAAAGGATTGACCTAGAACTGTAAGAGGAGTTGCGGTAACAAGGTAGCTACTCCCTATACATTTTAACATTAGTAGATCTCAAAAATTGTCTAAGTTAAAAAAGGTGAAATAAGTGAAAAAAATTATTTAAGGATAATGAAAAAAGAATATGCACATCTTCAGACCTATATGAAAACACCTGTAAAGTTTCAAAAGGATTGACCTAGAACTGTAAGAGGAGTTGCGGTAACAAGGTACCCACTATCAAATATTACAGACGGAATTCCGGACAAGATTACAGACAGACAGACAGACAGACGGAATTCCGGACAAGCCAAATCCAATATAGCCCCCACTTTTTCAAAGCGGGGCTATAATAACTCTAAAAGGCCTGACCCCTTGGCCCTTATTTTCTTTCCCACAATACAAGTAGTCATACTGATCATGTGTGCAAAATTTCAAGTTTTTATGTACAGTAGTTATTGAGAAATCTTTGACACAAAATTAAAATATACACTATTAAACAGCAAGAACTACAAAGGGAAATAACTCTAAAAGGCCTGACCCCTTGGCCCTTATTTTCTTTCCCACAATACAACTAGTCATACTGATCATGTTTGCAAAATTTCAAGTTTCTATGTACAGTAGTTATTGAAAAATCTTTGACACAAAATAAAAATATACACTAATAAACAGCAAGAACAACAAAGGGAAATAACTCTAAAAGGCCTGACCCCTTGGCCCTTATTTTCTTTCCCACAATACAAGTAGTCATACTGATCATGTGTGCAAAATTTCAAGTTTCTATGTGAAGCAGTTCCTGAGATATCTTTGACACAAAATAATTGTTTACGGACAGACAGACAGACAGACAGACGGAAAAGACAAAAACTATATACCCCCATTGCATACTTCGTATGCCGGGGGTATAAAAAGAAATCTATATTTGATAAAAAAAAAATTCAACAAACTTCCAAGTAATAACAAGGCATCACAGACAATACAAATCCCCTCGTGCAAGACAAATTAAAAAAAGCCTAGCCCAGCATTTGTGTAAAATTACATTATATCCATCAATAAATGTAGGTACTTAAGAGTGATGACAAAGTTTGTCTAAAAATAGCCACAGTGACCTTGACTTTGAGCCCCAGACCCTGAAAGTTGAAATGACTCGAGATATTATCATACCCAACATTTGTATGAAGTTATCTTAAAATCCATCAATAAATGTGGACACTAGAGCAATGATCAAGTTTTTCTAAAAAAACATAGCCACAGCGACCTTGACCTTCAGCCCCTGACCCGGAAAGTCAAAGTCACTCAAGATATCATCATACCAAACATTTTTGTCAGGTTATATTAAAATCCATCAATAAATGAAGGCACAAGAGCGATGACAAAGTTTTTCTAAAAATAGCCAGTGACCTTGACCTTCAGCCCCAGACCCTGAAAGTCGTACTCACTCAAGATATCATCATTGCCAACATTTGTGTGAACTTATATTAAAATCCATCCATAAATGTAGGCACTAGAGCAATCACTAATTTTTTTTCTGAAAATAGCCACAGTGACCTTGACCCCAGACCCTGAAAGTTGAACTCACCCGTGATATCATCATACCCAACATTTGTATGAAGTTATCTTTAAATCCATTTATAAATGTGGACACTAGAGCAATGACCATGTTTTTTCTAAAAATAGCCACAGTGACCTAGACCTTCAGCCCTGACCCTGAAAGTCAAAGTCACTCGAGACATCATGATAGCCAACATTTGTGTGAAGTTATATTAAAATCCATCAATAAATGAAGGCGCAATAGCGATGACAAAGTTTTCCTAAAAATGGCCACAGTGGCCTTCAGCTTCAGCCCTGGACCCTGAAAGTCGAACTTGCTCGAGATATCATACCCAACATTTGTGTGAAGTTATATTAAAATCCATCCATAAACGTAGGCACTAGAGCGATCACAAAGTTATTCTAAAAATAGCCACAGTGACCTTGACCTTCAGCCCCGGAACCTGAAAGTAAAGTCACTTGAGATATCATCATACTCAACATTTGTGTGAAGTTATATTAAAATCCATCCATAAATAAAGCCGCAAGAGCGATGAAAAAGTTTTTCTAAAAATAGCCACAATGACTTTGACCTTCAGCCCCAGATCTTGAAAGCCAAACCCACTCGAGATATCATCATACCCAACATTTGTGTGAAATTATACTAAAATCCATCCAAAAATATAGGCATTAGAATGATCACAAAGTTTTTTCTAAAAAATAGCCACAGTGACCTTGACCTTCAGCCCCAGAACCTGAAAAGTCAAACTTGCTAGAGATATCATCATACCCAACATTTGTGTGAAGTTATATTAAAATCCATAAATAAATTAAGGTGCAAGTGCGATGACAATGTTTTTCTAAAAATAGCCACAGTGACCTTGACCCTGTGAGCCTGAAAGAAGTGACCTTGACCTTAAGCTCCGGACCCTGAAAGTCAAAGTCACTCGAGATATCATTATACCCAACATTTGTGTGAAGTCATATTAAAATCCATAAATAAACTAGAAATGGTGTTTGTAAAACACAATGCCCCCAACCTTTGCTTGACCTTAGCTGGCAAAATATTCAACAAATATTGTTAAAGACTCAAAAACATACAACAAGAATTCCCCCGAAGGCTATGTCGCGCCTGTGGGGGTGCAAAGTCACCAAACCATGAAATCTAGGTCAAGGTCAAACATGGATGCCTGCATAAAAATTTCACTCCTAGTTGCAAGCATGTACCAAGTAACTCTTAAAAACAGACTCTTACATCAGGGTCAAAGTTAGGGTTGTCACACTATTTTACAAAGTCAGTGAACCATAAAATGTAGGTCAAGGTCAGAAATGGATACTTGCATTGAAGTTTCAATTCCTAAATGCAAGCTTGTACCAAATACAATTAATGAAGCTCTAATAGATCTTGAGAAATGGACTCTTACATTAGATAGAAAGTCAGGGTGGTCGCAATAATTCCCAAAGTCAGTGAACCATGAAATATGGGTAAAAGTCAAATATGGATGCTTGCGTTGCAGTTGGAATTCCTAGATGCAAGTTTGTACCAATTATAATTTAAAAAGCTTTAATAGTTTTCGAGAAATGGTGAAAGTCAGGGTAGTCGCAATAATTCACGAAGTCAGTGAACCATGAAATATAGGTCAATGTCAGATATGGATGCTTGCGTTGAAGTTGCAATGCCTGGATGCAAGTTTGTACCAAGAATGATTATTAAAGCTCTAATAGTTCTCAAGATATGGACTTGCTGACAAGATTTTATTAAAAAAAAAACAAGGCATCGCATGCGATACAAATCCCCTCGCACAAGACAACTTCGTGTGTGGAAAACACTGAAATGGCAAAAGTCCAACTTGCTTGAGATATTATCATATGCAACATTTGTGTAAAGTTTGTTTAAAAATCCATCCATAAATGTAGGTTCTAGAGTGATGACAATATTTCTCTAAAAATAGTCATAGGGACCTTGACTTGAGGCCATGGCCGCGAAGTAGATCTTGCTCAAGATATTATCATAAGCATCTTTTGTGTGAAGTTAGATTAAAATCATAAATGTAGGCGGTAGAGCAATGACAAAGTTTTTCTAAAAATAGGCATAGTGACCTTGACCTTGAGGTCATGACCAAGCAACTCGAGATATTACCATAAGAAACATTTGTGTGAAGTTCTATTAACATCCATCAATAAATGTAGGCACTAGAGCGATGACAAAGATTTTCTAAAAATAGCCCCAGTGACCTTGACCTTGAAAGTCGAAATAGTTCGAGATATTGTCATAAGGAACATTTGTGTGAAGTTATACTGAAATCGGTGAAGAAATGTAAGCGCTAGAGCCATGTCAAAGTTTTTCTAAAAATAGCCACAGTGACCTTGACCTTGAAAGTCAAACTCACTCGAGGTATTATCATAAGGAACATTTGTGTGAAGTTATATTGAAATCAGTAAAGAAATGTAATCGCTAGGGCGATGACAGTTTTTTCAAAAAATAGCCACAGTGACCTTGACCTTGAAAGTCGAAATCGCTCGAGATATTGTCTTAAGGAACATTTGTGTGAAATTATATTGAAATTGGTGAAGAAATGTAAGCGCTAGAGTATTGACAAAGTTTTTCTAAAAATAGTCACAGTGACCTTGACCTTGAAAATGGAACTCGCTACAGATATTGTCATAAGGAACATTTGTGTGAATCGATTTTGAAATTGGTGAAAAAATGTAAGCGCTAGAGCAATGAAAAAGGTTTTCTAAAAATAGCCACAGTGACCTTGACCTTGAAAGTCGAACTCTTTCGAGGTATTGTCATCAGGATCATTTGTGTGAAGTTATATTAAAATCGGTGAAGAAATGTAGGCGCTGGAGCGATAGCAAAGTTTTTCTAAAAATAGCCATTGTGACCTTGACCTTGAAAGTTGAAATGGCTAGAGATATTGTCATAAGGAACATTTGTGTGAAGTTATATTGAAACTGGTGAAGAAATGTAAGCGCTAGAGCAATGACAAGGTTTTTCTAAAAATAGCAACAGTGACCTTGACCTTGAAAGTGGAACTCGCTAGAGATATTGTCATTAGGAACATTTGTGTGAAGTTATATTGAAATCGGTGAAGAAATGTAGGCGCTAGAGCGATGACAATTTTTTTCTAAAAATAGCTACAGTGACCTTGACCTTGCGGTCATGACCCTGAAAGTCGAACACACTTGAGATATTGTCATAAGGAACTTTTGTGTGAAGTTATATTGAAATCAGTGAAGAAATGTAGGCGCTAGAGCAATGACAAAGTTTTTCTAAAAATAGCCACAGTGACCTTGACCTTGAGGTCATGACCTTGAAAGTCGACCTCGCTCAAGATATTGTCATAAGGCACATTTGTTTGAAGTTATATTGAAATCAGTGAAGAAATGTAGGCGCTAGAGTGATGACAAAGTTTTTCTTAAAATAGCCACAGTGACCTTGACCTTGAGGTCATGACCTTGAAAGTCGAACTCGCTGAGATATTGTCATAAGAAACATTTGTGTGAAGTTATATTGAAATTGGTGAAGAAATGTAGGCCCTAGAGCGATGACAAAGTTTTTCTAAAAATAGCCAGTGACCTTGACCTTGAGGTCATGACTTTGAAGTCGAACTCGCTCGAGATTTTTTTATAAGGAACATTTGTGTGAAGTTATATTGAAATTTGTGAAGAAAAGTAGGCGCAAGAGCGATGACAAAGTTTTTCTAAAAATAGCCACAGTGACCTTGACCTTGAGGTCATGACCTTGAAAGTCGAACTCGCTCGAGTTTTTTTTATAAGGAACATTTGTGTGAAGTTATATTGAAATTGGTGAAGAAATGTAGGCGCTAGAACGATGACAACGTTTTTCACAAATTACCAAAATGACAAAGGGCCATAACTCACAAAGTATTTTTCTGAAAATTGTCATAAGTTAATCAGTTCATCTACTCATCACCACCAATCTATTCACCAACTTTCAAGGCTCTAGCTCCAATAATTTTTGAGATATCTTGCTGACAAGATTTTATTAAAAAAATTTCAAAGGGCAATAACTCTTAAAAGGGGCATAATCAGGACAAGAAAAAAAATACTCGTCAGCTAATTTTCCATGAGGAATCCATATATGAAATTTCAAAACCCTAGCATACACGGTTCTAAAGATATGCTACGCAACACTTTTAGCATACATTACAATGGGCACAAATTACCAAAATGACAAAGGGCCATAACTCACAAAGTATTTTTCGGAATTTCGTCAAAAGTTAATCAGTTCATCTACTCATCACCACCAATATATTCACCAACTTTCAAGGCTCTAGCTCCAATAGTTTTTGAGAAATCTTGCTGACAAAATTTTATTAAAAAAATTTCAAAGGGCAATAACTCTTAAAGGGGGCATAATCCGGACAAGAAAAAAAATATGCGTCAGCTAATTTTCCATGAGGAATCCATATATGAAATTTCAAAACCCTAGAATACACGGTTCTAAAGTTATGCTATGCATCACTTTTAGCATACATTACAATGGGCACAAATTACCAAAATGACAAAGGGCCATAACTCACAAAGTATTTTTCAGAATTTTGTCAAAAGTTAATCAGTTCATCTACTCATCACCACCAATCTATTCACCAATTTTCAAGGCTCTAGCTCCAATAGTTTTTGAGATATCTTGCTGACAAAATTTTATTAAAAAAATTTCAAAGGGCAATAACTCTTAAAAGGGGCATAATCCGGACGAGAAAAAAAATACGCATCAGCTAATTTTCCATCAGGAATCCATATATGAAATTTCAAAACCCTAGCATACACGGTTCTAAAGATATGCTTTGCATCACTTTTAGCATACATTACAATGGGCACAAATTACCAAAATGACAAAGGGCCATAACTCACAAAGTATTTTTCGGAATTTCGTCAAAAGCTAATCAGTTCATCTACTCATCACCACCAATATATTCACCAACTTTCAAGGCTCTAGCTCCAACAATTTTTTGAGATATCTTGCTGACAAAATTTTATTAAAAAAATTTCAAAGGGCAATAACTCTTAAAAGGGGCATAATCCGGACAAGAAAAAAAATACGCGTCAGCTAATTTTCCATGAGGAATCCATATATGAAATTTCAAAACCCCAGCATACACGGTTCTAAAGTTATGCTATGCATCACTTTTAGCATACATTACAATGGGCACAAATTACCAAAATGACAAAGGGCCATAACTCACAAAGTATTTTTCAGAATTTTGTCAAAAGTTAATCAGTTCATCTACTCATCACCACCAATATATTCACCAACTTTCAAGGCTCTAGCTCCAATATTTTTGAGATATCTTGCTGACAAGATTTTATTAAAAAAATTTCAAAGGACAATAACTCTTGAAGGGGGCATAATCCAGACTAGAAAAAAATACGCGTCAGCTAATTTTCCATGAGGAATCCATATATGAAATTTCAAAACCCTAGCATACACGGTTCTTTAGTTATGCTATGCATTAAAAGCGTAACGGACGGACGAACGGACGAACAGACGAATGGACGAAGGGACGAACGAGGCAGAAGCAATATGCCCCTCCAACTTTTTCAAAGTTGGGGGCATAATGAAGGCGATGACAATGTTTTTCTAAAAATAGCCACAGTGACCTTGACTCCAGACCCACTATGTTTTTAAAAAGAAAAAAAAAAAACATTCCTCCCCAGGGATTTGAACTCACGCAGCTTGCAGGTAAACTTTAAGGGAGGTAATACAGAGGAAAATATTAACTTCTCAAAAAGTCCAATTTAAGCTAAAAAACCTGTAAAATGAAGTACAATGATAATGTTTAATATTGCTTTTTACCAATTGTTAATTATATATTCAAAATAAACTTGTAAAACATCACATATAACAGCTTACAGGTAAACTTTAACCAAATGCGCACGCCGACGGTGACGCCGGATGCCCGGGGGTATGGCAATAGCTCCCCCTTACTTTCGTAAGGGGAGCTAAAAATTGGACACCATGAGGATCTGCTGTAATCCTCCTAAAATTTTTGAAATTTGTTTCACGATCCAGCAAGGAGTCCAAAAAGTGTCACCGGAATGGCAAACAGTGTAGCCCCTGATCAGACTGCTCCTGAAGGAGCAGTCTGATCTGGGTCTGCACTGTTTGCTTAGACCTGTCTGTCCCATTACTTAGGATTATCAATATGGTATCCCTGACCATGTACAAAATCATGGTAATAGTTATTTATCGCTGCATTTTTGTCGTCTCTGTGACGTCAGAGGGCAATGTAAAGAGGATTATGTGCAGATCAGGGACTATGTAGACCCAGATCAGATAACAGGGCACAGCATCTAATCAGGGTCTACACTGTTTGCTTATAATCCACAGCCCAACATCCTTAAGCAGTCCCGCCCCATTTTGACTGGCCCAAATAGCTCATTAGTTGAGTGTCCGCTTCGGGATCACGAGGTCACGGGTTTGATCCCCGACCGCGCCATACCAAAGGCATGAAAAATGGTACTAGAATCTCCCTTGGCTGATTCTCGCATTAGTCCTACGAAGATCAATGAAGGAAGGCAAGATCATTCAGACCTTTTCATATCAGAATGCTCTCACCTCTTTAAAACATGCTCTGATTTATAGCACAAATTATAATTTCAATCTTACCAGTTACAGATCAAGATCTATCAGGCAGCTGAGCAGTTGTCCTAAACAAACACTTACCCATCATTATGCAGAATTTATCATGAACTCATGAGTGAAAGACACATAAATATATCCCCACTCAGAAGTATGCATTCAAGTTATGGACTACCTTCAAACCATGAATTGATGAGTGAAGCATGCATGTATATCCCTTAGAAGTTTGCATGCAAGTTATGGACTACCTTCAAGACTATCTTCATAGAGGATCTTACATGAGTGTTCATGTATTATTGAATTTATTAAACGAGTTGAGGAAAAGGGATAAAATGCGAGGCTTTGCCGAGCATTTTATCCATTTTTCTCAACGAGTTTAATAAATTCAATAATACATGAGCACGAATGAAAGATTCTATTTATCATATGACATTTAAAGGACATTTTATTCACGATTGTTTAAAAAAATGACAATATTCCGCCGTTAGTAAATGCGACGTCGTTAAGGACGTCGTACATGTAACGTTACGGGACATATCTAGCTAATTTGCATATTTAATCCACTAGTGGATTATCGAAAATATAACATGGCGTTATTACACTTTCAGACGCGACGTAATATGATAAAATAGGTTTATAGTAGGGATGTAACGATAGTCAGAAAATGACTATTGCGATAGTATTGACATTGCAGGAAGAACCATTGCGATACTATTACTATTGCTGACTACTATTGCAATACTCTTGTGATACTATTGTCTGAAACATATTTTGAGAAGGAAATAAAAACTAGTCAATCCTTCAAACTGTATTCTGTATGCTTTATCTGCATACAAGAAATAAACAAGATAATTTAAACAAGAGGGACACCTGTTGTGAACTCCTGTTTGCTTTTCTGTCTTCCCTACATGAAGAGGAAACAGCTCCCCAGGAACATCTTTTTATTTCCTTTTAGAAATCCTTCTGGAAGAGCCGGGAGACTCATTTTAATAGAAGTAGCCAAGTAAAATGTATCAATTCACAGTGAGAATGTGAAATCAGTTTCTTAATTAAAATAAATGTAAGCTCTTCACGAAGGCAATGAAATCTTTGCTTGTCTTCAAAAACACTTCAGACATGAAAAGGAGACTAAATACACCTCAACCTCGTTATAACACTGAACTTTGGGTCCAACCAAACCGACCATGTTAGTTAACCGAATCGGGTAATAAACGCCGGATATGCAGTCTATTCTATAATTACACTGTAAACACAAGCCTCCGGCGCTACCGATAAGACTATAATGTTCCGCATGACAAGGTGTGAAAATAAGATCAATTTATGTCTCTAATCTGCATTTATCCCTCAATCATCAAATTTAATCCACAATCAAATCGCTCCTAAGACGATTAGCTTCATCTATCGGTAGATGTATGCATGATAATAAAAACAGACTATTCTGCTGCCTCGTGCATGGCTATATTTTGGCGCCAAAATAGCAGACGCTTGGCGAGAAAAGTCGAAGGTTTTAATTTGTGTAAACACATCTGTATGCTGTTGTTGGTGACACGGATCGAGCTTCCGGGTATAAATCAGGAATTGTGCAGGGCGCTGTTTTCTATCCACCTCTATCCACAACAGTTTAGCTATTGAGAAAATATGTTTTACCGCTTACGAAAGAAATACGCTTCATTAAAATAAATAGTAGATAGCTGAAAAACTATGACAGCAATGCATATGATTCATAATCAGAATTGTTACCGACGACATGTCAAACGAATCCATACACCAGACCCTGTGTTTTGGGAAGTTAGATTTGAATCTTAAGACCGAAAATCTGAGGAACTTTTTAAATATTAGTCTCAGTGTTTCGGTACACAATAGATCGCATGCTTTTGTTAAACGGAACACCTTTGAGATCAGGGCTAAAGAATTTTTATATCCAAACGGCCCCGGTCGACCGATGACGTCATCAGTAACGTGCCGAACATGCCTTACAATGTCATCCCGACATTCTTGCATCTGCCAACTTATATAATTTTCCATCATTTTCATTGTGTAATGTTTTTTTTTCCAAACATCATTTGTATTTTCCTTTTGTTGTTTTGGTAAAATCTTTTAAAATATTTTAGCAGTACAAATAAACAGAAAATCGTACCACGTTTTTAGTTTCTTTAATTGTTTTCTAGTGCGGCATTTCCCTTACACGGTGTCCAAGATTCAAAATTAATTCCTCGGCTGTATAAACATGTCTGGATGCCCAAATAATAAACGTTCTTTGCAGGACGACACGTATTTCATTTCCTTTGATGTCTGTTATTGACAAAATAAGAATCCTCTAAAACATCAACCAGATCCAGATTTTTTTTTTTTTTTTTTTCATCTTTTGAAGCGGTAGTGACACGTGCGGACTTTCCATTCTTCATGTGCTAATTAATGCGAGCGGCACCCTTTGACAATAAATACCACTGTGAAAACACGCATTAATTATAGCTTTTCTTATCACTGGCTTACAGACACCTTGCAGATTAGCGTAATCAAAATATGCGAGGTCGTCCATGTCAATTATTTCGAAATCAATTTACATCAAAGTGCTGTTGAAATATGCTTCAGAAAGTTGTAAATTTACCAGTTCAATGAAGGAATATTCAGCGTTCTGACCTTATACCGACATCGGGTGTTAAGTGGATAATGTGTAACAAAATAGGATGCATAAACATAGTGTACCTGCAGGCTACCGCCAAATCACGACCGCCAAATAACGATTCGGCTGTAATTTTATTGCCTTTATCTGGCGACTTGCAGCCTTTGTCTCCCACTGACACAGGATAATTAGGACAATGTACAGTTTGACGCTTGACCGGGTACACTACAAGACGTAGGTGGTAATAAAGAATATAAATTGTATTAGAATGAAAACAACTTCGGGAATTATCTGAAAAACTTGTGATATAGAAAACTATCGAAACTATCGATAGTTCAAAACACTATCGGCGATAGTCATCGATGTTTAACTTTACCATCGATGTAGTACTATCGGCCCAGGGCCTATCGCAATGCATTGATGGTCTGATGCATCGTTACACTCCTAGTTTATAGTTATTCCAGATATGAGAGCTTGCAGATAAATTTTAACCAAATGCAGATGTATGCCAGGGGTATAGCAATAGCTATAGCTCTTCCTGCACCTAGTCCGGGGAAGCTAACAACACCCTGACAACATATCAGTGATAAAGGATACGAATGTATTTTGTGGTTGAGTCTGATAGCGTGAGAATATGCATTGATAGCAGCCTCATAGTTGCCTCCCTTGAAGAACTCACTGAAAGAAAACAATATGCAGTCAACCCACATTATACAGACATTCGATAAAATGACAAAATTCGATATAACGACAATGTCAATGGAATTCATCCTTGGCTGAAGATGAGACAGGTTAATATAAATATCATTCACAAATATTTTATTTTATACTCCAAAAAACTTATTTAGAATCACGTCGGTGAGCCAGTTCTTACAAAAGTCCACAACAATTGTTTCTTTCAAGGAAGTTATGGAAAAGGATGTTTTTTTTAGCTATAATATCAAATACTTCCGTTTTAACATTATCATACTTAACCCAATTTATATGGGAAACGGCACAACAGGAAACTAGCAAACACTAGCAGAATGCAGCAACTGATCAGGAACTTCCCTGTTGTTTGCGAAAATGTTGTGCCATTTTCTAATTTATACGAGTAGTTCAACCCGACACAACTAAATTTCAAAATGGCCCATTACTCTTATCAAGATTGCATTCAGTAAGTCAAATACTGCGATAGATGTGCCTGATTAAACAGTGCAGATCCAGATCAGACTGCTCCTGATGATTTTCACCTTAAAACAAGAGGCCCAAGGGGGCCTGTCGCTCCACCGGCTAACTTCAGACAATTGTCATATTTATTACATTAACCAATTGTATACTAGTGGACTCTTCTATTGCTATATGTTGGACCAGTCCGTTTGTCATATAAGGGGTGTCAGGCCTATTTTTTTCTATTTTTGATTGAAAATTCTGTTAGCAAATAGTGCAGCCCCTGATCAGACATGGTGTTCTGTGGGGTCTGATCTGGACCAGCACTGTTTGCCAAGGTACCCATTTAGGGTTTTCCCGCATGCATTTTGGTAAAAAAGAAACAAGTGATCCACCCAAGGAATGTCCATTCTATAATTTTTGGACCCCAGAGCCATGGTTGGCAGGATTTATGTGAGTGACCATTTGGCTTTGCTCCGTTCTAAATATCTAAAGCTCTGGGCCTTATGGTTTCAGAGAAGAAGACTTTTTTTAAGTTTTTCCTATTATAAGTCTATGGGAACTAATATGCCTCTGGGCGTGACCAATTTTTTACCCCAGGGGCATTGTTGGCAGGATTTATTTGAGTGACCACTTGATGTTGCTGCATACTTAATATCTAAGCTCTGGGCACTGATGGTTTCAGAGAAGATTTTTGTCAGTTTTTCCCAGTATAAGTCTATGGGAGCTTATGGGCCTCAGGGTGTGGCCAATTTGGACCCCAGGGGCATAGTTGGCAGGATTTATGCAGTTGAATACTTCAAGTTGCTACATACTAAGCTCTTGGCCTTATGGTTTCAGAGGAGAAAAGTTTCAAGATTTTGTCATTATTAGTCTATGGGAGCTACTAAGCACCGGGGCGTTGCCAATTTGGACTCAAGAGTCATAGTTTGCAGGACTTAGTAGGTGACCATATAACTTTGCTACATACTACAATTCAACCTGTATTAAGCAAGTGTCTAAGGGATAGTCAAAATATGCTTGCTAAAGACAGGTTCTTGCTTAATACAGGTGAAATTTAACACATCTGCCTTTCTTGGGAACTGAATGCCTGCTTGCTTAAGACAGGTTGCTTGCTTAATAGAGGTGGCCACTTAGATAGGTTTTACTGTAAATGTCTTAGCTTTAGGCTTTATGGTTCAGACAAGAAGTTTTTTCCGTTTATTGGTCTATGGAAGCTAATGAGCCAAAGGTGGTGGCCATGGCGGCCATGTTTTTTGTCTGATCAAAATTTCTTCAATGAATCTGACAATGGTAGACACAAGGAACATTCATGAAAATTAAGAACGAAATCCATTTAGCGGTTTTGGAGGCTAATTAGCCAATGGGCGTGTCCATGGTGGCCATGTTTTTTGTCTGATCAAAATTGCTTCAAGGAATCTGATAGAGGTCCACCCAAGGAACATTCATGCAATGTAAGAATGAAATCCATTAAGTTGAGCGGTTTTGGAGGAGAAGGTTTTTAAAACTTTTCCCCATATAAGTCTTTGAAAGCTAATGAGCCAAGGGGCATGGCCATGGCAGTCATGTGGGGCATGGCCATGGTGGCCATGTTTTTTGTCTGATCCAAATTTCTTCAAAGAATCTGACAGAGGTCCACCCAAGGAACAGTCATGCAAAATAAGAATAAAATCCATTGAGCGGTTTTGGAGGAGAAGATTTTTTAATATTTTTTTTTTGCTTTCGATGCCATTTTGTTCTGCATGTAACAAAATTCTTTGAAGGAATTCAGAAGAGGACTATGTGAGAAACATTCCTGTGAAGTTTGGTTACAATCGACCAAATAGTTAAGGAGGAAATGTTTAAAGAAAAAAGTTAACGCACGGATGCACAACCGCACAGACGCACAACAGACACAGGGCCATAACATATAACATAAGACCCGCCGGTCTTTGGCCAGTGGAGCTAAAAAATGAACAGATTTATGTTTTTATTTCTTTATTTATTTATTTTTTCCTTTCCTCCGTCGGATTCGGTATGCCTCCCTTTTCAACTAAGCCATTTTAACCCTCAGGGATCTGGAGAACTGTTGACACTGTAGTATTATTAGGTCTAATAAATCAATCTCCCTCAGTATTTTGAATTTATTTTGAAACATCAAGTCGTATAAATAGAGTTTGTGTAAAAAAACATCAGTTCTATCACCAGTGTGATGAGCAAGTGAAATTTCTGATGTTTTGAATTTTAGAATGACAATTTGTAGGTGGACCTCTATAAATATGTGATAGTCAGCAAAATTGGAGGAGATTAATTCAGATACAGGAAGGTACTTTTAAATAAATAAATAAATAAATAAATAAATAAATAAATAAACAAGAACTTTTGAAGAAGAGGAGACTTTTTTAACATTACACTACATGTTATATAGTGAAAATAAACCCCGCCCACTGCAGCCATGTTTTTTGTCGGATTAAAATTTCTTCAAGGAATCTGACAGAGGTCCACCCAAGGAACATGCATGCCAAATAACTATGAAATAAAACAAGAACTTTTGCAGAAAATATTTTCAGCATTACACTATATGTTATATAGTGAAAATAAGCCTCGCCCATGGCAGCCATGTGTTTTTGTAAGATCAATTTTTTTTCAAGGAATCTGACAACAGTCCACCCAAGGACAATTCATGCAAATTACAATGAAATCCCACAAGTACTTTTGCAGAAGAAGATTTTTTAGCATTACATTATATGTTAAATAGTGAAAATAAGCCCCGCCCATGGCGGCCATGTTTTTTGTCGGATCAAAATTTCTTCAAGGAATCTAAAAGAGGTCCACCCAAGGAACATTCATGCAAAATAAAAACAAGGCATCGCATGCGATACAAATCCCCTCGCACTAGACAACTTCGTGTGTGGAAAACACTGAAATGGCAAAAGTCCAACTTGCTTGAGATATTATCATATGCAACATTTGTGTAAAGTTTGTTTAAAAATCCTCCAATAAATGTACATTCTAGAGTGATGACGTTTCTCTACAAATAGCCATAGTGACCTTGACTTGAGGCCATGACCACAAAAGTAGATCTTGCTCAAGATATTATCATAAGCATCTTTTGTGTGAAGTTATATTAAAATCTGTTAATAAATGTAGGCGGTAGAGCGAAGACAAAGTTTTTCTAAAGATAGCCACAGTGACCTTGACTTTGAGGACATGACCTTGAAAGTCGAAGTAAGTCGAGACATTATCATAAGAAACATTTGTGTGAAGTTCTATTACAATCCATCATTAAATGTAGGTGCTAGGGCGATGACAACGTTTTTCTAAAAATAGCCACAGTGACCTTGACCTTGAAAGTCTAAATAGCTCGAGATATTGTCTTAAGGAACATTTGTGTGAAGTTATATTGAAAATTGGTAAAAAAATGTAAGCACTAGAGCAATGACAAAGTTTTTCTAAAAATAGCCACAGTGACCTTGACCTTGAAAGTCTAACTCGCTTGAGGTATTGTCATAAGGAACATTTGTGTGAAGTTATATTGAAATGGGTGAAGAAATGTAAGCGCTAGAGCCATGACAAAGTTTTTCTAAAAATAGCCACAGTGACCTTGACCTTGAAAGTGGAACTCACTAGAGATATTGTTATAAGGAACATTTGTGTGAAGTAATATTGAAATTGGTGAAAAAAATGAAAGCGCTACAGCAATGACAAAGTTTTTCTAAAAATAGCCACAGTGACCTTGACCTTGAAAGTCATACTCAATCGAGGTATTGTCATAAGCAACATTTGTGTGAAGTTATATTGAAATCAGTGAAGAAATGTAGGCGCTAGAGCGATGACAAAGTTTTTTTAAAATAGCCATAGTGACCTTGACCTTGCAAGTCGAAATGGCGAGATATTGTCATAAGGAACATTTATGTGAAGTTATATTGAAATAGATGAAGAAATGTAAGCGCTAGAGGGATGACGAAGTTTTTCTAAAAATAGACACAGTGACCTTGACCTTGAAAGTGGAACTCGCTAGAGATATTGTCATAAGGAACATTTGTATGCAAAATATATTGAAATTGATGAAGAAATGTAAGCGCTAGAGCGAAGACAAAGTTTTTCTAAAAAATAGCCACAGTGACCTTGACCTTGAGGCCTTGACCTTGATAGTCGAACCCACTTGAGATATTGTCATAAGGAACATTTGTGTGAAGTTATATTGAAATCAGTGAAGAAATATAGGCCATAGAGCGATGACAAAGTTTTTTCTAAAATAGCCACAGTGACCTTGACCTTGAGGCCATGAGTTGGAAAGTCGAACTCGCTGGAGATATTTTTATAAGGAACATTTGTGTGAAGTTATATTGAAATTGGTGAAGAAATGTAGGCGCTAGAGCGATGAAAAAGTTTTTTTAAAAATAGCCACAGTGACCTTGACCTTGAGGTCATGACCTTGAAAGTCCAACTCGCTCAAGATATTATCATAAGGAACATTTGTGTGAAGTTATATTGAAATCTGTGAAGAAATGTAGGAGCTAGAGCGATGACAAAGTTTTTCTAAAAATAGCCACTGTGACCTTGACCTTGAAGCCATGACCTTGAAAGTGAAACTTGCTCGAGATATTTTTATAAGGATCATTTGTGTGAAGTTATATTGAAATTGGTGAAGAAATGTAAGCGCTAGAGCGATGAAAATGTTTTTCTCAAAATAGCCACAGTGACCTTGACCTTGAGGTCATGACCTTGAAAGTCAAACTCCCTCGAGATATTTTTATAAGGATCATTTGTTTGAAGTTATATTGAAATTGGGGGAGAAATGTAGGCGCTAGAGCCATGACAAAGTTTTTCAAAAAATAGCCAGAGTGACCTTGACCTTGAGGTCATGACATTGAAAGTCGATCTTGCTCCAGATATTGTCGTAAGGAACGTTCGTGTGAAGATATATTAAAATCGGTCAAGAAATGTAGGCGCTAGAGTGATGACAAAAGTACGTACGTACGTGGCGTTAGAGCGATGACAAAAGTACGTACGTACGTGGCGCTAGAGCGATGACAAAAGTACGTACGGGACAAATGCTATATCCCCCCTCACAACTATGTTGTGCGAGGGGATAATGAAATCCAACAGGTGGGTTTGGAGGAGAAGATTTTTAAAGATTTTTAATTTTTTGTGTGGTTTTGTTGCCATGGCAACCAGAGTTCTGGGTTTAACAAAATTCTTTGAAGGAATTTAGAAGAGGACTAAGTAAGGAACATTCCTGTGAAGTTTGGTTACAATTGGCCCAGTAGTTTAGGAGGAGAAGATGTTTTAGCATTACACTATACGTTAAATAGGGAAAATAAGCCCCACCCATGGCGGCCATGTTTTTTGTCGGATCAAAATTTCTTCAAGGAATCTGAAAGAGGTCAACCCAAGGAACAGTCATGCAAAATAAAAATGAAATCCAACAGGTGGTTTTGGAGGAGAAGATTTTTAAAGATTTTTAATTTTTTGTGGTTTTGTTGCCATGGCAACCAGAGTTCTGGGTGTAACAAAATTCTTTGAAGGAATTTAGAAGAGGACTATGTAAGGAACATTCCTGTGAAGTTTGGTTACAATTGGCCCAGTAGTTTAGGAGGAGAAGATGTTTAAAGAAAAAGTTAATGCACAGACGCACGACGGACACAGGGCCATGACAATAGCCCCGCTGGCCTTCGGCCAGTGGAGCTAAAAATACCAGAAACATACAGTAGAACTTCAATGGCTCGAACCCTGATGACTTGTTTACCATGGATGAGTCAAACCCATTCTTGAGTCCGCAGGGAATTCCTCCAAATAGGATATAGAGATAATGTAGGGAGATTGTCTTCATCTTGCAAATGTATTGCTGTGAGTACTCATTGGAAGCAATGAGGTGATTCTAATGAGTACACACAACACACATTAATAATCTAGAACACCAAAAAGATATCCACAATTACCTTCTGGTAAAGCACCAATAGTAACCCTCTGTGGCTCAAACTACTACTGTTTTGAACAAATTTTCATGGCCCCAAACGGGTTCAAATCGAAGTTCGACTATAGTGAAACTACAATGTCTTCAACACTCAGGAATTTTATATCATGCCTGAACCAGATCTCTTGGGTCTCTATGAAGTTCTTTCCACAGCTTCAGGTAACAAAAATTAAGGGATAAATAAGGGAGATCTTTCTTATTTCATGAGAAAATATATGCTGTGTACTCATTAGAATCACATTATCGAGACGATTCTAATGAGTACAAACAACACTATTATTTATTTTATAGAAAGTTGAGAAGATATTCAAACATTATTCCCATAATGGCTCTTGAAATGGCATTACGACAGTGGCTCAAACTACCTCTGTGAAACAAAGTTTCGTGATTCCAAAAGTGTTCAAGCATCTGAGGTTCAACTATAAGTTCCTGAACAAAAGCAATGAAAATTGTGTTATAACCTTTATTCTGCTGAATAGATTAATTTAGCGGCACCAATTTCTGACTATCAGCCAAACAAATAACTTGCCATAATGTATTCATTCAGTTCACAAACAGCATGACAAACAGTATAGATCCAGATCAGATGGCTTCTGTAGAAGCCATCTGATCTGGATCTACACTGTTTGCAAAGGTAAAGGTTGTCCTGTTCTTCAGGGTAAGGGTCAATTATCCTTATATTTCATCCTTGGTAGGATAAATGTCACTCCCTACTCCCTCCTCTCTCTCCCTGCTCCTTTCTCTCTGTCTGTCTGCCTGTCTGTCTACCTGCCTGTTTCACTTTCTCTCTCTCTCTGGCACTTACTTCCCCTTGTCTCTCAGCCATATAGGATTTTTCTCTTCTTCTGACAGGTTTTCATCTTCAAGTTCTATTACCCTTCTTGATTCTGCTTGTTTCTTTAACCACTGCAACAAATCATTATACACCATTACCACCTGTGTCACTACATTTCATCAGACTACTACAGCAAAGTCTAATACATTTTTTTTATCATATGACGTCCTGTCTGAGAGTGTAATAACGCCATGTAATATTTTCGATAATCCACTGGTGGATTAAATATGCAAATTAGCTAGATACGTCCCGTAATGTTACATGTACGATGTTCTCAACGGCGTCGTGTTTACTAATGGCCGAAAATTGACATTTTTGTAAACAATCGTGAATAAAATGCGTTTTAAATGTCATATGATAAATAGAATCTTGCATTTGTGCTCATGTATTATTGAATTTATTACACTCGTTGAGGAAAAGAGATAAAATGCTCTGCAAAGCCTCGCATTTTATCCCTTTTCCTCAACTTGTTTAATAAATTCAATAATACATGAACACTCATGTAAGATCCTCTATATAAACTTGGCCTGTAAATTTCAGCTGACCACCATACAAAGTAATGCATCTTTATACCTTAGGCAGTGTATTTCATCATCATGGCATTTCAAAAAGTCAGTTAAGTCAGTGACACAGCAATAAACAAACTGCCCACATTTTGCTTCATCAGATAGACTGTACCCCCTCTCATAAGTATCTAATCAAACTAAATGTCTGGTATACACACACACAAAATACCTAAATGAAAACATGACTGATTTCAACGGGATGTAGCTTCAAATTATATCAATGGGTGTAACTCAGTGTGTTAGAACACCGACTTTAAATCATTAGGTCTACAAATAGGAGTAGGTCATACACTGCTGTAGCTTCTTTGCTCAGGTCACAAGTGAGAAACTAAGTTCTGTAACAAAGGTCCAGTCATTTTCTCTGGATACCAATTAATGGTCTGTTCATAAAGGTGAAATGTTCTGTTAATAGAGGTGAAATGTTCTTTTAATAGAGGTAAAATCTTATGTTCTTACATGAAGAATGTTCTTAAAAAGTCATTAAAACTAAAAAGAAATCCCAGTGTCCTTTAAATACCGTACAAATGCACATAAAAATATAGGTCATGCTTCAAAAATCCAGTCTTTCTCTCACCATAGGTAAAAACTTTGGTTACTTCCTATGAAATGTATCAAAATTGACATTGTTTGATTGTTTTGAGTTGAACGACACATCAACCCTTGTGGGTCATTTTGTGTCATCTCCCAGAGGAAGGGAGAAAAGAGATAGAAGAGATAGTAGCAGTTTCTAATCAGTCTACACTGTTTGCCAGTGACCCAGTACACCAGCCTGATCCAGATTTTACAAACAATTAACACAGGGCTCTGACTTCACATGAAGAAGTATAGTATTGCTATAAACAACTGTTACCAGGATTTTTACATTGTCAGCCACAGTCATATGTGGACAAAGGCTGCAAGCTTCTTTTGTTAGTAACTTTGGGTCTACTGATAAACGATCAACCAGGGTGATTTGTCTGAGGGTGACTGTAGGCACATGCTCAAAGCAACAATGTCAATTGATATGACTTTAATACCTCTTCCTCTTGAGGTCTGACTGACTCTCGCTCTGGTGTTGGGAACACTCGTGGTGTAAATGACACTGATATTTTTCCAACCTCTCTCTTTGGAACCCCTCCAGCCGTCTCCTCAAATATGTCATTCTTTTTGCCTGGAAAATAATGGTAGGATATAATACTGTATTAATAAAATCTAATACACCCCATATTAATTTCCTATTTCAAAGAGGAATGAGCCTGCACATAAGAAAAGGTACTTATCACAAAGACTCAGGTGAGACTCTGAGACGTCCCCGGCCCATTGGGGCTTGAAGAAATAGATGGACTGCATGAAGCTTCCACGCAGAGCTGAAACCGACCGCACATGAGTACTGGTAAACCGCTTAGAGGATCTAAGCCTGCCCAGGCAAAGCGGTGCTTATAAACCCTATTAGTTTCATTGGGCGACAGGGCTTGAGATGTCTTTTCATCTCAATGTCGGGTTAAAGTCCCACAAAATTGGAAGCAACGTCTACAAAATGACCTATACAGTGTTGATGGGGAGGTTAAACTTCAAATCAAACAAACAAATAAGAGACTCGGGTAATTCTAAGAGCCCTTTTCGCATGCCTCAGCTAAAATAAGAGAAGCACCAGAGCCAGGTGGTTAGACTTGAGCAGATGGCCGTTGATTTTGAAATCCATGAGATACCACAGGACAGCCCAGCTAACCTGTCAGCATCTTGTGTATGAACATTAAGTGTTGGAATAATCTATGAAAAACTTTGATGTATGAAAATTCTGTTTTGCCTCTAGGCTTGACCCAGGATCTTAGTAGTTTATACTGTTATTTTCTGATCATATTCCAAATATGACATAAATCTGGCTTGTGGCTGTTGAGAAAATCTCTGAAATTGTACAGTGATGCAAAACTTAAAAGATAGTGTGACCCATTACCCATTTTAGATGGAAACCCCCAAACAGAAAATGTAATCAAGGCCTTCAGTGTTTGCAAAAGGTTCAGCCGTTTTCCAATTGAGTTTCTAACAAAAATTAACTTGACAGACCTGGATTTCAAAATGGACCCCTACATATACAGTAAAACCTGTATTAGGGACCATCTCCATCAAGCAAGCAATCTGTCTGAATATGTACTTTTTAAATGGTTATCCTCTGGAAGCAAAGAATACACCACAGAACTAAAAAGTATGGAGTGTATATGTTTTCTTGGCCAAACTAGCTAGTTTCAACCAATTAGGCCTCATCAGTGACCCTCAAATATTTTAAAAATTCCACAATGGAATCAATGATCCCAAAGGACAAGAACATATAAACTACACTATGATGAAGGGCAATCAGTTCCCCCTCAAAAGCAACAAAAGCAATAAAAATGAAAGCAATCTATAAGCTGCATTTATTAGATACCCCCACACAGTCTGATCTCAGTCCACACTGTTTGGAATAAATCACTTTTAAGGTAACCGTCAGACGGCAAAGCAGACGACAATTGTCATGATTGACTGTTTATGGGTTAAAGTTGGAAATGGTCTTTGACACGAGAAAGATTGGACATTTAAGTTGGACAAGACCAAATATGAGTGAAAAGAAAATTGGTGGTTAGCCAACCATTCAAGGGCAATGGAAAATTGTAGAGCAGACAACAATCTTTTTTTATTTCAGGTAAAAGGGGCTTGACATTTTATCTGAATCATCTGCATCTGAGTCACATGCAATGTCAAGCCTTATCTTGTCTGAGAAAAAAAATGGGGAAAAAATACTTTGAAAATGCCGTCTGCTCATTATGATGGGTAAAGATTACCTCTTCTCCTGGTTCTCTTTTCCCCTTCTTGTTGTTTTCGTAATTCTTCCTTCTTTGCAATTTCTTCTTTCCTTCTCTCTTCCAGTAATCTTTCTTTCTCCTAAAAGATAATTCTGAGATTCAGACAAGGAGGAGTAATGACAATAACTGAAGGATGATTTTTCTTTTCATTTTACTAGTATATGTACACTACATGGCCCCCGCCCGGCTGGCAGAAATAGATTGGGCTGCATGATACTTCAATGCATTGCTGAAACCACATATGAGTACTGGTAAACTGCATAGAAGGTCTAAGCCTACCCAGGCAAAGTAGTCGGACCATCCCTGCATATAAACCCTATTGGTTTGTTTGGGCTGTAAGGCTCCAGATGTCAATTCATTTTAATGTCGGGTAAAAATACCACAAAATTGGAAACGTTTCCAAAAAAAAAACTCAATTCAAACAAAACAAGTACACTACAACTGCTTTACAATACTATTGTTGGGGTCCAAAGCAGAATTTAAATAGCCCCAGATAAGAAGGGGTATTCACATAATATTTTGCTTATGACTGCATGAAAATGTATGTTGTGGGTACTCATTAGAAGTGCCTCACGAGAACACATGTTGTAGGTACTCATTAGAAGTGCCTCGCTGAGTACCCACAACATACGTTTTCATGCAGAAATAAGAAACATATCAATACTTCTTGGATGAAAAAAGTGCTTTATGACTGAGACCATGTAACTTGAACAACCCGGTTATATCGAGACAAAAAAGTTACGGAATATATATAAAATAACCATTTAAATTTCGGGATCCATCTTTAAACCGTGTTATATCCACAACAGTATTAAAAGGTTTTGAACAACTGGTCACTCTTTATCTATTTTGCAGTATAGAGCAAATTTTGATTTAAAAAATGTTGTTTAAGTGCTAAGTTTGATAAAAAGGAGTTTTAGTGCAAATTCTGATATTTCTAATGCACCCTTAATTGAAGTGAAATACCATAATGATCCTAAGTATTGGGACATCCAGGTCTAAGTAAACAGTACAGACCCAGATCAGACTGCTCCTTCAGGAGCAGTCTGATCAGTCTACACTGTTTGCCATTCTATCTGCACTTTTTTTACTCCTTGCTGGATTGTTAAACTAATTTGTATTAAAATGGAGAATTACAGCAAGTCCTCAAGGTGTCCGAATTTTTGGATTTTTACCTGGTACTGCTTGAATAAGAATGCTGCCGAAGGTTATGTCACGCCTGATAAACTTGGCCATTTGAGTGAACGTTAGGGTGGTCGAAAATGTTGATGGTTTGACGGACGAACTGACAGATGGAAAAACCGACCCCTATATCATGCCATGCTAAAAGCAGACGGAACAAAAAGTACTGGTGTGCGATTATTTGAGCATGTGCGCTAATTACGGTCAAAACATAAATGTACCTCTTCAGCTTTTTGTTTCTGTTCCTCTTTCCACCTTTCAAGGTCCTCTGTAGCTTTCTTTCTCTCTGTTTCTTTTTCTGTCTCAATACGGGTTCTTTCATTTTCCTCAGCCTGGAATTAACGTCATTTCCTGTAATTCTCCTCTATACTGGGACATCCAAACTAGTCAGTGAAGTTATTCTCAAGGTGAATAAATAAATCTTTAGGGGAAAACTCTTTCTGAACTTATTTTTGTCTCCATTTTCAACAGTGTCTACTCTATAAGAGACAATTTATTCTTGGCGAGCAAACTCTTTTCTTTAAAACAAGACATCTGATCTAGTCGCTGTCCCATTTCTAGTTTCCAGTATACAGGAAAAATGGTAAAATCTTATCTGAAAAGGCCAGAAAGGCCCCAGACTTGACTTCTAAGACACCTTGGCCCAGTAGTTAAATACTAATGTAGGTGTTTATAGAGGATCTTACCTAAGTGTTCATGTATTATTTAATTTATTAAAAGAGTTGAGGGAAAGGATAAAATGCGAGGCCATGCCGAGCATTTTATCCCTTTTCCTCAAGTTTAATAAAATTCAATAACACATGAGCATGCATGCAATATTCTATTTATCATATGACATTTAAAATGCATTTTATTCATGACTGTTTCACAACAAAAATGTAAAAATTTCGCCATTAGTAAACACATCATTGTTATGGACCTCGTAATGTAACATTACAGGGCATATCTAACTAATTTGCAGATTTAATCCACTAGTGGATTATCGAATTTGTTACATGGCATTATTTCATTCTCAGATGTGACGTCATATGACCTTAAACCTCAAATCAAACAAAACAAATCAACTTTCATCACTGAATATGGCAAATACACATATTTTTGTTTAGAACAGCTGAGTACGATAGCTATTCGGTTTTTCGTAATAGCGGTAAAGGTATTGTTTGCGCTAATTTTAATTGCAAACACATTTAGACAAACTGGAAAATTAAAAACATTGTGAGTATTGATGAACTGTTTTGTAAAGGTCTATTTTTATTTTCTTTAACTGAAAGACCGGCGGCATCGTTTTTGTTCGTTTTTTTTCCTTCTCATGAATTCCGTTCGAGATACGCAATGAAAAATATATTCAGGGACTAAAAATGATGGGAGTGATAGTCGAAGTGTCATTTTAACCCTTATCTTGCTGTTCACGACAACCCCTATCTTTGCAAACAGTTTAGATCCAGATCAGATGGCTTCTGAAGAAGCCATCTGATCAGGATCTACACTGTTTGGCAATCAATTTATGAATTTGTAGCAATAAATTACATCAAGTAATTTGATTGGTTGATAGACAGAAATGGGTGTGACTTAAATGAATATTCAGCAAGATAAGGGTTAAAAGTAGTTTGAAACATGCGAAGTCGAAATACAATAAATATATAAGGGAAATATATGGGACTTAGAAATCGGTTCGACATAAGTGATAGGATCGAGATAGGTGAGGCTGAGATAAAGAGTCAACTGTATGAGTAAACCAATCAAATCGCAAATCAGGATTCACTGCATGGCAAAAACATGGTTGACGTATCAAGAAACTGCCTAAAGAGATAGAATAGCCAAAAAATCAACAAATGCAGCATATTTTTGCTACAGATACAAACTTTTTAAGCGGCGGAGAACAAATTGTCGATTCTTACATATCCTAAGCACATTTACGTGTGTGAAAACAATATAATTATAGACTACAGAAAATCATGCAGAACCAATTTCTCTAGGCTAGAAGTATCCATCCTTCGATTCCTTTCGATACAATAAAATTAAGATTTTAAAAATAAACAAGAAACAACTTCAAACTGCTATGGCCTGATCAACATCTTACGATTTTGCTGCTTGGATAATATGATGCCTGTTTCTATATCTAAAATTTCGACTCTTGCTAGTTCTAGTCTGAGTATCTGAGAAGACTGGTTTGTGTCTTAATCAATCATAGGGAGAGGACTAGTTAAAATTGTATATAACTTGTGTTGCAATAAAGTAAGTTTAACCCATTGTATGCTAGTGGACTCTTCCATTGCTATATGCTGGACAGAGATACAGACTAAGTATTTTGCTTTAGGTGCCCAGATTGCCTTAAATCCAAATTTTACAGTATGTTAGTAGGCATTTTTATTCGAAACTTAGGCGCCCAGGCCAAAATTTAGGCGTCTTGGGCGACTGGGTGCCTGTTAGTCTGTATCCCTGCTGGACAAGTCCATTTGCCATATAGGGGGTGTCAGACCTATTTTTCTTTTTTTTTGTTTTCCTAATTTTGATGGAAAATTCTGTTAGCAAATAGTGCAGGCCCTGGTTCTGCGGCGTCTGCTCTGGGCCTGCACTGTTTGTCAAGGTACCCCTTTAGAGGTTTCCCGCATACAAAGGGTTAATCTAAAAATATCAATCACAAACACTGCAAATAGATTTTGTCATGATATGACTCAGATATTGTCTCTGCTAGAGCACCACTACCAACTTTATTATCAGATTTACCCTAAATATTCAGACATCTCAAATCCTTACCATACTTGTTCTAAAAATTAAACAAGTTCATTTCATTATTCGATATTGTGTCTTAAAATAGCTGGATGAATGGCCAACAGGGTAGACCCAAATGAGACCCCACATTCTGTGGCATCTCATCTGGGTCTACACTGCTTGCAGAGGCCTGCATGTCCAAATACATATGGTAAATATGGTATGCTACAAATCATAGCAACTGATAATTTATTTTTCCATACAAACCCAGGTTGTGGGTTTCATTGGAACCGCCTCTGTGAGGAGGTTCAACTGAATACCCACAACATAGGTCTAAAGTAGTTTAGGTCATAGTCCCAAAGCGTTAATCCAAAATCATTAATTCATAGACAAATGGCAAATATCAATGTTCAGACCAACAGACATGGACTCCAGAAGAGTGTAATCAGGCATCCTAGGATAGTAAGCATTACATTTACTTGATAAGCAAGCTTTGCCCACCATGCCTCTCAACCTGAACGAAGAAAAGGAGTAAATGCAGAGCAGGGTATGTCTGAGATTTTGGAAGTCTTCCTACGGCTTTCCATTGGCAAACACATCAGAAATAATCTGGAAATGGAAATTCTAATTAATACCCGCAACACAGGTATTCATGGATTATTGTTTAATTTGAGGTTGAACGTCCCCGTCAACACTAGGTCATTTTGGAGATGTTGCTTCCAATTTTGTGGGACTTTAACCTGCCATTGAAATGAAATGACAGCTCAAGCCCTGTCTCCCAATGAAACCAATAGATTTTATAAGTATGGCCAGTCTGACTCGCACCGCTTTGCCTGGGCAGGCTTGGGTTGATTGTATCAATTCCTGATCATTGCCACCACTTCTATTTTGGATCCTATAAGCGGTTTGGGTTGATTGTATCGATTCCTGATCATTGCCACCACTTCTATTTTGGATCCTATAAGCAGTTTACCAGTACTCGTGTGCAGGGTTTTCATGGAGAACTGATAAAAAGCATCCTTCAATTATCAAAAAATACCCACGTTTTCTATGTACAAATACTTTAAGTATAAACTAAGGCCCTGGTTTATAAGGCTAGTAAATGAAATTGCCCCCCCCCCCACCCCAAATATACACAAGTAACTCCCCAAGGGAGATACAATATAGTCAATTCATGTCCTATCTTGGGTTACCAAGACTTTAACCGCCCCACCCATCGGGACTTGAAGAAATAGATGGGCTGCATGATGCTTCCATGCAGAGCTGAAACCGACCCGCACATGAGTACTGGTAAACCGCTTAGAGGATCTAAGCCTGCCCAGGCAAAGCGGTGCGAGTCGGACCCTCCATGCTAATAACCCCTATTGGTTTCATTGAGTGGCAGGGCTTGAGATGTCATTTCATCTCAATGTCGGGTAAAAGTCCCACAAAATTGGAAGCAACGTCTCCAAAATGACCTTTACAGTGTTGATGGGGACGTTAAACCTCAAACGAACAAACCAAGACTTTATACCAAAAAAAAAGTTCCTTACCGATTTCTTTACAAATCCGCTATGGAAAAAAAAGAAAATGTTATAAATGTGCAAACCTTCATAATTTCCTGAAGAGCAAATTTTTCATTGGCTCTCTTTTTCTCATCTTTCTGAGACTTCTCCTCTTCTGCTCTCTCTTGTGCCTTCTTCAATGCTTCTTCCCTCTTCATCTTCATCTCCTCTTTATCACCTACAAAAATACATTGAATCACCAATGCATAGCCCCAGATAAGAGGGGGTATCCAAATCTTACCCCTTGCTGAATATTCATTTTAGCCACACCCATCCCTGACTTTGAACCAATCAGATAACTTGATGTAATTTATTCCTACAAATTCATAAAATGAATTTCAAACAGTGTAGATCCTGATCAGATGGCTTCTTCAGAAGCCATCTGATCTGGAGCTACACTGTTTCCAAAGATGGGGGTTGTAGTGAACAGCAGGATAAGAGTTACTTTTCTTATTTCTGCACAAAAACATTTGTTGTGGGTACTCATTAGAAACGCCTCAGCAAAAACATAACCCCTAGGCTTCTGGCATTCACTGTTTGTGCAAAGACATAACTCTTCGGCTTCTGGCCTTCACTGTTTGTGCAAGAACATAACTCCTTGGCTTCTGGCCTTCACTGTTTGTGCAAAAACATAACTCCTTGGCTTCTGGCCTTCACTGTTTGTGCAAAAACATAACTCTTTGGCATCTGGCCTTCACTGTTTGCAAAAACATAACAACTCCTCGGCTTCTGGCCTTCACTGTTTGCAAAAACATAACACCTCAGTTTCTGGCTGTTTGCAAAACAAAACAGGCCTTCACTATTTGCAAAAAAAATCCAGCAATTTCAGATAACAGAAATGACAACCATAACTTTGAAATGGACTTCTATGTACATGTATAAGACAGAAGATTCCATTCAGTGCAAAATGCATTGAACAACAAAATGTGTACCTGCGAGTTCTGACTGTAGTTTCTCCCATTTTGCTGGCTCTTTCTTAAGCATCTTAAACAAGACTGCACCATTGCCAACTTGTGCTGTGCTGTTTCTGTCATCCACAGGGGCAGATAATAGGCACTCAAACAGGTAGGGAGGATAGCTTACCTGTTAATCAGGAGAAAAATAGATCAAACTACAGTGAAAATGTTATCGTATCTGCCCCCCACCTGCTCCATCCAAAAAAGTACATGTACTGTATTCCTCCCATTTAGTGCCCCCTCACTGTTTTTCCAGGAACAAATTAATAAAGTGGAATATTCATAGACTCATTATTCTTTTATTGGCGCAACGTCACATGTTAACAGTTTGTGAAACTGCATAACGTCACATTGCATTTTACATGTAGGTGACATAACGTCGTTTAGTTTGTATATATGCTGTCATGTATGTTTTGAATATTCTGTGAGGCAGCCATGATTAAAGAGAGGTAGCAGAAGAAGTCTGGAATATTACTTAAGACATAATATTTGTGACGAGGATTTAAATAGATAAAAGAGAAGAGGAAGAAGCAGAGCAAAGCAAGATAAGTTAGAAGAATTCTTTGAAGGACAGGTATCGGTTTACTGATTTATAAGCAGCAGAAAATAAATTTATGAGCAAGATGGCTGAAGGTGATCAGAGACAGCAATATGTCACCGTTATAACAGAAAGCAGAAATCTAAAGAGCCAACCATTTGTACATAGTGATGATCAGATATCCACAGAAAAATTATGGGAGGAATGGTTAGAGGGTATAGAGCGGGAATTTAGACATTTTAATATAGTAGATCCATCGAATAAGAAAGACGCTCTTATCATTTAGGGTGGGAGGGAGTTAGCAAGATTGGAGAAAAGTCTGCCTAACCCTACAGAACCAGATATGAATGAGTACGATAAACTGAAAGCCAAATTAAATGATTACTTCAGACCAAAGCGCAACAGGCATTATGCCCGTTATCAATTTCTTAACATGAGGACGACTTCTGGGGAAACAACAACAGCCTATGCCGCGACAATGAGGGAGAAAGCAAATGAGTGCGAGTTTGGGGACAACCTAGAGGATAGAATACTGGAGCATCTAATACAGATAACAGACAATCAGACCTGGGGTAATTGTATTCTTATTCGAATACTATTTGAATACATTTTTGAGTATTCGTGAAGTATTCTGTATTCGTGGATTTTTTAGAATAAAAGTATTTGTATTTGTATTCGAATACATTTCAAAAGTCATGAATAGTTTTACGAATACATTATGAATACTTTTGCTCTTTACAGGAAAAAAATATGAAACAATACTATAATGTTATTAATCAAATAATTTCGTATTGGCCCAGTTACAGGTCTGAGGTCTGCTGTATTGGCACGAGGCCGAAGGCCGAGGCCAATACAGCTGACCGAGGACCTGTAACTTGACCAATACGAAATTATTTGATTAATGACAATTTTATTAACTGACGCAATTAAAAACATGATTTATGATTTTTGAATATTGGTTGACCTGGTGTAATACAAGATAGTCAATTTATAAATAAATGTTTTAATTGATGTGACTAAAGTCCTTGACTGCTCATGTAGGAACTTCTGGAATTACTATTAGATGGTATAATATAATACATAACAGAAATCCAAGAATATTAATTTATTTGACTGCATTGGTGCAAATAAAAGCTGTTAAGATGACAAACATTTCATTATTATGAATATATTGCTTTTAAAGTGACTGACATTATAATTTTTGACTGAGAAATGTGAAAAACATAAGAAAATAACATTTGTTTTCAATTAGATATTTTTTTATTCAGAGACACTTCAATCACAAATAACTCCCAATCATGGCCCACCACTATGGCACATGACTATTTCTAGCCTGTTCTTACAAATGTATCCATTTGTTAATATATGATGTTTTAGACTGATTTGTGCTGATTGCATAAAATAATTTCTGCTACCCATTTATGTCCATTGAACTTTTCAAGTTGTATTATTAGACAGGTCCATTCAATTTAAGAGGTGTCTGCTTTTTGCAAAATTGTATGATCTTTAGAAAATTAGAAAGTACTGTACACTTTGATCAGACACTATATTGTGTAACAATTGATGTTAATCTACACTGCCAAGGTCCCTTTTTGGAGCGTAGCTGTTGCAGCGTAGCTCCAGTGAGATGAGAAGTGATTTCTGCACTACTTTCGGTGTTACTGCATATGACATGATCACCAGTGAGAACATAGTACCCCCTGTTAAAGACACATTTTTTTCCTTATATAAAAGGGGTGGCCTGTCTAATGAGCTCCAATAAACATTTCCTTTGGACCATAGTGCACATCAAAGGCTTATCTTATCTAAGTGATTATGAGGTGATTATGAGCAGATTGATATGTTTAATAGGGGGCCTAATAAGGGTACTTGAGTGATAGTATAATTTACTGAGATTGTTTCAAACAAAATATTGTTTTAAATTACTTCTTTTTTATTTAAAAAAAAAAGTAATGAAAAACACTGATATCCATTGTTTCCTTTACTGAAAAGTGCAATGAAGTAAAAAAACAAGGTAAATGAATTGATTAACCTCAAAATTTAATCAATCAATTTACCTTTATTTATTTATATTTATTTATTATTATTTATTTAGATATTTTTTATTTATTTATTTATTTTGGTTGAAAGTATGTGACAAACAAATCATATAATGTCTAAAACATTAGCATTTTATAGTTTCAGTCAAGATGGAACTATGAAATTTTCTTTGATATCAGAAAAGAGAGAAAAAAGAAATATTTTAAGATTATATTTTTTCACCTTTTCAAGTTTAAAACTTAGATAACAAACACAATTAAATTTATTTTTCTTATTTATAATGCAAACATAGGTTGTAGGTACTTGTTAGAACTGCCTAATTGAGGCGGTTCAAACGAGTACCCACAACATATGACCCAATGAGACGATTCTAACGAGCACCCACAACCTATGACTTGGAGCAGAGATAAGGAAAATAATGTATACCCCCTTAAACCCCCATTTTCTCTATATAAAGTGGGGTTTAGGGGATGTTCAGTCACCCTGTAAAAACAAAGTGTGGGTACTCGTCAGAACCGCTTCACCGAGGTGGTTCTAATGAATACCCACAATAAATGTTTAGAGCAGAAATAATAAAGTTATCAGGATTTTATCTGAAAAAAAAAAAAAATCATTTTTGGTGGAAAAAAATACCATTATATTTGAATTGGCATTTTCTGTAATGATTATAAGTAATGGCTACTAAATATAAAATCGGAAAAAAAATTGCTGTTGTTTTTTCTTCCATGCAAAACAAAATAAGGACTTAGGTGTAAATGTGAATAGATGTCATTTGTTCAAAGTCACATCCCTAGGTAATTTATTACCCTCTCTTGGTCCCCTACCTGTATGACAGCCTGACTACCCCAAGTGTACTTTATCTCAATGCTGGATTCTTTAATAAACGGTCATTAGGGTGTTATGTAATCGAAAAATGTGTCTTTAACGTTGTAGATTATTACGCCATGCGGTATCTTCTTATAGACTGCTTCGCAGACCACCTATTTCAAACGGAATAGATGAATATTTTTAATAGATGAAGTGTGTAGTAGTCTAATCTTTTTATAGTTCAGTTCATATAACCCATTTTAGAGCCCATTTGTACCATAAAATCCCAAACCTGGCAACTTGCAACATATACTGCACAAAATCTACGCAGCCCTAGAGGTGGACATGTTTTTCTGTAACGTAACGTAACGTGTAACGAAGTGTTTGTGACTGTATCCTTATATAGACCTAGTTCCAGTATTAATAGAAATTACAGTCTTGTTACGAAATGTTTCAGTCCGTTACGTAACGGTTTTGTAACAGAAACAAGACAACAAATATATTACAGTCCTGTTTCAACTGTAACAGAATCCCGTTACGTAACGTTTCAGTCTGTTACGTAACGTTTCAGTCTGTTACCTAACGGTTTTGTAACAGAAACAAGACAACATATATGTTACAGTCCTGTTTCGTACGATTCATTCCGTTACGTAACAGAACTGTAACAGATTCTCATTACATCTTGTTTCAAGGCAAAAAAAGTGAAACGTAACGTAACGGCGTAACAGAATCCCGTTACGTAACGATCCGGTCCGTTACGTAACAGATTTGTAACAGAAACAAGAAAACATATATGTTACAGTCCTGTTTCGTAACGTTTCATTCCGTTACGTAACAGAACTGTAACAGATTCTCATTACATCTTGTTTCAAGGCAAAAAAAGTGAAACGTAACGTAACGGCGTAACAGAATCCCGTTACGTAACGATCCAGTCCGTTACGTAACGGATTTGTAACAGCTAGAAACAAGAAAACATATATGTTATAGTCCTGTTTCGTAACGTTTCATTCCGTTACGTAACAGAACTGTAACAGATTCTCATTGCATCTTGTTTCAAGCAAAAAAGTGAAACGTAACAGAATCCCGTTACGTAACGTTTCAGTCTGTTACGTAACGGTTTTGTAACAGAAACAAGACAACATATATGTAACAGTCCTGTTTCGTAACGTTACATTCCGTTACGTAACAGAACTGTAACAGATTCTCATTACATCTTGTTTCAAGACAAAAAAAGTGAAATGTAACGTAACGGCGTAACAGAATCCCGTTACTTAATGATCCAGTCCGTTACGTAACAGATTTGTAACAGAAACAAGAAAACATATATGTTACAGTCCTGTTTCGTAACGTTTCATTCTGTTACGTAACAGAACTGTAACAGATTCTCATTACATCTTGTTTCAAGGCAAAAATAGTGAAACGTAACGTAACGGCGTAACAGAATCCCGTTACGTAAGGATCCAGTCCGTTACGTAACGGATTTGTAACAGAAACAATAAAACATATATGTTATAGTCCTGTTTCGTAACGTTTCATTCCGTTACGTAACAGAACTGTAACAGATTCTCATTACATCTTGTTTCAAGGCAAAAAAAGTGAAACGTAACGGCATAACAGAATCCTGTTACGTAACGATCCGGTCCGTTACGTAAAAGATTTGTAACAGAAACAAGAAAACATATATGTTACAGTCCTGTTTCGTAACGTTTCATTCCGTTACGTAACAGAACTGTAACAGATTCTCATTACATCTTGTTTCAAGTCAAAAAAAGTGAAACTTAACGTAACGGCGTAACAGAATCCCGTTACGTAACGATCCAGTCTGTTACGTAACGGATTTGTAACAGAAACAAGAATACATATATGTTATAGTCCTGTTTCATAACGTTTCATTCCGTTACGTAACAGAACTGTAACAGATTCTCATTGCATCTTGTTTCAGGCAAAAAAGTGAAACGTAGCAGAATCCCGTTACGTAACGTTTCAGTCTGTTACGTAACGGTTTTGTAACAGAAACAAGACAACATATATGTTACAGTCCTGTTTCGTAACGTTACATTCCGTTACGTAACAGAACTGTAACAGATTCTCATTACATCTTGTTTCAAGGCAAAAAAAGTGAAACGTAACGTAACGGCGTAACAGAATCCCGTTACGTAACGATCCGGTCCGTTACGTAACAGATTTGTAACAGAAACAAGAAAACATATATGTTACAGTCCTGTTTCGTAACGTTTCATTCCGTTACGTAACAGAACTGTAACAGATTCTCATTACATCTTGTTTCAAGGCAAAAAAAGTGAAACGTAACGTAACGGCGTAACAGAATCCCGTTACGTAACGATCCAGTCCGTTACGTAACAGATTTGTAACAGCTAGAAACAAGAAAACATATATGTTATAGTCCTGTTTCGTAACGTTTCATTCCGTTACGTAACAGAACTGTAACAGATTGTCATTGCATCTTGTTTCAAGCAAAAAAACGAAACGTAACAGAATCCCGTTACGTAACGTTTCAGTCTGTTACGTAACGGTTTTGTAACAGAAACAAGACAACATATATGTTACAGTCCTGTTTCGTAACGTTACATTCCGTTACGTAACAGAACTGTAACAGATTCTCATTACATCTTGTTTCAAGGCAAAAAAAGTGAAACGTAACGTAACGGCGTAACAGAATCCCGTTACGTAACGATCCAGTCCGTTACGTAACGGATTTGTAACAGAAACAAGAAAACATGTATGTTACAGTCCTGTTTCGTAAAGTTTCATTCCGTTACGTAACAGAACTGTAACAGATTCTCATTGCATCTTGTTTCAAGCAAAAAAGTGAAACGTAACAGAATCCCGTTACGTAACGTTTCAGTCTGTTACGTAACGGTTTTGTAACAGAAACAAGACAACATATATGTTACAGTCCTGTTTCGTAACGTTACATTCCGTTACGTAACAGAACTGTAACAGATTCTCATTACATCTTGTTTCAAGGCAAAAAAAGTGAAACGTAACGTAACGGCGTAACAGAATCCCGTTACTTAACGATCCAGTCCATTACGTAACAGATTTGTAACAGAAACAAGAAAACATATATGTTACAGTCCTGTTTCGTAACGTTTCATTCCGTTACGTAACAGAACTGTAACAGATTCTCATTACATCTTGTTTCAAGGCAAAAAAAGTGAAACGTAACGTAACGGCGTAACAGAATCCAGTTACGTAACGTTCCAGTCCGTTACGTAACGGATTTGTAACAGAAACAAGAAAACATATATGTTATAGTCCTGTTTCGTAACGTTTCATTCCGTTACGTAACAGAACTGTAACAGATTCTCATTGCATCTTGTTTCAAGCAAAAAAGTGAAACGTAACAGAATCCCGTTACGTAACGTTTCAGTCTGTTACGTAACGGTTTTGTAACAGAAACAAGACAACATATATGTTACAGTCCTGTTTCGTAACGTTACATTCCGTTACGTAACAGAACTTTAACAGATTCTCATTACATCTTGTTTCAAGGCAAAAAAAGTGAAACGTAACGTAACGGCGTAACAGAATCCCGTTACGTAACGATCCAGTCCGTTACGTAACGGATTTGTAACAGAAACAAGAAAACATGTATGTTACAGTCCTGTTTCGTAACGTTTCATTCCGTTACGTAACAGAACTGTAACAGATTCTCATTGCATCTTGTTTCAAGCAAAAAAGTGAAACAAAACAGAATCCTGTTACGTAACAATTCAGTCCATATTGTAACGGTTTTGTAACAGAAACAAGAAAACAACTATGTTACAGTCCTGTTTCGTAACGTTTCATTCCGTTGCGTAACAGAACTGTAACAGATTCTCATTACATCTTGTTTAAAGGCAAAAAAAGTGAAATGTAACGTAACGGCGTAACAGAATCCCGTTACGTAACATTTCAGTCCGTTACGTAAAGGTCCAGTCCGTTACGTAACAGATTTGTAACAGAAACAGAAAACATTTATGTTTCAGTCCTGTTTCGTTACGTTTCATTCCGTTACGTAACAGAACTGTAACAGATTCTAATTGCATCTTGTTTCAAACAAAAAAGTGAAACGTAACCTAACGGCGTAACAGAATCCCGTTACGTAACGATCCAGTCCGTTACGTAACGGATTTGTAACAGAAACAAGAAAACATATATGTTACAGTCCTGTTTCGTAACGTTTCATTCCGTTACGTAACAGAACTGTAACAGATTCTCATTGCATCTTGTTTCAATACATATAAGCTATTTGCAGTTGGCCCTCTGGTTTCATTGGTTGGCAGGGCTTGAGAAGTCATTTCATCTCAGTGTCGTGTAAAAGTCCCCAAAAAATGGAAGTAAAGTCACCAAAAGTCTTAAATAGTGTCAACGGGGACGTTAAACCTCAATATAAACCAAAACTAAATAAGAAAAATAAAAGTTCTGATACTGTCTGGGTGTAAATTGTGGAAACTGGTCCTGGACTGAGAACTAAATTGTAGACCCTGGTCAGATGCCACTTTCTGCAGCAACTGATCTGGGTCTACAATGCTTGCGAGCCCAACCCATGATTCCAATCCACATTCTACAGATACTCCTCTTAATTTAATAATTACCCATCATATTAATACTCTAGATAAATAGCTGTTGCCGGTGTAACAGGCCGGTTCTTCCCCTCAGTCAGTTTCTTCCCCGGGGAAGAACTGGGCTGGCCCGTTACACCGGTTTTAATAATCACATGGGCTCAGCATTGAAAAGCTTAGTGTTCTATACAACCTGGTTGATTGATAAATAATATACTCTTGAAATCCAGGGTTGACTGCATAAAGTTGGGACTGCTGGGGTGTTCATTACATGGACTTGTTGACATGGTGACTTCTAATTACAGCATGGTCATGGGGTTGCAGATAAAAAGGCTTTCCCCAGTTTTTTCTTTCAACTGGAATAACCTGGTTCATATTTTCTTTCTAATTTTATTCATTATTTTTATTTTTAAATTAATTTTCAAAAATGTTAGATTTGAAGTTTATTTCTTTTTATTACTTTACTTCAGAATTTACCCATTTTAGTCTGATGCACTTTTACACCTATATATAAGTTTGAAAAGTCCATCAGCTGCTTAAGAGGTAATAGATGTCATACATTTCTGTTATCAAACAGTGGATTGAGACCCTGATCAGTTGCTGCATGGTGCAGCGGCTTATGGGGAATTCGGATGTCTAATATTTTAGGTGGATTTGGTTCTATACTGAAATTGCTGTTATCACACAGTGGAATGAGACCCTTATCGGACATGCATTATGCAGCCTCTGCTCTAGGTCTGCACTGTTAGCTCAGTCCTCCTTTTAGGGTTTCTCTGACAACAATGGATTATAGCTGAAATGAATTCTCCTTTTATTTCAGTACATTTCAGAATTCTAAATGCCATTATTTATTTATCTATTTATTTATTTATTTATTTATTTATTTATTTAATAGTGTCTTTTTTCTTTATATTCCTTTTTCTTTATCCTTTTAATTTATCATAAATTAAATATAAATTTATTTATATACTCATATTAATGTTTGTCTTTTTTTGCTTTTATATTTATCTTTAAAAATGTTCCTTTAGAAATTTGTTTATTTATTTTATAATTATAGGTTGAATTCTATTTTCTTTTAAATAATTCTAATATGAACTCAAAAGCATTTTTTTCCTCAAATTTTCTTTGATCTTATCTATTACTTTCTGACCTCCAGTAAACATATGGGTCTTATCAATAATCAGCTGCTTATGACAGTGTCATAAAAATTCCAGAACCTGTATGGTGATAGATACAGGTACACAGGTTTATTTGACAATACCCCCACCCATGGGTAAGACTTTAAGGTCAGGGTCACAGACTTAAAAAATTTTAATGTTAATTTAACCCTTTTTGTACCAAATGGAATCATCCTCCTTATATGTAGCATGAGCCAATTTCAAAATATTTGAATATCTGCAAAAACTTGGACATTTTGTAATTTCTCTGTCATTACTGAACATATTTACTTGAAAATCAGACTTCTTGTTCATTATAAAAAGGGGAACACATTCCAATAGGTGAGGTAACCCTCAAAATATTTTTGGCACAGTTATGCCCCTTTCATGTTTTTTTTTTTGTCGTCTGCATCATCTTTGTGCGAAAACGTGCACATTTTGTAATATCTCTGTCATTACTGAACATATTTACCTGAAACTCGGACTAGTTATTCACTATGAAAAGGGGAACTCATACCAATAGGTGAGGTAACCCTCAAAATACTTTTGGCACAGTTATGCCCCTTTTCCGACTTAGAATTTTTTTTGGTCATCTGTGTCGCCATGCAAAAACTTGCACAGTTTGAATAGGGGAACTCATACCAATAGGTGATGTAACCCTCAAAAAGTTTTTTGCACCATTATGAAATTTCTGGAACTTTGCTTATCTGTTTGAATGTTCTATGCAACTTTTTTTGCTCACCTTAGCCAAACCGGCCCGATAGCTCAGTTGGTAGAGTGTCCGCTCCGGGGAACGGGAGGTCTCGGGTTCGATCCCGGGCCGCGACATACCAAAGTCGTTAAAAATGGTACTAGCTGCTCCTCGTTTGGCACTCAGATTTACGGGGTAGAGCTAGGACTGGTCGATCCAGTGTCAGTATAATGTGACTGGGTGTGGTATCATGTAATGTGTCTGGGACATGATACTTCAGTGAGGCAGCACTATAAACGTGAGCATTGAGCTCCCTGTCGCAACCAGACACCGTCGTGATATGACTGAAAAATTGTTGAAAGCGACGTTAAACCCGAATTCACACACACATCACCTTAGCCAAAGTGAGCTATTGTGATCGGTCATCTCTGTCGTCGTCTGTCCATCTTTCCGTCCATTCACAATTTCTTTAAACAACATCTCCTCCTAGACCACTGAACAGATTCTGACCAAACTTGGCAGAAATGGTCCTTGAGAGGTCCTCTCTCAAATTTGTTCAAAGAATTTGATTCCATGCAGAACTCTGGTTGCCATGGCAACGAAAAGGGGAAAATAAGAAAAAAACTTTAAAAATTTTCTTGTTTGAAACCAGAAGGCCTAGGTCTTTGATATTTGGTATGGAGCTTCATTTAGTGGACCTCTACCAAGATTGTTCAAATTATAGCCCTGGGGTCAAAACCGACCCTGCCCAGGGCCCACTGGTTTTATAAAGGCTTATATAGGGAAAACATATAAAAATCTTCGTCTGAAACCAGAAGGCCCAGGTCTTTGATATTTGGTATGAAGCTTCATCAAGTGAACCTCCACCAAGATTGTACAAATAAAAGCCTTGGGGCCAAAAATGGCCTTATTTGCCATGGTATACAATCTAATTTCCTTACATTTTCAGCCATTGAAGTTCAACTTTTCTTTGTTGTTATGATGTTTATAAATATATATATATATATATATATATATATATATATGCACAAAAAATACAGTTAAAAAATAAAATAGATGGAAAAAAGAGTTGTTCATTAATCTACTGATCTTTTGTTTCTTCCTGACAAGGTTTACATCCCAGTCAACACTTTTAAGTCATGTTGGAGACTAAGCTCGCATTTGTGGGACAACCAAAATTGAGATTGAAAGAAATCTCAAGCCCTACCACTTGGGGTTAAGGAGAGGTAGACACATCACTTCCTGGGCAGGCATAAACCTACAGCACCATATATCCTGCACTGTATGGGTGGAGGCACTGATCTTAAAATATTTTTAGCTCACTGTGACTGTGAGATGTCCGGTGTCGTCGTTCTTCGTGCAGTGTGTGTCATGTGCTGTGCGTCGTGCGTGCATAAACTTTTCTTGTTAACCACAGTTTTGATCCAATCATCATCAAACTTGGTCAGAATGATCATCCTGACAATGCCTCGGTCAAGTTTGAATATGGGTCATGTCGGGTGAAAAGGTAGGTCTTCAGGTCAAATCAAAGGAAAACCTTGTTAACATTCTAGAAGCCACAGTTTTGGTCAAGTCATCTTCAATCTTGCTCAGGATGATCATCGGTCAAGTTCGAACATGGGTCATGTGGGGTCAAAAAGTAGGTCAGTAGGTCAAATCATAGAAAACCTTGTTAACACTCTAGAGGCCACAGATTTGGTCCAATCATCCTCAAACCTGCTCAGAATGATCAACCTGACAATATCTCGGTCAAGATCAAATATGGGTCATGTCAGGTCAAAAGTATCAAATATGGGTCATGTCAGGTCTTTGATATTTAGTATGAAGCTTTGTCTTGAGGGCCACTACCAAGGTATTCCAAAGTTCCAATATGGGTCATGTTGGATCAAAAGTAGGTCAGTCGGTCAAACCTTAGAAAAACCTTTTTAACACTCTAGCCGCCACAGTTTTGGTCCAATAATCCTCGAACTTGCTCAGAATGATCATCCTGACAATATCTGCATGTATGCATTATTTGCATGTATGCTCCTTGTAACAAGGTTTTCCCAACCATTCTAAAATTTTGATCCTTCAGCTTGACCTTTGACCTTTGTTGGTCAAATCATAGAAACACCATGTTAACAATCTAGAGGCCCCAGTTTTGGTCCAACCATCCTTCAACTTGCACAGAATGATCATCCTGACAATATCTCAGTCAAGTTCGAATATGGGTCATGTTGGGTCAAAAGTAGGTCAGTAGGTCAAACCTTAGAAAAAACCTTGTTAACACTATAGCGGCCACAGTTTTGGTCCAATAATCCTCGAACATGCTCAGAATGATCATCCTGACAATATCTTGGTCAAGTTCAAATATGTGTCATGTCAGGTCAAGAAATAGGTCAGTAGGTCAAATCATAGAAAAACCTTGTTAACACTCTAGACACCACAGTTTTGGTCAAATCATAAACTTGCTCAGAATGATCATCTCTACAATGTCTTGGTCAAGTTTGAATATGGGTCAAATGGGGTCAAAAAGTAGGTCATATCATAGGAAAACCTTGTTTACACTCTAGAGACTGCAATTTTAGTCTAATTATCATCAAACTTGCTCAGAATGATCATCTTGTCAATATCTAGGTCAAGTTCGAATATGGGTCACATGGGGTCAAAATGTAGGTCAGTATGATAAATCTTAGAAAAATCTTGTGAACACACTAGAGTCCATTCATCATCAAACTCGCCCAGAATGATCATCTTGACAATATCTCAGCCAAGTTCGAATATGGGTCATGTCAAATTAAAAAGTTGATCAGAAGGTTATTTTGCCATAACTTTTGAACCATTTGGGATAGAGCCTTCATATTTGGCATGTAGGTTCCTTGGGACAAGGGCTTCCAACTCAAATATAATAAATGATCTGTGATATTGACCTGTAACTTTTCAACCATGTGAGTTAGAGCCTTCATATTTGCAAGTATGCTCCTTGTGACAAGGTTTTCCCAACCATTCAAAAATTTTGATCCACCAGCTTGAACTTTGTCATAACTTTTTAAGCATTGGAGATACAGCCTTCATATTTGGAATGTAGGTTCCTTGCGAAAAGGGTTTGGCTGAAGAGAGAGCTATAGTAGACAAACATGTTTGTCTTTCAGCCACCAAGTTTGCTGTGTGTGTTAACGAAGGCCAAGACAAGCTTCCTACGCTATACTGGTTACCAAAACTTCATAAACTAGAATCGCGCAGTCGATGGCAAGCCATCGCATATCCCCACGCTTCCCGAGGCCCAACCCCCTGGGCCATCCCCTCGGGGTGATTGACCCGAGGGGTAAAATTTTGATTGTGATGTCGTTTGATTTAATATGCTACACGACCATGTTCTAAAAACTTTGATTTTTTATCCCCAAGGTGCCCCACCCCTGGCCCCACTCCTAGGGGTAGGATCAAAATTCGTAAAGTGTTATGCACTCCCCAGACCAAAGTTTTATCAGTTCCCAAAGTTTCAAGTTCCTATCTATAACGGTCTAGGAGGTGTTATCTGGTAACAGTAATGTATGGGGGGTAAAGGGGTCAAAATCAGTTTTTGACCTCTGGTGACCTCAAAATTGACCCCAGGGGTCAAATTTTGGTTGTAATGTTTTCTACTCATCATGCCGTTCGCTTTGATATATTACATGACCATGTTCTGGAAATTTTTATTTTTGACCCCCGCGGGCCAACCCCCTGGGCCCACCCATTGGGGTGTGATCAAAATTCCGAAAGTGTCATGCACTCCCCAGACCAAAGATCTATCAGTTCCCAAAGTTTCAAGTTTCTATCTATAACCGTCTAGGAGGAGTTATCCGGTAAAGGGGTCAAAATCAGTTTTGACCTCTGGTGACCTCAAAATTGACCCCAGGGGTCAAATTTTGGCTGTAATGTTTTCTACTCATCATGCCGTTCGCTTTGATATATTACACGACCATGTTCTGGAAATTTTGATTTTTGACCCCCGCGGGCCCCACCCCCTGGGCCCACCCGTAGGGGTATGATCAAAATTCCGAAAGTGTCATGCACTCCCCAGACCAAAGATCAATCAGTTCCCAAAGTTTCAAGTTTCTATCTATAACCGTCTAGGAGGAGTTATCCGGTAAGACGGACGGACGGACGTACGGACGTACGGACGACGAAGATCATTACAATATCCCCACTTTTTCTTCGAAAAGCGTGGGGATAAAAACCTTACAAAGCACGGTTTATTGCAAATTCTAGTTCTTGCACTACCACTGAACTTTCTAAATTATTAACTTCCTGTCTTACTGCTATTAAAACGCATGTAATTAAATATTGTGATAAAGTCTTTGAAAGATCAGGAAGAAATCTGTTTTGGTCTATAAAAAATTCGAATGAGGTTTTAAATAAATTGAAATCTAGACAGTTTCGTGCTTCTAGTCTGTCTACCTACGATTTTTCCACTCTTTACACTACACTTCCTCATAATCTTATAAAAGAAAAGCTTAATGATTTAATTGAATGGGCTTTTCACAGAGAAGATTCTCTCTATCTTGCATGTAATGTCAGAAATGCATTTTTCACTTCTAAAGAGCATAAGAATTATACACTTTGGTCATGTCAGAAAGTGTGTGATGCCCTCACCTTTCTACTTGACAATATTTATATTAGATTCGGTACTAAGTTATTCAGACAAATTGTGGGTATTCCGATGGGTACTAATTGCGCACCTCTTGTGGCTGATCTGTTCTTGTATTGTTATGAAAGAGACTTCATTTTGTCGCTTTCCATTGATAACCAATCTGAAATTATTGAAGCTTTTAGCTCTACTTCTAGATATTTAGATGATTTATTAAATATTGATAATACCTATTTTGATGGTTTGATCAGTCAGATTTACCCCCTAGAACTTCAGTTAAATAAAGCAAATTCTTCTTATACCGAGGCCCCGTTTTTGGATTTACATCTATCTATTGTAGATGGATTTGTTTCGTGCAAAATTTATGATAAACGCGATGACTTTGATTTTGAGATTGTAAATTTTCCTTTTTTGGATGGTGATGTTCCTCGTGCGCCATCCTATGGCGTTTATATTTCGCAATTAATTCGATTTGCTAGAGTGTGTAGTCATGTAACTGACTTCAACACTCGTAATAAATTATTAACGGCTAAACTCCTTAATCAGGGTTATCGGTACCATAAACTACGCAAAGCCTTTTCAAAATTTTATAGACGCCATTCTGATTTAGTTTCAAAGTTCAATATTGGACTTAAATCTCTTCTGCAACAAGATCTATCGGAACCCGAATTTTATGGTGACTTAGTATATAAATTCAGAACTAGAAATGCGTCCATAGGACACGGATGCCCCCGCCCGAAAATATGTCTATGTTCGTATTCATCCATAGAAAGTTATTGACAGTGTTTAAGTTTTGGACCCTTTTTATGCCAGTTGACCTAGTATGACTTTGGAGGTACGGATCTGGGTTTGCACGTGACACATTGTCTCATGATGGTTAACATTTCTTCAAAATTATTTCAAAATCCATCCAAAAATAAGTAAGTTATTGGCTGCGTTTAAGTTTCGGACCCATTTTTTGACCTTTGACCTCCAAGTATGACCTTGACCTTGGAGGTACGGACCTGGATTTTGCATGTGACACATCGACTGATGATGGTTAACATTTCTACAAAGTAATTTCAAAATCCATCCAGAAATAAGAAAGTGATTGACTGCGTTTAAGTTTCGGACCCTTATTTTGACCTTTGACCGCCAAGTATGACCTTGACCTTGGAGGTACGGACCTGGGTTTTGCAGGTGACACATCGACTCATGATGGTTAACATTTCTCCAAAATAATTTCAAAATCCATCCAGAAATAAGAAAGTTATTGACTGCGTTTAAGTTTCGGACCCCTTTTTTTTACCTTTGACCTCTAAGTATGACCTTGACCTTGGTGGTATGGACCTGGGTTTTGCACGTGACACGTCGTCTCATGATGGTTAACATTTCTGCCGAGTAATTTTAAAATCCATCAAGAAATAAGGAAGTTATTGACTGCGTTTAAGTTTCGGACGGACGGACGGACGGACGGACGGACGGACGCACGGACGGACGCACGGACGAACGGACGGACGGACAGGGGCAACGCTATATGCCCTTTCCACCATTCTTCGAATGGCGGGGGCATAAAAATATATAACCGCAATGACTTCAGCACCCAATTTGGTAAAATCATTCTTCGATATAAAAAGATTGGGTACAACATGGATATTATACGACAGACTGCATGCATGGTAGTTAACCCAATCACGGTTGGCAACTTTGCTTCCCTCTTTAATTGCACGCCGGTGGGTCAGGCCTCAGATTCTATGACGGTTCCAACGTAAAAGCTTATTGAAAATTAAAGAGATAATGTTGGTTGGTGCCTGATGCTCTGTCTCTGGTCGGGCTCATCGGAGTCTAACTGTAGGTTTTCTTTTGCTCCAGCATTTAAGTGGTTTCTTGCTGTCGAGTCCTCACCGTTGTCTCACCTCTGTGGTTCTTTGATTTCTGTGTTCACGGAGATGTTGCACTGATGAGTTAGGAGGCCTTCATGCGGACTGAACAAATTATTTGTCTAAATCGCGACGGAAGTAAGGGCGAGGATTGTGGCCACGTAAAATCGATTTAAGCCCCCCAGTGGAAATCTTCCACTGACCGTTCCAAGGCGGCTCTTCTGTGGCGATTTATTTATGTTGTTGTTTGTTACTTACTGTGTGTATCACTTGTGTCTTTTAATTTTGGATGGCCATATGGCCATTTTGTGGGAAAGTAACTGTCCATATGGCCTTCCTTTGTTTAGGTTTCCATTATGGTCTGGTCGCTTAATGTTTGTATTTCTTTCCCTTTGGTGTCTTTTATGGATGGAGTAAGTTAATTGTATCAATTCCTGATCTTTGTTTTACTTCTACTTTTCTAATAACACATAAAATGATTTGTGACCTTTACCTTGAAATTTGACCTACTTTATCATAACTTTTGAACCATTTGAGATAGTGCCTTCATATTTGGCATGTATGTTCCTTATGAAAAGGTCTTCCCACCCATTCAAAAATTTTTGTCGTATGACCTTGACCTTTAAGCTACTTTGTCATAATTTTTAAGCATTTGAGTTACAGCCATCATATTTGGCATGTAGTTTCCTTGTGTCATACAAAATTGACATGTGACCTTGACATGTGACCTACTTAATCATAACTTTTGAACCATTTGAGGTAGAGCCTTCATAAGTGGCGTGTATGTTCCTTGTGGCATCGACTTTCACTCATACAAAAATTTTGACCTGTGACCTAGACCTTTTACCTTCTTTCTCATAAATTTTGAACCATTTAAGATCGTTTAAGATAGGGCCTTCATATTTGGCATGTAGGGTTCTTATGACAAGGGCTTCTCAAACATGCAAACTTGATGACATGTGACCTTGACGTTTGATCGTTTTTTTCATAACTTTTTGTTTAAACTTTATTTCATTCAAATATAATAACACAAAACATATAAACACAGTATCATTGTATAAGTACAATTATATCAGAAAGGGATACAGAAAAAAGAATTTCAGTTAGAGCCTTCATATTTGGCGTGTATGTTCCTTGTGACAATGTCTTCCCCCTCATGCAAAAAAAATTGACATGTGACCGTGACCTTGATCTGTGACCTACTTGATAAAAACTTTGGAACCATTTGAGATAGAGCCTTCATATTTGGCATATACATGTATATTCCTTGTGACAATGGCTTCACATCCATACAAAAAGTTTGACCTGTGACCTTGATTTAGACCTACTTTATCATAACTTTTGAACCATTTGAGTAGAGCCTTCATATTGGCCATGTATTTTTCTTCTGACAAGGTACCTTACTGTATTACCTACCATTAGGTATTACAGGGTGGATCAGGTGAGCAATCCAGGGCCGTCATGGCCCTCTTGTTTCTCATTTGCATTCACTCATCAAAAGTAGAATGACAGTTTATTTGATTTACTATTTTTAAAAGAAAAATGCGTTACCGGGGACAGAATGGTAAATAGTGGGTCTACACTATTTGCTCATATGGTCCCAGTAATTTTTTACTGTTCATTTTGGACAGTTTTTAATATAATGTTACGGCCTCGGACCAATACAGCAGACCTTAGACCTGTATTTGGGATAAAACGAAATTACTTGATTAATTACAATTTTATTAATTGATACAATTAAATGGATACTGCACAAAATTAAATTAAAACGTGAATATTGATTTTTTTACCCCACTTGACCTCATTTAATATTGGTTGACCTGGTGTTAATATGGATGACCTCCGATAAAAACAATATACTAAATTAATAATAGACAGTTTAACTTGGGTACATATATGAAAAGGGCTATTGGCTTTATATTATGAAATATTGGTCACAGAGAAGCAACCTTGAGAATGATTCACCAAATGATATATTGCTTAAAAGTTCACTGTATAAAGTCAATAACCTACATTAATGCAGTCAACTAGCACAGTTCCAGGTGACCCAGCACTTAGCCAGTCTTTCCAGAGCCTTGGTAACACACACTGATAAAAAATCTTGGTAATTTCATGGAAAAAGTTCAGCCTCTTGTCCTATTAGCTAGCTGTGAATGGGCATTTGAATACCATAATTATATTGAAACAAGAGGCCCATGGGCCACTATGCTCACCAGAGCTCAGGTGGGCACTGCCCAATTGCAGCCATGTATTTTAACAGGATATCATTTTAATCTGCCAAATGAACCGTCATATCCAAATGAGCACCCATGTGGACTCAGTATATGAAACATTAGGCCTTTTATGAAGTAGAGGGGGTGGGGCATGGACCCAATGGAGCCCTGGTTGGTGTCACTAAATGTGTCTTATCACAAAGAACAAGAATATATATGGTTTAGCAGTGGGGATCTGCATTCCTTTAAATGTCACAAGACCTTTCCAGCGGTACCAACATTTTCATGATCTTGACATTTTGATCTAATTTCAAAAAACTTATGGTAAGTGTTCGGGCTTTCATATTTTACATGTGCATATCTTTTTACTATGCCATTCCAGTGGTAAATATTTTTTTAATTTGTGATCTTGACTTTGACATTTCACCAACTTTTAAAAATTTACCATTGGCCATTACTTGATGCAAAGCAATATGGCTGTCATATTTCACATGTGCATTCAAAAGATCTTTCCAGCATCACCATAACTTTTTACCTTGGACCTTGACATCAAACATATTTTTTAAGAAACTCTAACATTGCCCATAACCAAGTTGCCTTTTTTTTAAGCTCACCGTCACGTAGTGACGAGGTGAGCTTTTGGGATCACTTTTCGTCCGTCGTCCGTCGGTCGTGCATGCGTCCGTCCATCCGTGCGTCCATCCGTAAGCAATTTCTTTAAACGACATCTCCTCCTAAACCACTGATCGGATTTTGACCAAACTTCACAGGAATGATCCTTAGGTGGTCCCCTTTCAAAATTGTTCAAATGGTTCCAGTCCGTTGCACATTTAGGTCAAAGGAGCCAAAAATAGATTTTTTTCACCAAAAACTTAAAAAATCTTCTTCTCTGAAACCACAAGGCCCAGGTCTTTGATATTTGGTATGAAGCTTCATCTAATGGACCCCTACCAAGATTGTTCAAATTATAGTGCTGGGGCCAAAAATGCCCCCGCTCCGGAGCCCTTTGGTTTTGCATGGGCTTATATAGGGAAAATCTTTAAAAATCTTCTTCTCTGAAACCGCACGGCCCAGGTCTTTGATATTTGGTATGAAGCTTCATCTGGTGGTACCCTACCAAGATTGTTCACATTATAGTGCTGGGGTCAAAAATGCCCCCGCCCCGGGGCCCTTTGGTTTTACATGGGCTTATATAGGGAAAATCTTTAAAAATCTTCTTCTCTAAAACCGCAAGGCCCAGGTCTTTAATATTTGGTTAGAAGCTTCAACTAGTGAACACCTACCAAGATTGTTCGAATTATAGTGCTGGGGCCAAAAATGCCCCCGCCCCAGGGCCCTTTGGTTTTATATGGGCTTATATAGGGAAAATCTTTAAAAATCTTCTTCTCTGAAACCACAAGGCCCAGGTCTTTGATATTTGGAATGAAGCTTCATCTAGTGGACCCCTACCAAGATTGTTAAAATTATAGTGCTGGGGCCAAAAATGCCCCTGCCCTGGGACCCTTTGGTTTTACATAGGCTTATATAGGGAAAATCTTTAAAAAATCTTCTTCTCTGAAACCGCAAGGCCCAGGTCTTTGATATTTGGTATGAAGCTTCATCTTGTGGACCCCTACCAAGATTGTTCAAATTATAGCCCAGGGGCCAAAAATGTCCCTGCTCGGAGACCCTTTGGTTTTACATAGACTTCTATAGAGAAAATCTTGAAAAAACTTCTTCTCTGAAACCACAAGGCCTAGGTCTTTGATATTTGGTATGAAGCTTCATCTAGTGGACCTCTAGAAAGATTGTTCAAATTATAGCCCTGAGACTAAAAATGGCCCCGCCTCGGGGCCCTTTGGTTTTATATAGACTTATATAGGGAAAATCTTTAAAAATTTTCTTCTGTGAAACCAAAAGGCCTAGGTCTGATATTTGGTGTGTAATTTCATCTATTAGACCTCTATCAAGATTGTTCAAATGATAGCCCTGGGGCCAAAATTGCCCCCGCCCCGAGACCCTTTGGTTTTACATAGACTTATATAGGGAAATATTTAAAAATCTTCTTCTCTGAAACTGCTAGGCCCATGTCTTTGATATTTTGGTATGGAGCTTCATCTAGTGGATCTCTACCAAAATTTATCAAATTATAGCCCTCAGGCCACAAATGCCCCCGCCCAGGGGCCCTTTGGTTTTACATAGACTTATATAGAGATAATCTTTGAAAAATCTTCTTCTCTGAAACAGCAAGGCCCATGTCTTTGATATTTTGGTATGGAGCTTCATCTAGTGGATCTCTACCAAAATTGTTCAAATTATAGCCCTCGGGCCACAAATACCCCCGCCCAGGGGCCCTTTGGTTTTACTTAGACTTATATTATAGAGATAATCTTTGAAAAATCTTCTTCTCTGAAACAGCAAGGCCCAGGTCTTGGATATTTGTAGTGAAGCTTCATCTAGTGGACCTCTATCAAGATTATTTAAATTATAGCCCTGAGGACAAAAATACCCCTGCCCCTGGGCCATTTGGTTTTACATAGGCTTATGTAGGGAATATCTTTAAAAAAAATCTTCTTCTCTGAAACCGCAAGGCCCAGGTCTTTGATATTTGTTGTGTAGCTTCATCTATTGGGCCTTTGCCAAGATTGGTCAAATTATAGCCTTTGTTGATATTTGGTATGAACCTTCACCTTTTTAGACCTCCCTCAACATTATGCACATTATAGCCCTGGTGTCAATAATGGCCCTCCCTGGGGCCCACTTATTACTCTATGGATCAGGTGAGCGATCCAGGGCCATCATGGTCCTCTTGTTTTCTTGCAAGATGTAAGGAGAATCTGTTACAGTACTGTTACGTAACGAAATGAAACCTTTTTCTTGAAACAAGATGCAAGGAGAATCTGTTACAGTTCTGTTACGTAACGGAATGAAATGTTACGAAACAGGACTGTAACATACATGTGTTTTCTTGTTTCTGTTACAAATCCGTAACGTAACGGACTGGACCGTTACGTAACGGGATTCTGTTACGCCGTTACGTTACGTTTCACTTTTTTATTCTTGAAACAAGATGTAAGGAGAATCTGTTACAGTTCTGTTACGTAACCGAATGAAACGTTACGAAACAGGACTGTAACATAGTTGTTTTCTTGTTTCTGTTACAAATCCGTTACGTAACGGACTGGACCTTTACGTAACGGGATTCTGTTACGCCGTTACATTACGTTTCACTTTTTTTTTCTTGAAACAAGATGCAAGGAGACTCTGTTACAGTTCTGTTACGTAACAGATTGAAACGTTACAAAACAGAACTGTAACATACATGTGTGTTCTTGTTTCTGTTACAAATCCGTTACGTAACGGACTGGACCGTTACGTAACGGGATTCTGTTACGCCGTTACGTTATGTTTCACTTTTTTTTTCTTGAAACAAGATGCAAGGAGAATTTGTTACAGTTCTTTTACGTAACGGAATGAAACGTTATGAAACAGGACTGTAACATACATGTGTTTTCTTGTTTCTGTTACAAATCCGTTACGTAACGGACTGGAAGTTACGTAACGGGATTCTGTTACGCCGTTACGTTACGTTTCACTTTTTTATTCTTGAAACAAGATGTATGGAGAATCTGTTACAGTTCTGTTACGTAACAGAATGAAACGTTACGAAACAGGAATGTAACATAGTTGTTTTCTTGTTTCTGTTACAAATCCGTTACGTAACGGACTGGACTGTTACGTAACGGGATTCTGTTACGCCGTTACGTTACGTTTCACATTTTTTTTCTTGAAACAAGATGCAAGGAGACTCTGTTACAGTTCTGTTACGTAACAGATTGAAACGTTACGAAACAGGACTGTAACATACATGTGTTTTCTTGTTTCTGTTACAAATCCGTTACGTAACGGACTGGACCGTTACGTAGTGGGATCCTGTTACGCCGTTACGTTACGTTTCACTTTTTTTTTCTTGAAACAAGATGCAAGGAGACTCTGTTACAGTTCTGTTACGTAACAGATTGAAACGTTACGAAACAGGACTGTAACATACATGTGTATTCTTGTTTCTGTTACAAATCCGTTACTTAACGGACTGGACCGTTACGTAATGGGATTCTGTTACGCCGTTACGTTACGTTTCACTTTTTTATTCTTGAAACAAGATGCAAGAAGAATCTGTTACAGTTCTGTTACGTAACGGAATGAAACGTTACGAAACAGGACTGTAACATACATGTGTATTCTTGTTTCTGTTACAAATCCGTTACTTAACGAACTGGACCGTTACGTAACGGGATTCTGTTACGCCGTTACGTTACGTTTCACTTTTTTATTCTTGAAACAAGATGCAAGAAGAATCTGTTACAGTTCTGTTACGTAACGGAATGAAACGTTACGAAACAGGACTGTAACATACATGTGTTTTCTTGTTTCTGTTACAAATCCGTTACGTAACGGACTGGACCGTTATGTAACGGGATTCTGTTACGCCGTTACGTTACGTTTCACTTTTTTTTTCTTGAAACAAGATGCAAGGAGAATTTGTTACAGTTCTGTTACGTAACGGAATGAAATGTTACGAAACAGGACTGTAACATACATGTGTTTTCTTGTTTCTGTTACAAATCCGTTACGTAACGGACTGGACCGTTACGTAACGGGATTCTGTTACGCCGTTACGTTACGTTTCACTTTTTTATTCTTGAAACAAGATGTATGGAGAATCTGTTACAGTTCTGTTACGTAACAGAATGAAACGTTACGAAACAGGAATGTAACATAGTTGTTTTCTTGTTTCTGTTACAAATCCGTTACGTAACGGACTGGACTGTTACGTAACGGGATTCTGTTACGCCGTTACGTTACGTTTCACTTTTTTTTTCTTGAAACAAGATGCAAGGAGACTCTGTTACAGTTCTGTTACGTAACAGATTGAAACGTTACAAAACAGGACTGTAACATACATGTGTTTTCTTGTTTCTGTTACAAATCCGTTACGTAACGGACTGGACCGTTACGTAACGGGATTCTGTTACGCCGTTAGGTTAAGTTTCACTTTTTTTTTCTTGAAACAAGATGCAAGGAGACTCTGTTACAGTTCTGTTACGTAACAGATTGAAACGTTACGAAACAGGACTGTAACATACATGTGTATTCTTGTTTCTGTTACAAATCCGTTACGCAACGGACTGGACCGTTACGTAACGGGATTCTGTTACGCCGTTACGTTACGTTTCACTTTTTATTCTTGAAACAAGATGCAAGAAGAATCTGTTACAGTTCTGTTACGTAACGGAATGAAACGTTACGAAACAGGACTGTAACATACATGTGTTTTCTTGTTTCTGTTACAAATCCGTTACGTAACGGTACGTAACGGGATTCTGTTACGCCGTTACGTTACGTTTCACTTTTTTTTTCTTGAAACAAGATGCAAGGAGAATTTGTTACAGTTCTGTTACGTAACGGAATGAAATGTTACGAAACAGGACTGTAACATACATGTGTTTTTCTTGTTTCTGTTACAAATCCGTTACGTAACGGACTGGACCATTACGTAACGAGATTCTGTTACCCCGTTACGTTACGTTTCACTTTTTTATTCTTGAAACAAGATGTATGGAGAATCTGTTACAGTTCTGTTACGTAAGAGAATGAAACGTTACGAAACAGGAATGTAACATAGTTGTTTTCTTGTTTCTGTTACAAATCCGTTACGTAACGGACTGGACTGTTACGTAACGGGATTCTGTTACGCCGTTACGTTACGTTTCACATTTTTTTTCTTGAAACAAGATGCAAGGAGACTCTGTTACAGTTCTGTTACGTAACAGATTGAAACGTTACGAAACAGGACTGTAACATACATGTGTTTTCTTGTTTCTGTTACAAATCCGTTACGTAACGGACTGGACCGTTACGTAGTGGGATCCTGTTACGCTGTTACGTTACGTTTCACTTTTTTTTTCTTGAAACAAGATGCAAGGAGACTCTGTTACAGTTCTGTTACGTAACAGATTGAAACGTTACGAAACAGGACTGTAACATACATGTGTATTCTTGTTTCTGTTACAAATCCGTTACTTAACGGACTGGACCGTTACGTAATGGGATTCTGTTACGCCGTTACGTTACGTTTCACTTTTTTATTCTTGAAACAAGATGCAAGAAGAATCTGTTACAGTTCTGTTACGTAACGGAATGAAACGTTACGAAACAGGACTGTAACATACATGTGTATTCTTGTTTCTGTTACAAATCCGTTACTTAACGAACTGGACCGTTACGTAACGGGATTCTGTTACGCCGTTACGTTTCACTTTTTTATTCTTGAAACAAGATGCAAGAAGAATCTGTTACAGTTCTGTTACGTAACGGAATGAAACGTTACGAAACAGGACTGTAACATACATGTGTTTTCTTGTTTCTGTTACAAATCCGTTACGTAACGGACTGGACCGTTATGTAACGGGATTCTGTTATGCCGTTACGTTACGTTTCACTTTTTTTTTCTTGAAACAAGATGCAAGGAGAATTTGTTACAGTTCTGTTACGTAACGGAATGAAATGTTACGAAACAGGACTGTAACATACATGTGTTTTCTTGTTTCTGTTACAAATCCGTTACGTAACGGACTGGACCGTTACGTAACGGGATTCTGTTACGCCGTTACGTTACGTTTCACTTTTTTATTCTTGAAACAAGATGTATGGAGAATCTGTTACAGTTCTGTTACGTAACAGAATGAAACGTTACGAAACAGGAATGTAACATAGTTGTTTTCTTGTTTCTGTTACAAATCCGTTACGTAACGGACTGGACTGTTACGTAACGGGATTCTGTTACGCCGTTACGTTACGTTTCACTTTTTTTTTCTTGAAACAAGATGCAAGGAGACTCTGTTACAGTTCTGTTACGTAACAGATTGAAACGTTACAAAACAGGACTGTAACATACATGTGTTTTCTTGTTTCTGTTACAAATCCGTTACGTAACGGACTGGACCGTTACGTAACGGGATTCTGTTACGCCGTTAGGTTAAGTTTCACTTTTTTTTTCTTGAAACAAGATGCAAGGAGACTCTGTTACAGTTCTGTTACGTAACAGATTGAAACGTTACGAAACAGGACTGTAACATACATGTGTATTCTTGTTTCTGTTACAAATCCGTTACGCAACGGACTGGACCGTTACGTAACGGGATTCTGTTACGCCGTTACGTTACGTTTCACTTTTTATTCTTGAAACAAGATGCAAGAAGAATCTGTTACAGTTCTGTTACGTAACGGAATGAAACGTTACGAAACAGGACTGTAACATACATGTGTTTTCTTGTTTCTGTTACAAATCCGTTACGTAACGGTACGTAACGGGATTCTGTTACGCCGTTACGTTACGTTTCACTTTTTTTTTCTTGAAACAAGATGCAAGGAGAATTTGTTACAGTTCTGTTACGTAACGGAATGAAATGTTACGAAACAGGACTGTAACATACATGTGTTTTTCTTGTTTCTGTTACAAATCCGTTACGTAACGGACTGGACCATTACGTAACGAGATTCTGTTACCCCGTTACGTTACGTTTCACTTTTTTATTCTTGAAACAAGATGTATGGAGAATCTGTTACAGTTCTGTTACGTAAGAGAATGAAACGTTACGAAACAGGAATGTAACATAGTTGTTTTCTTGTTTCTGTTACAAATCCGTTACGTAACGGACTGGACTGTTACGTAACGGGATTCTGTTACGCCGTTACGTTACGTTTCACTTTTTTTTTCTTGAAACAAGATGCAAGGAGACTCTGTTACAGTTCTGTTACGTAACAGATTGAAACGTTACAAAACAGGACTGTAACATACATGTGTTTTCTTGTTTCTGTTACAAATCCGTTATGTAACGGACTGGACCGTTACGTAACGGGATTCTGTTACGCCGTTATGTTACTTTTCACTTTTTTTTTCTTGAAACAAGATGCAAGGAGACTCTGTTACAGTTCTGTTACGTAACAGATTGAAACGTTACGAAACAGGGCTGTAACATACATGTGTATTCTTGTTTCTGTTACAAATCCGTTACGTAACGGACTGGACCGTTACGTAACGGGATTCTGTTACGCCGTTACGTTACGTTTCACTTTTTTATTCTTGAAACAAGATGCAAGGAGACTCTGTTACAGTTCTGTTACGTAACGGAATGAAACTTTACGAAACAGGACTGTAACATACATGTGTTTTCTTGTTTCTGTTACAAATCCGTTACGTAACGGACTGGACCGTTACGTAACGGGATTCTGTTACGCCGTTACGTTACGTTTCACTTTTTTTTCTTGAAACAAGATGCAAGGAGAATTTGTTACAGTTCTGTTACGTAACGGAATGAAATGTTACGAAACAGGACTGTAACATACATGTGTTTTCTTGTTTCTGTTACAAATCCGTTACGTAACGGACTGGACCGTTACGTAACGAGATTCTGTTACGCCGTTACGTTACGTTTCACTTTTTTATTCTTGAAACAAGATGTATGGAGAATCTGTTACAGTTCTGTTACGTAACAGAATGAAACGTTACGAAACAGGAATGTAACATAGTTGTTTTCTTGTTTCTGTTACAAATCCGTTACGTAACGGACTGGACTGTTACGTAACGGGATTCTGTTACGCCGTTACGTTACGTTTCACTTTTTTTTTCTTGAAACAAGATGCAAGGAGACTCTGTTACAGTTCTGTTACATAACAGATTGAAACGTTACGAAACAGGACTGTAACATACATGTGTTTTCTTGTTTCTGTTACAAATCCGTTACGTAACGGACTGGACCGTTATGTAACGGGATTCTGTTACGCCGTTACGTAACGTTTCACTTTTTTATTCTTGAAACAAGATGTATGGAGAATCTGTTACAGTTCTGTTACGTAACAGAATGAAACGTTACGAAACAGGACTGTAACATAGTTGTTTTCTTGTTTCTGTTACAAATCCGTTACGTAACGGACTGGACCGTTACGTAACGGCATCCTGTTACGCCGTTACGTTACGTTTCACTTTTTTTTTCTTGAAACAAGATGCAAGGAGACTCTGTTACAGTTCTGTTACGTAACAGATTGAAACGTTACGAAACAGGACTGTAACATACATGTGTTTTCTTGTTTCTGTTACAAATCCGTTACGTAACGGACTGGACCGTTACGTAACGGGATTCTGTTACGCCGTTACGTTACGTTTCACTTTTTTTATCTTGAAACAAGATGCAAGGAGAATCTGTTACAGTTCTGTTACGTAACGGAATGAAACGTTACGAAACAGGACTGTAACATACATGTGTTTTCTTGTTTCTGTTACAAATCTGTTACGAAACAGACTGAAACGTTTCGTAACAAGACTGTAACTCCTATTTTAATTTGAACTAGGTCTATATAAGGATACAGTCACAAACACTCCGTTACACGTTACGTTACGTTACAGAAAAACATGTCCACTTCTAGGGGTGCGTAGATTTTGTGCAGTATCTAACTTGCAAACAGGACAAACCCAGATCAGATACCACAGAACGCGGAGTCTCATTATGACCTTCACTGCATACTTACAAACAGGTTCGGCCATTTATGCCAAATATTTCGTGGAAGCCACAACCTGGCATCCCTCATTTTAAAATGAACTCATTCCATTCTGGTATAAGGTGTTGAGGATTCCATTCGTTTAAAATGGGTTAAAAGTACGCAGTGTGGATCAATAATGTATTACCAAAATAAGACAGTTGGAATGAGTTTGGACAGGTGCACGTCAAGGCTTATATTGTTAGCAGTAAATTTTGCAGTTTAGACACAGATGAGATGCCACTTTTTGTAGCGTCTGATTTGGGTCTGCTATGTTTGTCCCTAAAAAGGTTGCTAGACATATACTCAGAGTATGAGTTAATGTGTGTGTATGGGGGGGGGGGGGGGGGGGCACAATGTTACTTTTTTAAAGCGACCTGTCTGCGTCCTAGGCATGTGACCATAAATAAAGCAAAACATTCTTTCCAGGAGTTTGATAGTGAAATCTGTTCCACGGTGATTCTATCCTTTTCGCTGATTCAAGAAGGGCAGTTGTTGGTTACCGGTAAAAGACTGTGCAGGTGGCACTACAGTAAAAAAAATCCCCTTACTCACAATGTAAATTGGGGCATATTCCATGTTCTACCACATTTCAGCAAGTCTAATGCTTCCATTATGAGGCATATAATTTGACAGGCTGACCATTTACCTTCCAGAAGAAGCTAAAAAATATGTATGCTGTGCGGCATATTTTGGCCTTTTTGGCAGCCAGCGTCAACAAACCCATACCGCAGCGAATAAATCCAGGCATTTCCAGTGGCCAGTCAGCACAATTTTATGGTTCAATTTAAATCAACTGCATTTTACAATAGCAAATACCTACTAATATTTCTTCTAATAAACAATAATACTTCTCAGAAAAATAATGGCTTAGCACCAGATCCAATCAGAAGCAGCAGAATATTCAATTCTGTACTGAAAGCTCTCCCCAAAGCAAGTGCAGCTTTCATAAAGACCAATTATTTACTGTAGTGCAACCTATACCAAACCCTAATTTCTCTATGATCCACCAAAAGAATTGCCAAACACAAGTTTAGACCATATCTAATAATATAGTCATGCATAATTAATGTTCAGTGACAAAGAATCTTTAAACTTTGCGAAAAAGTTATCGCTTCCAGATTCTACGATGAAAGCCGGACAAACCATGTTTTGTGAAAAAGCGCAAAGTTTACCTCTTTCCAGAATGGAACCCAGAAACCGGCTTGCATCAGTGCTTCTTCTCAGATGTCTTTGGAATACTTTAATCCTAAAATGCACTAAATCATGTCCTATTAGCAGCCATGCTAGAAATTTTGGCTGTTCTCACACCTATACCCCCTAATTTCAGTAAAAATTGGCATTTTGAGGATATTTTGGGGACAAAACTTTGATGAAAATGATTATAAATGCCTTAATGCCATGACAAATGTCTGAATATATCTATTCAAATCTTGTAACATGAACCCAACCAGTAAGAACTTACAACGGCTGAGAAAACTCATTGCAATATTGCAGCGGGCTGTTCGGAGAGACAATTTTGAAATTTTGCATTGGCTTGAGACCCTTGTCTAATGCCAAGTAACCTCAGTGTTATATTCAATATTGAGTATTTTCTTTTTCTTGTGTTCCTGTTTAGACATTTACTGCAGGTCTGCTTTCCAAACAGACCAATGACAACTGATTTACATGGCTTTTAAGTACCCCCCCCCCCCCCCCCTCCAATTACATGGAACAGAAGCAAAAACTTATAAAATACACCCAGTTAGTCCTAAATTAGCACTAAACTTACAATTTGTACAGTTTCTGTGACAAAATACATGCCAGGAAGATCCACCTTAAGATACAGAATTGGAGGGAACCTATTATGTGTGAAAATATTATGTAATGAATGAAAACATTAGAGGGGAGCTGATTTTTCTACTTTCGGTTTAGGTGGCACTACAGTAAAAAAAATCCCCTTACTCACAATGTAAATTGGGGCATATTCCATGTTCTACCACATTTCAGCAAGTCTAATGCTTCCATTATGAGGCATATAATTTGACAGGCTGACCATTTACCTTCCAGAAGAAGCTAAAAAATATGTATGCTGTGCGGCATATTTTGGCCTTTTTGGCAGCCAGCGTCAACAAACCCATACCGCAGCGAATAAATCCAGGCATTTCCAGTGGCCAGTCAGCACAATTTTATGGTTCAATTTAAATCAACTGCATTTTACAATAGCAAATACCTACTAATATTTCTTCTAATAAACAATAATACTTCTCAGAAAAATAATGGCTTAGCACCAGATCCAATCAGAAGCAGCAGAATATTCAATTCTGTACTGAAAGCTCTCCCCAAAGCAAGTGCAGCTTTCATAAAGACCAATTATTTACTGTAGTGCAACCTGCACTGTGCTGTATTGACAATATTTACTCAAAGAAATTGCCTTAATGCCAGATCATTACATAAATGGCCTCGTCAAGGCAATTTATTTTTATATAATAATAACGGAGTATAATGTCTAAACCACTTAAAATATTCCTATGGATTGATATTGACAATAATTAACCCAAGAAACTGTAGTATGGAAGATCACTTCATAAATGGCCTCGCCGATGCAAAATAATTCTGAAAAATGTTAAGAGCGTATAATGTTCAAACCTCTCTGAATATTCCGATCATTTTTGGCATTCGGATTGATATTGACAATACCTAACCCATGAGGCTGTTTTATGCAAGATTACGTTATGAATGGCCTCGCTGAGGCAAAATAATATAAAAAATGAATACGGAGTATAACATCTAAACCCGGCTTCGATCATTTTCGGCATACAGGTTGATACTGACAATACATAACCCGCAAAATTGCCTTATGCCAAATTACTTTACAAACGGCCTCGCCTAAGCAAACTGAATATATTTTTGACAACTGTTTACATACAGGTAGATAATGTACAGATCTAACCAACGCGATTCCTGAATGTCCAATTTTTTTATTTTAGCCTCGGCAAGGTAAAAATTCACCCACTGATACGGTCGTATAACTTTCAAACCGAGGGATATATTTTTATAATGTTTTGCATGCAGAGGTAAATTGACAAGATCAAGCTAATGATATTGTCTAATGCCAGATAGCTTTATAAACAGCCTCACCGAGGCAATTTTTAAAGAATGATTACGGATGTATAACTTATAATCTGCTGGGAAAATTATGATATTTTTTCACATGAAGATAAACATCATCAAGGCATAACCAAGGAGAATGTCTAATGCAAGATAAATAACATCCCCAAGGTAATTTTTCAAAAACTGATTGCATAAAATAACTTTAAAGCCGCAAAACAATTGCGCAAGCCGCAGTTATTGCACGAACTATAGCTCAGCAGAAATCTTCAAGTAAACTGTAGAACTGCATGGTTGCTGTATTGCTCAAAAACATTGATTGTAGGTACTTGATAAAACGGCCTCATCAAGGCAGTTCAATCAAGTCCCCGCAATCAATGTTTTGAGCAGAGATAAGAAAATATCACAATTTTGTATCTTAAAATTTCCATTTTTTTTTTTTGCCAAAAATTTGACAATGTATTTGTACAGGCGTGTTTTCGTGATGGTTGTTGCGGGGTCTACACCTTAGCGTGAGTTAATTTCAATTTAGGTCTTGTTGCTTTAACACGACTTCTGGCCCAGAATAGCTTCAAACAGCTATGTTCATTGGATCAATATGAGCCTGAATTAAAATACCAATCAGATGCTAAATCAAATTATCAAAGCTACGCTCCATCAGCACTCTCAGTGCTTTGATTAAGGGACTGTAGGCATTGATGTGTAAATCTATGAAGTTACCTGTATGTCATCTTCCAATAGATTGCCTCAGGATAGAAAGATAGGGGCAAGACATGGTGTTTTTACAACTGAGCCATATGCATGCCAAAGTAAAAACCTACGAATCACCCACATGTATGTAATTCCAAATACTGGTAAATTGATAAGCTCTGTCTGATAAGAACATTATCCCTGTTGATTGCATATTAAAAATCATACACCAAAAAAAATGCCTAAGTAGTAAAATGAAAGTGAAGGCAATCTGAAAACTGAAATCCCAAAAGTAGAAATAGAAGGCAATAGGCAAACTGATTATTTTATTATGTGCTGGCCACCTTTGACACTTGTTTCTCACAAGAAACAGAACACAATAATGACCCTTATTTAGTTTCAGCAGTATATGAATTGATAATACGAAAAACATGCTGCCTATATACAAATACATTGTAAATTTTATCGCCAAACATCACAAATTTTAAGATGAAAAATTTATCTATTTTTCTTATTTCTGCTCAAAATATAGATTGTGGGTACTTGTTATAACCGCCTCATTTTAATCACAGACAAAATCCCCATCCCCCGACAACCCCCCTGACAAAATCTCCCCCACCATTTGTTTAGGTGGACAAAATCTCTTTGGACATAATCCCAGCTGCTGTTTGTGAAGGTGGACAAAATCCCCCACACCTCCACATGCACAATTACTGATTTTTGAAAATCATTTTGTATGTACATGTAAAGTGATACATTCTCCTAATGAGGCAGTTCTAATGAGTACCCATAATCTGTATGTTAGAGCTGAAATAAGAAAAAATGGGTTTACAGTAAACCCCAGTTTTACTGTATAAAAGTGGGATTCAAGGGGGTCAGAATTATATAGGCGTTTATGTGATGTAATGTAATTCATCAATCAATAGCTTTTGATTGACAAGAGGCTCAATGAGCCTAAACCGCTCACCTGAGGAACTTAAGTTTTAATAATTCACAGACTTGACTACTAAATCTGCTAATAGAATCCAGCCCATTGACCCTTACAGGATATAAGTCATCATTATTGCATTGCATTCCAAGTTTGAGACTTCTAGCTTCTATAGTTCCTGAGAAATCTTTGACGAAAATTTAACATTGGTCAAAATGGAGAGAAAGAAGAATGAAAGAACAGATGAACAAATAAGCTGAGAAAGCCCAATGTCTCTTACACAAAATAAGTCATCATTATTCTATTGAATACCAAATTTGATGCTTCTAGCTTTTATAGTTCCTGAGTGAGTTTTAGTTTTACGTCCCACCAACAGCTAAGGTCATACGGAGACGGGACCTCGGTTTAAAGACTCATCAGAAAGTCTGGAGAAGCCCGGGATCGATCCTGCGATCCCTGGTTTACAAGGCGAGTAGGGTAACCACTGCACCACGGAGGCTTCTTTTATAGTTCCTGAGAAATCTTTGATTAAAAATTTAACATTGGTCTATTATCTCTATATGGAGAGAAAGAAGAATGAAGGAACAAATGAACCAGACTAGCTCCAAAACCTAATGCAGCCTTTCCCCTTGCCCAATGGTGCTACACATAAAATTTAAACAAGATTGGTCGACTGCCTTCTGAGATATGCTTCATTGAAAGTGTGGACGACGGATGGACGGACGACAGACGACGGACTCCGGAGCCTTGGTATACTATCAGCTCACTGGAGCCTTTGGCTCAGGTGAGCTAAAAATTCAAGTCGCTATTTCTGTCACAACATTTTCCCTACGTTAAGTCTATGGGCAAATTTTTTTGTCTCTCAAGGTCACGTAACTCCGAGGTCAATATTCCGATTCGGCCCAAAATCGAACTTAACCGAGATTTTATGCCTGTCCTCGTTACCTGCAAGTTTGAAGCTGATATGAATAAAAATAAAGTTGCTATCGTGGTCACAACGTATTTTTTTATGCTCAAGGGCAGGTAACTCCAAGGCAAATATTCCGATTCGGCCCAAAATCGAACTTAACCAAGATTTTATGTCTGTCCTCGTTACCTGCAAGTTTGAAGCTGATCTGAAAAAAATTCAAGTCGCTATCGTAGTCGCAACATTTTCCCTAATTAAGTCTATGGGCAAATTTTTTGTCGCTCAAGGTCACGTAACTCTGAGGTCAATATTCCGATTCGGCCCAAAATTGAACTTAACCGAGATTTTATGCCTGTCCTCGTTACCTGCAAGTTTGAAGCTGATATGAATAACAAGAGCACCGCAAGCGGGTGCCAACGCTCGTCTGCAGTTTCTTTTAGAAAACAAAAGTTCTAAGTCAAATCAAATTGCAAGATGGAGTTATAAAACTTGTAGGGATTGTAGCTCTTGTGATGATGAGTATGTGTATGAAGTTTCATGAAGGTAGGCCAAATACTTTTGGAAATATGGTCAAGGTTAAGTTTTTTGGTTAATTTTTCGAAAAATAGGTCAAAGTTCAAAGGTCAAGGTCACAGGTCAAAAAGCATGGTATGACTGAAAAGGTCTTGTCCCAAGGAACATTCATGTGAAGTTGGAAGGCTCTGTTGTGAATAGTATTGAAATAAGAGACAAAAACAATTTAAAACAAGAGGGCCATGATGGCCCTGGATCGCTCACCTGATCCATAGAGTAACAAGTGGGCCCCGGGGAGGGCCATTATTGACCCCACGGTTATAATATGCATAATCTTGAGGGAGGTCTAAAAAGGTGAAGCTTCATACCAAATATCAACAAAGGCTATAATTTGAACAATCTTGGCAAAGGTCCACCAGATGAAGCTAGACTCCAAATATCAAAGACCAGGGCCTTGCGGTTTCAGAGAAAAATATTTTTTTAAAGATATTCCCTACATAAGACTATGTAAAACCAAATGGCCCCAGGGCGGAGGCATTTTTGGCCTCAGGGCTATAATTTAAACAATCTTGATAGAGGTCCGCTAGATGAAGCTTCACACCAAATATCAAAGACCTGGGCCTTGTTGTTTCAGAGAAGATTTTCAAAGATTATCTGTATATAAGTCTATGTAAAACCAAAGGGCCCCGGGGCAGGGGCATTTGTGGCCCAGGGCTATAATTTGAACAACCCTTGTAGAGGTCCACTAGATGAAGCTCCATACCAAATATCAAAGACATGGGCCTTGCAGTTTCAGAGAAGAAGATTTTTCAAGATTTCCCAATATAAGTCTATGTAAAACCAAAGGGTCTCGGGGCGGGGGCATTTTTGGCCCCAGGGCTATAATTTGAACGATCTTGATACAGGTCCACTAGATGAAATTTCACACCAAATATCAAAGACCTAGGCCTTGTGGTTTCACAGAAAAAGATTTTTAAAGATTTTCCCTATATAAGTCTATGTAAAACCAAAGGGCCCCGAGACTGGGGTATTTTTAGTCTCAGGGATATAATTTGAACAATCTTGGTAAAGGTCCACTAGCTGAAGCTTCATACCAAATATCAAAGCCCTAGGACTTGTGGTTTCAGAGAAGAAGATTTTTCAAGATTTTCCCTATATAAGTCTATGTAAAACCAAAGGGCCCCGGAGCGGGGGCAATTTTGGCCCCAGGGCTATAATTTGAACAATCTTGGTAGAGGTCCAGAAGATGAAGCTTCATACCAAATATCAAAGACCTGGGCCTTGCAGTTTCAGAGAAGATTTTTAAAGGTTTTCCCTACATAAGCCTATGTAAAACCAAAGGGCCCCTGGGCGGGAGCATTTTTGGCCCCAGCACTATAATTTGAACAATCTTGGTAGGGGTCCACTAGATGAATCTTGATACCAAATATCAAAGACCTGGACCTTGCAGTTTCAGAGAAGAAGATTTTTACAAATTTTCCCTATATAAGCCAATGTAAAACCAAAGGGCCCTGGGGCGGGGGCAATTTTGGCCCCAGCACTATAATTTGAACAATCTTGGTAGGGGTCCACTAGATGAAGCTTCATACCAAATATCAAAGACCTGGGCCTAGTGGTTTCAGAGAAGAAGATTTTTGAAGATTTTCCTATATAAGCCCATGTAAAACCAAAGGGCCCCAGGGCGGGGGCATTTTTGGCCCCAGCACTATAATTTGAACAATCTTGGTAGGGGCCAACTAGATGAAGCTTCATACCAAATATCAAAGACCTGGGCCTTGCGATATCAGAGAAGAAGATTTTTTAAGTTTTCAGTGAAAAAACTCTATTTTTGGCTCCTGTGACCTATATGTGCAATGGACCGGAACCATTTGAACAACTTTGAAAGGGGACCACCTAAGGATCATTCCTGTGAAGTTTGGTCAAAATCTGATCAGTGGAATAGGAGGAGATGTCGTTTGAAGAAATTGTTTACGCACGGATGACAGACAAAAAGTGATCCTAATATAAAACACAAGAGGGCCATGATGGCCCTGGATCGCTCACCTGATCCATAGTGTAACAAGTGGGCCCCAGAGAGGGCCATTATTGGCCCCAGGGCTTTATTGTGCATAATGTTGAGGGAGGTCTTAAAGGTGAAGCTTCATACCTAACATCAACAAAGGCTAAAATTTGAACAATCTTGGCAAAGGTCCACTAGATGAAGCTACACATCAAATATCAAAGACCTGGGCCTAGCGGTTTCAGAGAAGAAGATTTTTAAAGATTTTGCCTATATAAGCCTATGTAAAATCAAAGGGCCCCGGGACAGGGGGATTTTTTGCCCCAGCACTATTATTTGAACAATCTTGGTAGGGGTCCACTAGATGAAGTTTATACCAAATATCAAAGTCCTGGGCCTTGTGGTTTCAGAGAAGAAGATTTTTAAAGATTTTCCCTATATAAGCCTATGTAAAACCAAAGGGCCCCACAGCGGGGGCATTTTTTGTCCCAGCACTATAATTTGAACAATCTTGGTAGGGGTCCACTAGATAAAGCTTCATACCAAATATCAAAGTCCTGGGCCTTGTGGTTTCAGAGAAGAAGATTTTCCCTAAATAAGCCTATGTAAAACCAAAGGGCCCCGGGGCAGGGGCATTTCTGGCCCCAGCATTATAATTTGAACAATCTTGGTAGGGGTACACTAGATGAAGCTTCATACCAAATATCAAAGACCTGGGCCTTGTGGTTTCAGAGAGGAAGATTTTTAAAGATTTTCCCAATATAAGCCAATGTAAAACCAAAGGGCCCCGTGGCGGGGGCATTTTTTGTCCAAGCACTAAAATTTGAACAATCTTGGTAGGGGTCAACTAGATGAAGCTTCATACCAAATATCAAAGTCCTGGGCCTTGTGGTTTCAGAGAAGAAGATTTTTAAAGATTTTCCCTATATAAGCCTATATAAAACCAAAGGGCCCCAGGGCGGGGGCATTTTTGGCCCCAGCACTATAATTTGAACAATCTTGGTAGGGGTCCACTAGATGAAGCTTCATACCAAATATCAAAGACCTGGGCCTTGTGGTTTCAGAGAAGAAGATTTTTACAGATTTTCCCTATATAAGCCAATGTAAAACCAAAGGGCCCCGTGGCGGGGGCATTTTTTGTCCCAGCACTAAAATTTGAACAATCTTGGTAGGGGTCCACTAGATAAAGCTTCATACCAAATATCAAAGTCCTGGGCCTTGTGGTTTCAGAGAAGAAGATTTTTAAAGATTTTCCCTATATAAGCCTATGTAAAACCAAAGGGCCCCGGGACAGGGGCATTTTTGGCCCCAGCACTATAATTTGAACAATCTTGGAAGGGGTCCACTAGATGAAGCTTCATACCAAATATCAAAGACCTGGGCCTTGTGGTTTCAGAGAAGAAGATTTTTAAAGATTTTCCCTATATAAGCCTATGTAAAACCAAAGGGCCCCAGGGCGGGGGCATTTTTTGCCCCAGCATTATAATTTGAACAATCTTGGTAGGGGTCAACTAGATGAAGCTTCATACCAAATATCAAAGACCTGGGCCTTGTGGTTTCAGAGAAGAAGATTTTTTAAGTTTTTGGTGAAAAACATCTATTTTTTGCTCCTGTGACCTAGATGTGCAACGGACCGGAACCATTTGAACAACTTTGAAAGGGGACCACCTAAGGATCATTCCTGTGAAGTTTGGTCAAAATCCGATCAGTTGTTTAGGAGGAGATGTCGTTTAAAGAAATTGTTTACGCACGCACGCACGCACGGACGCACGGACGCACGCACGCACGACGGACGACGGACAAAAAGTGATCCCAAAAGCTCACCTCGTCACTACGTGACGGTGAGCTAACAAGAGGGCCATGATGGCCCTGGATCGCTCACCTGATCCATAGAGTAACAATTGGGCCCCTGGGAGGGCCATTATTGACCCCAGGGCTATAATGTGCATAATGTTGTGGGAGGTCTAAAAAGGCGAAGCTTCATACCAAATATCAACAAAGGCTATAATTTGAACAATCTTGGCAAAGGTCCACTAGATGGAGCTACACATCAAATATCGAAGACCTGGGCCTTGCGGTTTCAGAGAGTGAGTGAGTGTTTGAGTTTTACTTCCCACCAACAGCTAAGGTCATACGGAGACGGGACCTCGGTTTAAAGACTCATCCGAAAGTCTGGAGAAGCCCGGGATCGATCCTGCGATCCCTGGTTTACAAGGCGAGTAGCGTAACCACTACACCACGGAGGCTTCTATGCGGTTTCAGAGAAGATGATTTTTTAAAGATATTTCCTACATAAGCCTTGCAGTTTCAGAGAAGAAGATTTTTTAAGATTTTCCGAATATAAGCCCATGAAAAACCAAAGGGCCCCGGGGCGGGAGCATTTTTGGCCCGAGAATAAAATATGAACCATCTTGGTAGGGGTCCACTAGATGAAGCTTCATACCAAAAATCAAAGACCTTGGCCTTGCGGTTTCAGAGAAGAAGATTTTTAAAGATTTTCCGTATATAAGCCCATTTAAAACCAAAGGGCCCTGGGGTGGGGGCATTTTTGGCCCCAGCACAATAATTTCAACAATCTTGGTAGGGGTCCACTAGATGAAGCTTCATACCAAATATCAAAGACCTTGGCCTTGCGGTTTCAGAGAAGAAGATTTTTAAAGATTTTCAGTATATAAGCCCATGTAAGACCAAAGGGCCCTGGGGTTGGCCCAATGGGGCATTTTTGGCCCCAGCACAATAATTTCAACAATCTTGGTAGGGGTCCACTAGATGAAGCTTCATACCAAATATCAAAGACCTTGGCCTTGCGGTTTCAGAGAAGAAGATTTTTAAAGATTTTCCCTATAAAAGCCCATGTAAAACCAAAGGGCCTCGGGGCGGTGGTTTTTTGGCCCCAACACTATAATTTGAACAATCTTGGTAGGGGTCCACTAGATGAAGCTTCATACCAAATATCTATGATCTGGGCCTTGCAGTTTCAGAGAAGAAGATTTTTAAGGATTTTCCCTATATAAGCCCATGTAAAACCAAAGGGCCCTGGGGCGGGGGCATTTTTGGCCCCAGCACTATAATTTGAACAATTATTGTAGGGGTTCACTAGATGAAGCTACACACCAAATATCAAAGACCTGGGCCTTGCGGTTTCAGAGAAGACGATTCTTAAAGATTTTCCGTATATAAGCCCATGTAAAACCAAAGGGCCCCGGGTAGGGGGCATTTTTGGCCCCAGCACTATAATTTGAACAATCTTGGTAGGGGTCCACTAGATGAAGCTTCATACCAAATATCGAAGACCTGGGCCTTGTGGTTTCAGAGAAGAAGATTTTTTAAGTTTTCGGTGAAAAAAATCTATTTTTGGCTCCTGTGACCTAGATGTGCAACGGACCAGAACCATTTGAACAACTTTCAAAGGGGACAACCTAAGGATCATTCCTGTGAAGTTTGGTCAAAATCTGACCAGTGGTTTAGGAGGAGATGTCGTTTGAAGAAATTGTTTACGCACGGATGACAGACAAAAAGATTTTCCCTGTATAAGCCTATGTAAAACAAAAGGCCCTCGGGGTGGGGGCACTTTGGCCCTAGGGCTATAATTTGAACAATCTTCGTAGAGGTCCACTAGGTGAAGCTTCACACCAAATATCAAAGACCTGGGCCTTGTGATTTCAGAGAAGAAGATTTTTAAAGATTTTACCTATATAAGCCTACATAAACCAGGACGGGGGCATTTCCGGCCCAAGGGTCATAATTTGAACAATCTTGGTAGAGGTCCACTAGATGAAGCTTCATACCAAATATCAAAGACCTGGCCCTTTCGGTTTCAGAGAAGAAGATTTTTAAAAAATTTCCCTGTATAAGCCTATGTAAAACCAAAGGCCCCCGGGGCGGGGGCATTTTTGGCCCTAGGGCTATAATTTGAACAATCTTGATAGAGGTCCACTAGGTGAAGATTCACACCAAATATCAAAGACCTGAGCCTTGTGGTGTAAAAGAACCAGACTTTTAAAGATTTTCCCTATATAAGCCTATGTAAAACCAAAGGCCCCCAGGGCGGGGGCATTTTTGGCCCTAGGGCTATAATTTGAACAATCTTTGTAGAGGTCCACTAGATGAAGCTTCACACCAAATATCAAAGATCTGAGCCTTGCGGTTTCAGAGAAGAAGATTTTTAAAGACTTTCCCTATATAAGCCTATGTAAACCCAAAGGCCCCCGGGGTGGGGGCATTTCTGGCCCCAAGGGCCATAATTTGAACAATCTTGGTAGAGGTCCACTAGGTGAAGCTTCATACCAAATATCAAAGACCTGGGCCTTTCGGTTTCAGAGAAGAAGATTTTTAATGATTTTCCCTGTATAAGCCTATGTAAAACCAAAGGCCCCCGGGGCGGGGGCATTTTTGGCCCTAGGGCTATAATTTGAACAATCTTGGTAGAGGTCCACTAGGTGAAGCTTCACACCAAATATCAAAGACCTGGGCCTTGTGGTTTCAGAGAAGAAGATTTTTAAATACTTTCCCTATATAAGCCTATGTAAACCCAAAGGCCCCGGGGCGGGGGCATTTTTGGCCCTAGGGCTATAATTTGAACAATCTTGCTAGAGGTCCAAAAGGTGAAGCTTCACACCAAATATCAAAGTCCTGGGCCTTGTGGTTTCAGAGAAGAAGATTTTTAATGATTTTCCCTATATAAGCCTATGTAAACACAAAGGCCCCCGGGGCGGGGGCATTTCTGGCCCAAGGGCCATAATTTGAACAATCTTGGTAGAGGTCCGCTAGATGAAGCTTCATACCAAATATCGAAGACCTGGGCCTTTTGGTTTCAGAGAAGAAGATTTTTAAAGTTTTCTATTTAAAAATCTATTTTTAGCTCCTGTGACCCAGATAAGCAATGGACCGGAACCATTTGAACAACTTTGAAAGGGGACCACCTAAGGATCATTCCTGTGAAGTTTGGTCAAAATCCGATCAGTGGTTTAGGAGGAGATGTCATTTGAAGAAAAAGTTTACGCACGCACACACGCACGCACACACGCACGCACGACGGACGACGGACAAAAAGTGATCCCAAAAGCTCACCTCGTCACTACGTGACAGGTGAGCTAAAAAACGGAGAGAAAAGGGGAGATAATTAAATCAAATTGCAAGATGGAGTTATAAAACTTGTAGGGAATGTAGCTCTTGTGATGGTGGGTATGTGTATGAAGTTTCATGAAGGTAGGCCAAATACTTTTGGAAATATGGTCAAGGTTAAGGTTTTCGGTTAAATTTTCGAAAAATAGGTCAAAGTTCAAAGGTCAAGGTCACAGGTCAAAAAGCGTGGTATGACTGAAAAGGTCTTGTCCCAAGGAACATTCATGTGAAGTTGGAAGGCTCTGTTGTGAATAGTATTGAAATAAGAGACAAAAACAATTTTAAAAAAAAACGGAGAGAAAAGGGGAGATAATTCAATCAAATTGCAAGATGGAGTTATAAAACTTGTAGGGAATGTAGCTCTTGTGATGGTGAGTATGTGTATGAAGTTTCATGAAGGTAGGCCAAATACTTTTGGAAATATGGTCAAGGTTAAGGTTTTCGGTTAAATTTTCGAAAAATAGGTCAAAGTTCAAAGGTCAAGGTCACAGATCAAAAAGTGTGGTATCACTGAAAAGGTCTTGTCCCAAGGAACATTCATGTGAAGTTTGAAGGCTCTGTTGTGAATAGTATTAAAATGAGAGCAAAAAATGTGTTTCAGAAAAAAATTGGAAAAGGGGAGATAATTCAGCCAAAATCAACAATGTTGTTATGGTCCTTGGTCAAAATGTAGCTCTTGTGATGATGAGTGTGTGTATGAAGTTTCATGAGGCTAGGTCTAATACTTTTTAAGTTATAGCCAAGGTTAAGTTTTTTTGGAACGACGCAGGACGACTACGCAGACGCCGGAGTGATGACAATAGCTCGAAAGTTTTTTTTTCAAAAAACAGACGAGCTAAAAATAAAGTTGCTATCGTGGTCACAACGTATTTTTTTATGCTCAAGGGCAGGTAACTCCAAGGGAAATAATCCGATTCGGCCCAAAATCGAACTTAACCGAGATTTTATGTCTGTCCTCGTTACCTGCAAGTTTGAAGCTGATCTGAAAAAAATTCAAGTCGCTATCGTAGTCACAACATTTTCCCTATGTAAAGTCTATGGGCAAATTTTTTGTCGCTCAAGGTCATGTAACTCCGAGGTCAATATTCCGATTCGAACTTAACTGAGATTTTATGCCTGTCCACGTTACCTGCAAGTTTGAAGCTGATCTGAATAAAAATAAAGTTGCTATCGTGGTCACAACGTATTTTTTTATGCTCAAGGGCAGGTAACTCCAAGGCAAATAATCCGATTCGGCCCAAAATCGAACTTGACCGAGATTTTATGCCTGTACTGGTTATCTGCAAGAATGAAGTCGATCAGAAAAAAATTGACGGAGCTAGAGTGATGACAAGCTTTTTCCTATGTGAAGTCTATGGGAGCTAGATGTTGCCATGGCAACCAGAGTTCCACTCAGATCTGCCTGAAAACCTAATGAAGCCTTTCCACTTGCCCAATAATGCGACACATGAAATTTGATCAAAGTTGGCCAAGTAGTCTTTAAGATATACATTTTTGAAATTCCCATTAACCCTAATGCAAAAACACACAAGGGCAGGTAGCTCCTAAGTGAATGATCCGATTTTGCCAGTTATCGAACTTGACCGAGATTTCATGGCTGTGCTGGTTATCTGCAAGAATAAAGCCAATCTGAAAATAATTGAAGCAGCTACGGTGATGACAACAATCTCCCCATGTTAAGTCAATAGGCAATTTTTTCAACGCTCAAGGGCATGTAACTCCTGAGTGAATAATCCGATTCAGCCCAAAATCGAACTTGATCGAGATTTCATGCCTGTCCTCGTTATCTGCAAGAATGAAGTCGATCAGAAAAAAATTGACGGAGCTAGAGTGATGACAAGCTTTTTCCTATGTTAAGAACGCTCAAGGGCACGTAACTCCTGAGTGAATAATCTGATTCAGCCCAAAATCGAACTTGATCGAGATTTCATGCCTGTCCTCGTTATCTGCAAGAATGAAGTCGATCAGAAAAAAATTTACGGAGCTAGAGTGATGACAAGCTTTTTCCTATGTTAAGCCTATGGGAGCTCTTTGTTGCTGTGGCAACCAGAGTTCTCATCCGATCTGCACGAAAATCTAATACAGCCTTTCCCCCTACCTGATGATGGTTCATAGGAAATTTGATCAAGGCCGGCCCACTGGTTCCAGAGATATACTTCGTTGAAAGTGTGGACGACATACGCCGGCTCGTGGTATACTAATACCTCATATGAGCCTTCGGCTCAGGTGAGCTAATAAATGCTGCAGACACTACAAATGACCTGTGTCATACAAAATCCTGCACACCTTCATTGATTGTGTCTTAAATTGTTCTAGAGGAAACGAAGAGATGTGTCTCTGTCTATGACCCAAACATTACTACAGTCACCAGTTGTTTTTGTTTTGTATAAGTCCTTCATTTTGATTGAAATGTATTCAAAAGTATTCTAAAAGTATTTGAATACATTTGCAAAGTATTTGTATTCTTATTCGAATACATTCATAAAAATGTATTTTTATTTGTATTCTGTATTCGTGAAATGCAAAGTATTTGAATATGTATTCAAATACTTTTGAAAGTATTCGACCCCAGGCCTGCAGACAATCAGGTTTTAATACAGAAATGCATCAATAAAGGCTGGAATTTGAACCAGTACCTACTAGAAGCATCTCAAATGGAAGATACATCATTACAGATCCATGACATGAAGCCAACACTGGCAGAAAAGTCCATAGCCAAAATAAATTCTAGACAGAAGTTCACAGCAGGAACAGAACAGAACAAGAGATTTCAGCCGCAAGAGAGATATAAGCCCCAGCCTTGTTATTACTGTGGACGGACAGGATTCCATGCAGCTGGAAAGGACTGTCCGGCATATGGAAAACAGTGTAGAAACTGCCAGAGATGGAACCATTTTGCAGCCGTCTGTAAGAGCAAAGGCAGAAATAGCAGCAGTAACAGTCAACAATTTCTAGGCCCAGCAGGCAGCCTAAGAGGAAATTCAAGCCTAAGACAGACTCAGTGAAAAAGACAACCAAAGATGAAATGAGCAGCTTATTCAGTTCTGACGACAAGTTTATTGACCATGCAGTAAATCATCTGAGCCAAGTGGGAAAAGTTAAGAGCATCAGCAATATTTCGAAAACAGTATCCCTGAGAATGAACCACATTGATGTACGGGTTGAGCTTGATAGCGGAGCTGATGTCAACATCATGGATGAGCATCAGTTCAAAGCCTTGGTAAATAGATCTCAGAAAAAACCTATGTTGGAATTCAGCAAGATAAAGCTTAGCACTTTTCAGAATATTTTGTCAGTGAAAGGGGAGTTCATTACTACTCTCAGAAACAAGACACGTGGAACACTGGCAAAGATAGTAGTTATCGAAGGGAGAATAAACTCTCCACCACTGATTAGCAAGAACACATTAATTGAACTGGGAATGCTACAAATCTGCGAAGACGGGTCACTTGAACATCCTAACAACATGAGGATAAAGGACCACGCATCAAGAGTAAATGTAATCACGAGAGGCGAGAGAACGAGTGAGAAATATAACCACGATATCATGACTGGAGGGGTCATGAGTCAGGGCAGTGACAGTAGCAGCAGAATAAAGCAAAGCCAAACCAGTCAATCTGGAACAGTGGCTATCGAGAGCAATGCGGCGAGTGGCGGAGATACGAGTAATCAAGTAGTAGAAATTCTAAACAGACATGACCATGTATTCTCAGAAATCGGCAGAATTTGGGATGAAAAGAACGACAAAGAGTTATACGATAAATTCAACATGAGAGCAGAAGCAGCCCCCGCAGCTAAAAAGCCAAGACTAGTTCCGTATTATCTTTAGAAACCATTAAAGCAGTAGCTTGACCAGGGAGTAGAGGAAGACATATTCGGATATGTACTACAGGGAGAGCCAGTTACTTGGTGTTCCCCCTTAGTAGTGCAACCTATACCAAGATTCAGCAACATACCAAGAGACCAGTTACAATCTCACATGATCTGAGCTTCCGTTGATCTACGTGTACCCAACAAATTTATGGAGCAGAACAGAATAATGCAAGGACCACTAGTAGAAGATTTCACTTATAAGTTTCATGATTGTGTGTTATTCTCAAAAATGGGCTTACGACAAGGTTACATGCAGTTAGTTTTGGACCCAAAGTCGAGAGAAGTGGCAACTTTTAGCACGCCTTGGGGAAATATGAGGTCTAAAAGATTAATATTTGGAGCGAAGGCATCACAAGACTTATTAGATGAGACCATATACAGGATATTTGGAAACATACCTAAATGTTTGAACCAGCCCGATGACATTCTGATTGGGGGGATTAATCTACAAGAGCACAACGATACGCTTGAGAAAGTGCTACAGAGAGCCGCAGACTTCGGAATCACATTCAACAAAGAGAAATGCCAATTTGCATACAAAGAACTGGACTTCTACGGATACAGATTCACGAGTGAAGGGTTGAAACCGACAGAAGATAAAGTCCGAGCTGTCAAAGAAAGCAAGGCCCCAGAGTCAAAAGAAGCAGTACCCAGTTTCTTGGGAATGGTAGGATATCTTTCCAAATTTATACAGTGCTATTCTGTGTTGACAGCACCACTGAGGATCCTGAAACACAAAAATACTATATTGAGATGGGGAGTCAAGGAGCAGGAAGCATTTGATAAGCTCAAGGAAAGCATCACGAGTGAGGACACTATAGTTTACTTCAATCCTAACCAACCAATAATCTTGAGAACAGAAGCAAGTTTCAACGAAGGACTTGCAGCAGGACTTTTTCAGCCAACCAGCAAAGGCTTGCAGCCAGTACATTTTGTAAGCCGATCAATGACAGAGACTGAAAAGCATTACAGCCTGTCAGAAAAGGACGTGTTAGCAATCAAATGGGCCAAAAATCGCTTAAGCATGTACCTTCTTGGGGCACCATGATTCAGGATTATTACCACGCATAAGCCATTATTACCTATGTTCAATAAAGCAACATCCAAAGTTCCACCGAGAATAGAACAAGAGGACCATGATGGTCCTTAATCGCTCACCTGAGGTAAGAGATTTGCATCCTTAATATTTAAGTTTGACAAGGTAGCTGCTACGAGTTTTTTGACGCCATTATCAGAACAATCTTCATAGAAATCAAAGATTGAAGCAAAAATCATGGCCTCTAGAGGCTGTACAAGGTTTTCAAGGAAATTGACCTAGTGACCTAGTTTCTGACCTGACATGATGGATATTCGAACTTGACCCAGATATCAAGAAGACAAACATTCTGGTAAAGTTTCATGAAGACTGAAGTGAAATTTAAGTCTCTAGAGGGCGAACAAGGTTTTCAAGGAACTTGGCCTAGTGACCTAGTTTTTGACCTGACATGACCCATATTCAAACCTGGCTCAGATATCCTCAAGTCTGGTAAAGTTTCATGAAGTTTGAAGCAGAACTATTGTCTCTAAAGGTGAACAAGGATTTCAAGGAATTTGACCTAGTGACCTAGTTTTTACCTGATATGACCCTTATTTGAACTTGACCCAGATATCATCAAGATAAACATTCTGGTAAAGTTTCATGAAGATTGAAGCAAAATTGTGGTCTCTAGAGGATGAACAAGGTAAATGTTGACGACGCACCTCGCATGATGAATGATGCCCGACGCACTTACGACGGATAAAGGTGATCACATAAGCTCACCTTGAGCTTTGCTCAGGTGAGCTAAAATTGCACTCTCTAGAGTGTTAACAAGGTTTTTCTATGATTTGACCTACTGACCTACTTTCTGAACCCACATGACCCATATTCGAACTTGACCTAGATATTGTAGAGATGATCATTCTGAGCAAGTTTGATGATGATTGGACCAAAATCACCAAGGTTTTTCTATGATTTGACCTACTGTTTGTTCCACATGACCCATATTTGAACTTGACTGAGATATTGTCAGGATGATCATTCTTAGCAAATTTGAGGATGATTGGTCCAATGGACCAAAACTATAGCCTCTAGCGTGTTAACAATGTTTTTCTATGGTTTGAACTACTGACCTACTTTCTGATCCCACATGACCCTTCATCGAGATATTGTCAGGATGATCATTCTGAGCAAGTTTCAGGATGATTGGACCAAAACTGTGGGCTCTAGAGTGTTAACAAGGTTTTTCTATGATTTGACCTACTGACCTACTTTTTAAACCAACATGACCCATATTCGTACATGACCAAGATATTGTCAGGATGATCATTATAAGCAAGTTTGAGGATGATTGGACCAAAACTGTGGCCTCTAGAGTCTAAACAATGTTTTTCTATGATTTGACCTACTGACCTACTTTTTGACCCTACATAACCCGTATTCGAACTTGACCGAGATATTGTCAGGATGATCATTCTGAGCAAATTTGAAGATGATTGGACCAAAACTGTGGCCTCTAAGTGTCGAACTTGACCCAGATATCATCAAGACAAACATTCTGGTTTATTTGTTTGTTTGTATTGGAGTTTAACAGCCCAGTCAACACTATTTAGGTCATTTTTGAGCCGGTCAGTTTACCTATCAACACTTTCCTGGGCAAGCTTATACGTAAGCGGTTAACCAGTACAGTGCACATTCTTTCGCCAGAAATTGACAACTGCCCTTCTTGAATCAGCGGAAGGGAGAGAATGACCGTAGAAAAGATTTCATGATCAATCTCCACGAAAGAATGTTGCCGACCCCGGCGGGAGTCGAACCGCGACCTCCTGATCACCAGTCAGACGTGCATCCGACTGAGCCACCGAGGCCGGCACAAACATTCTGGTAAAGTTTCATGAAGACCAAAGCAAAATTGTGGTCTCCAGATTCTTAACAAGGTAAATGTTGACGACGCACGATGCACAACGCACATACGACCGACAAAAGGTGATCACAAAAGCTCACCTTGAGCTTCGCTCAGGTGAGCTAAAAATGGCTTATAGTTCAAGACGTTGACTTCGAGCTAGTCAATGAGCCAGGACGGGACAAAGCAGACCCCCTTGATTATTTATCTAGACATCCATTACCAGAAACAGGACATGACAGCACCGAGAGGATGATCAAGCAAGTTGTAGCCACAGAACATGCAATGGTGATAGAAAGAATCAAACAAGAGACAGGGAAAGATAATCAGCTTCAGAACCTTACCAGAAGAATCGAGCGCGAAGACTGTGAGAAATATAATAAGGATCCGGAAATAGAGCCTTTTTATCCGATAAAAGAGGAATTGTACACAGCAGAGGGCGTTATCTTTAGATTACAAAAGATCATCATACCGAACAGTCTACATGATAAAGTGGTCAAGGCAGCCCACAGTCTTGGACATTTTGGAATTACCAAAACCAAACAAATGTCGAGGGAAAAGAATTGGTTTCCCAAGATGAACAATCTAGCGGAAGACATAATAGGACGCTGCTTCAAGTGCCAGGTGACAACCAAACAGCACAGAAGGAAACCAGTGAAGATCATGGACATTCCAGAGAAACCATGGGAAACCATGGACTTCGGGGGGACCATACCCAGATGGTCACTACAACTTAGTAGCTGTAGACAGAAGGACAAGATATCCCGAAGTTGAGAGCATGAGAATGATAGATTTTAAACATACCAAAGTAGCACTCAAGAAGATGTTTGCTTCTCATGGAACACCAAGAATCGTACAGAGTGATAACGGAGCACCATACAATTCCAGAGACTTCGTCAATTTCGAAGAAGAAGAGGGCTTTATTCATCATAGAATGACACCAGAACACCCAAGGGCAAACGGAGAGGTAGACAATTTTATGCGAATCCTGAACAAAACTGAACAAATCGCTAACATGCAGAACCAGAACAGAGAAATAGCCATACAGGAGATGTTAGTTGGGTACAGGTCAACACCACACCCAGCAACTGGAGTGACACCGTACCAGGGAATGATGGACCGAGAAGTATGGATCAAATTGGACTTTATGAACAATTCTAGAGACAACAAAACTACAATCAATGCAACAGAAATCTCCGAAAGAGACAGGAAATACAAAGAGAAAATGAAACTAAATGCTGAGAATAAAAACACGAGAGACGATACATTCAAACTCAATGACTATGTATTGTTAGAACAACGCAAAGTTAACAAATGGACAACAGACTTTGAACCGGCTTTCTACTTAGTATACAAAATAGAAGGTTCAAAGATATCAGTGAGGCGGATTACAGATGAAAGGGAGGTTAGCCGCGATGCAAGCTAGTTCAAGCTTGTCAATACATTAGTAGCCGACAAACAATGCACAAGGAGGGTTGAAAACGATAATGATCATAATGGAGGCCAGGACCAACCGAGTTGGAGGGAGGACCTATTGAGGAGAACAAGACCATACCAGGGTACAGCGACAAACGAAACCAAGAATAGAGATAGACCGGGAGACACTACCCTACGATGGAACAGAAGTCAGCGGAACATAAGGGAACCGGCATACCTAAAAGACTATGTGCGCTGGGCTGGTGATAAAACATTGAAGGAACTTTGAACAATGATTATTAGGCATAAAGTGAATCACATATGTGTATGAACTTGATAAATTGGGAAAATGAACACTTAGTGGTTACCTAGCTGTGTATGTGCAAATATAAACAAAAGATAGTCCAATTACTAGTTGGTTGCTTTAACATAATTCAGGTAGGGAATAAGTTGCTCTTAAAGCTTAGTCAGTTTCTTAATTATTAATATTAACTCGAGGAAGGTCAAATTAATGCGACTAATCGCAACGTGTATCCTTATGATAAACCAAATTTCATGGAGATCAAATAGTGTTGTACATTTAAAATTCATCAGTCATCTTAGAGAGAAAATAGCTTTTGTTAAAGAAAAGGAGAAATGTCATATTCATAGAATCATTTAATTATTCCTTTATTGGCGCAACGTCGCATGTTGACCGTTTTTGAAACCGCTTAATGTAACATTGCATTTTAGGTGACGTAACGTCATTTTGTTTGTATATATGTTGTCATGTATGTTTTGAATATTCTGTGCGGCAGCCATGATTAAAGACTGGTAGCAGAAGAAGTCTTGAATATTACTTAAGATATAATAAAAAGCGCCCCTTCTGCTGTCAGAGAAAAAAATATTTTGGCTTACCTAAAGTAAAGTTTAGCCTTTCAATCATTGCCGTATCTCTAGGTATTTCTAAACCCCGCTCCCCTTCTGTCTGTGTTGACCACTTGGTACTTTACATGTAATATTCTAGTGGAAAACTACTGCGTGTAATGCGTTTTAACCCTTCTCTTGCTGAATATTCAGTTTAGCCACACCAATTTCTGACTTTGAACCAATCAGATCTGTCTTCTCATACTGAGTCGGTCATATTTGGCCATTACCTCAGTTAGGTGGGTGGCTAAATTTAGAAAGTTATTTCTGAGATATGTTAACCCCAATTGAGATCGTCGGTGATGGTGATACAGGGATACAGACTAACAGGCGCCCAGTCGCCCAAGATGCCTAAGTTTTGGCCTGGGCGCCTAAGTTTCTAATAAAATGCCTGTTAACTTAATGTAAAATTTGGATTTAAGGCAATCTGGGCGCCTAAAGCAAAATGCTTAGTCTGTATCCCTGTGATACCAAGATATTTGGCGGAATGAACCTGCTACAAAGTTTGCTGGTGAAGTGTATAATCATATTTAATTTGCTTGTCCGGAAGGTGTCGTGACACCCTCATTGAATGGCATTTGGCTATATTGAACTTCATCTGCCAGTCTGCTTCCCATTGTGCAAGTCGATCCAGGTCATCTTGTAATATGACAGTCAGAAGGAGAATATTATCCCTATACAGGACACAATCATCAGCAAACAAACGGACAGATGACCTGATATTATCAGGGAGATCATTGATGAATACCAAAAAGAGGACCGGTCCAAGGACCGAACCTTGTGGGACACCAGATAGAACAGGAACTGAATCAGACGCTTGGCCATCAAGTACAACTTGTTGAGAGCGCCCTGAGAGCCATGAGCTAATCCAACTATGTGTGGATCCTCTTATCCCATAGTAGTCCAATTTGTACAATAGCCTTCTGTGAGGTACCTTGTTAAAGGCCTTGGCGAAATCAATGATGATCAAGTCAGTCTGATTGTGGCCACGATTTATGGCCCCATCCAGATTGCTCACAATGTCATGGAAGAACGGGACTAGTTGAGTTTCGCAAGACCTTTTGACTTCGGAAACCATGTTGACAGTCAGCAAGAATGCTCTCAAAGGCTAAATGCTTGTTAATGCTGCTAACATATATATGCTCCAGGGTTTTGCAACAGATGCATGTTAGCGACACTGGTCTATAATTTGATGCATCATATTTTTTCCATTTTTTATAGACCGTGGTAACATATGCTTGTCGCCACTCATCTGGTAGAGGGCCCTGGGCAAGTGATTCATTGAAAATAAAGGCCAGCACAGGATAAATTTCAGCACTACATTCCTTAAGCATTCAGGCCATCTGGCCCAGTTGCCTTATGTATTTTAAGCTTACCCAACAGTTTAGCGACCCCCTTGGGGTCAACTGTTATGTCCCCCATAGCAGGGAACGGACTATTACCTTTGGATGGTAGCTCATCGTCAGTTTCTCGCGTAAATGCAGACTGAAACTGTGTGTTGCATATGTTAGCCTTATCTCACGAGTCTGTTTTCAAAATTCCGTTTTCCCTTAGCGAAGTGATCCCAAATGCATCCTTTTTAGGTACTTTAGAAATGACCAAAACTTTTTAACCTTACCACTCTTCTGGGGGCTATGGGGATCTATGTTGTCACCTTCAAAGGTAAATATGCTGGAAACATGCTTCCAATATGCATCTCTAATTACCTTTTGTACGTGTGCTCTGAACCCTTTGTAACGGTTCTTAATGTCAGGGCTGCTAGACTTACGAGCACGAAAATAATCCTATTACGTCTTCTGATGAGGTGTTTGATTGTGTTATCGATCCATGGTGCACTATACTTGGTTTTGGTATTTTTTGTTGGAATAAACCTTTCCATTGCCGTGATTAATTCGGACTTAAACTGACCCACATATCGTTAACAGACATGCGTGAGAGGTCAGAGGAAAGGAACGAATCCTTAAATCCCGCCATATGGTCTCGCAGACCATCCATATCCACATGATTATATAAATATATTTTACACGGGGCTTGTCTGATTCGTTTAGCTTTACATGTTTATCATATTCAACAAGGACTATGTCGTGATCAGCCTTGCTGATCGGGGCATCCCCTTAACTCGACTAACAGGTGATGGGGAATTGGTAAATAATAAATCAAGGGTTTTATCTTGCCGGGTGGGTATGTTTACTACTTGGGTCAGGCAGTGATCTTTAATTATGTCCAAAAGTTGTTGCTGTGTCTGCCTTTTAGATACACCATGGGGTACCTGCATGTTGCTCCATTCTATTTGCTGTGTCTGCCTTTTAGGTACACCATGGGGTACCTGCATGTTGCTCCATTCTAAATCTCCACAATTGAAGTCGCCACCAACCAAAATTTGAGCATTTGCATTTGACATTATCCTAGACAAAGATGAGATAAGGATAATGTGACTGGGTGTGGTATCATGTAATGTGTCTGGGACATGATACTTCAGTGAGGCAGCACTATAAAAGTGAGCATTTAGCTCCCTGTCGCAACCAGACACTGTCGTGATATGACTGAAAAATTGTTGAAAGCGACGTTAAACCCGAATTCACACACACACTGATGATTGTCAATAAAAACGTCAAACACATTTTGCTTTTAAAACTGTTTAAAAATGATTAAATTTTAGGGATAAAAACCAAAGCTTTCACCTCCACCAAATGAGAAAAATGGCGGGAAAGATAACTGTTCTTTGTTTCTTTTTACTGAAGAGTTCCCTGCCAACTGTCCTTGTAGCACCAAACGAGGATATTACAATATTTTCCGGGACTCCACATACTCCCATCAACCACTTTATATACCAAAACATATCTAACCTCAATCAATCCGTTGTTATTTTGTGACTTCATCAAAATATGTGCACCGACCTGTCGGCCATTTTGTTTCCCTACCTTTTGTACGGTGCAGTCCGCACAGGTACTTGAAAAGTTGATATATACGCTATCAGAATATAGTCTCTACGATCTTTGAAATCGTTACATAATGAATTTAAAAAACAAGAGGACCAAGCTAGCTTGGTCCTGTATCGCTCACCTGAGCTAACAGATTCAAAGTTTAAGGAAGTGCCAACCTTTACTGAAGGCTTTATAGGAGGACATGGTGATGACAGGGTAAGCATTTTCTGAAAATCAAGTAGAATGTAACTCTATGATAAACAGGCTGACCTCACCGATTTTTAAACTCATTCAAGCTTTTATTCCTGACTTGCTAAGAAGATCCGATCTAAACTGAAGTGGCTATGGTGATGACAAGTTCAAAAACAAGTTTTCAAACTCCTTCAAGCTTTCTGCCTGACTTCCTTGTTTGTAAGTTTCATCAAGATCCGTTCAAAACTAAAGGGGCAGCAGTGATGCGGTGTCGAAAATACGCATTTTCAGCAATCAAAGGCACGTCTCTCAACGACTTGGCCGGTATTCAAACTCACCTGAGGTTTTATTCCCAGCCACCTTACATGTAAGTTTCAGAAAGATCCGATCAGACTTGGCCAGTATTCGAACTCATCCAAGAATTTATTCCCAGCCACCTCACATATAAGTTTCAGAAAAATCCGATCAAAACTGAAGGGGCTACGGTGATGACAAGGTCAAAATTTGGCATTTTTAGCAATCAAAGGGATGTTACTCTAAAACTAGAAATGGTGTTTGTAAAACACAATGCCCCCAACCTTTGCTTGACCTTAGCTGGCAAAATATTCAACAAATATTGTTAAAGACTCAAAAACATACAACAAGAATTCCCCCCGAAGGCTATGTCGCGCCTGTGGGGGCGCAAAGTCACCAAACCATGAAATCTAGGTCAAGGTCAAACATGGATGCCTGCATAAAAATTTCACTCCTAGTTGCAAGCATGTACCAAGTAACTCTTAAAAACAGACTCTTACATCAGGGTCAAAGTTAGGGTTGTCACACTATTTTACAAAGTCAGTGAACAATAAAAGGTAGGTCAAGGTCAGAAATGGATACTTGCATTGAAGTTTCAATTCCTAAATGCAAGCTTGTACCAAATACAATTAATGAAGCTCTAATAGATCTTGAGAAATGGACTCTTACATTAGATAGAAAGTCAGGGTGGTCGCAATAATTCACAAAGTCAGTGAACCATGAAATATGGGTAAAAGTCAAATATGGATGCTTGCGTTGCAGTTGGAATTCCTAGATGCAAGTTTGTACCAATTATAATTTAAAAAGCTTTAATAGTTTTCGAGAAATGGTGAAAGTCAGGGTGGTCGCAATAATTTACGAAGTCAGTGAACCATGAAATATAGGTCAATGTCAGATATGGATGCTTGCTTGAAGTTGCAATGCCTGGATGCAAGTTTGTACCAAGAATGATTAATGAAGCTCTAATAGTTCTCAAGATATGGACTTGCTGACAAGATTTTATTAAAATAAACAAGGCATCGCATGCGATACAAATCCCCTCGCACAAGACAACTTTGTGTGTGGAAAACACTGAAATGGCAAAAGTCCAACTTGCTTGAGATATTATCATATGCAACATTTGTGTAAAGTTTGTTTAAAAATCCATCCATAAATGTAGGTTCTAGAGTGATGACAATATTTCTCTAAAAATAGTCATAGGGACCTTGAATTGAGGCCATGGCCGCGAAGTAGATCTTGCTCAAGATATTATCATAAGCATCTTTTGTGTGAAGTTAGATTAAAATCATAAATGTAGGCAGTAGAGCAATGACAAAGTTTTTCTAAAAATAGCCATAGTGACCTTGACCTTGAGGTCATGACCAAGCAACTCGAGATATTACCATAAGAAACATTTGTGTGAAGTTCTATTAACATCCATCAATAAATGTAGGCACTAGAGCGATGACAAAGATTTTCTAAAAATAGCCCCAGTGACCTTGACCTTGAAAGTCAAAATAGTTCGAGATATTGTCATAAGGAACATTTGTGTGAAGTTATACTGAAATCGGTGAAGAAATGTAAGCGCTAGAGCCATGTCAAAGTTTTTCTAAAAATAGCCACAGTGACCTTGACCTTGAAAGTCAAACTCACTCGAGGTATTATCATAAGGAACATTTGTGTGAAGTTATATTGAAATCAGTGAAGAAATGTAGTCGCTAGGGCGATGACAGTTTTTTTTTTAAAAATAGCCACAGTGACCTTGACCTTGAAAGTCGAAATCGCTCGAGATATTGTCTTAAGGAACATTTGTGTGAAATTATATTGAAATTGGTGAAGAAATGTAAGCGCTAGAGTATTGACAAAGTTTTTCTAAAAATAGTCACAGTGACCTTGACCTTGAAAATGGAACTCGCTACAGATATTGTCATAAGGAACATTTGTGTGAATCGATTTTGAAATTGGTGAAAAAATGTAAGCGCTAGAGCAATGAAAAAGGTTTTCTAAAAATAGCCACAGTGACCTTGACCTTGAAAGTCGAACTCTTTCGAGGTATTGTCATCAGGATCATTTGTGTGAAGTTATATTGAAATCGGTGAAGAAATGTAGGCGCTGGAGCGATAGCAAAGTTTTTTCTAAAAATAGCCATTGTGACCTTGACCTTGAAAGTTGAAATGGCTTGAGATATTGTCATAAGGAACATTTGTGTGAAGTTCTATTGAAATCGGTGAAGAAATGTAAGCGCTAGAGCATTGACAAAGTTTTTCTAAAAATAGCCACAGTGACCTTGACCTTGAAAGTGGAACTCGCTAGAGATATTGTCATAAGGAACATTTGTGTGAAGTTATATTAAAATCGGTGAAGAAATGTAGGCGCTAGAGCGATGACAATTTTTTTCTAAAACTAGCTACAGTGGCCTTGACCTTGAGGTCATGACCCTGAAAGTCGAACACACTTGAGATATTGTCATAAGGAACATTTGTGTGAAGTTATATTGAAATCAATGAAGAAATGTAGGCGCTAGAGCAATGACAAAGTTTTTCTAAAAATAGCCACAGTGACCTTGACCTTGAGGTCATGACCTTGAAAGTCGACCTAGCTCAAGATATTGTTATAAGGCACATTTGTTTGAAGTTATATTGAAATCAGTGAAGAAATGTAGGCGCTAGAGTGATGACAAAGTTTTTCTTAAAATAGCCACAGTGACCTTGACCTTGAGGTCATGACCTTGAAAGTCGAACTCGCTGAGATATTGTCATAAGAAACATTTGTGTGAAGTTATATTGAAATTGGTGAAGAAATGTAGGCCCTAGAGCGATGACAAAGTTTTTCTAAAAATAGCCACAGTGACCTTGACCTTGAGGTCATGACTTTGAAGTCGAACTCGCTTGAGATTTTTTTATAAGGAACATTTGTGTGAAGTTATATTGAAATTAGTGAAGAAATGTAGGCACTAGAGCGATGACAAAGTTTTTTCTAAAAATAGCCACAGTGACCTTGACCTTGAGGTCATGACCTTGAAAGTCGAACTCGCTGAGATATTGTCATAAGAAACATTTGTGTGAAGTTACATTGAAATTGGTGAAGAAATGAAGGCGCTACAGCGATGACAAAGTTTTTCTAAAAATAGCAACAGTGACCTTGACCTTGAGGACATGACTTTGACGTCGAACTCGCTCGAGATTTTTTTTGGAACATTTGTGTGAAGTTATATTGAAATTTGTGAAGAAATGTAGGCGCAAGAGCGATGACAAAGTTTTTCTAAAAATAGCCACAGTGACCTTGACCTTGAGGTCATGACCTTGAAAGTCGAACTCGCTCGAGTTGTTTTTATAAGGAACATTTGTGTGAAGTTATATTGAAATTGGTGAAGAAATGTAGGCGCTAGAACGATGACAAAGTTTTTCACAAATTACCAAAATGACAAAGGGCCATAACTCACAAAGTATTTTTCGGAATTTTGTCATAAGTTAATCAGTTCATCTACTCATCACCACCAATCTATTCACCAACTTTCAAGGCTCTAGCTACAATAATTGTTTAGATATCTTGCTGACAAGATTTTATTAAAAAAATTTCAAAGGGCAATAACTCTTAAAAGGGGCATAATCCGGACGAGAAAAAAATACGCGTCAGCTAATTTTCCATGAGGAATCCATATATGAAATTTCAAAACCCTAGCATACACGGTTCTAAAGATATGCTATGCATCACTTTTAGCATACATTACAATGGGCACAAATTACCAAAATGACAAAGGGCCATAACTCACAAAGTATTTTTCGGAATTTCGTCAAAAGTTAATCAGTTCATCTACTCATCACCACCAATATATTCACCAACTTTCAAGGCTCTAGCTCCAATAGTTTTTGAGAAATCTTGCTGACAAAATTTTATTAAAAAAATTTCAAAGGGCAATAACTCTTAAAAGGGGCATAATCCGGACGAGAAAAAAAATACGCATCAGCTAATTTTCCATCAGGAATCCATATATGAAATTTCAAAACCCCAGCATACACGGTTCTAAAGTTATGCTATGCATCACTTTTAGCATACATTACAATGGGCACAAATTACCAAAATGACAAAGGGCCATAACTCACAAAGTATTTTTCAGAATTTTGTCAAAAGTTAATCAGTTCATCTACTCATCACCACCAATATAATCACCAACTTTCAAGGCTCTAGCTCCAATAGTTTTTGAGATATCTTGCTGACAAGATTTTATTAAAAAAATTTCAAAGGGCAATAACTCTTGAAGGGGGCATAATCCGGACTAGAAAAAAAATACGCGTCAGCTAATTTTCCATGAGGAATCCATATATGAAATTTCAAAACCCTAGCATACACGGTTCTTTAGTTATGCTATGCATCAAAAGCGTAACGGACGGACGGACGGACGAACAGACGAACGGACGAACGAGGCAGAAGCAATATGCCCCTCCAACTTTTTCAAAGTTGGGGGCATAATAAATGAGCTGACCTGGCCAGTTTTCGAACTCATCCAAGGTTTCATCCCCAGCCACCTTACATATAAGTTTCAGAAAAATCTGATCAAAACTGAAGGGGCTACGGTAATGACAAGGTCAAAAAACAACATTTCCAGCCATCAAAGGAACATAACTCTACGATAAATGGGCTGACTTGGCCTGTTTTCGAACTCATCCAAGATTTTATCACCAGCCACCTTACATATAAGTTTCATAAAGATCCGATCAAAACTGAAGGGGCTACCGTGATGACAAGGTCAAAAATCGGCATTTTCAGCAATCAAAGGGACGTAACTCTATGATAAATGGGCCAACTTGGCCGGTATTCCAACTCATCCTAGGTTTTATCTCCATTCACCTTACATATAGGTTTCAGAAAGGTTAGATCAAAACTGAAGGGGCTACGGTGATGACAAGGTAAAAAATCGACATTTTCAGCCATCAAAGGGACATAACTATATAGAAAATGGGGCAACTTGGCCGGTTTTCGAACTCATCCGAGGTTTTATCCCCAGCCACCTTACATATAAGTTTCAGAAAGATCCGATCAAAATTGAAGGGGCTACAGTGATGACAAGGTCAAAAATCAACATTTTCAGCAATCAAAGGGACCTTACTCTATGATAAATAGGCCACCTTTGCTGGTATTCGAACTCATCCGAGGTTTTATCCCAAGCCACCTTGCATATAAGTTTCAGAAAGATCCGATCAAAACTGAAAGGGCTACGGTGATGACAAGGTCAAAAATCGGCATTTTCAGCAATCAAAGGGATGTTACTCTGTGATAAATGGACCAACTTTGCTGGTTTTCGAACTCATCCGAGATTTTATCCACAGCCACTTTACATATAAGTTTCAGAAAGATTCGATCAAAACTGAAAGGGCTACAGTGATGACAAGGTCAAAAATCAGCATTTTCAGCAATCAAAGGGACGTTACTCTAAGATAAATGGGCCGACTTGGTCAGTTTTTGAACTCATCCGAGATTTTATCCCCAGCCACCTTACATATAAGTTTCAGAAAGATCCGATCAAAACTGAAGGTGCTACGGTGATGACAAGGTCGAAAATCGGCATTTTCAGCAATCAAAGGGGCGTAACTCTATGATAAATAGGCGGACTTGGCCGGTTTTCGAACTCATCCGAGGTTTTATCCCCAGCCACATTACATATAAGTTTCAAAAAGATCCGATCAAAACTGAAGGGGCTACAGTGATGACAAGGTCGAAAATTGGTATTTTCAGCAATCAAAGGGACGTAACTCTATGATAATTGGGCCGACTTGGCCGGTTTTCGAACTCATCCGAGTTTTTATCCCCAGTCACCTTACATATAAGTTTCAGAAAGATCCGATCAAAACTGAAGGCGCTACGGTGATGACAAGCATTTTCCCATAGTAAGTCTATGGGACCTTGTGGTTACCATAGGAACCAAAGTTTTAGAGCGATTTCGAAAAAAAGTTTATGTCATCAATGCCCCACCAGAGGCATACTACAGGTGAGAAATGATTGAGATCAGCCTGCAGGATACAGAGATATAGCTGCTCAAAAGTGTGGACGGACGACGGACGGACGACGGAGGACCCACTATACTATAAGCTCCCCTGGAGCCTTCGGCCCAGGTGAGCTAAAAAAAAAGAGAAACAACTTCAAGCTCCTGTGGTGCAGTACGGTGACATGGCGCATCTAAAGTTTTGATATCGCTAAGCCACCACAAAAAAAATAACAATCAAAAGCATTACAACACTTCCCTATCAACTAGCAGCAATGAAAATTGGCCTCTGAATTTTTTTAACAGACAGGGCAAAAGTACTATGAAAAGAGCTGTATACCCCGCTTTAATCCATTTCCCTGACAAACAGTACAGGCCCAGATCAGACGCCACAGAACGCGGCGTCTAATCAGGGCCTACACGTTTGCAAAATTTTCAGCCAATATCCAAATAGTTTTTGAAGAAAACACAAAACCTGACACCCCTAAATTTGTGAGTTTTTTAAACTGCCTAAAATTATAACTTACCAAGGAGAAGAAATTCAGAAACTGACTGAAGAAGGCACTCATCCAAAAGTCTGGAGAAGCCCGGGATCGATCCTGCGACCCCTGGTTTTCAAGGCGAGTAGCATAACCACAACACCACAGAGGCTTCTAAGGAAGACATGTCCCAGTAGCATTGAATCTCCCCATTTTTGTTTTTACAAATCAAACCACCGAGAATACTGGTGGATCGATTGTCTCTGATTGTAGACTGGGATAATAGTCCTGAGATATTTTCTTTGATATGGAGTTTAATGTCCCAGGCAACACTATTTAGGTCATATTGAGAGATTACCTATCCACACTTGGGCAAGCTTATAGGTAAGCGGTTAACCAGAACATTGCACATTCTTTTGCCAGAAACTGACAACTGCCCCCTCTTGAATCAGTGTTAGGGAGAGAATGGCCGTAGAGAAGATTTCATGATCACTCTCCGCGAAAGAATGTTGCCGACCTCGACAGGTCTTGAACCCGGGTCCTCCTGATTCCCAGTCAGACGTGCATCCGACTGAGCTACCGAGGCCAGTGGACTGAGATATACCGGTAAACTGTTTCAGTTATCCCTTAAATTCCAGTTTCTAAGCATTTTGAGCGTTTAATCTGGGTCAACACTGTTTGCCAAGCTCAACCCATGATTGACGTCTAGATTCTATAGATAATTAAACCATAATACGCAAAAGTCTGATCTTTTCTATCAGTAACCGTTATTCTGATAAGTCAGTGACAGTCACGTGAACATTAGCATGCATGCTTTTAAACTTAGTAACTTTGGGTCTACTGACAAACATTATAGTCGACCCAAAAAAGCTGAACCATTTCAGACTGAGGTAATGGCAATATATGACCGACTCAGTATATGATCTAAAAGATAGAAAGATAGATAGATAGATAGATAGATAGATAGATAGATAGATAGATAGATAGATAGATAGATAGATAGATGGGCGGGCGGACGGACAGACAGCTAACTAGATAGATAGATAGATAGATAGATAGATAGATAGATAGATAGATAGATAGATAGATAGATAGATAGATAGATAGATAGATAGATGGGCGGGCGGACGGACAGACAGCTAACTAGATAGGTAGGTAGGAATCATTCTCTCTATGTTCAGGTGAAGTCCAATTTCGAAATTGGGGTTTGGGGAGGGGGTCTCGCTGGGGTAATTCCAAAAACTTCAATCAGAAAATGGTGGAATATTTTGCAAAAAATGGAGGCCGTGATCAGACGCCGTATTCTGTGTCTGCACTTCTGGACAGGGTGCCCTTAAAGGGGACTCCTGTCGGAAAAGAGTTAAATAATTAAATGGTTATTTTCAATAATTTCAGTGGACTGAGTCTATCGGGCAAGAAAAATATCCACCCAGATAAGATCTGGCCATTTACGAAAATAATCGCTAAAATCGTCAACAGAGTTCATATATAGGGGTCATCTTGAATCTCTGATGTTTTTTTTTTTATATTGTTTTTTTTTTTTTTTTGTACATTTGCCGGTACATTGATGCATGAATATTGAGTATTTTTGACAGTTGCTAGGGAATCAAAATGGCTGCGCGCGCGGCATTATGGGTATTTGTGTACTTGGTCGTGACGTCAGTGAAAACAAAGGATAGGAGGTTTTAGGTATTCCGTTTATGACGTCATTCTTGCGCATGCGCAAAGCACTGGCCGTCAATTGAAACGGCCATCGCTATTCAAATGTATTGGCGGAACTTAAAATGCTAACAATATTCAGACATTTTGAGAGAAAATATACCCGTTTACATTGAAATAATGCCTCGAGAAGGAAAGAATGATATTTTGCTTTTATTACTGAAATTCATTTATCCTGGATCCGTTTGTTATTGACGAAAATCTCTATGTGAATGGCCCATGTCAATGGCTTACGAAAGCTTACTTACAAAATAGGTTTTTACGTAACTTTTCGTTATTCGCTATCCAAGTATAGCTATCACATATGGACAGAACTTCTATCTATCTATCTACCTATCTATCTATCGAGAAAAAACTGTCCAACAATCTGTCTATATGTGCAATTAAAAAATGTCCAACGATCTGTCTAGAAGTGCAGTTTTAATAAATTGAAGATTCCTGTGGAAAGACAACATTTGTTTTGGTTTAAACAATGCTTTATTTCTAGCAAACATCATGTAGAGAGAGAGAGAGACTGACAGTAGACAGACAGACGACAGACCGACCGACTGAATGACTAACAGATGAACGGACGGACAGTTAGGCAGAAAAATAAACTGATACTGACAGTAGAAAACAACTAATGAGTGGACTGACAGACGGGCGTCGAGTCAACGTTGGTTCGACGTCATGCCGTCGACACCAACTCCAACTCACCACAACGTCCCATGGTAACCGTTTTGGGGTTCCTGGTAATGTAAGGGCTGGGCAGGTTGATCTACCTGATTTTACTGTAAAATCTTGCACTTGCGAAGGAGTGCTTCATTCTCATGCACTGAAAGGGTGTTCTTTGTTTGTTTTGAATTTAATGTTCCAATCCCACTGAGTCTTGATGGGTCCGAGCACTGGGCAAATGACATCTTATTAAGCAACGCCGTATTATCGCCAACGCAACGTTCTGACGTTTCATCGACGTTGCAAAATCAAATTCAGTACATCGCTTTGATGTTTGTGTGATGTAGACACGATGTTGGTGACACGTTACATGTCAGTTGACGTGGAAACTGTAATTTACATTTACCTACGCTCACTATAAGTGTTGGTACGATAAAAGAGAGAGAGAGAGCAACATGTAGGCCATGGCACACTCAGAGAAAGAGAGAGGACCCTGTTGGGTCGTTTGTACAATATATCTTTAAGAGCAGTTAATTAAAACATAAGACTAGGGATTTGCCATCATGAAAAACACGCCTATGCGATTTTGACCCCCTCCAACCCCACTTTTATATAGTAAAACTGGGGTTTACAGGGGTAAACATTATTTTTTCTTATTCCTGTTTGTGGGTACTCGATAGAACCGCCTCAAAACATAGATTGAGAATACTCGATAGAACCGCCTGTACTTAATGCACAAAATGATTAAATGTTAAAAAAACAAAAATGGGCAAATAAACAAAAAACTTTATCTCGTAGAGGCGGTTCTATCGAGTCCATGCAATCTATGTTTTGAGCAGAAAAAAAAATATCACAATTTTTCATCTTAAAATTTCCATTTTTTTTCCCCGAAAAATTGATAATATATTTGTTTTCGCATGTTTTGGCATGTTTTCGTAATGCGAAATTTCACACCTGGTAGCACAGGGCTTTAGATAAGGCTGCGTACCGCGTAAATTACGAAAATAAATGGGAGGATACTCCTTTTTTTCAAATCTGCTGCGTATCAGGAAATTCTCACACGGGAAAATTATGCATTCATTAATTATTTCAAGGGAATCAAGTTTTATTGGGGTATGGGTTACTGGTCTTTCAAGATTATATCACTTATAGAGCCGATCCGATCGTTAATCAGGTGGGCGTAAACCAGAGTAATCTTAACTACAGTAAGACGAACGATCAGTGAAGTCTCGGATCAGACAGCGCATGCGCGCAAGCCTTCATTAGCCGTTTTGATTGGATGAGCAGGTCATTGCTCAACAGTATCGACGCGCATCAGTCTGCGCATCGCTGATTTTACAGGCTGGGTTATCCAAACGGACTTGCGTAGTTGTAGCACATGTTGTTCTGACTTACATAGTGGTTGCGCATGCTGGTCTAAGTCTTCGAGTATCGTGCGACCAGTGAAGACTCAGAGTAGCCTGCGCATCATTGCAAACTGCTCAGTCTTCGCTGACCCCAAGAGCCTTTTGCAGGGCTACTCAGAGATAGGTGAGAAAAAAGGTTGCCCGGGTTGCGCATGTTGATCTGGGTCTTTGCAAGGTGTTGTGCAACGCAGCTCGGTATACACACTGTTTACTTGCAATACTGTCGCAGACTGATAAAGCCGCGGGGATATTGCAAACACTAGCTTCGCATTTTGATCAGAGTCTTTGCAGATCATTGGCAACCAGTTGAGCGTCAATGACATGGATAACTATTGAGTAGTCTCCCTTGAACAGATTATTTATTCAGTCATCGGTTATTTTTTGTATTGCTTTAATAACACGCTTTCAGATGAATAAAACAAATTATTTTTTATTTAAATATTATAATTCTTCATTAAAAGATACCTAGAAGTTAAATGTTCAAATGTTTTGTTAAATAATAAACGTTGCTATTGCTTCGACCCAGTACACCGCTTACTTGTGAAATGCATATAAATATGTATATAATTCCAGTTGACACATCAGTACCATCAGCTTCACTAACGTGTGAGAAGCGAACTGTTCATAACAATTTTGATGGCGATTCATAAAATGGTGCCCAAGTTTTTCATCCAAAAGTGCCCTACCCAGCCAATACCCTCTGCCCTATAATCCTAGCTGGAGCACTGCAATCCATAAGTTCTATTCAGCAGATCAGGAGTCTGTCACTGCCGCACTCTTTGTGAAAAAGGTCCTGACAGATTTTTGACCCAGTAACTGGTTCCGATTATAACATTGCCTGTAAGAAACACGATGGGTCCCACGATCGAAGGGTGGAAGAAAATAAATATCCATGGACAATATATGATGAAATAGATGATATGGTTTTGAAAGGGAATTATAAAAGTTTTAAAGAATATGAGTTTCACTCCATATATGACCTTTACAGTGTTGACGGGGACGTTAAACCTCAAATCAACCAACCAACCATATCTTGGACAATAAAGTGAAGCTGATATTCTAATTTTTTGGAAGCTCTTTGGTCACAATAATCAGCCATCGAAGTCCTGCTATCCGTCAAGAGAACTGAACCCCAAAAGTTAGATTTCTCCGTCAACAAACTGCTCAGAAGAGATTTCAATATGGCATTGTTTTGTCTGATTTGCGGCCAGGCATACTGCTTGTTTTCTAATAGACACAGATATTGAATATGTGTATCTATAAGAAAACAAACAGTACACCTGGCCACAAATCAGTCCATAAGAACATTGTGTCGAGGCTGCAAAATAAAGTTTTTTGGTTTATTTTTCAGTACTCTTTAAAAATTTCTCGTTACTCCTTTTTTTAAACCAGAAATTCAACTTCGGTGAAGTTGATGTCGCACCTGCTCCCCACCTGCCCCACACAAAAAAATAAAAGTTTATTTAAGGCAGAAGAAATGAATATAGGGCTTTGAGAAGAATCCATAGCCCATATATGTGAGGTAAAAAACTGACTAAGTTCACAATGTGGAAAAAGTGATAAAAATTGATCCCAAGATAAAGTCAAAACCACATGCACATCCTCATACCATAGGTAAAAACACACACAAAGTTTTAAAATGATCAATATAAAACTGTAAGAGAAGTTGCGATGACAAGAGGTACCTATTGTATATTAACTAAAGCTTAAAATTGGCTAAGTTCACAATGTGCAAAAGTGAAAAAAAAATATTCTGAGAATTATGTCGAAATCACATGCACAACCTCATACCATGGCGAAAGCACACGCAAAGTTTCAAAATGATCGGTATAAAACTGCAAGAGGAGTTGCGATGACAAGAGGTACCTATCATATATCAATTGAAGGTTAAAAATGACTAAGTTCACAATGTGGAAAAAGTGAAAAAAATGATCCGACGATAAAGTCCAAACCACATGCGCATCCTCATACCATAGCGAAAGCACACGCATAGTTTCAAAATGATCGGTATAAAACTGCAAGAGGAGTTGCGATGACAAGAGGTACCTATCATATATCAATTGAAGGTTAAAAATGACTAAGTTCACAATGTGGAAAAAGTGAAAAAAAATGATCTGACGATAAAGTCCAAACCACATGCGCATCCTCATACCATAGTGAAAGCACACGCAAAGTTTCAAAATGATCGGTATAAAACTGCAAGAGCAGTTGCGATGACAAGAGGTACCTATCATATATCAATCGAAGGTTAAAAATGACTAAGTTTACAATGTGGAAAAAGTGACAAAAATTTATTCGAAGATAAAGTCCAAACCACATGCACATCCTCATAGCATGGCAAAATCACACACAAAGTTTCAAAATAATCGGTATGAAACTGTAGGAGGAGTTGTGATGACAAGAGGTACCTATCGTATATCAAATGAAGCTTAAAAATGGCTAAGTTCATAAAGTGCAAAAAGCGGAAAAAAATATTCTGAAAATTATGTAGAAACCACATGCACATCCTCATACCATGGTGAAAGCACATGCAAAGTTTCAAAATGATCGGTATAAAACTGCAAGAGGAGTTGCGATGACAAGAGGTACGTATCGCATACCTAAAAATGACTATGTTCACAATATGGAAAAAGTGACAAAAATTGATTCGAAGATTAAGTCCAAACCACATGCGCATCCTCATACCATGGCGAAAGCACATGCAAAGTTTCCAAATGATCGGTCTAAAAGTGTAGGAGGAGTTGCGATGACAAGACATCCAGTGTAAAATGTTGACGGACGGACGGACGAACGGACGGACGAACGGACGGACGAACGGACGGACGGACGGAAACTTGCACGCCTATGTCTTCCTGCTAAAGCAGGTGCGACAAAAAGGACGAGTACTGTACTCTTTTGAAAAAAAAATTATCTAAAGCCCTGTAGCATATTGGTATTTGTCCCATTATCTTATATTAGAATTCGTCAAAAGTTAAATTTATGCTGTAATTAACACTTTATCTGTCCCACTGCCTTGAAGCATATGATGTTGACGGCCAGGGCTTTTCCCCGTTCTAATTTTAGAACCGGAAGTACGTCACGAAAAAGCTCCTATAGGGCCTGAGAAAAATAAGAGCAAAATGACCCTATCTATCTATCTTCTGATACTGCGTCACATTTGACCATTAACGCAGGTGTATATTATATACACTCCAGGTTTTGCAGGATGAAAGCCTACACAGTAATCATGTAATTACGGTAGGGATCTTTAACCTGCACGGGCGAACGACTCAGGGCAAAATGACCCACGGGCAAAACGACTCATGGGTGAAACGACCCTTGACCTGTAATGAAAACACTCAAATGTGACCGATCGCAGAATCAGTCAGTCAGAAGAAAGAAACGGGTGCATGCGAAATATGTCTAACTTCTTCTACGTCTACATCGTACGCCATCGCAGTCACTCTTGACTATTACACGGCGGGATTAACAGGGTAATGTGATTCACATTATGTGAATGGATTAACACCATTAAATTATTTTTTCAACTTTACTGATTATTACCTTTAGGTATTCCTCTGATGAGAAAATATCGACTTTTTGAGCTTTCACTCCTTTTAGAGGAACAGTAATGAAGACCATTTTCTCTGTATCTTCCCAAGAAAAGTCTTTAACAATAAGCGGCATATTTGGAGAAATAAATATGCGAACAAACACTTGGAAAAAGATTCAGACGAGCTGTAAACTTGAAAAGGTCTTCACTGAACGTTTTTAGTTTCTGTTTGTTCCGACATGTTTGCGGATCTCGTGAAAATGACCAATCAAAAAATTTTAACGTAAATTAATGACCAATCAATACTCTTGGTTTTCTGATCTCGGTCCTGTTTTGTTGCGAGTGTAAATAAAACAAGTTTCGACTTTTCCAAAGAAATACCTTCCTTTTGTAGAAAGTCTTCCTTTCGCTGTTTAGTTATACCGCAGAAAGGAAAGGGAAAAAATGTTATTTTTATGGGTACACGCCATTTAGCGGATATTTTTCAGGGTTCACATCCAAAACTGACTATTTTTGCAGACTTTCCAAAATCTGTGATAAGGTGAGCAAAGATACAAGGTTAAAAGTAGTTAAGTAGAGGGGTTTAAAACACCATGTTTGGATCGGTAATAAAACGTTTCCTCCCTGGTCGTTTCGCCCCCTCTTTTGGCCCATAGTCGTTTCGCCACTAAACCCTAGTCGTTTCGCACCCCCCCCCCCCCCCCAAAAAAAATCATTTCCCCTTGTCGTTTTGTATAAAATATTTATGAACAGAGAGAGAGAGAGAGAGAGAGAGAGAGAGAGAGAGAGAGAGAGAGAGAGAGAGAGAGAGAGAGAGAGAGAGAGAGAGAGAGAGAGGACAGAACATGTTTGTTGAATGGAAAGGTTAATTATTTGTTTGATTTGAGGTTTAACGTCCCCGTCAACACTATAAAGGTCATTTTGGAGACGTTGCTTCCAATTTTGTGGGACATTGAGATGAAATGTCATATCAAGCTCTGTCGCCCAATAAAACCAATAGGGTTTATAAGCATGGACGGTTCGACTCGCACTGCTTTGCCTGGGCAGGCTTAGATCCTCTAAGCGGTTTACCAGTACTCGTGTGCGGTCGGATCAGCTCTGCGCGGAAGCATCATGCAGCCCATTTATTTCTTCAAGCCCAAATGGGCGGGGACCGAACATGTTAATTAGGATTGATGATAAGTTTTAGTATTGTTTTGATCAATATCATCAATCACATTGTTTATTTGGTTGGACTCGTTTGACTCATTAATCACGCGTTTAATGAGATTAATGATGAGGTGTGAAAACACGTGCTCCTTGCAAAGTTAAACATCTTTAATGATCACTTTAGCACCTTAATCAGTTTAGTTTTAAATTGGTGGGTTGGTTCGTTAACAGTGTCGGCGGGCAACGATTAAAGATGATGATGATGAAATCGCGTGCTCTATGAAAAATGTATTATCTTTTAACTCTTTCACATATAAATTTATTTATTTATAGTTTGTTTTGTTCATTGTATAGCGTTTTAAATAGGCATTTAATTTTTTATGATCACACAAATTACCCATGACGCTAGACTTTCTTGAATATTTATTTCTTTATTAATACCAGTACTGACTTATGTTGGTGCTCTCCTTCTTTCTTTTTTTCTTTTTTGTTAATTGTACTCTGTTTTTGTTACTACATTTTTTCAGACCAGCCAGAGTACCTTTGAAGCTTTATATTGCAAACATGGGTCGTGGGTATTCGTTACAGTTGCCGTATTGAGGCGGTTCTAACCAGTACCTATGTCTTTGAATGTCATATCAAGCAAAAAATGAACAACCCTGTAAACCCCAAAATTGAATAAAACAATGAATCCAGCAATAGGCCAGACAGTGACTAATTTTCCTTGAACATAAATGTTATTGTCGAAACACTTCCTTACGTTAACATGTCTATGCAATATAATGTGATTTTTTTTCACAATGATGAAGATTGTTTGTGGAAAACAAATTAAATAATTTTAGTGTAACAAGTCCTAGTCATAGCTCTCCGAGTGGCCATTTTTAAGGCGCGGTGCCGGCCGGTAACAAAGGATAAGTTTGACTGGTTCCCTCACCCTATAGCTCTCTGGCTTTCGCAATAGAACACAGGCATCCAGTTAAAGGATAAGTTATCCTTAGGCTGACGGGACGGGCCGATAATGCTACTTAAATATTTGCCTCTTCTATCTATCTTCATATACTGAGTCGGTCATACTTGGCCATTACCTCAGTTGGGTGGTGCGCTAAATTTAGAATTTAGCAAAAAAAAAAAAAAAAAAAAAACACTGGATGAGTTCTTAAAACTATTTACAATCTGCTTTCAGAGGTGTACCAAAACGCACACCTCTGTGTCCCAATCTACACCATTCGGGCTTTGAACTCCTTTGCAGTTTTGGCATTTACCACAGAGGAGGGAAGACTATTCCACTGAGGAATAGTTCTAGGGAAGAAAGAATTCATCAGGGCATCACTATAGGCCTGGTACCTACGATATTGACTGTTGTTTAGTTTTGATGCCCTTGTTTGAATTGAACTAGTCACAGAGGTCAAGTATTTATCTTTATTAAGAGACACTATGTCAGAGTGCATCTTATAAAATAAGGTTAAAGAGGACTGCTCGCGACGGTCCTCCAACGATGGCAACTCCAGCTCATCGAGCATTTCACCAACACTACTTGTGTTCCGCCATCGCCTGCAGGTCCATCGGACAGCCGTCCTCTGAACCTTCTCAACCTGTTGAACCTGAGTTTTAACATGGGGATGCCAAACAGGTGATGCATACTCTAGTTGAGGTCTAACCAACCATGTGTACTGTTATTCTTCTCAACTCTGTCCTGTTAAAGATGAATAAAAGATCTACGATGGAAGTTATTTTTACCTTGGAAAGGGGGTAAAAACGACAAGGAGGTCGAAACGACCGGGGGGGACGACCAGACAGGAAACGTCTTGGGGGGAAACGACTAAGGGAGGAAATTGTTTGGGGGCGAAATGACTCGGATTCTTTGGATCTACAGATCTACAGCCTAGAGTGGTGCAACTTACCAACTGCTTCCTTGAACGCAGTAAGGGTTGGTAAGCATACAACTCGTTGAAGGCATTCCACTGGACTATTGGCAGAGTAAATCAAAGCACTTGTAACTGACCAAAATATGGTGTCGTGTCTTGATCCTACAGCCATTTTAATTAATTATATTCAATGAAAATTATCTAAATCAGTAATTAAATGTAAGCTGCCAATTTTGACACAATGTGGTTGGAAAATTTTAATAGTGTATTGGTTAAAATTGAATTGAAAGCAGCTGAAAGCCTATAAATTTGACGAATTTATGCCAAATGTGCAGAAAATACCTAAAACAGATGCCTAGGTTTCTCGTTAAGATTTACAAAAACTGTCAAAAGATTCACTAAAATGATATTACATTTCTACAAGTAATACATGGAGGATCTTATACGAGTGGTCATTTCATATGAAATTTTCGAAACGAGCCTTGGGGGAGTTTCAAAGTTTTCATATGAAATGACCACCAGTGTAAGATTCTGTTTATCGTATGGTCACTTTAAATTGGATTTCATCGCCTTTAAATTTGAAAAAAAAGTTTCACAAAAAATAATGGTTGACATGGTTACTTAATCCCGTCAAAGTGTTATTACACATGTGGTCATACGATTTTATTACACGACGTTATCCACTGCTAAACAACGACGTCATATGATAAATTCAACTATTGCTTTTTAAAAAAAAATAATACAATTTTGTTGAAATAAGGGATATCTGATGCGATGAAACTGCAGTATGTTGTGAAATAATTCTTAGCCACGACAGCATTTTCCGATAAATAGCGTTACTTACAGTGTAGTGACTAGTCCGTGTATATTGGGTCCGTGACTGAGAGTACTGGTGGGTCGAATGACGCTGAGTGTATGTCAAGTAAATAGTCCTGGACTGTGGTTTAAACTGTTCTGAGTGTATGTCAAATAAATAGTCCTGGACTGTGCTTTAAACTGTTTCATTTAACTCTGAAATACCGGGTTTTAAGCAAATAATGTAGATCTTAATCAGACGCCGCGTTCTGTGGCCTCTGGTCTGGGTCTACACTGTTGCCAAGCCCAACCTATGATTCCAAGATAACACTCTTACGCAACACTCTGGCCTCACTGCGGCTATATATTCTACAAAAAAATTATTCCGAGGCTATAATCTATTAAAAAGTTATTCCGACAACTCAGTGATGGTCACGTGAACTTTAGCACTGAAGAGCTTTTCTGCTTAGTAACTTTGGGTCGATCGACAATCGACCAAAAATAGCTATGTTATTTGTTCCACTCTGAGGTCATATATGCCTTCTGTTATTCAGATAGCTTTTGAACCAGGCAAGTACTTCTCCTGTGACACCAGCTGATTGTAATTTCAATATTAGACCGTCGTGCCAGACAAGGTCGAAAGCTTTGCTGATGTCACAGAAGACAGCTCTAACCTCTTTACCCTCATCCAGTGCTTGACAAAAGACATTGTAGAGGTATGTTAATTGATTAATGGTGGAGTCACCTGGAATAAAGCCGGATTGTAAAGAAGAGCGAATATTATTATCTCGAAGGTGGTTATAGAAATGTTTGAATACAAGTCTTTCGAATACTTTATCTTCCGAGTTGAGTAGTGAGATAGGTCTGTGATTAGAAACAACAGGCAAATCGCCTTTTTTGGGGACAGGACAGACATTTGCTTCTTTATAAGAACTTGGAACTAGACCAGTACGTAATGACTGATTGAAAAGAGAACAGTAAGGATTAGATAGTTCTTGAGACATTTCACGTATGATACGATTGCTGAGTCCGTTGGGACCAGTTGCTTTATCGACTGGTAAAATTTTAAGCACAGATGAAACTTCTTCTGTTGTTAAGACAATGCTATTTAATTCTGACGTTACTGATGTTGGCAAGATAGCTGGCAAATGTGCATTCTTGTCGTTCAGACTCGACTGGCTCTGAAAGTAGTTGTTTAAAATATTAGCCTTGTCATGGTCATCGGTATACAATTTATTGTTATGTTCGATAGGGGGTAGCTGAGATTTGCTATTTGGCGTAATAAAATATTTTAAAGTTGACCACCAGTCCTTAGAAGAGAGAGTTTGTGAAGTAAGTTTTGCAGTAATTTTTTCATGGAGTGCTTGTTTCGAATCGCGGATCATTTGTGTTGTTTTATTGCGCAATGTTTTAAATTTGGCCCAGTCCATACAGGTATTTGTTCTTTTAGCTTTTTTGTATAACCTTTTGCGTTTCCTTATATTTTTTTTTAATATGTGATGTTATCCAAGGAGGTTCCTGAGGTTTAATTCTAATTATTTTATTTGGTATGCATTCTGTGGCTAAAGCGGAGATATGATTAGTAATAATATTTGCATAAACATCAATGTCATTATCCTGGAGTGAATTCCAGTCAACAAGACGTGCCTTGTTTCGAAGTGCATTGTAATCGCCTCTGTCATAGTACCAAATATGTCGTACAAAAGTTTTATATTTAGGCTTTGAAAATTTAATAATGGCGTATATCGGGCAATGGTATCGTATATTTTGTTGCAGGAAGGGTTCACCTACACCACTGGCAATAAGACTTTCTCTGTTGCTCGTAAACAGCAAATCGATAATAGACGATGAGTGTTCTGTGAAATGAGTGGGTTCGTTGATAGACTGATATAGGGAATACTGCGAACAGACTGATTCAATTTTCCTTAGAGCGCTATTGTTATACACATTAAGGTTAAAGTCTCCGGTTAATATTATATCATTTATACCTGTATCAACTGCTAGACCAATTGAGTAACTGACTTCAACACTCGTAATAAATTATTAACGGCTAAACTCCTTAATCAGGGTTATCGGTACCATAAACTACGCAAAGCCTTTTCAAAATTTTATAGACGCCATTCTGATTTAATTTCAAAATTCAATATTGGACTTAAATCTCTTCTGCAACAAGGTCTATCGGAACCCGAATTTCATGGTGACTTAGTATATAAATTCAGAAAAATATATAACCGCAATGGCTTCAGCACCCAATTTCGTAAAATCATTCTTCGATATAAAAAGATTGGGTACAACATGGATATTATACGACAGACTGCATGCATGGTAGTTAACCCAATCACGGTTGGCAACTTTGCTTCCCTCTTTAATTGCACGCCGGTGGGTCAGACCTCAGATTCTATGACGGCTCCAACGTAAAGGCTTATTGAAAATTAGAGAGATAATGTTGGTTGGTGCCTGATGCTCTGTCTCTGGTCGGGCTCATCGGAGTCTAACTGTTGGTTTTCTTTTGCTCCAGCATTTCAGTGGTTTCTTGCTGTCGAGTCCTCACCGTTGTCTCACCTCTGTGGTTCTTTGATTTTTGTGTTCACGGAGATGTTGCACTGATGAGTTAGGAGGCCTTCATGCGGACTGAACAAATTATTTGTCTAAATCGCGACGGAAGTAAGGGCGATGATTGTGGCCACGTAAAATCGATTTAAGTCCCCCAGTGGAAATCTTCCACTGACCGTTCCAAGGCGGCTCTTCTGTGGCGATTTATTTATGTTGTTGTTTGTTACTTACTGTGTGTATCACTTGTGTCTTTTGGTTTTGGATGGCCATATGGCCATTTTGTGGGAAAGTAACTGTCCTTATGGCCTTCCTTTGTTTAGGTTTCCATTATGGTCTGGTCGCTTAATGTTTGTATTTCTTTCCCTTTGGTGTCTTTTATGGGTGGAGTAAGTTAATTGTATCAATTCCTGATCTTTGTTTTACTTCTACTTTTCAATGTTGGAAAAAAGTTGAGAGTTCGAATTGGGAGGTCTGTAGAATAGGCCTACTAGGATACGTTTATGAGAATTTGCAATTTCAATCCTAATACTTTCTACATTCTGTATTTCTAGATCGTTGCGACGCTTGTAATGTAGCCCTTCTTTGACGTACAGTATAACGCCCCCATATGAATCTCCAGCTCGGTCTTTCCTCTCAGGCCTGTTAAAAGACTGCAGCATTAAATCTTCCATGTCTATGGATGCGTTAAGCCATGTTTCAGAGAAGCAGAAGATGTCAAAGTCAATCAGTTCTGTATGTAATATATCCAATTTTTGAAAAATACTTTGCACATTATAGTGAACAATGGATAAGTTGTGAGTAAGATGTAAGAAGTTAGAAACAGTTGCATTTGTACTTAATGAAGAGACTGAGCTATTTAGAGAATGCTCCGACAGCGGTCCGGGGTTCGGATGCACATCGCCGGATAAAAATATAAGAGACACAAGCCAAACTGTAAGCAGACATGAAAAAAAAGATCACGGAAATACTGGACATAAATTCAATATTTTCGATTATTTTGCTACTTGGTTTTGCACGACGGTAGAAGTTATATAGATGGATATTAAGACCCAATTTTTCGCTGTCTTGCACCGACTGTAATATTGAAAAAGTCAGTAGTGAATGTTTATATACTGCTGTTAATACAAAAAAGTGAAATAAAGGATAAAATAACCTCCACAACGCCAAACTGGCATGACGGCAAAGTGCTTCTTACTTCGAAATAAATTCATGTTACAGATGAAAGAAGTACAATGAAAAGGAAAATTGCCATTATTTTAACTGGACAAGCACCATGATACATGGAGTAGTCACTCCACTCGCGCGCCCTGTCACCCACCAATCCATGAGTAAGAATAGAGCACAAGAGGACCAAGCTAGCTTGGTCCTGTATCGCTCACCTGAGCTAACAGATTCAAAGTTTAAGGAAGTGCCAACCTTTACTGAAGGCTTTATAGGAGGACATGGTGATGACAGGGTAAGCATTTTCTAAAAATCAAGTAGAATGTAACTCTATGATAAACAGGCTGACCTCACTGGTTTTCAAACTCATTCAAGCTTTTATTCCTGACTTGCTAAGAAGATCCGATCTAAACTGAAGTGGCTATCGTGATGACAAGTTCAAAAACAAGTTTTCAAACTCCTCCAAGCTTTCTGCCTGACTTCCTTGTTTGTAAGTTTCATCAAGATCCGTTCAAAACTAAAGGGGCAGCAGTGATGACAATGTCGAAAATAGGCATTTTCAGCAATCAAAGGCACGTCACTCTATGATAAATATGCCGACTTGGCCCGTATTCGAACTCACCTGAGGTTTTATTCCCAGCCACCTTACATGTAAGTTTCAGAAAGATCCGATCAGACTTGGCCAGTATTCAAACTCATCCAAGATTTTATTCCCAGCCACCTCACATATAAGTTTCAGAAAAATCCGATCAAAACTGAAGGGGCTACGGTGATGACAAGGTCAAATTTTGGCATTTTTAGCAATCAAAGGGATGTTACTCTAAAATAAATGAGCCGACCTGGCCAGTTTTCGAACTCATCCGAGGTTTCATCCCCAGCCACCTTACTTATAAGTTTCAGAAAAATCTGATCAAAACTGAAGGGGCTATTACGGTAATGACAAGGTCAAAAATCAACATTTTCAGCCATCAAAGGGACATAACTCTACGATAAATGGGCTGACTTGGCCTGTTTTTGAACTCATCCAAGATTTTATCACCAGCCACCTTACATATAAGTTTCAGAAAGATCCGATCAAAACTGAAGGGGCTACAGTGATGACAAGGTCAAAAATCGGCATTTTCAGCAATCAAAGGGACGTAACTCTATGATAAATGGGCCAACTTGGCCGGTATTCCAACTCATCCTAGGTTTTATCTCCATTCACCTTAAATATAGGTTTCAGAAAGATTAGATCAAAACTGCAGGGGCTACGGTGATGACAAGGTAAAAAATCTACATTTTCAGCCATCAAAGGGACATAACTATATAGTAAATGGGGCAACTTGGCCGGTTTTCGAACTCATCCGAGCTTTTATCCCCAGCCACCTTACGTATAAGTTTCAGAAAGATCCGATCAAAACTGAAGGGGCTACAGTGATGACAAGGTCAAAAATCAACATTTTCAGCAATCAAAGGGACCTTACTCTATGATAAATAGGCCACCTTTGCTGGTATGCATACTCATCCGAGGTTTTATACCCAGCCACCTTGCATATAAGTTTCAGGAAGTTCCGATCAAAACTGAAAGGGCTACGGTGATGACAAGGTCAAAAATCGGCATTTTCAGCAATCAAAGGGACATTAGTCTGTGATAAATGGACCAACTTTGCTGGTTTTCGAACTCATCCGAGATTTTATCCTCAGCCACTTTACATATAAGTTTCAGAAAGATTCGATCAAAACTGAAAGGGCTACTGTGATGACAAGGTCAAAAATCAGCATTTTCAGCAATCAAAGGGACGTTACTCTACGATAAATGGGCCGACTTGGTCAGTTTTCGAACTCATCCGAGATTTTATCCCCAGCCACCTTACATATAAGTTTAAGAAAGATCCGATCAAAACTGAAGGGGCTACGGTGATGCCAAGGTCGAAAATCGGCATTTTCAGCAATCAAAGGGACGTAACTCTATGATAAATCGGCGGACTTGGCCGGTTTTCGAACTCATCCGAGGTTTTATCCCCAGCCACATTACATATAAGTTTCAAAAAGATCCGATCAAAACTGAAGGGGCTACGGTGATGACAAGGTCGAAAATTGGTATTTTCAGCAATCAAAGGGACGTAACTCTATGATAATTGGGCCGACTTAGCCGGTTTTCGAACTCATCCAAGTTTTTATCCCCAGTCACCTTACATATAAGTTTCAGAAAGATCCGATCAAAACTGAAGGTGCTACGGTGATGACAAGGTCAAAAATCGGCATTTACAGCAATCAAAGGGACGTTACTCTGTGATAAATGGACCAACTTTGCTGGTTTTCGAACTCATCCGAGATTTTATCTTCAGCCACTTTACATATAAGTTTCAGAAAGATTCGATCAAAACTGAAAGGGATACAGTGATGACAAGGTCAAAAATCAGCATTTTCAGCAATCAAAGGGACCTTACTCTACGATAAATGGGCCGACTTGGTCAGTTTTCGAACTCATTCTAGATTTTATCCCCAGCCACCTTACATATAAGTTTCAGAAAGATCCGATCAAAACTGAAGGGGCTACGGTGATGACAAGGTCGAAAATTGGTATTTTAAGCAATCAAAGGGACGTAACTCTATGATAATTGGGCCGACTTGGCCGGTTTTCGAACTCGTCCGAGTTTTTATCCCCAGTCACCTTACATATAAGTTTCAGAAAGATCCGATCAAAACTGAAGGCGCTACGGTGATGACAAGCATTTTCCCATAGTAAGTCTATGGGACCTTGTGGTTACCATAGGAACCAAAGTTTTAGAGGGATTTCGAAAAAAAATTTATGTCATCAATGCCCCACCAGAGGCATGCTACAGATGAGAAATGATTGAGATCAGCCTGCAGGATACAGAGATATAGCTGCTCAAAAGTGTGGACGGACGACGGACGACGGACGGACGACGGACGACGGACGACGGAGGACCCACTATACTATAAGCTCCCCTGGAGCCTTCGGCCCAGGTGAGCTAAAAACAGGAAAAAAGTAATACGCATGCAAAAAAGAGGATATTGAATGGCTGTTTTAATTTTGACATAGTATATTACAGTGTAACTTCAATGTTTCGAACACAGATGGTCCATTTACATTTGCTAAATCAAACATGTCTTAAGTCTCAGCGGAGTTCTTCCCATAGCTCCAGCTCAAAATTATAATAATAATAATAATAATAATAATAATTCAGGACCGACATGCCACCACGAAAAGGCAGATCATGTGTTCCCACCAGAAACGCCTCAATGAGGCGATTCGAATGAGCACAAACAACACACCCTATCTAGCAGAATTATACCCCTCGGGCATGGCGCTCTGAAAACAACCCCAGAGTCCTAAAATACCTCCGTCTCGAACATATATTCATCGTTCCAACGATGTTCGAACCAATAAAGTTACATTGCATATTAGTTAAGAAAACGTCTAATTCTGAGGTACTGTATGTGCCAAGAAATACACAAATAGAATATATATAAAAAAGCAGAAAGGCTAGATAATTAGGTATCACCATAGCTCAAAGCTCCTTTCAATAACGCCCATACTCCGTGTAATATGATGGTCATTTCTTGAAATGTTAAACAAACAATTACAAACGTGTTATATCACCAAGATCTGCCCTAGGCAAAGACTGCGGGTGCTCATTTGACCAACTCTCCGAGTGGGCACCGCTGTCAAGACGCCATAGCCTAAAGGGTGAGAACCCATTCCTCTGTAAAACATTTTTTTTTTTTTAAACAAGATCTTTGCATAGACTATAGGCACTCATGAGAATGTATACATTTGATTAAAAGTTGCATATAACACAGGGATCACTGCCTGCTTACGCACTTTCACAATGTTTAAACAGCCCTGGTTTAACGATGGCTGTTTCGAACCATCATTAAGTCAAGGCTGTTACAGGTGGTTACTACGATAATATGTTCTTGCAACCCGATACAATCTTTCCTTTCTCCAAAATACGGTTAATGTCGATGTGAGAATTTAAAATATTATTCTTTATTTTCAGTCAAAACAAACAAACAAACAAAAAAAAAAAACACACACACAAAACATAGGCGGTAGGTGTCCGCCAGAAACGCCTCGACATGACGGCCCTAACGAGCACCCACAACCCATGACCCGAGAAGAGCGAGAAAAACAATGTAAGCAATATATACCCGGGCGAACCACAGTTTCCTCTATGTGAAGTGGGGTTCGCGGTAAGAATATTTGACATGCCATCAATCTGATGCCAAGAATCCATCTGATGCCAAGAACGATCACATCAACTGTCGGTAATGAAAGTGGCACCATTTTGGCCGCACAATTATCAGAGTTCACAAAATTATCAAAATAGTAAATATTCAGATGCATGTAATGATCAGTTGTCCAATGATACATGCAATCTCGAAAACGGTTGATTTTCAGGGTATTTGAGTTATCTCCCCTTCCAGAATAATCGTATGACCACCTTGTGATCAATGAGATATATTGTCCTTATTATCAGTCAAAAACATAGATAGTAAGCGACCGCCAGAACCGCCTTGATGGGGCGGCCCTAACGAGCACCTACAACCCATGTCTACGGGAAAAGTAAGAACATAATGTATACTCCTGCAAACCCCAGTTTTCTTTATGTACAGTAGTTTAACGAGTTGTGAACTTGATGGCCAAACAAAACAAAAAACAAAAAAAAAACAAAAAAAAAAAAAAAACACCGCATCCCCCGGCGACAAGCAAAGAGGTAACAAGTTGAAGTTCCATTTTCAGAGCTTACAATATTATCTAATTTATTAATATGCAGATGCATGGATTAGCTAGTTGTTTAATTGCTATATGAAATATTATAAAAATCGTTAGTTTCCGGGCGTGAAATTAAACATTATAATAAAGAACACAGGCCGTAGGTGCCCGCCAGAACCGCCCTGGTTGGGCGGCTTCAACGGACACACACAACAGAAAATAACGCGCGTTCCCTTGCAAACCCCAGTTTTCCCTAGGAAAAGTCGGATCTGCGCCGTGTTCATTTAAAGGATTGTAAGCCTGGTGCAAACATTTCATTACATCATTTTTCGACAATCAAAGCGGTGAAAGATGACGGTTGCAAGTTTGCCAGAGTATCTGAGCTATCAAAATTAGCAATAATAATAATAATAATAATAATAATGATAGTGAGATGCATAGATTGGTCAATTATTCAATGTTATAATGTAGGTCGTATCGAGCGAAAACGTCACAAGATGCATAAGAAAACATTCACTTTGAAGGTGTGGCGGGATCTTCGCCCTCGCCACTCGCACACAATGCAGCTGATCACAAAAAGCCCCGAACCCAAGAGCAAGGTCCAAGTGTCGAGGGTTCGTGCACCATAAGCAAAGCAAACGAAACAAAGACACGGTTTCGATCGACATTACGCGCATAAGGTATATTGTGTAAAACTATAAGGTCAGAACGGAGATAACGGTTGACTATCTATACTACAAATCGGAAGTTACGGAGCATTGTTCGGTTAAAGATAATCAGAGTATATTGCATTAAGGTGATTAGTCCATTGGAGCTGGCCCTTCGTCAGTGACGCCCCCGGCTTCACCGCAGAGCATAGGCACTGGTCCAAACACAGAGAGATCACCTTCAGAAAGTATTCTGTGTTTCGTGTCTCTATGATCGCGCACTAATATATTGCCATCACTTGACCAGGCACTTTTGAGACGGTTAGCCTTGACCATCTTCCTCGCCTTAAGAAGAAGTCTGTTTCTTGGTTTTGTAAGGTCCTCATTTATATAGACACCATTATAGCCTGATGTCTTCGTATTAGTACGAGCGCCATACACCCTCCTCCGCATGCGATAGGACGAGAATTTCACAATAATGTCTCTTGGGCGGCTCCTATGTTCTGTAATTAAAGCTGAACTAGGTGGTTTCCCTACACGATGACTTCGCTCTATATCATTGAGAGTGACTTCGGCGCCAATTGCCTTTGATAGATCTATCATGTATGCATCGGTGTCATCAGCTTCATTTTCTGGAACTCCGGCTATTCTGAGACAGTTCCGGCGACTATATTGCTCAGCAACATCGGCTCTGACTTCAAGTTTAGCTACTCTTTCAAGAAGGTCCTTGTTTTCTTTTTGTAAATTTTTAATTTGTGAATGAAGTCCTTCGATCACGCCGGTCACGATTGAATTCACCATCTCTGTAAGTTTTGGATCAAACGCTTCCCTAAGAACGTTGGCGATCGCTGTCAGATCGTCTTCCTTCAGAGTAAAATGGGCAGTAGTTGGTGTACCCCCACTTTCAGTTGTCGTGCTAGCCATCACTGATAAATCAGAAATATCTGAAGAATCAGAGTGTTCAGGTTGATCAAGATAAGAACCTGAGAGCTGGTCACTTTCGTAATTTTCTTCAGACCCTTCTGGTTTATTCTTTTTCACTTCACTGACGTCTTCAGGTGAACTTAGCACACGTTTCTTGCTATTCAGCTGGAGAGGAGTTGAGGCGGTGTTCATAACACCAAATTCAATGATTCAAGTTCACAGCCTTTCTTTCGTTGAACAGTATAGCCAAAAAATTATTTAACGTGGATCGTCTACTGAGATCTACTCACATCCTTCACGATTTTAAACAATATGTGGGTCAAATTATTGCATTGTTATGATCGAAGAATGTTTAATTATGAGAATGTTATAGATATATGAAATAAATTTCACCTCATGCTAATGTCTGACAATCCAAATAATCACATATTTATTTTCAGCCAAAATATCCTCCAAAAAGACACAAAATCAGTTCATTTTCAATTTGTATTGACCACTAGCGAAAAACAACAACTTTCCACCATATTGATCACGTGAGCTTAAACCGTTTTACTATATAAAGGAGGGGGTTAAAGGGGGTCAGAATTATATAGACGTGTTTTCCTGATGGATTCGCCCAGTCAGTGCTGTCAGTGCTTTGATTTATTCATATCCTCAAACACCTCTCACCCATGAGTTTCTGGGGTGCACTGTTCCATCAAGCTGAGCACAGCCATTCTACTAAAAAATGCGCCCAGCTGAAAGGTAAGAAAATATCCCGATTAGATGGGTCAGAGCAATCATATCGGGATCTGCACTGTTTGCATAAGTAAATGTACTGGGATTTAGGGCTGTAAGGGATAGCCATAAACATTGGAATGGAAAGGGATATTTTGAAACCCTTAATTAGATATTCTATGTAGGAATGCTGTCATCTATTTCAAACATACACAGACACATTGTTATCTGTTTCGTACACTGTTGTTCAATTCTGAGGCAATTCCACAATGAAATATCAGGACTGTACTAACTTAAAATCAAAACACTCATCAAAACCGTACATCCTTTCGATAAAAGAAATCAAAGAACTGAAAGTACTGAGAGGCGGGCGAGTAATGTCATTTTTTACAACGGTTTTTTTTAGTTTAAAAGACTACAGTCCTTTTTACGCTCTAGTCTTGAATTTAGTGTTTTTATCTTCAAACGGGATTTTTCAATAAAAGACCACAGATAGGATGCAGGTCTCCAAGAAGCTCACTCTTTTTTCTAGCTGGAAGAAACTGTTGTTTATTTATTCATTTATTTATATTTATTCATGTACCTTCCTGTATCTGAATTAATTTCCACCGACTTTACTGGCGATCACATATCAATACACTGAGAACAACCTACAAACTATCATTCTGTATATTGAAAACATCAGAAATTTCACTCGTGCATCACTTTCGTGATAATACTGATGTTTTCAACACACTCGTATTCCGCTGCATTTGATCACTGAGTCAGAGCAAACTTTCCATGTTGCACTGATGAGTTAGGAGGCCTTCATGCGGACTGAACAAATTATTTGTCTAAATCGCGACGGAAGTAAGGGCGAGGATTGTGGCCACGTAAAATCGATTTAAGCCCCCAAGTGGAAATCTTTCCACTGACCGTTCCAAGGCGGTTCTTCTGTGGCGATTTATTTATGTTGTTGTTTGTTACTTACTGTGTGTATCACTTGTGTCTTTTAATTTTGGATGGTCATATGGCCATTTTGTGGGAAAGTAACTGTCCTTATGGCCTTCCTTTGTTTAGGTTTCCATTATGGTCTGGTCGCTTAATAATTGTATTTCTTTCCCTTTGGTGTCTTTGGTGGGTGGAGTAAGTTAATTGTATCGATTCCTGATCTTTGTTTTACTTCTACTTTTTATTTATTCAATTTTATGTTTCCAAATAAAATCAAGATACTGAGGGAGGTTGACTTATGAACCAAAATTATACTACAGTGTCATTTAAGCAGATCTCTAGATCCCAAATGGTTAAAATGGCTTAGTCGAAAAGGGAGACATACCAAATCGGACGAAGGAAACGCAAACATAAATAAATAAATAAATAAACATAAACGAGCCTGTTCATTTTTATTTTTCATGCTAACCCCGTAACTTTACGCCACCTGTACAGTTAGTTAAATAAAGTTCTGTTCTGTTATGTTCACCCTCTATAAAAATGTCTAAGCCTAACGGACACGCTACCCCATTTCCTTTGGAAGTGGGGGCATGAAAAGACGCAAAAGAAGAAAAAAAAGTTTTTCTCAAGTTTCCATGTCAGTCTCTTTGACCCTTTAACTTCTGCAATATAAATTAACAGTGTTGGCCCTGATCAGATGCTGCGTTTTATGAACTTCAATTTTGATTGATTCGTCTCACAAAGGGCGTATAAACGCGTTCAAAGATTCTGCAGCTTATTTGTACAACATAATGCCAAGCATTCATGTACATAAATGCCAAGAATCCTGGCAATACCCTAGCTAGAGGCCACAGAATGTGGCGTCTGATCAGTGCCTCATTATATGCTTAATGTAAATTCACAGCGAATATAATTTCTATTTTATAATTATACATGTAATTAGACCTCTCCAAAGCGGTCGGAATAATATGTTTGATGTCGAGTGTCAACCCTTTCAACCCTTTAATCGCTGCAGATACTGGTTCAGATACAGATACCGATACAAACCTTATAGATCCAGATCAGACGGCATGTGATGAGCATTCTCAATAGAATCGTAGACACCGTTTGCCAGCTGTCGGTGATTTGAACAAACCACCTTTCTTTAAGAATTGGTACACTGATTATCAGAGCTAGAAGGGTCCTGTTCAGAAACTGAGGGATGAAAGGGAATAAACAGCAATGGCGTAGGAAAATAGTGCCGTTTTTTCGGAGCTTTACGTGAAATCTAATAAGCAAACATAATTCATTTTTTAAACAGTCCGGTCGAACTTGATTGGATTTATTGCGTGTACTGCATTTTTTTCATATTTAGATATGTATTTTAGTGTTTTTTTTTTTTTTTTTTTTTTTTTGAGCGGAGGACTACAAGGAGAAATGTCTAAAGAGGTGCACAAAATCTCAAAATCTCATGTACGAGGTGTACGGTGACTATTGACGGGCTAACGCCCGCCTAAAAACTATATAACAAGGTGGCTTCTTTCAAAGGAAGCCAATAAGAATGCTGCAGCATAATTTTGTTTGATGAAGCTGCAAGACAATTAAGTACAATAATAAAGTCATTGTATCGCGTGTCATTTTTAGTCTAAAACACCCCATTTACGATGTCGGGTTTTGTTTTGCTTTTGGAATTTTTATGGTAAAGCCAATACTATATAGGTCATATCAAGCCGGTCGGTTCACCTATTACAATTCCTGTGCAGGTTTATACATACGCAAACAGAACAGTGCTCAATCTTTAGAAAAGTTTGCAATAACATTTAGAAGCAGTCTTATCTGGGTCTGCATAGTTCTGTACGTACTGGAGGGGACTCCAAATTACAACATTGCACCGGGATCTTCAATGTTAATGGACTAAAATTTCTTCACCGAGGTGGTAGATACAGAAACGGAATCCTCCATCATCTCCACCTTTAACAAAGACAAGAAGATTGGAAGTTGATTCCAATCTACAGTTCTTGTTCAGTAGAAATGAAACCTGGCAGATACATAGTAGATTGATATTCTGCGTTTTACATACATTTGGACACCAGATACCTAATTTAGGTACACATGTAGCTTTATCCAATTTATTTTTTTTCAGTGGCAGTTGTAAACTAGTGCATCTTGTTGTAAAAGAGACATAATGCTTCTGATAGATATGTTCTATAGAGGGTTATCCTTTGGAAGCAAGGAATACACCAAAGAACTGTAAAATATGGTGTGTGCATGTTTTCTGGGCCAGACTAGCTAGTTTTGGCCAATTAGGCCTCATCAGTGACCCTAAAATATTTTCAAAATTCAACAATGGTATCAATGATGCCAAAGGACAAGAAAATATAAACGACACTATGGTGTAGGACAGGGAGGCTTTTTACTGCCGCCACACATTCCCAGACACCAGCTGTAGTGACGTTAAATATGCTCTAGAGAGGATTTGCCAGAGTGTGTAGTCATGTAACTGACTTCAACACTCGTAATAAATTGTTACGGCTAAGCTTCTTAATCAGGGTTATCGGTACCATAAACTACGCATAGCCTTTTCAAAATTTTATGGACGTCATTCTGATTTAATTTCAAAATTCAATATTGGACTTAAATCGCTTCTGCAACAAGGTCTATCGGAGCCCGAATTTTATGGTGACTTAGTATATAAATTTAGAAAAAAATATAACCGCAATGACTTCAGCACCCAATTTCGTACAATAATTTTTCGATATAAAAAGATTGGGTACAACATAACCATACATGCAGTCTGTCGTATAACATTTATGTAACATAAATGTTATACGACAGACTGCATGCATGGTAGTTAACCCAATCACGGTCGAGTCCTCACCGTTGTCTCACCTCTGTGGTTCTTTGATTATTTGTGTTCACGGAGATGTTGCACTGATGTGTTAGGAGGCCTTCATGCGGACGGAACAAATTATTTGTCTAAATCGCGACGGAAGTAAGGGCGAGGATTGTGGCCACATAAAATCGATTTAAGCCCCCCTCTCTTCCCCGGTGGAATTCGTTTCCACTGACCGTTCCAAGGCGGTTCTTCTGTCGCGGTTTATTTTTCTTATGGTTTGTCTTTGGGTGATTGTGTCGCTTATAATATTTTATTTTGGATAACCTTTTGGCCATTTTGTGGGAAAGTAACTGTCCTTTTGGCTTTCCGCTGTTGGTGTTTCCGTTGGAATTCTTTCAACTGACCGTTTCAAGGCGGTTCTTCTGTGGCGGTTTATTTATGTTGTTGTTTGTTACTAACTGTGTGTATCACTTGTGTCTTTTTATTTTGGATGGCCATTTGCCATTTTGTCGGAAAGTAACTGTCCTTATGGCCTTCCTTCGTTTAGGTTTCCTTTATGGTCTGGTCGTTTCCTGTTTATGTTTCCTTCCCTTTGGTGTCTTTGGTGGGTGGAGTAAGTTAATTGTATCGATTCCTGATCTTTGTTTTACTTCTACTTTGCTCCCTCTTTAATTGCACGCCAGTGGGTCAGGCCACAGATTCTATGACAGTTCCAACGTAAAGGCTGATGTTTGTTGGTACCTGATTCTCTGTCTCTGGTCGGGCCCATTGGAGTCTAACTGTTGGTTTTCTTTTGCTCCAGCATTTGTGTTGTTTCTTGCTGTCGAGTCCTCACCGTTGTTTCATCTCTGTTGTTGTTTGATTTTTGTGTTCACGGAGATGTTGCACTGATGAGTTAGGAGGCCTTCATGCGGACTGAACAAATTATTTGTCTTAATCGCGACGGAAGTAAGGGCGAGGATTGTGGCCACGTAAAATCGATTTAAGCCCCCCTCTCTTCCCCGGTGGAATTCGTTTCCACTGACCGTTCCAAGGCGGTTCTTCTGTCGCGGTTTATTTTTGTTATGGTTTGTCTTTGGGTGATTGTGTCGCTTATATTATTTTATTTTGGATAACCTTTTGGCCATTTTGTGGGAAAGTAACTGTCCATTTGGCTTTCCGCTGTTGGTGTTTCCGTTGGGGTCTGTTGCTTCGTGTTTGTGTATCTTTCCCTTTGTTGTCTCTGATAGGAGCTGTGTGTTAATTGTATCGATTCCTGATCATTGCCTCTACTTCTATTAACCTTTGGAAGCAAGGAATGCACACAAAAAAAGGAAAATATGGAGTGTACATGTTTTCTGGGCCACACTAGCTAGTTTCGGCCAATAAGGCCTCACCAGTGACCCTCAAATATTTTCAAAATTCAACAATCGAATCAATGATCCCAAAGGACAAGAAAATATAAACTACACTATAGTGTAGAGCAGGGAGACTTTTTCGGCCGCCACAGATTCCCCGACACCGGCTGTAGTGATGTTAAATATGTTCTATAGAGGGTTATCCTTTGGAAGCAAGGATAAGACTTTGTGTGTAAGTTGGCTGTTTTAAAGCAGCGAAACTGTCTTGACGCTGTTTGCAGTTGTCACTTGTACTAGCATACACTGAATGAACCAATGTACGACACTGTGAAATACATGTATAGCCATTTAATATAAAGGCACTTTGCAAGTAGAAAATTAGAGTCTAAGTTTTATTGAGCGTCTTCAAAAGCAGTAACGAATTTGAAATACTGGTTGCATCCTCTAGCGTATACACAGCTCGATTTTCGAATCTACTAAAATGAGACAATGATCTGAAAGAAATAAAAATATAAATATTGTTTACGAAGCACGGGAAGACGTTTTACGCCAAAAGATGACAAGTAAAGTGAAATACGTTTATAAGTCGTATGATGGTCTTTGAAAACAAAGAACACATTTAAGATAGGATGTACGCATTACAGTTTTTTAGCAGTAACAATATTTATAAATCACTGCTTTCGCCCTTCATATATACTAAAATACTAAAATGGACACCAATAATCTACACTTTAATGAAGTACGCGGAAATTTGTTCTGCCATCGAACGCCATTTAACATATTAATCATAACAAGAAGAAAGCCAACAGGACAGTGTTTGTCCCAATAATGGCCAAACCGCTACCCAAAATAAATCACGGCACTGAGAGTACTGGTGGGTCGATTGTCTCTGAGTGTGGGTTGGGCAAACAGTCCTGAACTGAGAATTGAGTTTTCTTTCAACCATTAAATTCCAGTATTTTTAAGCAAGCAGTGTAGTCCTGATCAGATGCCACATTATGTGGCGTCTGATTAGGTATCCACTATTTGCCCATGCCCCAGTGTACAAGCTCAGTCCAGATTTCGCCCTGACGGCACAGGGAGGCGACTATCGAGGCTATAAACAACATGTAGTTGACTTTTGTACATGGTATCGGCAGTCAGTTGGACAATAGCAGATGGAAAGCCTCTGTACTTAGTCACTTTGGGTCGATTGATAAGCCAGTGCCCCGTACATGAGCCCAGTCTAGATTTTTCCTTCTACACAACGTTCTGACGTCACACGGAGAAGCCAAGCACTGCCATAAATAACCGATACCTGTTTCGTATTGTACATGGTCATCGACTGTCACGTGGACAATAGCAGGTGGTAAGATCTCTGGTCTTAAACGTAGACTGTGGGTACTCGTTAAAATGCTTCATTATAAGGAAAGTATTCAGTACATTTTTGTCTGAAAAAAATGACAGTCCTGGTGTTAGACTTTTCAATGGCCTTCTATATACATGTATATTCTAATAAGAACAAGCACAGCATATTCAGCTTTCTGAATTTACAATATTTCATTGATAACGTTTAAAGGCATTTATTCTGTAACAGTAGAACACACCGTGTGTTCATAATTGTTTTATTTCCCCCTGTGATATACTGACTATAGCAGATCAAAGGCGGCCCTTAATAGGGTGATTAGTAGCTCTTGTTGTATCCCCTGACTGAGGCACTTAAGAGGAAAATCAATAATGTACACCAGTCCACAGTAAGTAATTTATTGATTTTCCCCAAGGAGGCCCCTTACCTGTTGAAGACAGAGGAATTCTCTTCAGTCAGCTCTGAGGGCTACATAATATTATGTAATGAAATGATAGTCCTCAATAATCAAGAATAAAGTCGTAGTTGTTTATTTAAGTCTCATCATGGTTAACAACATATACATGTACATATAAAATATAAATATACATTTCTCAGCAGATAGTTTTAAAAATTAACCATGCCATTCTTTATAGAATTATAAGAGACTATTACAGTACTGAATAAACATATATATATACACTTCTGAAAAGATAAATAAAACATGATAAAATAATTATATTATTAATATTCGATGAGGTTTCAGCACAGACTGAATCGAAAGCTATCGTCCATGACAGACATAAGGGCCCCGAGGAATCTTGAGGGTCGATCCCGAGAGACATGCGATAAACCGTCTCACCAAGGATCTGGTACCGGGGTGTCACCTTACTAGCTTCTCCGCGTGACCACCGTGTCTCTCAAGATTCCAACAAAGTGGGCCCAGAGCAGACGATGGAACACAAAAACGTGAGATGGACGAAATAAAGAACCCTCATCAGAAGCTTATATACTATAAACAGTTAAAAGGATACATTGATTAAACACATTTATAATAAAACATATGACATAACCCAATTAAGATTAACAAAGTAAGCTTAATCTTGATTTAAAAGAAACCTGTTCAGAAGCCCAGTCTGTCATCCCAGCGGTATTACAGACCCGGTGTTTCTACCACTGGGGCAACAGAGAACACTCCATCTTCAGGAAACCTCACTAAACGTATTTACACTCGTCATTAAATAATCTGAATGATAAATTTTTAGGAATAAATGCCTTTAAGCTCATATACAAGACAATCTTTGCTGGAAAAGTTATAACACTTTCCACACTTAACCCATATTCTGATGTTCCTTTGCAGACAGTGTAGATCCAGATCAGTTGGCTTCTGAAGAAGTCATCTGATCAGGATCTACACTGTTTGTCATTCAATTTGTGCATTTGAATGAATACAGTAATAAAGTAATCTGCTCGGCTGAGTGTCAGTAATGGGTGTGGCAAAATTAATTTATTCAGCGGGATAAGAACTAAGATGCGGACAAGCAGTGAAGAACACTGCGACTGATCACCGGCTTCACTATGTTTAGGCAAAAGAAAAACTTGCAATAAATAGAATAAATCAGACACCCACCTATACGAAATTATTAGATGGAAGAATATTCGTCAGACCGCAAGCAAGATTAAACTAAAACGAAGCGAACCGATGAACCTCCTGCGGCTTGCAGGCGGGTTCAAACGGCACTCAACTTTAACCATTAAGATGCTGGAACTTTGAAGTACTCGTACATTGTTGCAAACAATATGGGCCCAGATCAAAAAGCTCCCCTAGGAGCAGTTTGATCAGGTCCGCACTATATCTGACAGTTCAAGAATAATACCATGACCAGTTTTATATCCTTATATATTTGCCTTGGCTTCTCCTCGAAAAAATGCCAAATAGTATTTGTAAGCAGCTCTTTGGATAGATTTTGAATCCCACCTGTGTATGGGTGTGTTAACAATTAACATATTCTTCTAGCTGTCCACAGACGGGCATTTCGATTATACTCGCAGTACGCTCCGTCAGCGAGTAGTTTACTAATCTTTCAAGAGTAATGTCAAATTTGGAAGTTCTGGTTCCGACTTCTAGCTACCTACTTCTAACTTCCAACACCCGACTTCTTTTTTCTAACTTCCGGCTTCTCATTTTCGACTTCTTACTGAACTTCTAACTTCTTTATCCAATTTACATTGTGTGTTATTGAGACGGGACTTCTATCTTTATATCACTTGTCGTTTGTTCTTACTTCTGGCTTCCTACTTCCGACTTCTAACGTCCTACTTCTAACTTCTTACTTCCGAGTTCTTACTTCTACATTTCGACTTCTAACTTCCATCTCTTACATCCGACTTCTTACTTTTAACCTAACATCTTTCTAGATTTAATAAGTGGGAAGTTAGAAGTAGGAAGTTACCAACTGAAGTAAGAAGGAAGAAATAAAAGTGATGAAGTTAAAAATCCCGTTTCTATCACATTCAGTAAACAACAGCCGGCCTCGGCAGCTCAGTCCGTGATCAGGAGGATGCGGGTTGGATACCTGCCGGGGTCGGCAACATTCTTTCGTGGAACTTGACCGTGAAATATTTTCTACGGACGGCAGTTGTCAGTTTCTGGCGAAAGAATGTGCACCGCTTACGTTTTATCCTGCCCAGGAAAAGTGTGGATAGGTAAACTGACCGACTAAAAAATGACCTAAATAGTGTTGACTGTGCCGTAAAAATCCATTACAAACAAACAAATCAGTAAACAACAGATGTGAATTGCAGGGAGTAATACGTTGAAAATAAGCAGTTGGAAATATGAATTAAGAAGTCAGAAATTAAAAGTTTGAGGGAGAAGTTGGAAGTTAGAAATTGGAATTCAGAAGTTAGAAGTCGGGAGTAAGTAGTTTGAAGTCGGAAGTTAGAATAGATGTGAAGGCAATGGTCAGGAATCGATACAATTACCCCACACCTCCCATCAGAGACACCAAAGGGAAAGAAACACGAACATGGACATGGAATAACATGGAATAACTTAACCCTAATGAAAACATCATAAGCGGAAAGCCAAAAGCAGTCGGAAGTTAGAAGTAAGAAGTTTGAAGTAGGAAGTTAGAAGTAGGCAGTTGAAGTCCGAAACAAGAACTTAGAATTGATGAAGTAAGAAGTTTCTCGATCCATACTTTCCAAAACTTATGGCCATTAACTTTGGTCAAATGGCATTTTGCAAGCCCACCTGTGTATGAAAACCCATGTCCTGTTGTTATTACGTTATCAAGTCCTTATGATGAATATTTATATTGGTACAAAAAATGGACATTAACAATGAAAAAAAAAAAAAATATATATATATGTTTCTTATTTTTGTCCAAAACAAAAAATGAATGTGGGTACTGGATAGGACCGCCTTAGTGAGGTTCTACTTTGCACCCACATATTATGTTTGAAGCAGAAATAAGAAAAACAGTCGCAAATGTAATTTTAGGGTCACGACAGTAAGCAGCATTATCCTGTTGCGGCACTGTCCATTTCCAGGCTCCCAGTCAAACATATCACAATGTTTGGTATGAAAGGGCTTCTTACTTTATCATTTCTGAGTTCTTACTTCTGACTTCCTACTTTTTTATCTTAAAACACTTTTGGGTCGATTGTCTCCGAGTATAAACTGGGAAATGGTCCTGAACTGGAACTCAGACGATTTGATTTAACGCTTAAATTCCTGTACATTCAGCAAACAGTGTAAACCCTGATCTGGGTCCACACTGTTTGCCAATGATCCAGTACACCAGACAAGTCCAAAGCCCCCGCCCATCGGGGCTTGAAGAAATAGATGGGCTGCATGATGCTTCCACGCAGAGCTGAATCCGACCGCACACGAGTATTGGTAAACCGCTTAGAGGATCTAAGCCTGCCCAGGCAAAGCGGTGCGAGTAGGGCCGTCCATGCTTATAAACCCTATTGGTTAATTGCATCGATTCCTGATCATTGCCTTCACTTCTATTGTGCGTTGTTTATGATACCGATAACCCTGATTAAAAGTTTAGCAGTTAACAATTTATTACGAGTGTTGAAGTCAGATAAATGACTAGACACTCTGGCAAATTTACAATCTCAAAATCAAAATCCTCTCGTTTATCATAAATTTGGCAGGAAACAAATCCGTTTTAAATAGACAGATGTAAATCGAAAAATGGGCTCTTGGTATCAGAAGAATTTGCTTTATTTAACCGAAGCCTTCAGTGGATTGGTTTTCAACGGAAAGGGGCATCATGAATATGTACTATAAAAGGGTTATCCTTTGGAAACAAGGAATACACCACAGAACTGAAAAATAAGGAGTGTACGTGTTTTCTGGGCCAAAAAAATATGGAACGCTTCTCGAATTTGCGTGTCTCTTTCAAAACAAAGCAAGAACAGATCAGCCACAAGGAGAGCGCAATTTGTAACCCATCGTAATACCCACATTGTGTCTAAATAACTTAGTATCAAATATTATGTAAATTGTGTCAAGAAGCAAGGTGAGAGCTTCACACACTTTCTGGCATTACCATAAATAGAAGTGAAGGCAATGATCAGGAATCGATACAATTAACCCACAGCTCCCATCAGAGACACCAAAGGTAAAGAAACAAAAAAACATGAAACAACTAGACCCTAATGAAAATTTCGATAGCGGAAAGCCAAAAGGACAGTTACTTTCCCACAAAATGGCCAAAAGGGTCTAGCTATTACATGTTTGTGTTCTTTCCCTTTGGTGTTTCCATTAGGGTCTGGTTGTTTCACGTTTGTGTTTCTTTTTGGTTTTTTTTTTTTTTTTGTTTTTCCCTTTGGTGTCTCTACCCTAATGAAAACATCAATATCGGAAATCCAAAATGACAATTACTGTCCCACAAAATGGCAAGATGGAGTAGTTATTTCATGTTTGTGATTCGTTCCCTTTGGTGATTCCATTAGGGTCTAGTTGTTTCATGTTTGTGTTTTTCCTTTGGTGTATCTGATGGGGTTAATTGTATCAAATCCTGATCATTGCCTTCACTTCTAGTTTCCTACGCTATATAGGTTACCTATCAAATAAGGTATCTTGTCTTGTATTCTTGTACCACGAAAGACCATACAAAACATTGTTTATTTGGTATTCAAGTTCTTGTACCACTACTGAACTTTCTAAATTATTAACTTCATGTCTTACTGCAATCAAAACGCATGTGATTAAATATTGCGACAAAAAGCTATTTTGGTCTGTTAAAAGTTCGAATGAGGTTTACCCCCCAGAACTTCAGTTAAATAAAGCAAATTCTTCTAATACCGAGGCCCCGTTTTTGGATTTACATCTATCTATTGTAGGTGTTGGAAAATTTGTTTCGTGCAAAATTTATTATAAACGCGATGTTTTGATTTTGAGATTGTAAATTTTCCTTTTTTGAATGGTGATGTTCCTCGTGCGCCATCCTATGGCGTTTATATTTCGCAATAAATTCGATTTGCCAGAGTGTGTAGTCATGTAACTGACTTCAACACTCGTATTAAATTGTTAATTGCTAAACTTCTTAATCAGGGTTACCGGTACCATAAACTACGCAAAGCCTTTTCAAAATTTCATACACGTCATTTTGATTTACTTTCAAAATTCAATATTGGACTTAAATCTCTTCTGCAACAAGGTCTATCGGAACCCGAATTTTATGGTGACTTAGTATATAAATTCAGAAAAAAAAAATATAACCGCAATGACTTCAGCACCAAATTTCGTAAAATCATTCTTCGATATAAAAAGATTGGGTACAACATAAATGTTATACGGCAGACTGCATACATGTTGGTTAACCCAATCACGGTTGACAACTTTGCTTCCCTAAGAAATATCCGGGCTCAGCAGGACAAGGGTTGACATGTTGTATTGAAATAATATGACTTTTCAGTGAAGATTCTCTTGACGGCTTTAAGGAGACTTTCAGGTTTTTTTTTTTTTTTTTTTTTTTGGGGGGGGGGGGGGGGAGCAACGTCTCCAAAATGATCTTTATAGTGTTGGTGTTAACGGGGACGTTAAACATCAAATCAAACAAAGGCTGCAGCAATATTACGCGCTCATACGCTGAAATCATTTCTTTCCAATTATGGAACGCCATTGTGCTATTAAGATATTGTATTGAATTGTGTTCAGGTATGGAACGCCGTTGTGCTAATAACATGTTGTATTGAAATAATCAGGTATGGTATGACGTAGTACTGTTAACCGTTGGCCTGTTGAATATTTAAATATGCCATACCCACCACTGATTATCACTAAATCAGATTTCTTGATGCAAATCATTGCAACAAGTTCATAAACTGAATGACAAACAATGAAAGTCCTGATCAGGTGGCTTCTTCAGAAGCCTTCTGATCTGTATTTACACTGTTTGAAAGCTAAGAAATATCTGGGCTCAGCATGACAAGGGTTAAGATGTGTATTGAAACAATTTGACTTTTCAGTGAAGATTCTCTTGACGGCTTTAAGGAGACTTTCAGGGGTTTTTTTTCCTGAACATATGGGTGCGATATTTATTGCTTGCATTTCCTTTCAAAGTTAATGTCTGTTTGTGATTGTCAGACTGCTGATGTTGAGGCTGCTCTACATGTCATATTGCCATTTATTTCTGACATTTTATGTTGAAACCTTGAAAGGTTTAAGTTCGCGGTAGCAACCTGATGCTCAGAGATGTTATTAATTCGTATGTAAAACTGAAAAATGGTAATGATAATAAATGTTACATTTTGTGTCATATATTACATGTATGGGTAGTCCTAATGTTCTTGTAGTGTTTGTGTTTTTTTTCGGCATTTTAATATTTCACTTGTTCTTCTAGTCACTTGCTATACATATTCATTGTTTATGAAAGCATTTCTAAAAATTGGATGTTGGAATGTGCACAACATTAAATCAAATGTGTTTAATAAAGTAGAGGGCAAGCAATTCATTAATGAGGTTAACTCTTATGATATATTTTCTTTACAAGAAACCAAAAGTAATGAAACTTTTTTCATTGATAAAAAATACTGGTCATTATCTATTAATAGACCAAAGGAAACAAAATTTCCTACATCTGGTGGTATGATGTTGTTAATAAACAAATATATAAAAAATGGTATCACTGTATTATCAAGAAATTCAAGTGAATTAGTTTGGTTAAAACTCTCGAAGCAGTTTTTTGGTTTAAAAAATGACATGTTCTTGTGTTTCGTGTATATAGCACGTACCTGCCCACTCCTCTTATGTTTTGAGACATAACCTCGATATTTTGCAACACTTGGAAAATGATATTGTTAAATATAGTAAATTGGGTAGTCTTGTCATAATGGGTGATACTAACGCCAGAACTGGTACTGGGCAAGATTATGTCGATAATGACGATAAATATATTCCTTTACCTTCTGACTCACTTAAGTCTATGTTAACTAGAAAAAGACGAAGCCAGGATTTACATGTTTGTCCTCGTGGTAAAGAATTGCTTGACCTTTGCATCCAAGCTAATTTGAATATTTTAAATGGCAAAACCTTTGGGGATAGGTTTGGTAAATATACTTCCTTTCAATACAATGGCAATAGTGTGGTGGATTATTGTATAGTTTCAGAAAGTTTTATTGAAAATGTTATTTATTTTCATGTTCATGATCACATACCTCTTCTTTCTGATCACGCTAAACTTTCATTAAAACTTTCAGCATCTTACACAGAGGCATCTCATTTAGAAGGTAATGATTATTTAAATCAGGAAAATGATCATTCATATAGATGGTTTAAAGATTCGCCTTTTTTATTTCAGAAAGCTTTTGATACATTAGATGTGAAACAAAAGTTAAGACAATTTATGGATTCATCTTTCATTTTGGATAATCAGGAATTATCCACCGACCATGCTTTAGACTGTTTTAACGATATTATTTACACTGCATGCTCGACATCTTTGAAGAAGAAATGCTTTAGAAAAGGGAATTATAAAACAAAACTTAAACATAAAAAATGGTTTGACCATGATTTGTTTAGAATGAGAAAAGAATTGTTAAGAAAAAGTTCATTGTTTTCAAGGTTTCCAAACGACCCTGTAGTTCGTGGATCCTTTTTTAAATATAGAAAATTGTACAGTCGTACTTGTAAAAAGAAATGTAAGGAGTTCAAAGCTGGTTTAATATCACAATTAGATAGTATTTTTGAAAAAGATCCAGAAGCATACTGGAAGCTATTAAAAGATTTAAAGGAAGAATCTAACGTTAATGATCCTTCTCAATCTATCTCAGGAAATGAATGGTTAAATCATTTTTCCAATCTTTATGAAATCAAACAAATATATTCCAGAAAAAATGAAGAGTTACAAAATAATTTGAAATCCATTTCTCAGTCAAAACCTTTTTCAGAGTTGGATTTACGCATTACTGATAAAGAAGTTCTTCTTGCAATCAGAAACTTAAAAAATAACAAATCATGCGGTTTAGATGGAATTAAAAATGAGATGTTAAAGCTTAGTCAGTTACATACACTGCCATGCATTGTTAAATTATTTAACCTTATTCTTTCATCGGGCATGTATCCAGCAAAGTGGAAAATAGGATATATAAAGCCTCTTTATAAGGGCGATGACCCTAATATACCTGACAATTACAGAGGTATCACAGTAATGTCCTGTTTGGCGAAACTTTTTAATAGTGTTTTAAATAACAGATTACAGAAGTTCTTGGACGAAAATAAGACGATAAATCATTGTCAAATTGGTTTTCAGCCAAAGGCTAGGACTGTAGATCACATGTTTATTTTAAGAACTTTAATAGAGAAGTATACAAATAACGGGTCAAAATTATATGTGTGTTTTGTTGACTTTCAAAAGGCTTTTGACTCTGTTTTTGCACTCAGCTTTGTTATATAAATTAGCAAAGCTTGATATAAATGGTTATTTTCATACAATTATTCGTCATATGTATCAAGACAATAAGTTATATGTACGAGTACAGGACAAATTAACTAATAGTTTTGATCCAAAAATTGGTGTTCGACAAGGTGATAATTTAAGTCCCAACCTTTTCAAAATATTTATAAATGACTTACCTTCTATATTTGATGAAAAAGATGACCAAGTTCGAGTAGATAGTACTCTTATTAGTTCGTTGTTATATGCAGATGATCTTATGCTACTTTCAACCTCTAAATCTGGACTCCAAAGTTGTATAGATAAACTTGCTCTATATTGTGAAGATAATTGTTTAACAGTGAATTTAAAGAAGACAAAAGTAGTTGTATTTTGCAAAAATGGTAAATTATCTTTGCAGAAATTTTATTATAAAGGCCTGGAAATAGAAAATAAAACATCTTATAAATATTTAGGTATTTTATTTTCCTCTTCTGGCACTTTTTCTTATTGCCAAACGGATTTATATAAGAGGGCATTAAGGGCACAATTTAAACTTACAAAATGTTTCTCTACCATGTGATAAACTACATATGAAATTCTTGAAATTTATATCTAAAATGAATAAACAGTCATCTAATGTGGCCATTTTGAGTGAATTTGGTAGATACCCTCTGTATATTAAAGTCCTCGTTAGTACATGTAAGTTCTTACAAAGGCTATTGACTTCTAATTCTGTATTATTACAATGTCTTATAAAGATAGTTGCTTCACTGCTAATCAAGAAAAAATGAGTTGGGTAGCCAGTGTCAATTTTATAATAAAGCAGATTGGGGTTTCTACTAGGTTTGCATACCAACCAAACTTTGCATCGATTGTTAAAACAAAGCTTATCAACCGTTTCAAAGACAACGTAAAGAGTACTTTGTCTAAATGTAAGGAAACTAACCAGGGAAAACGAAGAACATATGCCCTTTTTAAAACATCTTTTAATAAAGAAAAATATTTGTCACTAATAAAAGATGTTGAAGTTCGAAAATGTTTTATGTCTTTTCGGATCAGTTCACATAGATTAGAAATAGAAAGAGGCAGATACAAAAACAAAGATGTCATTGATAGAGTATGTACATTATGTAATACCGGAGCTGTAGAAGATGAGAAGCATTTTGTTTTTTATTGCAGTTTATACAGTTCTCTTCGACAGCAATTTTTAGCTTCCGTTAACAAAAATTGCAAAAACTTTTCTAAATTGACACAGGATGACAAATTCATTTGGCTTTTGAATAATGAATCGGAAGATATGATAGTTTTGTTCTCAACGTATGTTTATGACTGCTTTAAACTTAGAAATACGTCGTAAATATTTCAACATAAAAGTTCTCTTACAGTATTCAAACACTATTATGTATTTATACATTGTTTAGTTTCATACACACACATCCCCAAAGGTTTTGTTCTATGGTGGTATATCAGTCTTTGGTGTCTTTTATGGATGGAGTAAGTTAATTGTATCAATTCCTGATCTTTGTTTTACTTCTACTTTATCAATAAACTGGTATACTGTTGTTTGCACCATTTTAATATGTTTGAGCAGTGGTGTTCATTATGGTGCTATTACGTTGAATTGTTTCTTTTTTGATATATGGACCGCGGCATTGGAAGAGGTGTCGTTCAAACAATGTGTACCGTTGGTCGGTGTTTCAGGGAATAGGAAAAGCCTTTTACTGAAACTTGACTTTTATTATTCTGAATGTACCCCTTGGCCTACGGCTTATCAGGGCAAGCAGGAAAGGGTTCTGGTGAGAATGTTCATATTTCCAGGTTTAGCTGAGTCTTTTGTGTTTGCATAAGTCATAACGACTCTTCTTCGAGTGACGCGACTCATATTATGATCAATGTATTTTATTATGTTCATTGTTATAAATGCCAGAGATGGCCCATGATTGGGTTAATAAAAGTATTCTATTCTATTCCCTCTTTAATTGCACACCAGTGGGCTAGGCCTCAGATTCTATGACGGTTCCAACATAAAGGCTTATTGAGAATTAGAGGGATCTAATTCAAGGTAATGTTGTTAGGTGCCGGATGCTCTGTCTCTGGTCGGGCCCATCGGAGTCTAACTGTTGGTTTTCTTTTGCTCCAGCATTTCAGTGGTTTCTTGCTGTTGAATCCTCACCGTTGTTTTATCTCTATGGTTGTTTGATTATTTGTGTTCAAGGAGATGTTGCACTGATGAGTTAGGAGGCCGTCATGCAGACTGAACATATTATTTGTCTAAATCGCGACGGAAGTAAGGGCGAGGATTGTGACCACGTAAAATCGATTTAAGCCCCCACCCCAGTGGAATTCGTTTCCGCTGACCATTCCAAGGCGGTTCTTCTGTCGCGGTTTATTTTTGTTATGGTTTGTATTTGGGTGTTTGTGTCGCTTATGTTATTTATTTTGGATAGCCTATCGACCATTTTGTGGGAAAGTAAATGTCCTTTTGGTCTTCCGCTGTTGGTGTTTCCATTAGGATCTGTTGTTTCATGTTTGTGTATCTTTCCCTTTGGTGTCTCTGATGTGAGCTGTGGGCTGATTGTATCGATCCCTGATCATTGCCTCCACTTCTATTTTAGATAAACTAAAATATTAAAATCCAGAAGTTTTCGTGCATTTAGTCGGTCTACGTATGAGAAAGCCCGCACAGTGTAAGATTGAGACTCAGAGGTATGCATTTTAGGATACCTCTGTGTTTGGATTGTAAAAAGTTTTAAGGACTCATCCAGAGATGATTTTTTTTTGTGCTAAATTCTAAATTTAGCCATCCACCCAAATGAGGTAATGGCCAGATATGACCGACTCAGTATGAGAAGGGTGTCGGGACAACTCGGCACATAGCAAGGAAAATGCACTCGTTAAAAATGGAAAACTACGCACATATTAACGTTTTAAACCCTCTTTCAAAAGAGAAATATATTTAGATACAATCAAGAACGTTAAAATACGTAAATGTTTTGCGCAATTTCGATTAAGTGCGCATCAATTAGCCATAGAAAGAGGAAGGTATAAAATGTAAAAGCAAAAGATCGGTTATGTAAATATTGTCAAGCAAATGAAGTTGAAGACGAGGTTCATTTTTCAATGAAATGTCCACTTTACATAAAACAACGAGAAAATTTATTTTCATGTGTTTCACTGTAATGTAAATGCTTTATGGATTTATCACCTGAGAATAAGTTTGTTTGGCTAATGACAAATGAAGATACCGATATCATTGAAAAACTTGCTACCTACTTATATAAATGTTTTGAAGCCAGAAATCATAACTTCTGTTCCAGTAACCAGTGATGTCACTAGCGTGCGTTCAGAGTTATGTGTTGTTGTTAAAGGACCATCATCGTCATCGAAATCATCATCATCTTCATCATCATCATCATCATCATCATCATCATCATAATCATCGACATCATCATCTTGTCTGAAGTCCTCGGAGGTAAGGATGACTGTTGTTTTAATGTTATTGTTTGTATTACACATATGTGTTGTTGTATGCCCTACATGGGCCCATATGGCAAATAAACATATTCATTCTATTCTTTTCTATTCTAGCAAACTCGGCACATAGCCAACTCGGCACATAACCAACTCGGCCCCTACAAACTCGGCACATAGCAAACTCGGCCCACAATAGTTATAATGGTTATTCAGCTGTACAGAAATACTTTATTTGCCTGTTTTATTATTATTGTTTTATAATAATTATATGTATGCTTATTAAATAAAAAAAGTTTCTAGTTTGTTTTTTTTTGCTTTGTTTTTTTTTTTCATTTAAAAAAAAAATCATTTAAATCGATCAATAAGCTCTGGATATGACTTAATTGCTACACTAATTATCTGATTAATCAGGCGATGACTAAAGCTGTGAATATGATATGTGGGACTCATTGCCACCCATGATTGCCCAGCCGAGTTGATGAGCGTATTGTCAAACAAGAGATTGCCCAGCCGAGTTGATAGACGTCTTGTCAAACGATATTTTTCCTTGTTTTCAGTAAAAATAGGTTGTGGGTGCTTGTTAGAACCACCTCATTGGGGCGGTTCTAACGAGTACCCACAACCTATGTCTTTTTTTTTTTTTTTTTTTTTTTTTAAGATTTATTCGCTGGTAAATTTAAGAAACAACTTAAATATTTGAAACTTAAAAATAGTTGAAATTTTATTGTAAAAAAATCTTCATATTTTGTTTTTTAATAAAGATCTACTCCATTAAATATTGATGTTTGGTCCCTATTTAGTTGGTCCCTATTTCACAGGTAACTTTAATTTGATTATTTGTTTAGTTATGCAATTATCATAACCAAGTGAACAATAGATAATTGACCCAAACAGCTAATTATGTGCCGAGTTTGTATAGGCCGAGTTTGTCATGTGCCGAGTTTGTTATGTGCCGAGTTTGTCATGTGCCGAGTTTGCTATGTGCCGAGTTGTCCCACAACCATGAGAAGATAGATATGATTTTTCGACGCTTTTCACTACGGGGACTACGTGCAACCAAGGGTCAGTACTTCTTGCGGATAACACTATTCACAGGTTCACAAGTGAAGAAACCTGTGGGATAAATACCATGTTAATTTCTTAGTATATATATATCGGCTCGCTGTGAATGTCCGGGACCCACCGTGGCAGGGAACACGAAGCCCTTAACTTCCCTTACAGGTGGTCCTGGTTTGGACGTGGTACCGTTTGTCGGCGGTCTACAGTATTTCTGATTGCCTGATAAAATTACTCTCCCTTGGCGGAAGTTGCAGGTGGCAGCAGTGAGAAATTTCCAATGATGTCTGCTTCCACAAAAACAAACTGATGGTTAATGGTTTTTCCCTAAATATCTTATATAAAACGGTACTAAAGCACAAGGGTTTCGAGACATGTTCTTAATTTTAGTTGGGGCTTTTACCAGGAAACATCTAAAAGGTCCTAAGTCTCTGTTTCCTTAGTTTTCCCGATTTGCAGAAACCTTATGGTCGGATTTGATTGAAAACTGGTCGATAAACAGATCAATCATGAATCAGCTGCCTGAATTAGAAGATACAATCATGGCTAAATTCGGACTAGGCTATGAGAAAGTCAGAAGCAACTTTGTGCAATAAGATGAGAAAATATCTTCAAGCATGCCCCACTTTTATATGGTCGGGTATAATATCGTAGGAGGCCCAGAAATGGTGACCGACCTGTTTTGGTGTCACTTAGTTCCCGCATGTTATTTTCTTAGTAAAGAGTTCTCTGTGACGTCATCACATCCAGTTGTTAAAAGTATAAATAAATAAAGACCTGTCACTGCTGTCAACAAGATCCAAAAATTCTGTTCAAAGACGTCTGTTCAAAATAAATTTACAGTTGGGTCTGGTAACATTTCACGGCCGTTTATTTTGCGCACCCTGCATCAAAGACAGGATTTTCATGGGGGGGGGGGAGTCACGAGGCTGGACGGTCTTAATTATTAGTAATAAAAATGCGCAAAACGAATGATTGAATGCGGAAAATGCATGAATGAACTCTAAAATATACTTATCTACTCATTTAAAGTGTAATTCGATCCATTTTCTGTGACGGTCAACTAAGATATGCCTGTAATATTAAACTATTTACAATGTGTTTATATGGAACCAGGGACTTTTTGCCAACCACGAAAGATCGTTATCTAGAGGAAAAGTAATTTTGCGCATGCGCAATTACATGTAAACAAGGTCACGTGTCAAAACATTGGCTCCGTCTATAGGGGCCATATAACTGAAAAGGATTATAGGTTATAACTGACTGTAAAAATCAGCTGCTTTCCATAATTATATTTATCAAACAAATACCTTAAAAAATCGGACATAAATTATGCTTCATATAAAACAAAGATTTATTTATTTATTAACATTTAAATAGAAAAAAATCTAGTTTTGTGTTGTAGAAAATAAAATAGCATACATGACTGAAGTCAGAAAATGATTTTATCTGAATGTCAATTTTGGTTTTGAAGAAATGTAATGTGTGTTTCCATATTTATTTCTCTGTACACATTAACCTCTCTGCAACGAACATGATTCCCTGTAAAAAGATTTTGGAATATAACACAGTTCTAACACATATCCCAAAAATTGTAAGAACCGCCTCATTGAACATTTGTATGTGTAAAATGCTAGTCCTAGTACTCATTAGAAATAGACCAAGTACCAACACTGTATAGTATATTGTGGGGGCTCATTTGAATTGCCTCATTGAGGCCATACAAATGGATACCCTCACTTGATAGTATATTGCAGGGATACAGAAAAACAGGCACCCAAGACCCCTAAGTTTTGGCCTGGGCGCCTAAGTTGCAAATAAAAATGCCTATTAACTTACTGTAAAATTTGGATTTAAGACAGTCTGGGTGCCTAAAGCAAAATTCTTAGTCTGTATCCCTGTATTGTGGGTGCTCATTAGAACTGCCTGATTGAGACAATTCTAACGAGCACCCAAAATCTATATTTTATTTAAAAAAAAGCTGAAATGAGATTAGAATGAGATAAGTCTGGACATCTGATTCATTCATTCAGTCATTCCATCATTTGTTTTGCTGTGTCAGTTTTATTTTATTATCCCCATGCTTTTTAGCTCACCGTCACGTAGTGACGAGGTGAGCTTTTGGGATCACTTTTTGTCCGTCGTGCGTCAGTGCGTCCGTGCGTAAACAATTTCTTCAAACGACATCTCCTCCTAAACCACTGATCGGATTTTGACCAAACTTCACAGGAATGATCCTTAGGTGGTCCCCTTTCAAAGTTGTTCAAATGGTTCCGGTCCATTGCACATCTAGGTCACAGGAGCCAAAAATAGATTTTTTTCACCAAAAACTTAAAAAATCTTCTTCTCTGAAACCACAAGGCCCAGGTCTTTGATATTTGGTATGAAGCTTCATCTAGTGGACCCCTACCAAGATTGTTCAAATTATAGTGCTGGGGCCAAAAATGCCCCGTGCCTTGGGGCCCTTTGGTTTTACATGGGCTTATACAGGGAAAATCTTTAAAAATCTTCTTCTCTGAAACCACAAGGCCCAGGTCTTTGATATTTGGTATGAAGCTTCATCTAGTGGACCCCTACCAAGATTGTTCAAATTATAGTGCTGGGGCCAAAAATGCCCCCGCCCCGGGGCCCTTTGGTTTTACATAGGCTTATATAGGGAAAATCTTTAAAAATCTTCTTCTCTGAAACCACAAGGCCCAGGACTTTGATATTTGATATGAAGCTTCATCTAGTGGACCCCTACCAAGATTGTTCAAATTTTAGTGCTGGGACAAAAAATGCCCCTGCCACGGGGCCCTTTGGTTTAACATTGGCTTATGTAGAGAAAATCTTTAAAAATCTTCTTCTCTGAAACCACAAGGCCCAGGTCTTTGATATTTGGTATGAAGCTTCATCTAGTGGACCCCTACCAAGATTGTTCAAATTATAGTGCTGGGGCCATAAATGCCCCCGCCCCGGAGCCCTTTGGTTTTACATAGGCTTATATAGGGAAAATCTTTAAAAATCTTCTTCTCTAAAACCGCAAGGCCCAGGACTTTGATATTTGGTATGAAGCTTCATCTAGTGGACCCCTACCAAGATTGTTCAAATTATAGTGCTGGGACAAAAAATGCCCCCACCACGGGGCCCTTTGGTTTTACATGGGCTTATATAGGGAAAATCTTTAAAAATCTTCTTCTCTGAAACCACAAGGCCCAGGTCTTTGATATTTGGTATGAAGCTTCATCTAGTGGACCCCTACCAAGATTGTTCAAATCATAGTGCTGGGGCCAAAAATGCCCCCGCCCTGGGGCCCTTTGGTTTTACATAGGCTTATATAGGGAAAATCTTTAAAAATCTTCTTCTCTGAAACCACAAGGCCCAGGACTTTGATATTTGGTATGAAGCTTCATCTAGTGGACCCCTACCAAGATTGTTCAAATTTTAGTGCTGGGACAAAAATGCCCCCACCACAGGGCCCTTTGGTTTTACATTGGCTTATATAGGGAAAATCTTTAAAAATCTTCTTCTCTGAAACCACAAGGCCCAGGTCTTTGATATTTGGTATGAAGCTTCATCTAGTGGACCCCTACCAAGATTGTTCAAATTATAGTGCTGGGGCCAAAGATACCCCCACCCTGGGGCCCTTTGGTTTTACATAGGCTTATATAGGGAAAATCTTTAAAAATCTTCTTCTCTGAAACCGCAAGGCCCAGGTCTTTGATATTTGGTATGTAGCTTCATCTAGTTGACCCCTACCAAGATTGTTCAAATTATAGTGCTGGGGCCAAAAATGCCCCCGCCCCGGGGCCCTTTGGTTTTACATAGGCTTATATACGGAAAATCTTTAAAATTCTTCTTCTCTGAAACCACAAGGCCCAGGACTTTGATATTTGGTATGAAGCTTCATCTAGTGGACCCCTACCAAGATTGTTCAAATTATAGTGCTGGGGCAAAAAATGCCCCTGTCCCAGGGCCCTTTGTTTTTACATTGGCTTATATAGGCAAAATCTTTAAAAATCTTCTTCTCTGAAACCGCTAGGCCCAGGTCTTTGATATTTGATGTGTAGCTTCATCTAGTGGACCTTTGCCAAGATTGTTCAAATTATAGTCTTTGTTGATGTTTGGTATGAAGCTTCACCTTTAAGACCTCCCTCAACATTATGCACATTAAAGCCCTGGGGCCAATAATGGCCCTCTCTGGGGCCGACTTGTTACACTATGGATCAGGTGAGCGATCCAGGGCCATCATGGCCCTCTTGTTAAAAAAGCGTTCAGGGATATTGTGAATACCTCCGTCCGTTTGTTCGTCCGTCACGCTATCTCCTCCTTAACCACTGGCCGCAGTGCAACCATATTTGCTACATGACTTCCTTACATGATGAGGGCGTGCGAGAGGGACGTTATAGTTTGCTCTGCCCAAAGGGGCCATCTCAAGGGGTCAAAAGGTCACGTCTGCTATAAAAGTCACACTATTGCCCTAGCGCCTACATTTCTCCACCGATTTCAATATAACTTCACACAAATGTTCCTTATGACAATATCTCAAGCGAGTTTTACTTTCAAGGTTGTGGCCTCAAGCAGTGTTGCGCCGAGAGGGGGCCATGGGGCCATTTGCCTACCTAAAGTCATTGATGGCCCTTTCAACATAAAACATGGGGCCCGGATGACCCTCAGAAATCAACAACGTTGCTTATATTTTATTTACTGAAGCCCCTTTAAAATATAAAATGACCCTTTGGAAAATGTCATAAGGGCCATTGGTGTCCCCCAAGCAATCGAGCCTAGGCACAACACTGCTCAAGGTCAAGGTCACTGTGGCTATTTTTAGAAAAACTTTGTCATTGCTCTAGCGCCTGTATTTGTCCACCGATTTCAATATAACTTCACACAAATGTTCTTATGAAAATATCTCGAGCATGTTTGACTGTCAAGGTCATGGCCTTAAGGTCAAGGTCATGGCCTTAAGGTCAAGGTCACTGTGGCTATTTTAAAAAAAACTTCGTAATCGCTCTAGCGCCTACATTTCTTGACCAATTTCAATATAATTTCACACAAATGTTCCTTTTGACAATATCTCGAGTGTGTTTGACTTTCAAGATCAAGGTCACTGGCTATTTTTAGAAAAGCTTTGTCATTGCTCTAGCGCCTACATTTCTTGTCTGATTTCAATATAACTTCACACACTGTTCCTTTTGACAATATCTTGAGTGTGTTTGACTTCAAAGTTAAGGTCACTGTGGCTATTTTTAGAAAAAAAATTTTGTAATCACTCTAGCACCTACATTTCTTGACCAATTTCAATATAATTTCACACAAATGTTCCTTTTGACAATATCTCGAGTGTGTTTGACTTTCAAGGTCTAGGTCACTGTGGCTATTTTTAGAAAAGCTTTTTCATTGCTCTAGCACCTACATTTCTTGTCCTATTTCAATATAACTTCACACAAATGTTCCTTATGACAATATCTTGAGTGAGTTCGACTTTCAAGGTCAAGGTCACTGTGCCTATTTTTAGCTCACCGTCACGTAGTGACGAGGTGAGCTTTTGGGACCACTTTTTGTCCGTCGGGTGTGCGTCCGTCCGTGCATGCGTGCGTAAAACAATTTCTTCAAACGACATCTCCTCCGAAACCACTGATCGGATTTTGACCAAACTTCACAGGAATGATCCTTAGGTGGTCCCCTTTCAAAGTTGTTCAAATGGTTCTGGTCCGTTGCACATCTAGGTCACAGGAGCCAAAAATAGATTTTTTTCACTAGAAACTTAAAAAATCTTCTTCTCTGAAACCACAAGGCCCAGGTCTTTGATATTTGGTATGAAGCTTCATCTAGTGGACCCCTACCAAGATTGTTCAAATTATAGTGCTGGGGTCAAAAATGCCCCCGCCCCAGGGCCCTTTGGTTTTACATAGGCTTATATAGGGAAAATCTTTAAAAATCTTCTTCTCTAAAACCACAAGGCCCAGGACTTTGATATTTGGTATGAAGCTTCATCTAGTGGACCCCTACCAAGATTGTTCAAATTATAGTGCTGGGACAAAAAATGCCCCCTGCCACAGGGCCCTTTGGTTTTACATAGGCTTATATAGGGAAAATCTTTAAAAATCTTCTCTGAAACCACAAGGCCCAGGACTTTGAAATTTGGTATGAAGCTTCATCTAATGGACCTCTACCAAGATTGTTCAAATTATAGCCCTGGGGCCACAATGCCCCCACCCCGGAGCCCTTTGGTTTTACATAGATTAATATAGCCCCGGGGCCATTTGGTTTTGCATAGGCTTATGTAGGGAATATCTTTAAAAAAAATCTTCTCTGAAACCGCAAGGCCCAGGTCTTTGATATTTGATGTGTAGCTTCATCTAGTGGACCTTTGCCAAGATTGTTCAAATTATAGTCTTTGTTGATGTTTGGTATGAAGCTTCACCTTTAAGACCTCCCTCAACATTATGCACATTAAAGCCCTGGGGCCAATAATGGCCCTCTCTGTGGCCCACTTGTTACACTATGGATCAGGTGAGCGATCCAGGGCCATCATGGCTCTCTTGTTAGAAAAACTCATTGCTCTAGCGCCAACATTTCTTGGTTGATTTCAATATAACTTCACACAAATGTTCCTTATGACAATATCTTAAGCGAGTTAGACTTTCAAGGTCAAGGTCACTGTGCCTAATTTTAGAAAAAATTTGTCATCGCTCTAGCGCCTACATTTCTTGATTGATTTCAATATAACTTCACACAAATGTTCCTTATGACAATATCTTGAGAGAGTTGACTTTCAAGGTCATGACCTCATGGCCAAGGTCACTGCTGCTTTTTTTAAAAACACTTTGTCATAGCTCTAGTGACTACATTTATTGATGGATTTTTATTATCCCCACACTTTTAAAGAAAGCGTTGGCGGATATTGTGAATGCCTCCGGCTGTCCATCTGTCCTTCCGTCACGCTATCTCCTCCTTAACCACTGGCCGGAATACAACCATATTTGCTACATGACTTCCTTACATGGTGAGGGTGTGCAAGAGGGACGTTATAGTTGGCTCCGCCCAAAGGGGGCACCTCAAGGGGTCAAAAGGTCACGTCTGCTATGTGGCAAAAGCGTGGGTATTTGCGATGGCTTGCCATCGACTGCTCGCTCTAGTTTATTTTACTGATACTGCCTGGGTATAATTCATTTTACTTTTTATTTTTCTTCTTCTATAAGAAGAAAAACAAGAAGAAAAATGGAAAAATCTTTCTATTATATCAAATTAAAAAGCAATTCTTTCATTCAAACATTTTTATTTATTTATGTACTTATTTATTTATCAGAAGAAGCTGTTTCCAATAGTGTCAACTAATAACTTTTCAACAAATTTGAAGCTTTAATTATTTTGGTATATTAGAACTAAATATGCTATGATTAACCTTTATGAAATATCCATTTCTTATTTGGAGTATAATCACAGAATAGGGTGAACGTCTTTTCCAATAAAACACCAGGGTCAGGCCCAGGGTTAGGAATTAGGTCACTCTCGGTATTAAGTTTTTCAACAATTTTTAGCTCACCTGTCACGTAGTGACGAGGTGAGCTTTTTGGATCACTTTTTGTCCGTCGTGTGTGCGCAAACTTTTTCTTCAAATGACATCTACTCCTAAACCACTGATCGGATTTTTACCAAACTTCACAGGAATGATCCTTAGGTGGTCCCCTTTCAAAGTTGTTCAAATGGTTCCTTTCCATTGCACATCTAGGTCACAGGAGCTAAAAATAGATTTTTTAAACGAAAACTTTAAAAATCTTCTTCTATGAAATCGCAAGGCCCAGATCTTTGATATTTGGTGTGAAGCTTCATCTAGTGGACCTCTTTCAAGATTGTTCAAATTATAGCCCTGGGGCCAAAAATGCCCCCGCCCTGGGGGCCTTTGGTTTTACATAGGCTTATGTAGGGAAAATCTTAAAAAATCTTCTCTGAAACCACAAGGCCCAGGTCTTTAATATTTGGTGTGAAGCTTTACCTGGTGGACCTCTACCAGAATTATAGAAATTATGGCCTTGGGGCCAAAAATGCCCCCGCCCCGGGTGTGTTTGGTTTTACATAGGCTTATATAGGGAAAATCTTTAAAAATTTTCTTCTCTGAAACCGCATGGCCCAGATCTTTGATATTTGGTGTGAAGCTTCATCTAGTGGACCTCTTTCAAGATTGTTCAAATTATAGCCCTTGGGCCAAGAATGCCCCCACCCTGGGGGCCTTTGGTTTTACATAGGCTTATAGATGGAAAATCTTTAAAAAATTTTCTTGTCTGAAACCAGAAGGCCCAGGTCTTTGATATTTGGTATGAAGCTTCATCTAATGGACCATTACCAAGTTTGTTCAAATTATAGCCCTTGGGCCTAGAATGTACTAGAGACACTAATTCTCAGCTGAGCGATTCAGGGCCCTCTTGTTTTTTAACCCATTGCATGCAGGAAACCCCTAAAGGGTTGCCTTTGCAAACAGTGCAGGCCAAGATCAGACACCACAGAATATGAAGTCTGATTATTTGCTAACAGAATTTTCAGTCAAATATAGTCCTTCCTTCCGTCTGTCACCTTGTGAATGCAATTACTTTTTTAGTTCGCATGTACAAAGTACATGGAGAGCTATTGTTGTCACCTTGGTCATCCGCGTGAGTCTTTGCATGTGCGTTCCCGTCACACTGTGTTTCAAATGCTTATGTCTCAACAGTCACTCATCACAGAGCACTCATATTTAGAATTTAATTACCTTGGAGGGTCTTCTGATGTTCAAAGAGAACAGATCCCTGGGTTCAGGCGAGGGGTCAAAATCTAGAACACCTATGTAATACTGTTAAAGATTTTGAAATGCTTACGAGGGATTTTCGAAAAGAATTGCTTATTTCTATCTGGACACTCCCAGTGGCTAGAAATGCAAAGTTTCAGCCGATGTATCCATTTCTTGAAGGCATCATGGTTCGCTGATTTGGGCACAGTAATAAGGTACTAATGAATGGCAGATCCAAGTGCCTGTCGGGACTGGTATTTCTGCCCAGCAAGGAATGATTTCAATTTCGGAAACAAAAAGAAATCAAATGGGGCAAGGTCTGAGGAATACGGGGGGTGAGGCCAAACAGTTACTTTTTCTTTCTTCAAAAACCCCGTACTATTGCGGAGGTATGAGTGGTTGCATTGTCATGTAGAAGACAGACATGTTTAAAACCAGTGCCAGGGCGTCGTTTCTGATAAAACTTGTTCAATTTCTTCAGTTCTACGTCTTTGTGGTACATGTACTTTCTGGTGATGCTTTTGCTTTTTTTCACCGGCACTTTTATTGCGACTCCTTCACCAGAGAAGAAGATTGCATACAAAACCTTCTTTGTCCTCAAATAAATTGGCAAATTATTGGGCGTTTGCTGTGTTTAGTGGTCCAGATCTTATTGCTAACCTTTCTGACGGACTCAAAATAATGGACCTAGGTTTCATCACCTGTGACGACATTGGCAAACTGCTTTATCATATTTTTTAAACATTTGAAGCAGCTTTTTGGCCACTTTAAGTTTAACTCGTTGCCTTTTTTTGCTCGTCAGTATTGATGATAGATAAAGGTCCATTGTTCCATTCAGCAATACCCAGCCCTGCCCATGACCTCAAGGCTAAGGTCACAGACTTAGAAATTTGTAATGTTAAAGTTTTTACCAGCTCATATTTTCCAAACCATATGATGGATTGGGTTCAGATTTGGTATGATGATAGTTTTGTTTGTCCAAAGGTTTGGTTATGATCTCAAGGACACTTTTCCAGGTGAGCTATGCCGTCCGATGACAGCTGTTGTTGCAGCATGGTTTTTGGGATGAGGTGGGCCCCTGGGTGAGGGCATCTGTGTCATATTAATACATTTCTAGCTACATTCTGCATAATGATGGCAGCTTTTGTTCTTCAGAGCATTTGAACCAAAATATGAACTACCAGCATACCTTTGTCCTGAACCTAATACATTTGCACATACCTTCTTATTGGATTGAATGTTTATCAACTGACCCAAAGTTGTTACCTACAGGCGCTTCCCACCTGCTATTGTCCATGTAAATATTGCTGACCTTGTACAAAATCCAGGTAACGGTTATTTATAGCAGTGCTTGTCTTCTTGTAATGTCAGAGCATAAAGAGTAAACTCTGGATTGGGCATGTGTGGACATTGGCAAACAATGTAGATCCAAATCAGATGCCACAGAATGTAATGTGGTATCTGGTCAGTTTCTGCACTGTTAGCTTTATGTACAGGAATTTAACTCTTATCCTGCTGTTCACGACAGCCCCTATCTTTGGAAACAGTGTAGATCCAGATCAGATGGCTTCTGCCATCTGATCAGGATCTACACTGTTTGACATTCAGTTTATGGATTTGAAAGAATAAATTGCATCATGTAATCTGATTGGTTCTAAGTCTGAAATGGGTGTGGCTAAACTGAATATTCAGCAAGAGAAGGGTTAAAACAAAACAGGCCCATTTTCAGAATTTACAAGGGCTAGCTAATCAGAGCTGATATTATAATTGATTATCAGGCCTGTCATTGTGATCAATATTCAATTAGTAATCAATGAAGATTTGATCATAATTTTACCTTTCTGGCTTTGACTCTTACCATACATTATACATTATCCTATAATATTAGGACAGTCCTGAGCAAACAGTGAAGACCCTGATGGTATGTTGCAGAATCCCTGATGATATGCCGCATTGTGTCTGCACTGTTTGCCACTCATCTAGCTATTTTGGACACAACATTGGGTAGTAAATTATATTCTTATCAAATAATTGATAATAATCAATTCAGTAATGATGATCATTTAAGTAGAATTTATTGATTGATTAATATATTATCCGATTAATCATGTCACACCCAAACACAATAAATATGTTCTATAAAAGGATTATCCTTTGGAAGCAAGGAATACACCACAGAACTGTAAAATATAAAGTGTACATGTTTTCTGGGCCAGACTAGCTGGTTTCGACCAATTAGGCCTCATCAGTGACCCTCAAATATATTTAAAATTTCACAATGGAATCAATGATCCCAAAGGACAAGAAAATATAAACTACACTATGATGTAGGGCAAGGAGACTTTTTACGGCTGCCACACATTACAGTGCAACCTCGTTATAACGCGCCTATCGGGGTGCACATATCGGGACCGCGTTATAAGTGAGGCACATTATAGCATCTGACTTGCCGAGGCGTTTCCTACGATGTCTAGTGGGTGGGAAACCGACGTTATTAAAAGCCATGCGGGGATTTTTTGATAGACGAGTATTAATTTCATGAATTATCTATATTAATTAAAGAAGCATCAACAGTATCAGTTTATCTATTTTATCCGTTTGGTTCGACTGCCCTGTAATAATTACAAACAAAATGACAAATAAAAGTCTCTTTTCCGTGTCTCAAGCCGCCATTTGGTTTTTACCCGGTGCATGCGGTGAGGAAGTAAATACGGGTATACACAAAAATGTCCGGCAGCTAAGTCAGCCGCGTTTTTGCATAATTTCTCGAATGGATAAAGCTGATTTTTTTTCCACATGTAAAGTTATGGTTTGGATTTTTCTAAAAAGAAAAGAATTTGCTCCCAGGGAGCAAATTCTTTCTTGATGTTTGACCGTTAGCGAATCATGATTCTGATTGGATAAACGGTCATAATTATTCATTTGACCCGGTACGTCAAACAATACCGCTGTTAAGATGGGTTGAACCATTTTCACTGCCGGTAACAGAGAATACTTTTGTGTGTGTGTGATCCACCGCCACACAACCCAACTAAGAAACGATCATTTTCATAATCTAGTTTTAGATATACACGCTCTTGTCTTGTGAAAATATTAATCAGTGATGAAAAAATATAAACATGATGTGTTAGCATCACTGTTCAAATGGATTATTCTAATATCACATTGTAAACCCACACCTCGGGGGCCTTATCGATAAGTAATCAACACCATGACAAGGTGTGAAGATTAAGGTCTGTCGTTAATAATGTCTCAGCTGTTCCCGACACAATTGGCGAATAATCCCTCAATCATAAAATTTAATCCTCAGTTTGTGTAAACAAATCAGGAGGAACTCAAGGTGCCTTCCTCTGCCCATTGTTGTTAATTGTTTAGCTAATGAGAAAACATTTTTTACCAATTCTAAACAAACTTTTATGACAAATACACCCCAAGTGAATAAAAGAATGACACAAAACACGTGTATTGCTTTCTTGAACTCGATGATATCATTTAGCGGTCGCGTGCAGAAAACAATGGCAGGCAGATCAAAATGTGAAAGTCGGCATATCTCAAGTACTTATGAATCTGTTAAGGATAATTTCCCGACTTGTTTCGCCCATTAAACAGGGGGTAAGCAATTTTAATTGGTTTGTTTGTTCCATTCAAAAGACAGATGTCACATTAATATTACAAAAGACCGATTTATGACTGTAAACGATAACAACAACAATAAGGGAGACACACTCAATTTTATTTATTCATGACTTTAATTTGATTTTACGTTTCTGTAAACTGAAACCTGAAAAAGAAAATAGAATTCTTCAGTCAACCAAGTGGGTGGGGAAAATTTGGGAGGCATGAAAACACTGCGTTATAAGCGAATCCGCGTAGAAACGGGTCGAGTACTAACGTGACTGACCTGTATTGCTGTCAGTGCTTTGATTTTTTTACTCTTGCAGGACCCAACCTTCAATGTTGGATGAGACGGGAGAAACTCAGGTGGTAGCACAGAATGTCCGATCCAGAGAATGATGTGACTTCTGCAGAGAAAGAAAACAGTAGCTGTGATCCAGGACTGGAAGAAGGAGCCTGCGGGGGTGTACAGGGGCTTAGACCTAGCACCCCATTCAGTGAAGGTGATAATCTTAGCATGGAGGTGGGATTCAGCGAAGGAAGCTCCCATCACGCCAGTGATATCTCATCCGTATCATACCAAAATTTGTTGGATGACGACGTGTCTACACAGAATTTGTCACGACGTGGCAGTGAAGAAAGTGTAGATTCTTACCTTCCTGATTATGGTGATGAGATGAGAGGGGATGGTGCTTTAGAAAGTGGTTCCCAACATATTTCTGATTATAGTGATAGAATATCTGACAGAATCTCAATGCCGGCTCATATGAGTGGTGATCAGATCCATATAGCAACTGACGACTACAGTTTAGGCCATAAAAAGACATCACATAGTGTTACAAGTGATCCAGGTCCAGATATAAGAATAGATCACAAAAGAATGTCTAGTCTACCACCGAATAGTGATTCCCTATCTGTACAAGACAGTTTTAGAAAGCATGAACTGGTTGTGACTTTAAGAGAGCAACAGAGAAGTAAATCCTTACCACCTACAGAACCCAAGGAGGAAATCACCAAGAAAAGAAACAGCTTAGAAATCCGCAATAACATTCCAGTTTATGGGGAGGTGAAAAATTATGAAAAGGATATAGACCGTCTTATTTATAGTAATCAGGGTGCTAAGCCTAAAATTAAGAAACAGTCTCCAGGGTTAGCATGCAGGGTAGAAGATACAAGTGTGTCAGAACAAATTCAAATTGGTGATCAGGAGGTGGATAAAGCAACTAAAATTATAAGTGATCTAATACAAGTCTCTAAAGCTAATTCTGTTGCATTAAATGCTCAGTGCAAGAAACTTAATCAGGAAATGGAAAAACAAACTGCACTGATTAATGGAGACCATAAAACAATAGATGACAGTCAGTCTATAGTTCACCCTCCCAAAAATACTGATGTTGAAAATGAATATGAGTATGTCAAGTATTCACGAATACAAGAAGGAAATTCTTATGTAGGAAAAAGATTAGCATATTCTAGTTCAGAAAATGAAGATAAAAAGCAGAATATTGAAAATGGTACTAACAGTAATCTCATAGACAGTTCCAGAGAAGGGACTCCAGAAAAATTTTCTAGTCAAAACCTTACAAATTCTGATAGTTTACAAGGTAATTTAAGTGAAGATATGTTGACAGAAATACCATTAAATGGTCCAGATAGTTCTAATATTCTTGATGATAGTAAATTATTCACCCTGTCACCAGAGAACACAGAATGTGATAGTGTAGAAATTGAGAGTGTAACATCTGAGGGTGATAAGTCTCCAGTTGGTATGCCAATAGTTGAAGATGGTTTATCCAGCAGTCAGACTAGTGATGTGGAAGAGAACACAAATAACAATGTGACAAGCAGTGCTCACAGCACACCAAGAAAGCAGTTGCAGCAGAAACAGCAACAAGAAATAGAGAGGAAATTATATGGTGTTGAATGTGCTTCCATGAAGCCAAGAGAAATGGATGCAGAAGCTATTATTGACGATCTCAAGTTAAAACGAGAGGCTTTAGATAATGCGATACTTGATATTAAGTCTGCCATACAGAAGAGTAAAGGAGTAGCCCTAGAGGCACCTTACAAAGAGGATGAGGAGGCTGGTGACCCAGTGTGGATTAAACGGTGAGTTTTGTACAATGTCTGCCTAAATTATTCCACATCACATGACATGGACCAGGAGGTCGCAGGTTTGGAACATCGTCCGGTCTAGCAACATTCTTTTGTGGAGATTGATCATGAAAAAATTTAATGCCCCCGCCAGTTGAAGAATGGTGTTCATCCATCCTCGTCCCTGTCTTTGTCTCCATCTGTGTCTTTGTCTGAGATGACATTAGCAATTTGTGTAAAAATTTTCATAATGGTGCTGCCAGGTAGGGGCATCTGTGTCCTTTGGACACAGTAGTTTACTAACTATTTTCCGCTGATTGAAACACGGCAGTTGTTTGTTACTGGTGAAATAATAGGCACTGTACTGGTTAATGGTTATCTTCATAGAAGTCTTCTAAAGTACATGCAAGCCCACTGAGTACTGGTAAAAATGGTAGAAAATGGTAGCAAAATATTTTTCTAGGTTTTAAAAGAAAAAGAATCTCAGCTGGAACTCCAGTGAAACTTCGCTGACTTGAAAAGACTTGCTTACCAAGGCTGAGCAGGGAAAAAGATTAGCACTCGCCCAGTCACCCAATGCGAGTGAAAATTCCGTTGGGCCCCTAAAAAGTTGCAGACGGTCGCCAGCTATCATGCAGACTAAAACTGAGATGAATCTGGCTTTTATACAAAGTACTATCTACCGGTATCTATCTATCTGTCTATCTAATCTATCTATCTATCTATCTATCTATCTATCTATCTATCTATCTAAGGCCTCTGCCCCTGTATTTCCTAAATGATCCCCTTTTACAAGGTCTGTGGGCTCAAGGTTCCCAAAACCCAGAATCCAGGATTGATTTGTTTCTTTGTATTGGGGTATAACAGCCAAGTCAAAACTGTTAAGCTCATTTTTGAGCCGGTCAGTGTACCTATTCAGACTTTGCCTGGGAAACTTTATTCGTAAGCAGTTAAACAGTACAGGGCCAGAAACTGACAACTGCCCTTCTTTAACCAGCAGAAGGAAGAGAATGACCGTAGAAAAGAAATTCTACGATAAATCTCCACGAAAGAATGTTGCCGACCCGGGTAGGAATCCAACCCGCATGCTCCTGATCACTAGTTAGAGGCACATCCAACTGAGCTATCAGGGCCGGGCAATCCAGGATCGAACAATGTTTTTTATTGTTTTTAAAATTTTACTCCTCGGCCCCTAACTTTTTGGCTGGGCCCCAAAGTTTTAAATGTTAGGGGCCCAGCTGGCCCCTGTGAAAAAATGTTAGTCCTTATCCCTGCTGAGCCAAACTAAGTTTGAAGCATAGCAACAGATAAGGTACATATATGTGATAATTGTAAGATAGTTTTCCTTATTTCCGCATATAAACCTATATTGTTGGTATTCATTAGAACCGCCTCAAAGAGGTGGTTCTAATGAATATCCACAACATAGGTTATTTTGGAGAATTGACAAAAACTATCACAAAATACCAACCTTATCTGTTGCTATGGTTTGGAGTCCCTAGTGATTTTTCCTATATATATCTCCAGATAAGTTCTTAGGGATGATTCAGGGAGAGTTTTTTATGCCCCCGCCATTCGAAGAATGGTGGAAAGGGCATATAGCGTTGCCCCTGTCCGTCCGTCCGCACTAACAAATGTATAGTTAGGTGGCTATGTAAATGGACAGAATCAATGTAAGTCAATGGGATTTATTCCGTTAGACACCGAAAATACTTCTTTTCTGCGGCTAAAAGTAGCCACTTAAGTATTGATCCTGCCAAAAATAGCCACATAAGTATACATCCGTGAGAACGTCCATCCGTGCATTCGTTTGTCCATGCGTCCGAAACTTAAACGCAGTCAATAACTTCTTTATTTCTTGATGGATTTTAAAATTACTCGGCAGAAATGTTAACCATCATAAGAGGACGTGTCACATGCAAAACCCAGGTCTGTACCTCCAAGGTCAAAAAAAGTGTCCGAAACTTAAACGCAGTCAATAACTCTCTTATTAGCTCGTCTGTTTTTTGAAAAAAAACTTTCGAGCTATTGTCATCACTCCGGCGTCTTCGTTGTCGTCTGGCGTCGTCCTTAACCGAAAACCTTAACCTTGACCATATTTCCAAAAGTATTTGGCCTACCTTCATGAAACTTCATACACATACTCACCATCACAAGAGCTACATTCCCTACAAGTTTTATAACTCCATCTTGCAATTTGATTGCTCTTGTTTTACTTAGAACTTTGGTTTTCTAAAAGAAACTGCAGACGAGCGTTGGCACCCACATGCGGTGCTCTTGTTTCTGGATGGATTTTGAAATTACTTTGTAGAAATGTTAACCATCATGACAGAATGTGTCACATGCAAAACCCAGGTCCGTACCTCCAAGGTCAAGGTCATACTTAGAGGTCAAAGGTCAAAAAAAGGGTCTGAAACTTAAACGCAACCAAGGTCAAAGTCATACTTAGAGGTCAAAGGTAAAAAAAAGGGTCCGAAACTTAAACGCAGTCAATAACTTTCTTATTTCTGGATGGATTTTGAAATTACTTTGTAGAAATGTTAACCATCATGAGACGATATGTCACCTGCGAAACCCAGGTCCGTACCTCCAAGGTCAAGGTCATACTTAGAGGTCAAAGGTAAAAAAAGGGGGTCCGAAACTTAAATGCAGCCAATAACTTACTTATTTCTGGATGGATTTTGAAATTATTTTGAAGAAATGTTACTGTAACCATCATGAGACAATGTGTCACGTGCAAACCCAGATCCGTACCTCCAAGGTCATACTTAAAGGTCAAATGGCATAAAAATGGTCCAAAACTTAAACACGGTCAATAACTTTCTATGGATGAATAGGAACATAGACATATTTTCAGGCGGGGGCATCCGTGTCCTATGGACGCATTTCTAGTTTTATCTTGAAATCTTGAAAATGTACAGTAGAATTCCGCTATTAAGACTGCATTTGGAATTGTTTAAAAATAGTTTTTAATAGAGCTGACTATCGAGGCCAATTTTGACTATCGTGATAGTATTGCTACTATCACGATACTATCACTATCGCAGCATACTATCATGATACTATCGTGATACTATCGGGTACTGTTATAAATGATTCATAGATGTTAATATCAGTCACATAAAAATGGTTAAGAGTGACAGAACAAGTCAGGAAAATTGCAATGGCCGAAAACTGTACGTTTATTGTGTGTTTCAATATCAGCATTCTTTCCCTCGGGGCTATTCCAGAAAAAAACATCATGGGGAGACGGCTCTTTATATATCCCCACCACCTACAGATGGACCCACCGCCTAAAATAGCTTGCTGCTTCCAGTATATATGCCTGTCAGTGTTGGTTATCATAGCTTTAATACCTATACACATACACCTTTGCAGTGTTTGAGATTTTCTGCTTGTGGAAACTGACATCAGAATCAGAATTGTTGACATGCTGATCGAGTGATCGTTCTTCAATTGTTTGATGTTTGCCGCCTGTACAAAATTAATCTGTTAGGTAACCTGATTAATCATTGCATAGTATTACGTAATCACAGCACGACATTTTAGCACCTCTTTAAGGGCGACATGAATCTAACAAACTGCATTAAAACTTGAACTTACATATTTATACCCGCTTTTTCGAAGAAAAATCGGGTATATTGTTTTCGTACCACAGTTCGATCCGGCGTCAGTCCGTCTGTCTGTCCATCCGTCCGTCCGTCCGTCCGTCCGAGCGCATCCGTGGGCACATGTTGGGTAGACACAAGTTGGGTACTTGCGGTTTATTCCGTTGTTGTCCAAGATAAGTAGCCAGTAGCCTGTTGGGTACTTTGTTGCTTGTTGGGTATTTTTGAATGGGAATTTAACATGGCGGTACCCAACAAGTGTCCATCTGTAAGAACGTCCGTCCGTCCGTCTGTCTGTCTGTCTGTCCGTCACGTTTCTTGTAAATGGATCTCCTCTGCAACCACTGAAGTTACACTTTTGAAACTTTGCATGTGGATAGTACACGGAATGTAGATGGCAGTGGGCAACTTTTTTGTGACCTTGACCTCAACATGACCCCAAGGTCAAAGGTCAAAAATTATGATTTGCCGTATCTCCTAAACTATTGGAGTTACACTTCTGAAACTTTGCTTATTGGATGGTCCTTGGAATATAGAATATGTCAGGCTACTTTTGGTGTGACCTTGACCCCAAGGTCAAAGGTCAAAAGTATGATTTTGCCATATCTTCTAAACTATTAGAGTTACACTTCTGAAACTTTGGTTATTGGATGGCCCTTGGAATACAGAATAAATTTGGATACTTTTGGTGTGACCTTGATCTCAACATGACCCCAAGGTCAAAGGTCAAAAATTGTGATTTGCCATATCTCCTAAACTATTGGAGTTACACTTCTGAAACATTGCTTATTGGATGGTCCTTGGAATATAGAATATGTTGGGCTACTTTTGGTGTGACCTTGACCCCAAGGTCAAAGGTCAAAAAGTATGACTTTGCCATATCTTCTAAACTATTGGAGTTACACTTCTGAAACTTGGTTATTGGATGGCTGTTGGAATATAGAATAAATTGGGATACTTTAGGTGGACCTCAACAAAACCCCAAGGTCAAAGGTCAAAAAGTATGACTTTGCCTTATCTTCTAAACTATAAGAGTTACACTTCTGAAACTTTGGTTATCAGTTAGAACGCTCTTTGCAACTTTTTTAACTTACATGTAGTTTTGTCTAGCTAATACATAGTCATTAGTGTTATTAATAGAAAAAGCGGGTATTTGCGATGGTATACCATCAGATCTAGTTTTTTATTTGAAGTTATCATCAAAAGCTAGACTATCAAAATAGAAGTAAAGCAATGATCAAGTCGATGTTTTTATTTAGCAATATGCAGTGTTTTTGTTACCTGCGAGTCCTGCTTCAGATACTGATAATACTCATTAGCTATCGTGTTTGTCGGATGCAAAAAGAGTCACATATACAACAAGTTAAACTGCATTATACCGTCGTTTATTATACACTTACCTATGTGAATGATTCAGCACACAGCAAAAACAAACATTTCTTCATACAAAAGATCAGCTTGTGCATCTTGCAAATGTCTTCAAAACTGAACAGGAAAATGACGTTTGTCCCAGAAGCCATACTACGGAAGGCTAATACAAACAGCAAACATTTATATATGTCTCCGCAGGCTGATCTGAGCCTTCACATATCGCACCGGTTTCATTGTCATGTTTTCAAAAAGTTGCATGCAACAACCGTGTGAGCAAATGATCATTGACGTTTTGTTATTGAAAAACGCGGGAAAATTTCTGACTGCCTCAACAGCACGTGCAAAAATCACGGCGGGAAATTCATCACCGCGAGAAATTCACCACACAGCAAAAAACCTTGATACACATGTGCGACCAGCGAAGACTCGGATTATCATGCACATATGCTAAGGTTTATCAGTCTGTCCTGATTGCAGCTGCATGGATATCCTAAGCCAAAATACATGTGTCATTACACAACAGTACAGGTATATTTCCAAAGTCTATCCAAGAAACAAAAACTATCGAAACTATCGATAGTTGAATGAACTATCGGTGATAGTTATTGATAGTCCAAAGTACTGTTGCAATTCTAGAGAGAACCCATAGCATACATTTACTTGATAGAAAATCAAAAAGATATTTCTTTGTGCCATAATGATCCTAAGTATTGGGACAGATGGGCTGAAGCAAACAGTCCAGACCCTGAAGGAGCAGTCTGATCTGGGTCTACACTGTTTGCCATTCCGTCAGAACCTTGCTGGATAGTAAAACAAGTTACAAGTTTGCTAAAATTGTCAGAGAGATGTTCGAACTGTTAGGATTTTTATGGTAGTCAACCCTGTTGTATCTCAAAAATCATGTTTCAGAAAGTATTCATATTTGGACCATTGTGCAAAGGATAGTCTTCTGTGATTCCATGAATAATGACTCCTGGATTCCCAGAGGTAAAGGCTGTATGTCAAAATCTAGGACACCTTTGTAAAATGTTCTTGGTAGCGTTTTTTCAAGTTCTAATATCTCAGCAATTGCCTGTCAGAAGGCATTCATATTTAGAACATGGATGCCTGGGAGGGGCTTCATTGATTCCATAAGCAAAACCCCTGGTTTTATGCCATGAGAAGTGCTAAGGGTCACCTTTGTATAGTGTGCTTTTGCATTTCTGTTAATTGACAAACACTTTAAACCTTTTTGTACCGAATGACATCTTCCTCCTTATATATGGCAGGAGTTCATTTCAAAATTTAGGGTTGTCAGTTGTGTGTTCTTCAAAATTTATTTGGAAAATGGCTGAACTGTTTGCAAACAGTGTAGGCGCTGATCAGACGCCGCATTCTGCGGCATCTGATCTGGGCCTGCACTGTTTGCCAATTACCCATTTTGGGGTTTCCAGTACAAAATGGGTTAAGTTATTCATTATTCAAACATTATAACTTTGACCTGTGTAGGCTGTGTTTCATGAGATGAAGGTCATGATGCCTTACATTTCATTGTCCAGAGATTTGCCTGATATCTTTGGCCGTTTGCGGGATAAACTTCAGACTTGGGATGTTGGTTTCAAATGACATTGAGATGGGGCCCATAATATCAAGGCTGTAAATATCCTCTTTCTCTTTGTATTCAGGTATTCAGACGCCTAAACTCCTTACCATACTTGTTCCAAAATTTGAACAAATACAATTTGCCATATAGCAAAAGCTAAGGTAAGTATTTTGTGATAACCAAAAGATAGTTTTTCTTATTTCTCCATATAAACCAATGTTGTGGGTACTCATTAGAACCACCTCAGCAAGATGGTTCTTATGAAAACCCACAACATAGGTTTTTATGGAGAATTGACACAAACTATCCATCAATTATCACAAAATACTTACCTGTTGCTATGATTTACTACCGCATGTTGTGTCTATAAATAAATGGGTGTCTTTCCTGATGAGACGTCACATTCTTGCAAACCAGACAAGGAAATCCGTGATTTTACCCTGGGATAGAAATTTATGTTCTGACCCAGGTGTTCCGACCCCAAATCGAATATAATCGCGTGTTTGATAAATGCACTGGTTGATTACAACTTCATGCGCGGCGGCGTCATGCGTGACGTCACTAAACATTCCTGTTGAATCATCACAAACTGGCGGACGTCGGTAACCGAAGTGACAGCAGCATTAAAAAATCGCAATAGAAATGGAAGGTATGCAAGAAAAAGAATCCTATATGGGTGTGAGGGGTGGATCGAAAAATCAGTCCCTCAGGATCACTGTCTGGCATCACTCGGCAAGCCTCGTGATGCCGGACAGTGACCCTCGGGACGGATTTTTCCATCCACCCCTCACACCCATATAAGATTCTTCTATTCTGTGGTGGCTCATCTAGCACTGGGTCTCTACTGTTTCATAGCAACAGATAAGGTGCGTATTTGATGATCATTGAAGGATAGTTTTCCTTATTTCTCCAAATAAACCTATGTTGTGGGTATTCATTAGAACCGCCTCGTTGAGGCGGTTCTAATGAATACCCACAACAAAGGTTTTAACAGAGAAGGGACAAAACTTACCCTTCAATTATCACGAAATCATGTAACCAGCCTATCTGTTTCTAGGCTGTTTGCTCAAGCTTTTCTGTCCTAATATGTACAGTAAAATATGGTATTATTGGTCAGAAATTGTACCAAATCAAGGTTGGTCGGTAAATACCCGTGGCGGGAATTCCCACTGGTATATACCGGTAATTACCGTCCTGGGAAATACTTCAAATTTCAGCAAAAGTGGGAAATACTGGGAAATAGTGGGAAATAAGATTTTTGTTTAGTTATTTAATAGAAAACACTATTAATATTTGTTAATTTAATTGAAATAATGAACAGTTAGCTATTTTGCAATATGCCTTCCCATACAATGTCATATATGTCAGAAGTCTGCTCTTACTCCACCAAACACAAGCATAATTATAGTTTAAAAGTGATCTGTTGTTATGTAGCATGCATAGTGTTATTTAAAATCACTCATATGCTTAAGAAGATAAAATACAATAATGATCCCAATATTTTGGACAGACATTCCTGGGCAAACAGTGCAGACCCAGATCAGAATCACTTAGCTTCTTTAAGAGAGTTTTGCCATTGGAACTACATGTTTTGTATGCTTTGGTGTAACACTAAACCACACGGTACAACTTGAGTATTACAACAACTCTTTGGATGTTTGAATTTTAAGGATGTTTACACTAGAAAAAAGGTTTGTTTGCAAGTTTGTCAAGTAATCATACTCCTAATGCTAAAAGGTGTGATAATTTAATGGAAGTGTCTCCTGACAACCGGTTGTCAGGAGCATTTTTGCAATGTAAAATGCTCCTGACAACCGGTTGTCAGGAGCATTTTTGCTATGTAAAATGCTCCTGACAACCAGCAATATTTTTCCAATAAAAACCTATGATATTAGTATTATTTTAGTTACCTTTTAGTATTTCATGGTTCTTGATACATGTTTAATGATTTTTTTTGTCATTTTTTAGTATTCAAACAAACTTAATTCAGGTAATTTTCATTCCGATTTTTAGCTCACCTGAGCCGAAGGCTCATGTGAGGTATTAGTATATCACGAGCCGTCGTCCGTCGTCGTCGTCCGTCGTCGTCGTCCGTCGTCCACACTTTCAAAGAAGTATATCTCCGGAACCAGTGGGCCAATCTTGATCAAATTTCATGTGAAGCATTATCAGGTAGGGGGAAAGGCTGCATACTGTTTTCGGGCAGATCAGATTGGAACTCTGGTTGCCATGGCAACAAATAGCTCCCATAGACTTAACATAGGAAAAAGTTTGTCATCACTCTAGCTCCGTCAATTTTTTTCTGATTGTCTTCATTCTTGCAGATAACGAGGACAGATATGAAATCTCAATCAAGTTCGATTTTGGGCTGAATCGGATTATTCACTCAGGAGTTACATGCCCTTGAGCGTCAGGAAAAAGCTTGTCATCACTCTAGCTCCGTCAATTTTTTTCTGATCGACTTCATTCTTGCAGATAACGAGGACAGGCACGAAATCTCGATCAAGTTCGATTTTGGGCTGAATCGGATTATTCACTCAGGAGTTACGTGCCCTTGAGCGTTGAAAAAATTGCCTATTGACTTAACATGGGGAGAATGTTGTCATCACCGTAGCTGCTTCAATTATTTTCAGATTGGCTTTATTCTTGCAGATAACCAGCACAGCCATGAAATCTCGGTCAAGTTCGATAACTGGCAGAATCGGATCATTCACTTAGGAGTTACCTGCCCTTGTGTGTTTTTGCATTAGGGTTAATGGGAATTTCAAAAATGTATATCTTAAAGACTACTTGGCCAACTTTGATCAAATTTCATGTGTCGCATTATTGGGCAAGTGGAAAGGCTTCATTAGGTTTTCAGGCAGATCTGAGTGGAACTCTGGTTGCCATGGCAACATCTAGCTCCCATAGACTTCACATAGGAAAAAGCTTGTCATCACTCTAGCTCCGTCAATTTTTTTCTGATCGACTTCATTCTTGCAGATAACCAGTACAGGCATAAAATCTCGGTCAAGTTTGATTTTCGGCCGAATCAGATAATTCACTCAAGAGTTACGTCCCCTTGAGCGCCAGAAAAATTGCCTATCGACTTAACATGGGGAAAATGTTGTCATCACTGTAGCTAGTAACGAGGACAGGCATAAAATCTCGGTTAAGTTCGATTTTGGGCAGAATCGGAATATTGACCTCGGAGTTACGTGACCTTGAGCGACAAAAAATTTGCCCATAGACTTAACATAGGGAAAATGTTGTGACTACGATAGCGACTTGAAATTTTTTTCAGATCAGCTTCAAACTTGCAGGTAACGAGGACAGACATAAAATCACGGTTTAGTTCGATTTTGGGCCGAATCGGATTATTTGCCTTGGAGTTACCTGCCCTTGAGCATGAAAAAATACGTTGTGACCACGATAGCAACTTTATTTTTATTCAGATCAGCTTCAAACTTGCAGGTAACGAGGACAGGCATAAAATCCCGGTTAAGTTCGATTTTGGGCCAAATCAGAATATTGACCTCGGAGTTACGTGACCTTGAGCGACAAAAAATTTGCCCATAGACTTAACATAGGGAAAATGTTGTGACTACGATAGCGACTTGAATTTTTTTCAGATCAGCTTCAAACTTGCAGGTAACGAGGACAGACATAAAATCTCGGTTAAGTTCGATTTTGGGCCGAATCAGATTATTTGCCTTGGAGTTACCTGCCCTTGAGCATAAAAAAATACGTTGTGACCACGATAGCAACTTTATTTTTATTCAGATCAGCTTCAAACTTGCAGGTAACGTGGACAGGCATAAAATCTCAGTTAAGTTCGAATCGGAATATTGACCTCGGAGTTACATGACCTTGAGCGACAAAAAATTTGCCCATAGACTTTACATAGGGAAAATGTTGTGACTACGATAGCGACTTGAATTTTTTTCAGATCAGCTTCAAACTTGCAGGTAACGAGGACAGACATAAAATCTCGGTTAAGTTCGATTTTGGGCCGAATCGGATTATTTGCCTTGGAGTTACCTGTCCTTGAGCATAAAATAATACGTTGTGACCACGATAGCAACTTTATTTTTATTCATATCAGCTTCAAACTTGCAGGTAACGAGGACAGGCATAAAATCTCGGTTAAGTTCGATTTTGGGCCGAATCGGAATATTGACCTCGGAGTAACGTGACCTTGAGAGACAAAAAAATTTGCCCATAGACTTAACGTAGGGAAAATGTTGTGACAGAAATAGCGACTTGAATTTTTAGCTCACCTGAGCCAAAGGCTCCAGTGAGCCGATAGTATACCAAGGCTCCGGAGTCCGTCGCCTGTCGTCTGTCCATCCGTCGTCCACACTTTCAATGAAGCATATCTCAGAAGGCAGTCAACCAATCTTGTTTAAATTTTATGTGTAGCACCATTGGGCAAGGGGAAAGGCTGCATTAGGTTTTGGAGCTAGTCTGGTTCATTTGTTCCTTCATTCTTCTTTCTCTCCATATAAAGATAATAGACCAATGTTAAATTTTTAATCAAAGATTTCTCAGGAACTATAAAAGCTAGAAGCATCAAATTTGGTATTCAATAGAATAATGATGACTTATTTTGTGTAAGAGACATTGGGCTTTCTCAGCTTATTTGTTCATCTGTTCTTTCATTCTTCTTTCTCTCCATTTTGACCAATGTTAAATTTTCGTCAAAGATTTCTCAGGAACTATAGAAGCTAGAAGTCTCAAACTTGGAATGCAATGCAATAATCATGACTTATATCCTGTAAGGGCCAATGGGCTGGATTCTATTAGCAGATTTAGTGGTCAAGTCTGTGAATTGTTAAAACTTAAGTTCCTCAGGTGAGCGGTTTAGGCTCATTGAGCCTCTTGTTTTTATTTTTGAAATAAATTCCAAGAATTGAATCAATCAAATTCTGGCCTATTATTTTTGTCATTGCAATTCTGTTGAACTTAAGACCAGGGTACGTCAGTCTGACTTTAGACCTGGATAACCAGGTTTAATTTGACATGATTTGGAAATAGATTTTAAAGTTATATGTGCTATCCTATCACAAACTTGGGCTGATGCTAGCTGATTGAGAACGGGTTCAAACCTTGAGACATGGAAAAAATAGTTTCTGTTCTAAAAAGATATGGTCTTCAGTCTGCAACAGTTTACTGTGGTTTTTGTTTGTTTGACAATTATTTCTGAATGGCTTCTTGTGTCAAACAAGGTTTTGGATGGAAAAAATACACATATTTGCCAGTAACCATAAAAACCAACAGTTAGTCAAAATACCAGTATGTGTAGCTATCAGTGAGTCTGGAAAAAATATCTAACATGGCCAGTGGTGGAATGTTTATATCTGAGTGAAGACTGAAAAATTGGTTCTGGACTATGACTTAAGACCTTAAGACTGTTTCATTATATCATCTGCAATACTGAATAATGGACTCTGTCCAATATTTGACCACCCTGGTACTCGAAATGAAGTTCACTGATAACAACCGCAGGACTTGGGGTTGGTTGGAGGGGGGGGGGGGGGGGGCTATGCCCCCTCAGAAACCAAGGCATGGAAAAAATTAGCCCAAAATTTTGTCAAAAAGGGTCCACAGTAAATTTCTGTTACATGACTTAATTTGAAATTTGGGGATATGATAAAATATGGATATAAAGTTTTGTAAGAGGGTTTCAAAGGGCCCCCCTTGCCTGGACATGCACCCCATTCCACATCCAATTAAGCTTAATACATGTACATATATTAATAATGTATCACAGAAACTGTTCAAATCCCTGCCCCTAAACCATGTGTATTCTTAAGACACATTCAGTAATATTGACAGGGTTCGCGCTAGGATTTTTTATTCTTTCGCCAATCTGATTTTTTTTTGTGCCAAAATCTTAAAACCTGAGCCAGTTGCAGAAACTTCTTCGCAAAATGCTGAACATGGATAAAAAAGATTGTCATCTGCTCTACAATTTTCCTTGGCACTTAAAGGATAAAGGCTTAAACTTTTGTGGCCTTCATGGATGTGTGTAATGGTGCATTATCCAAGAGTAGATGCACCTAAAGACCTCAGGTTTTTCGATCAAACCATTACGGTCACACTTCAAACAATGCACGAGTCATCTATGCCTTCTAGCTTAGCTAAATCGATAGACCAAAATCATTTAGATAGCTTGAGTTTTCCGACTTCCAGAGGCATTACCTTCTCACCCGAAAATGCAGCGAAACCTTGCATAAATGCTTTTGTTTTTGCTCCAACAAATAAGCGTTGTTAAGTCATGGAGGCTGCCATTTTGGTTGATCACATGATCACATTATATTCAAAGGGAAACAACCTAAACAGGTATAAAGAGCGTGTTTGATTGGCCGTTTGATAAATCATCGCAAAGCAGTGCATTTTGCAAAGACTTTCCGATGTGAATCAGGAAACATTTGGGGATTTCATAATATCGCAAAAAAAAGTAAACTTAGAGATGGAATGGTAGAGAAAAAAGGCTACCAAACTAATTATTTCACGCCATTTTTTAAGCAAACAAAATAAGGAATAACCGATCGCAGCAACAATAGATAGAATACTTAAAATACTGGGTTAAGTAACCAAAATAATGCTAATATAGCAGGCTTTTATTGGAAAAATATTGCTGGTTGTCAGGAGCATTTTTGACAGCAAAAATGCTCCTGACAACCGGTTGTCAGGAGCATTTTACATAGCAAAAATGCTCCTGACAACAACCGGTTGTCAGGAGACACAGCCTCATTTAATTGTTTGTTTGAGACAGGTATTAAAAGAACATGGTTAATTTAAGCATAAAAGGTTTCTTAAATTATCTACAGATACCGTATTCGCCCTAATTACCGCACCATGCGCTTAGTTTTTTCAAAATCATGTCATAAAATCGTGGTGAAAAATCTACCTAATTAGCGCACATTGATACAAAACAACAGCTTCCAAGATGATGCATACTGATATTTAATGGGACAGAAAAAGATACTTAAGCATTGCCTTCACTGTTGGAAGAAATAATGGTAAGTTTTTATAGATTTACTATGAGAGCTTCAAGGGGGAATAACTGTAAAGTGTGCGCTTATGCATTTCCTTTTCAAAAATAGCTTTGGTGTGCGCTTATAGGAGCATGTGCGGTAATTAGGGCATATATGGTACTCAACTATTGAAATTACATGTATTCACAAGTCAAGGGAAGTGGCTGAAAGTTGAAAACTAATATTTTAGAATCACATTTGAAAAGAAATTATAAACATTCTATATGAAGGCAAGGGACTATAGATCTTTCAAGTTATTCAATATTAAAAGGGCAGGAAAATTCTACAAAATTTCACTTGCCCTACATGACAAGTGCATGTAAAATTTTGTATTGTAAACTAGGTAAATGTCGTAAGGAATAAAAAAACTTTTACTTGTCCTTCAATTTTTTTTTGGTCATTGCAAGCAGACAAGTGGAATTTTCAAGTCCTGCATGAACTTTAAATAATTTTGCTTTCAAATAGCTATATAGTTGGGATATATTAAGCGGTCTCAATTGGTACCACCTTTGTGAATATATATTTCCCAGTATTTCAAGGGAATTCCCTGTATTTCACGGGAATTCCCTGTATTTCCCACCGTCCAGGGAAATATGAGTATTTCCCGCTTTTTTGCCAACCTTGTACCAAATGGAATCTTCTACCTTGTATATGGCAGGAGTCGATTTCAAAATTTAGGGGTGTCAGGCTGTGTTTTCTTTAAAATTTAGTTCGGGAAATGGCTTCACTATTTGCAAACAGTGTAGGCCCTGATCAGACGCCGCAGAACGGGGCCTGCAGTGTTTGCCAAGGTACCCCTTTAGGGGTGTCTGGTACTGAATGGGTTAAACAATACACGCATTGACAGAACCTTTTTATCCATATTTGTGTGCAGATAAAAAAAAATAGTCAGTTTTCATCTTTTAATCACATGGACAATAGCATGGAAGCTTATTGGAGATAAGTATTTTTGGATTCATTGATAAACAGTCAACCCAAAAAGTGTAAACGAACCATGCCTGAAACTGTTCTGTTCTGGAATATAAGAATCTTACATGGGTGTGAGGGGTGGATTGAAAAATCCGTCCTGAGGGTCACTGTCCGGCATCACGAGGCTTGCCTCGTGATGCTGGACAGTGATCCCGAGGGACGGATTTTTCTATCCACACCTCACACCCATATTGGATTATTTTTCTTGCATACCTTCCATTTCTATTGCGAATTTTTAATGCTGCTGTCACTTCGGTTACCGACATCCGCCATTTTGTGATGACACAACAGGAATGTTTAGTGACGTCAGCATGACGACGCTGCGCATGAGGTTGTAATCAACCAGTGCATTTATCAAACACGCGATTATATTCGATTTGGGGTCGGGACACCAGGGTCAGAACATAAATTTCTATCCCAGGGTAAAATCACGGATTTCCTTATCTGGTGTGCAAGAAAATTTAAGTACATATACATGTACACATTGTCCTTTCATTCTTGAAAAATAATTGACTGTTTTGGCCCAGTCAACACTATTTAGGTCATTTTTGAGCCGGTCAGTTTACCTATCCACACTTTTCCTGGGCAGGCGTATACATAAGCGGTTAACCAGTACAGTGCAAATTCTTTCGACAGAAACTGACAACTGCCCTCCTTGAATCAGCGGAAGGGAGAGAATGACGATCATTGACCATAGAAAAGATTTCATGATCAATCTCCACGAAAGAATGTTGCCAACTCTTGCAGGTATCGAACCCGCATCCTGATCACCAGTCAGACACGCATCTTACTGAGCTCCTGTGGCTGGCAATAAGAGACTGAACATAGTTTAAAAAGACAGGCTGAAATGCTTTCCAAACACTTTCTCTGAGGGAGAAAAATTATTTGTATCGGTGTAAATGGCTGTTTCAAATGAATTAATTTGAGATGAAAAACTCTTGAGAATTAACTTGTATGTTTGGCAAGACTTTAGTCGATATCCATGATTTAAGCAGAATGTCCATCATATTTCAATAATCAAGGAATCATGTCCCACTGCTCTCAGCAGAGCATCAATTAACCCATTCAAGATGGGAATTTGTTTGTTTGTTTGATTTGAGCTTTAACATCCCCGTCAACACTCTATAGGTCATTTTGGAGATATTTCTTCCAATTTTGTGGGACTTTTACCCGACATTGAGATGAAATGACATCTCAAGCCCTGTCACCCAATGAAACCAAGGGTTTATAAGCATGGACGGTCCGACTCACACTGCTTGGCCTGGGAAGGCTTAGATCCTCATAGCGGTTTATCAGTACTCATGTACTGTGAGTTTCAGCTTTGCGTGGAAGCATCATACAGCCCATCTATTTCTTCAACCCCGATCGGTGTGTACCTATACAAGACGGGATGCCCCAGAACACAGAACTTTGGCAAATGGGTCAGGCCCAGCTCAGTCACCCCCAGAACGGACCGTCACTGTCTGCAAAAGGTTCAGATATTTTCTAAACAAAATCCTTAACTTAACCCTTATCTTGCTGGTCACGACAACCCCTATCTTTGCAAACAGTGTAGAAGAAGCCATCTGATCAGGATCTACACTGTTTGGCATTTAGTTTATGAATTTGTAGCAATAAATTACATCAAGTGATTTGATTGGTCAATAGACAGAAATGGGTGTGGCTTATATGAATATTCAGCAGGACAAGGGTTAACTCAACCTCACATTCTTGTACTGTAATGATCTTAAGTCTTGGGACAGACAGGCCAAAGCAAACAGAAGGAGCAGTCTGATCAGGGTCTACACCGTTTGTCACTGTCTCCACTTTTTGGACTACTAGCTGAATCCTGAAACTAACTTGTTAAAATATTAGGAGAATTACAGCAAGTCCTAAAGGCGTCTGAATGTTTAGGATATTTATGGTAGCATGCTTTTTAGGTTGTTTATCAGTCAACCCAAAGTTTCTAACTACAGAAGTGTCCCTCTTGCTCTTGTCCAGGTGACCATCCCTGACCATGTACTAAATCAAAATACCAGTTATTTATAGCAGTGCTAATCTTCTCCCTGTGACGTCGGAGCACTGTGTTAAATCAAAGCGCCAAAAGGCACTGAAATGACAGATTCTGTGAAAAACCAGTGCTTCAGCTGAAGTGCACGACCCGCCGGATGCTTTTAGCTTTATGAGTGTAACCATATATGGGTATGGCGGCCATTTTGGTCATGTGACCTGGACCTAAAACGGCTCCCCCAATAAATGCGCCTTATCGTAAGGAGCAAAAATATATCTTATACTTTATAATTAGTACTGTATTCTGAATGGTTTGCAGGATAAAATGCATTCTCACTTTTCCAATACAAAAGCATATGTGTCAAAGTTTGACCTAGGCACAAAGAAGGTCAGGGTCAACCCAGGGTCACCATTTTAGCAATTTATGATGGGCCTACGTCCCAGATGCTATTTATCAAGTTTCGTGGAAATCTGCCCCGTGGTTCTGGAGAAGACTATTTTTGAAGGGTTTTTACCATATATGGCTTGGCGGCCATTTTGGTCATGTGACCTGGACCCCATGAGCAAATTTTGGTTTCCCCTATCCCATAGAGGCCCCATATGAAATTTGACTTCAATCGGCCCAACGGTTTCCGAGGAGGAGCAGTTCGAAAATTTTCAAATTTTTTGGCCTCGGCGAGGCTATACTAAATGGAATGTAATACTTCACAAGTTCATTGGTTAGATCTCATTGATATCTATCAGTATGCCAAAAATTGTTTAAATATTCCAAGCGGTTAAGTCACTATCACCAATTTTCACAAACGGGTTACGGACGGACAGACAGACTGACAGAATGACACGGTGATTTTAGGGCACTCTTAGAAAATCAACCGACTTCAGTCGGTCGTTTTTCTGCGGGTCGTGCAATTCAGATTTACTTTCTTAAGTGATAAGGACAATGGCGCTGGAGTGCTGATTTTTAGTTTGGTTCACAAAACTGAGGTGAATCGGCTGTTAAACACTTTCATCTTCATTTTACTTGAACATTATAAATTAAACAACATGCAAATGACTACCCAGCAGGCACAAGTCGCTAGGGCAACGTCAAATCAACGTCGATGCAACGTCATGACGTTGCACCGACGTTGATGTGACGTCACAATTACGTCATGTGCCTGCTGAGATAGTTGCCAGTTTTATGCCAAACATAGCCGCAACTTTCTTGTAAAAGCTTACACTTGTTGACTTAGATGTGTTTCGCGGCTTAGTCAAGGTCCTGCCTTATGTCGTGCGCTACAATAAAGGAAAACACTTTTTTTGCGATGTTTGAAGTTTTGCGGCATGTGACTAATTATTTATCACAATATTGTGCTTACATATTCAGTTATTTAGACCTATACAACAGAATTGGACAGTGATAATTGTTAGTTTATTATTGCTGGCTTGCTACCGTACGGTGAAGTTTCTAGCGTCACGTACTTCGCATTTATTAGGTCATGTAAGTGCCCTTTCAGCCCTTTAAAGCCAAGTACAGATACCTACAGATGCGAAACAGTGTAGAACCTGGTGAGATGGCTCATAATGATACACCGCATTCGGTTCTACATGGTTTGACATGCTATTGACGACTATTGACTAGACACCCAATTTACATGTGTAGAATGGACGCGTACAAATTCAGTGACTGAAGAGTGAACTGGAGAAACTCGTGGGTTGAAGGGGTAAGATCTTAACCTGGCCTGTAACTGTTGTGTGCGGGTCAGAACCAGACAAAGCGGCTTGGCCGATAATCAAAAGTTAAATACAGCTTATTATACGGTCTATTTTCTTTATTTTTCAAAGTTTATCTAGATACTTAAATGGTGTGCACTGATTGTAGCTCTATAAATATTGTTTTTTTTTTTGTTTTTGTTTTTGTTTTTTTTCTTTTCTAAAACTATACAAAAGTACTTTAATGGCGTATTGATACAAATATAATTATAATATAATATATATATATATAATATAACCCATTTTGTACTGAATGTAATATTATCACTTATCTGACGAAGATTTCATTTCGAAATCCCGGTTCAAAATTAAGGGGCGTCAGCTAGAAATATAGGAATTAATTTAGGAAAAAAATGGGCTAACTTTCGACAACAGTGAAGCCCGCAGTGAAGGCCGTGGTAAGACGCCGCCTCCAAGATTCGCCAATGACCCATTATGCGGTCGTCTGTATAAAATGGAAACTTTCCTTATGCATATTCAATTAACTTTTCCCGTTTTGTTTGTAATTTAAGAAAGATCATTTTTGTATTTTGATTACAAATGAAACAAAACATGTAATCAAAATGCGGAAATAATGCCATGAGAAATTAGTTTTGAGACAGCGAGCATGAAAAGTCAACAAACAACGGACTATTTGCGCGGAGTCATATTTCAAAAGTAGTGGAAGCAGGAAGTTCGGACGACAAAATTGTAAACATGCAGCACGACGAAGAATGACAGAAAGAATCTGTCATTAAAAAGAACAGATATGAACTGGGCTCTTGAACTGGGACATTGACAAACAGTGTAGACCCAGGGCAGATGCCGCAGAACACAGAATCTGATCAGGTTCTACACTGTTTACTTACAATAAGGGTTAAATGAAAGTCTAAGTCCCTGTTCAGTTTCTTTGTTTGATTTGAGGTTTAACGTCCCCATCAACACTGTAAAGATCATTTTGGAGACGTTGCTTCCAATTTTGTGGGACTATTACCCGACATTGAGATGAAATGACATCTCAAGCCCTGTCGCCCAATGAAACCAATAGGGTTTATTAGCATGGACGGTCCACCTCGCACCGCGGTTCCTGGACAGGCTTAGATCCTCTAAGCGGTTTACCAGTGCTAGTGTGCGGGCCGGATTCAGCTCTGCGTGGAAGCATCATGCAGCCCATATATTTCTTCAAGCCCCTATGGGCGGGGGCAGAAGTCCCTGTTCAGAACCATTTTTGTCGCGCCTGCTATTAGCATGGCGTGATATAGGCGCCTGGTTTTCCGTCCTTTCGTTCGTCCGTTCGTCAAGGCGTCAACATTTGCGACCACCCTAGTGTTCACCCTAATGGTCAAGTTTATTTCTCAAGAACTATAAGAGCTTCATTTATGATACTTGGTACAAACTTATATCTGGGGATGACAACTTACATGCAAGCATCCATATTTGACATTGACCTACATTTCATGGTTCACTGACTTTGTAAAATATTGCGACCACCCTAGCGTTCACCCTAATTGTCAAGTTTATTTCTCAAGAGCTATAAGAGCTTCATTAATGATATGTGGTACAAACTTGTATCTGTGGATGGCAACTTAAATGCAAGCATCCATATTTAACCATGACCTACTTTTCATGGTTCACTGACTTTGCAAAATATTGCGACCACCATAGCGTTCACCCTAATGGTCAAGTTTATTTCTCAAGAACTATAAGAGCTTTATTAATGATACATCGTACAAACTTGTATCTGGGGATGGTAACTTAAATGCAAGCATCCATATTTGACCTTGACCTATATTTCATGGTTCACTGACTTGGTACTGGCCCCGATAGCTCAGTTGGTAGAGTGTCCGCTCTGGGGAACGGGAGGTCACGGGTTCGATCCCGGGCCGCGACATACCAAAGTCGTTAAGAGTGGTACTAGCTGCTCCTCGCTTGGCACTCAGATTTAAGGGGTAGAGCTAGGACTGGTCGACCCAGTGTCAGGATAATGTGACTGGGTGTGGTATCATGTAATGTATCTGGGACATGATACTTCAGTGAGGCAGCACTATAAAAGTGAGCATTGAGCTCCCTGTCGCAACCAGACACTGTCGTGATATGACTGAAAAATTGTTGAAAGCGACGTTAAACCCGAATTCACACACACAATCACTGACTTTGTAAAATATTGCGACCACCCTAGCGTTCACCCTAATGGTCAAGTTTATTTCTCAAGAACTATAAGAGCTTCATTAATGATATTTGGTGCAAACTTGAATCTGGGGATGGCAACTTAAATGCAAACATCCATATTTGACCTTGACCTAAATTTCATGGTTCACTGACTTTGTAAAATATTGCGACCACCCTAGCGTTCCCCCTAATGGTTAAGTTCATTTCTCAAGAATGATTAGAGCTTCATTAATGATACTTAGTACAAGCATGCATTTGAGAATAGAATCTTTTGTGCAAGCATTTATGGTTGACCTTGACCTACATGTCATGCTTCGATGACTTTGCGCCCACACAGGCGCGACATAGCCTTCGGCGGAATTCTTGTACTGGTCTACACTTATAGACAATTGACTTACAAGTGCTGTCAGTGGTTTGATTAAATTTGAGTATTACACACCACAGCTGTCTAATCTTGTTGATTTCATAATGTCAGGAAACTTCATTTTCATAGCCCCATGTTTCATTGACAGGTCTCTAATAAAGGATACCGGTAAAACAACAAAACTACACAAACTCTCAAAAAGCTCTCTTTAGCTGCTTTGCTGATTCTTGGAGAAATTGACCGTCAATTTTTTCTTGATACACCTAAAAGGCTGGGGGAAGGGAGGGTGGGGAGGGGTTGGGGGTTAAACATGTTATTCACCTGCTTTATTTGATAAATTTTTGTAGAGTTAAGGTAATGATCCTAAGTATTGGGACAGATAGGCCTAAGCAATTGTCAGCCTCGATAGTGCAGTTGTTAACACGTTCGAGAGGTTGTGCATTCGAATCCGGCACCCGGTATCAACGTGTGTCCTTGGGCAAGACAGGTAATGACACTGCCTCCCTCCACCCAGGTGTAAATGGGTAGCAGTTGGGTAATAGTCACTGCCTCTCTCTCGTGCGCGTGAAAACATCCGGGATGAGTGTTCGAGCGCGATTAAATAAGCTTGAAGCTTCCATCGCAGTCGAATAAAAATAAATTAGTATAATCTAAACTAACAGTGCAGACCCAGATCAGACTGCAGGAGCAGTCTGATCAGGGTCTTCATTGTTTGCCATTCCGACTGCACCTAAAACCTTGCTGGATGTTAAAGTTTTGGAGAACTGCAGTGTCCTCAAGGTGTCAGAATATTTAGAATTTTTACGGTACTACAGATTGACGCAAAAAGTTATTGAAACGCCTGCTCCTAAACCTCTTAATTATAACACTGTTCATTATAATATCGTTTTGGATTTAACATGGTATAAAGTTGGATCACAAAAATGTATAGATTATATAGAAAAATTATCATGAAAGGTAATTTTTCATTAATATAATCTATACATTTTTTGTTTAGACCAACATTTTTCTGTTGTGGACCTCATCACTGTTCTATGTTATTGTTTGTTTGTTTTAATTGGAGTTTAATATCCCCGTCAACACTATTTAGGTCATTTTGGAGATGTTGCTTCCAATTTTGTGGGACTTTTACCCGACATTGAGGTGAAATGACACCTCAAGCCCTTCCGCCCAATGAAACCTTCCAAACCAGAAGGCTTATATGCATTGGACGACCTGACTTACACTGCTTTGGCTGGGCAGGCTTAGTCCTCAGCGGTTTACCAGTATTCGTGTGTGGTCATACTCAGCTCTGCGTGGAAGCATCAAGCAGCCCAATCTATTTCTCCGAGCCCCGATGTGCGGGGGCGATGTACTATGTTATACAGAAGTGTTTTACTTTATAAGAATGATTACCATATATTTTCTGAGAGATAGGCCTGAGCAAACCCCAGATGTAATGTTGAAGACCATGGCATCTCATCGGGGTCTTATACTGTTAGTGTTAGCCACTCATCCAGCTATTTTAGACACAACATTGGGTAGTAAAATGTGCCTAACCCTGTTTTTACCAAATGGAATCTTCCTCCTTATTTATAGCAGGAGTCCATTTAAAAATTTAGGGGTGTCAGGTTGTGTTTCCATCAAAATTTATTTGGAAAATGACCAAACTTTTAACAAATAGTGGAGGCCCTCATCAGACGCCGCGTTCTGCGGCGTCTGATCTGGGCCTACACTGTTTGCCAACTACCCGCTTTGGAGTTTCCGGTACTAAATGGGTCAATCAAGTTTTAGAACAAGTATGGTACAGAGTTTAGGTGTGTGTGTGTGAATTCGGGTTTAATGTCGCTTTCAACAATTTTTAGCTCGTCTGTTTTTTTTGAAAAAAAACTTTCGAGCTATTGTCATCACTCCGGCGTCTGCGTTGTCGTTGTCGTCGTCTGGCGTCGTCGTTCCAAAAAAACTTAACCTTGGCTATAACTTAAAAAGTATTAGACCTAGCCTCATGAAACTTCATACACACACTCATCATCACAAGCGCTACATTTTGACCAAGGACCATAACAACTTTGTTGATTTTGGCTGAATTATCTCCCCTTTTCCAATTTTTTTCTGAAACACATTTTTTGCTCTCATTTTAATACTATTCACAACAGAGCCTTCAAACTTCACATGAATGTTCCTTGGGACAAGACCTTTTCAGTGATACCACACTTTTTGATCTGTGACCTTGACCTTTGAACTTTGACCTATTTTTCGAAAATTTAACCGAAAACCTTAACCTTGACCATATTTCCAAAAGTATTTGGCCTACCTTCATGAAACTTCATACACATACTCACCATCACAAGAGCTACATTCTTTACAAGTTTTATAACTCCATCTTGCAATTTGATTGAATTATCTCCCCTTTTCTCTCCGTTTTTTTAAATTGTTTTTGTCTCTTATTTCAATACTATTCACAACAGAGCCTTCCAACTTCACATGAATGTTCCTTGGGACAAGACCTTTTCAGTCATACCACGCTTTTTGACCTGTGACCTTGACCTTTGAACTTTGACCTATTTTTCGAAAAATTAACCAAAAAACTTAACCTTGACCATATTTCCAGAAGTATTTGGCCTGCCTTCATGAAACTTCATACTCACACTCACCCATCATCACAAGAGCTACATTTTGACCAAGGGTCATAAATATATTATTGATTTTGGCTGCATTATCTCCTTGACACATCTGTATTATCAAAAAGGCTATATTTTGTATAAGTTCAATAACTCTCTGATGCAATTTCACTGATTTGTCTATGTGACATGGAAAAACAGACGAGCATGGCGCCGCTTGCGGTGCTCTTGTTCAGTCATATCACAACGGTGTCTGGTTGCGACAGGGAGCTCAATGCTCACTTTTATAGTGCTGCCTAACTGAAGTATCATGTCCCAGACACATTACATGATACCACACCCAGTCACATTATCTTGACACTGGGTCGACCAGACCTAGCTCTACCCCGTAAATCTGAGTGCCAAGCGAGGAGCAGCTAGTACCATTATTAACGACTTTGGTATGTTGCCACCCGAGATCGATCCCGTAACCTCCCGTTCTTCGGAGCGGACACTCTACCAACTGAGCTATCAAGGCTGGTACAGAGTTTAGGTGTCAGAATATTTATGGTAAATACCTTGCTAAGAAAGAAATGGATTATTGGTGGATGTGCTGTATCATGCATAAGAATCAATATTCAGGGCTGGAAGTAAAATGTCAAATTCTTCACAATAAGCAGAAAAAGTGCTGTACATGGAAATTAACCCTTATCTTGCTGAATATTCATTTAAGCCACTCCCATTTCTGTATATCAACCAATCAAATTACTTGATGTAATTTATTGCTGCAAATTCATAAACTGAATGCCAAACAGTGTAGATCCTGATCAGATGGCTTCTTCAGAAGCCATCTGATCTGGATCTACGCTGTTTGCAAAGATACGGTTTGTCGTGTACAGCAAGATAAGGGTTAATAACCAAAGCACTGACAGCATGGGTGGGTCAGTTGTCTCTCAGTAATCGTCCTGAACAGAAAATTGGACTGTTCGTTCAACACTTAATCTCCTGTCGTTAAACAAACAGTGTAAACCCTGATCGGATGCTGAATTCTGTGGCGTCTGATTTGGGTCTACACTATGCTATGCCTCTGTCAACGGTATTCAGGTCATTTTGGAGACGTTGCTTCAGATTTTCTGGGACTTTCAGCCGACATTGAAATGGAATGACATCTCAAGCACTACTGCCCAAAGAAACCACTAGGGTATAAGAAACGGTCCAACTCGCATCACAGCTGACGCCCAACGGGGCTTGAAGAAATAGATGGGTTGCATGATGCTTCCACGCAGAGCTGAAACAGACTGTACACGAGCACTGGTAAACCGCTTAGATGATCTAAGCCTGCCCAGGCAAAGCGGTGTGAGTCAGACCATCCATGCTTATACACCCTATTCATTTCATTGGGCAATAGGGCTTGAGAAGTCATTCATCTCAGTGTCGGGTAAAAGTCCCACAAAATTGGAAGCAACATCTCCAAAATGACCTTTACAGTGTTGACGGGGAATTTAGAGAAAGTATTTTTATCTGTTATCTTTCTGTTCACTACAACCCCTATCTTTGCAAACAGTATAGATCCAGATCAGATGGCTTCTGAAGAAGCCATCTGATCAGGATCTACACTGTTTGACATTCAGTTTATTAATTTGTAGGAATAAATTACATCAAGAAATCTGATTGGTTCAAAGTCAGAGATGGGTGTGGCTAAAATGAATATTCAGCAAGAGAAGGGTTATATTTACATGTACTTGTAACTTCAATTCTAGACATCTTATGGAGAATAAACTTCCATTAACCCATTGTATGCGGGAAACCCCTAAATAGGTACCTTGGCAAACAGTGCAGGCCCAGTACGGACACCACAGAACGCGGGGTCTGATCAGGGCCTGCTGTATTTGCTGACAGATAAAATCGAAAGAATAGGCATGACACCCCTTATATGACAAATAGACTTGTCCAACATATAGCGATGGAAGAATCCACTAGCATACAGTGGGTTAACTCCTTTTCAGCAGAATGGAATCTTCCTCACTGTGTAAAGCAGAAGTCCATTTCAAAATTTAGGGGTGGTCGGGTTGAGTTAGTTTGAAAAATTTAATCAGAAAAAGGTTGAGCTTTTTACAAACAGTGAAGGCCATGTCACATTCTCTGAGGTCTGATCAGGGCCTGCATAGTTTGCCAGTGTACCCTTTTCCCGTCTGAAACTGGTAAAGTCAGCCCTTTAAAAAAAAAAATCCTCTTTTTCCCCTGGTCTTCACTTTTATCTCCCCTCCTGTCTCTTCTATCTCGTTTCTCTTTCTCTGGGAGGCAACTTAAAATGACCCACAAGGGTCCCAATACAATGAAAAACTTCCCAAAAATTTGTCTTTAGCCCATTTGTACCAAATGGAAGCTTCCTCCTTATATATAACAGGAGTCCATTTCAAAATTTATGGGTGACAGTTTGTTATCTTCAAAATTTATTCAGAAAATAGCTGAACTTAAATTTATGGAAACAGTGGAGGCCCTGATCGGACGCTGCATTTGCAGTGTACATCTTGGAGAGCAGTTTCCTGCTCCTATTTCCTTCAATTGGAGCCTTAGTTTACCAGAAAGCATTATGTTAAATAGTCAGTGTAATGAATTCCCCTGTAAATCCCACTTCATACTGAGAAAGCTGGGGTTTACATGGGTATTGCACGACCCGCAGAAAAAGCGATCGACTGAAGTCGGTTGATTTCTAAGAGAGCCCTAAAATCACCGTGTCATTCTGTCAGTCTGTCCGTCCTTAACCCGTTTGTGAAAATTGGTGATAGTGACTTAACCGCTTGGAATATTTAAACAATTTTTGGCATACTGATAGATATCAATGAGATCTAACCAATGAACTTGCGAAATATTACATTCCATTTAGTATAGCCTCGCCGAGGCGAAAAATGTGAAAATTTTCGAACTGCTTCTCCTCGGAAACGGTTGGGCCGATTGAAGTCAAATTTCATATGGAGCCTCTATGGGATGGGGGAAACCAAAATTTGCTCATGGAGTCCAGGTCACATGACCAAAATGGCCGCCAAGCCATATATGGTAAAAACCCTTCAAAAATAGCCTTCTCCAGAACCACTGGGCAGATTTCCACGAAACTTGATAAATAGCATCTGGGACATGACCTTGACCTTCTTTGTGCCTAGGTCAAACTTTGACACATATGCTTTTGTATTGGAAAAGTGAGAATGCATTTTATCCTGCAAACGATTCAGAATACAGTACTAAAGTATAAGATATATTTTTGCTCCTTATGATAAGGCGCATTAATTGGGGGAACCGTTTTAGGTCCAGGTCACATGACCAAAATGGCCACCATACCCATATATGGAAACACTCATAAAGCTAAAAGCATCCGGCGGGTCGTGCACTTCAGCTGAAGCACTGGTACATTATTTTTCTTATTTCTGCTTCAAGACATAGGTTATGGATACACTTTAGAACCACCTCAATGATGAGGCAGTTTTAACGAGCACCCACAACCAATAACAATGTATCCTCAGTGGAGATATGAAAGAATGCAATATGCCAGATGTGTTATTGTAATGGCAAGCAGGAAGTCAGAAGTTATCTCCCATGTAGAAAACAGGACTGTTGAAACATTATCCTCCAACTTGTCCCATATCACTGAGCTGGACAAGTGAAAATTTTCAGGTTACTTGTTAAATATAGACAATGTTCATTGTCAGATTTGTAGGAACTGCCTTCTTACAGGATAAAAAATATTTTGGATATGGACGTTGTTCTTGTGAAAAATGATTTGCAGTGCTTCCATTCTCATAGGTTGGCTTCTTTTAACCCTTGTCCTGCTGAACAAATTAATTTAGCCACACCCATTCATTGCCTGACAAATCCAAGTTTCAACCACTTGCCCTGCAGTCAACAGCATCTTCAAAATGGCTTGGAATTACAATATTGCCTATAAAATAACCCATTTAGTACCAGAAACGCCAAAACGGGTACCCTGGCAAACAGTGCAGGCCCAGATCAGACACCGCAGAATGCGGCGTCTGATCAGGGCCTCCACTGTTTGCTAAAAGTTCAGTCATTTTCAAAATAAATTTTGATGAAAACACAACCTGACACCCCTAAATTTAGAAATGAACTCCTGCTATATATAAGGAGGAAGATTCCATTGGTACAAAAAGGGTTAAAAATCACATGCCCAGCCAAAATTTGGCCTTGTCAATGGCAGCTGGGCAATGGATTTGTCAAATTGTCAGGCCCTGCAGGACATTTCTGACTTTCAGCCCATCAAATTACTTGATGTTATTTATTCCTACAAATTCACAAACTGAATTTCAAACAGGGTAGATACTGATCAGAAGCCGTCTGATCAGTATCCACACTGTTTGCAAAGGTAGAGTGCATCCTTCTTCGGTAGGACAAGGCTAGAACAAAAGTAGGTGCAAATGCTTTTCTTTAAGGGGAATGGGAACACCTTCAGCGGAGGCAACTCCTCCAAAAGTATTTTTGTCCTTCATGTCAATGGGGGTCAACTCTTGAAGGAAAGAATTTGCTCCTGAGGAGCAAATTCTTTCCTTAAAAGTAGCCCCCTTTTTCAGTGGGACAGGGCTTATAGAAAAGCGAACAGGAAGTCCCGAAAGTTGTCTCCCTTTGAAAAATGGCAGAAAAATCTGTTAGGTTTTCCCATTCTTGGTTAGAGAAAGCCCAATTTTGAAATGGATTCAAAGACCACAGAAGCCCTACCCTTATTCTGCTGAATAAATTAATTTTGTCTCACCAGTCACTGACTATCACCCAATCAAAGTACTCATTTAAATCACAAACTGAATGATAAATAGTGTAGATCCTGATCAGAAGCCATCGGATCTGGATCTACACTGTTTGCAAAGATAGAGCTTGTCATGTGCTAAATGATGTTTTGAATTTTTGACATACACATTCATCATTTTCTCTCTCACGGCCCCCGCCCATAGGGGCTTGAAGAAATATATGGGCTGCATGATGCTTCCACGCAGAGCTGAATCCGGCCCACACACTAGTACTGGTAAACCGCTTGGAGGATCTAAGCCTGTCCAGGAACCGCGGTGCGAGGTGTACCGTCCATGCTAATACACCCTATTGGTTTAATTGGGTGACAGGTCTTGAGATGTCATTTCATCTCAAGGTCGGGTAAAAGTCCCACAAAATTGGAAGCAACGTCTCCAAAATGACCTTTACAGTGTTGACGGGGACGTTAAACCTCAAATCAAACAAAATCATCATTTTCTCAGAATGGCAATAAAGAATTTAAGTTAAAATGTTGATTTCATGATCATTAGCTGTCTTGGACAAGTTAAATGTTGTTCAACAAGTTGATCTTTCTTTTGCACTTGTCCTTCTGGGCAAGCATGAAAATTTGTGATTTCCACAAGCCTGTAGAAAATAATTTAATATGTTTATGACAGAAGTCTGAGATGAAATTTTTATAAACCCATATATGACAATGGAATCTTCCACCTAGTAAGTTTGGTGTGGTCCATTTCCAATCATAGCGTTGTCAAGTTTGTTTTGTTTGCGGAAAGTATTGCAAAAATGTATGTACTTCAAGCAAACAGTGTGGACCCAGATCAGATGCCACGTTCTGTGGCGTCTGATCTGGGTCTGCACTGTTTGCCAATGTCAAAAAACGGGCAGCTATAGGCATGTATGGATTAAAGTTTGCACTTCCTGGAGAGCTGGAAATGGACTAGTTGAACTTTAAGAAGGAAGTCAAGAGAAAAAAGAAATAAATATGTTCAGGTGTAGCTCAAATACTAACTAAATGTCTGAATGTTTTCATGACAGAAAAAGCCATGTAAAAGGAAATTTTTTTTTTTTTTTTGGTTTTGGGTTTTACGGCCCTTTCAAGATTATTTCACTCATATCGAGCCGATCGTTAATCAGAGGTGGGCGAAAACCGGAGTACCCGGAGAAAAACCACCTGACCTTCCGTTGCAGAACTTGGCGTCTCACACGTGGCCCGAGCGAGGCTCGAACCTACGGCGGTGAGAGACCTAATGACTAAGAGTCAGCGCTCTTATCCACTAGGCCATGGAGGCCCGTGTAAAAGGAAATAACTGCATATCTAGTAATAGTTAAAACGTTGTTAATACACTTTCTTTTAAATTTGATGAGAGATTTGGATTATATCGAAATAATGTGTGAGGTAACACTTCGTTTAGTTTTTCACATTCATAGGCTTGAAGTCTTGTTGCTTAGTCAAACATTTTGTTTCTTCTAGCTGTTTTGTTTGATTTGAGGTTTAACGTCCCCGTCAACACGGTAAAGGTCATTTTGGAGACGTTGCTTCCAATTTTGTGAGACTTTTACCCGACATTGAGATGAAATGACATCTCAAGCCCTGTCACCCAATGAAACCAATAGGTTTTATAAGCATTGATGGACCGACTCACACCGCTTTGCCTGGGCAGGCTTAGATCCTCTAAGCGGTTTACCAGTACTCGTGTGTGGGTCGGTTTCAGCGCTGCGTGGAAGCATCATGCAGCCCATCTATTTCTTCAAACCCCAATGGGCGGGGGTTCTAGCTGTTGTCAGTTAGTCCTTGCTCTTGAAGAAACAGATGGGCTGCATGATGCTTTAAATAATTGCTTTTGTCTCCCATTCAATAGGGGTCATCTCTTAAAGGAAAACTATTGCTCCTAAGGAGCAAATTCTTTCCTTTAAGAGTTGATTCCTTTTTCTGTGGGACAGAGCTTATAGAAAAGCGAACAGGAAGTTGCGAAAGTCTCCCTTTGAAAAATGGCGGAAAGATCTGCCAGGTGTTTCAATTCCCCTTAAACAATAGCTCAAGCAGCTTTGGGGTCATAAAGACATGTTGGAAATATGGATATTTGTGCCACTGATGGTTATTAATAGCGCCAGGGCTAATAGTTCTATCTTCTATTTGAAAATAGAGGTATGTTGTGTGTACTCATTAGAATTGCCTCATTGAGGCAATTCTAATGAGCACACACAACATACCTTTTCAAGAAAAAATAAAAAATATGAAAAACCTCCCGAAACTATCCAAAATAAGCTATTCCATGGCCTAGTTGGTTACATGTCTATAGGAGCGCCAACTCTAATTATTGGTTTAAACAATATTTATTCATTTTAAATAGATAGGCAAGTTACAACAGTACATGTACAAATTGCAATGACAGGATTTGAAAACAAGCGAAACGCTTATGTGAATCCTCTAATTATTAGGTCACTCACTGCTGTGGTTCAAGCCTTGCTCGGGTCACGTAAGACGTCAAGTTATCCAGCAGAATGTCAGGTGGTTTTTCTCTGGGTACTCCGATTTTTACCCACTTTCATCAACATTTGAATGGCTCAGCTCAAAATATGTAAAATATACTTGAAAGGGCCGCAAAACAACAACAACAAAAAAAAAAAAACAACAACAAAAAAAAAACAATAAAAATTAAAAAACAAAACAAAAAAAATTCAAGTAAGCTAGGGGGACTGAAAATATTTGTAGTATGAACCCATTTTGTACCTGAAACCCCATACGTGTAATTGGCAAACAGTCCAGGCCCAGATCAGACGCTACAGAATATGATCAGGGCCTACACTGTTTGCAAAAAGTTCAGCCATTTTCCAAATAAATTTTGAAGAAAGCACAACCTGACACCCCTAAATTTTGAGATGGACCCCTGCTATATGTAAAGAGGAATATTCCATTTAGCACAAAAAGGGTTAAACATGAAAAAAAGGGTCGTTTAATTGAAAACCACATGAAAAAATTCCCATCCGTTCAAAGTTATGGTCATTTATAGCTGATTCATACCCATTTACCTCTAAGTACGTATTATCTTTGATTAACCCTTATCTTGCTGTTCACGGCAACCCCTATCTTTGCAAACAGTGTAGTTCCAGATCAGATGGTTTCTGAAGAAGCCATCTGATCAGGATCTACACTGTTTAGCATTCAGTTTATGAATTTGTAGCAATAAATTAAATCAAGTAATTTGATTGGTTGATAGAGTCTGACAGAAATGGGTGTGGCTTAAATGAATATTCAGCAAGATAAGGGTTAAGACCATCAATGCAATATTGTGTGATGTCATTGTGGTGTCCCTGGTAGCGATAACAGGGACATATTGTTTTTGCATAGGACAACTTTAACATTGATCATAACTTTTGAACCGTTTCAAATAGAGCCTTCATATTGGCATATTGGTTTCTTGTGACAAAAGCTTCCCACTCATACCAAAAAATTTTTACCTGTGACCTTGACCTTGACACGTGACCTACTTTAAAGAAAAAATTGACCTTTGCCTGGGGGCATGTTCGGGTTTCACGAACACATCTTATTAAAAAAATAATTTTAAACTGCCATGTTTTCCATTCTGTAGATGCTGAATTTATTTTTCTCCTGCTGTCTGATTACTGTGGATATTATTCTTAATTCAAGATATAAAAATGAGAAATTTGATTTCAAAATTTGAACTTAAATTTCGATTTATAACATTTTATTGAAATATTAAAACTACTGTTTGAATTAAAATTTCATTTAAGAGGGACACATGTTTTTTGCATGCCCTTTAAACAGTTCAGCAAGTTTTGTATGTTATTTCAACTACTTAGAAACAAAGAAACTGGAATTTAAATAATTTTTATAAATTGTTTAAATTTTGAATGAAAGGTTTGTGTTTGAAAATAGGAGGAAACTGGTTTAGCATATGAGTTGAGATCAATTTCAATCATTCAGATATGTAATTATATAAATCCGGACCGCTATAGAGCACAAGATATCTCATATTTAAAAAAAGAATTAGAAAATTTAATTTGGAACTATGACTTCATAGAATACCTCATGAATTTTAATGAGGCAGGAACTTGAAGGTGCTCTATTTCCATGAAATATTTTAAACTTTAGATTGTAATATCTTGGAGACTAATAAAGATAATTTGATTCCGTTTTTGTCCTTCAATTCCTGAAATCAATGTCTTTTTAAACTAATGTGTTACTGTACCTTTGTATATGATCTTGTTTGAATTAACGAGGGTAAAGAAGAAATTGGTGTTTGAACCAGCAAAGTTTTACTGTAGATAGAAGGGTGAAGTTGGTATAAGGGACTTAAATGAGTTAAATAATGTCATGGTGCCTGTATTTTTAGAGCAGCAAAGCTTTCATGCTATATTTTTGCACAGATAAATCTCCAATGGTTGGGCATATTATATTATATGTTGGGTTGAATTCTGATTTTACATAATATGATTTCCCTGTAGGAATTAATATGTAGTAATTACGTTATTGGAAGGTCTTGTTCTGGGCCATGGAAGCCGTGTTGCAAGTTAACTTGTCTTTGGGATTGTCCGATCTATGAAGATACCAATGAGCCGTTGCGTTTTTTCAGCGTGAATTGAGACTTAAGTGGCTATTCTGGAAAGCCTAGAAACCATACAAGCCTGATGTGAACAGTAAAGTCTGTGACCAGACTGCACAGAAGTGCAGGCTGATCGGAGTCTTTGCTGGCTGCATCTTATAAGATAGCTTTTCATAACAGCGTCTCATGTAATGGTAAGCATCATGCATAGCTCAAGGTAGTGGGGGGCATTGATGATAATTAAAGGGTTTTTTTTCTTGTTCCTTAATGAAAACCTGTGTTGTGGGTACTTGTTAGAATCGCCTCACCGAGGCGATTCTAACAAGTACCCACAACATAGGTTTCTGAAGAGGAATAAAAAAATCATCCCCTCAGTTATGCGCGTATCTCAGTCTTACCAGGAGCTGTGCTTATGGCAGTGACTTTTGTTCTGCTAGTGAAATTAGCGATCAAGCTTTTAAAACATTGGAGATGCTTTTAGCGATTATAAATAAGGATATACCGGTATACAAGATAAAAGAAAAAAATGCTAAAATGTTTCTGGTTTGTGGACACAAGCAGTGTTTTTGAAACTGCAACAGTCTTACAAAAATGCTGTATGCAGAAGAGGGAATTGTGTTACATGTGTGTCGTGAGTGCTCAGGATGGAGGTAAGGACAATTTTAAGGTATAAATTGAAAGTATGTTTTAGCTCCCCACTGAGGGATGCTCAAGGAAGCTCAGGATGGTTGGGTGTGAGTTATTGTGGTCCCCTTTGGGCCTGATGTCTTTTACCATCAAGGTTTGCTGTGTTAATTTTGCAGGAGGTTGACCAGAGATGAGCTTATAGTATAGGTAGTGGTCCGTCGTCTATCCTCGTTGTAGGCGTTGTCGTCTTGTGCATCAACAACATTTTCAAATGACGTCTCTGAAACTACTTGGGAACAGGGAACAAAAGTTTTTTTCATGAGGACTGCGTCACATGACCAATATGGCGGCCATGCCCGTATTTGGTAAAAACCTTGAAAAACCTTCTCAGGAACCGAATGGCCGATGACCTTGAAACTTGGTATGCAGCATAGGGCACTCAGGCCCTACCAAGTTTGTTCAAATGATGACCTTTGGTTGACCTTGACCTGTTTTAAGGTCAACTTTTGACACTTAGACATTTGTATGGAAAAAAGGCAAAACAGTGGATTTAAGACTGCATGGTAGTTGTGGCATCAGAAATGATATTTGCAATCAGCTGAATCCAAGTTTATCAATTCCAAAGGTCAATGTCATTTACTGACCTTTGTACTGGATGGCCCAGCTTAAGTATTTTTATTTTCTCCTTCACTTTAACCAATGGATTGATTGAAAGCAGATTACATCGGGAGCCTCTATGGGAAGGGAAAGCGAAAATTTATTTGTAAGGACTGGGTCACCTGACCAATATGGCCACCATGCCCATATATGGTAAAAACCTTTAAAAATCTTTGATCTGATCTTTCTGAAACTTACACATAAGTAGGGCTGGGGTAAAAGCTCGGATGAGTTTGAATACTGGCAAAGTCGGCCCAATAATCATAGAGTAATGTCCCCTTGATTGCTGAAAATGTGTATTTTTGGCCTGGTCACCACTGTAGCCTCTTCAATTCAATAAATAGGATTTGGGTAAAAGCTTGCTTGAGTTTGAAAACTTGCAAAGTTGGCACATTAATCATAGAGTTATGTCCCCTTGATTGCTTAAAATGCCTATAGCTCGGCTGTTTTCGAAGAAAATGGCGAGGTATTGTCATAGCTCTGGCATCGTCTGCGTCGTCGTCATGCAAAAACTTGGACATTTTGTAATATCTCTGCCATTACTGAACATATTTACTTGAAACTCGGACTAGTTGTTCATTTTGAAAAGGGGAACTCATACCAATAGGTTAGGTAACCCTCAAAATATTTTTGGCACAGTTATGCCCCTTTTTCGACTTAGATGTTTTGCAGCCGAGCGTTGGCACCCACATGCGGTATTCTTGTTGACCTTGTAGTACCACAGTAGCCCCTTCAGTTTAAATTGGATCTTTTTGAAACTTGGTCATAGTTAGGCTTGGCCTAAAAGCTCTGATGAGTTTGTAAACTGGCAAAGTCGGCCTATTAACTGTAGAGTTATGTGCCCTTGATTGCTGAAAATGCCTATTTTTGACCTTGTCACCACCCTAGCCCCTTCAGTTTTGATCGTATCTCCTTGAAACTCACTGGCAATTTGGCTTTGGATAAAAGTTCAGACAATTTGAAAACTGGCAAAATCACCCTATTAATCATAGAGTTATGTCCCCTTGATTGCTGAAAATGCCTTTTTTTTACCTTGTCCCACCTTAGCCCCTTTAGTTTTGATTGGATCTTCTTGAAACTTACTTTTAATAAGTCAAGGATAAAAGCTTTGATGAGTTTGAAAACTGGCAGTTTGGGCTTATTCATCATAGAGTTATGTCCCATTGATTGCTGAAAATGCCTTTTATGTGCCCGGTAGTGATAGTGGGGATATATTGTTTTTGCCCTGTCTGTTTGTTTGTTTGTTGGTTTGTATGTGGACAACTTTAAGGCTGGTCATAACTTTTGAACCGTATGAGATAGAGCACCTGGCATGTAGGTTCCTTGTGATAAGAGCTACATTCATGCAAACAATTTTGATCTGTGATCTTGACCTTTGACCTAGTTAAAAGAAAAAAAAGACATTGGTCATAACTTTTGAAATATTTGAGATAGAGCCTTCATATTTGGCATGTATGTTCCTTGTGACCAGAGCTTTACATTCATGCAAAAATGTTTGACCTTGACCTTTGACCTACTTAAAATAAAAAATTAACATTTTGGTCATAACTTTTGAACGTTTGAGATAGAGCCTTCATTTTTAGCATGTAGGTTCCGTGTGACAAGAGCTTTACTTTCACGCAAACATCTTTGACCTGTGACCTTGACCGTTGACCTAGTTAAAAGAAAAAAAAACATTGGTCATAACATGTTCTTACGACCTGAAAGCCGTAACAAAGGAAAGATGCATAGCCTGAAAAAATCCCCGCCTATGGTGGGATTCGAACCCGGGCCGCTCGGGTGACAGTCCACTGCTCTTACCCCTGAGCCAAAGAGTCGACTCCCTGACGCAGTTGTCAGAGAGTGTTTATAAACCTAGAAGCTATGCATATGATCTACCAAGGTAGATAATGGAAGGGAGGTAACACACCCCCTCTTCAAGGAAGTCATCATTTATGATGACGTGAAGGATACCAACTTCGGCACAAGCCAATTCTGGCATTTCGGACGAGCCCCCATCTTACGACCTGAAAGCCGTAACAATGGAAAGATGCATAGCCTGAAAAAATCCCCGCCTATGGTGGGATTCGAACCCGGGCCGCTCGGGTGACAGTCCACTGCTCTTACCCCTGAGCCAAAGAGTCGACTCCCTGACGCAGTTGTCAGAGAGTGTTTATAAACCTAGAAGCTATGCATATGATCTACCAAGGTAGATAATGGAAGGGAGGTAACACACCCCCTCTTCAAGGAAGTCATCATTTATGATGACGTGAAGGATACCAACTTCGGCACAAGCCAATTCTGGCATCCCGGACGAGCCCCCATCTTACGACCTGAAAGCCGTAACAAAGGAAAGATGCATAGCCTGAAAAAATCCCCGCCTATGGTGGGATTCGAACCCGGGCCGCTCGGGTGACAGTCCACTGCTCTTACCCCTGAGCCAAAGAGTCGACTCCCTGACGCAGTTGTCAGAGAGTGTTTATAAACCTAGAAGCTATGCATATGATCTACCAAGGTAGATAATGGAAGGGAGGTAACAATGTGAACCGTTTGAGATAGAGCCTTCATATTTGGCATGTATGTTCCTTGTGACCAGACCTTTACATTCATGCAAAAATTTTTGGCCTTTGACCTTGACCTTTGACCTACTTAAAATAATAATAAAAAAAACCATTTTGGTCGTAACTTTTTAACTGTTTGAGATATTGCCTTCATATTTAGCGTGTAGGTTCCTTGTGACAAGAGCTTTACAGTCACGCAAAAATTTTGACCTGTGACTTTGACCTTTGACTAACTTAAAAGAAAAAGTTAACATTGGTCATAACTTTTGAACTGTTCATATTTGGCATGTAGGTTTCTTGTGACAAGAGCTTTATATTCATGCACAAAATTTTCACCTGTGTCCTTGACCTTTGACCGACATAAATGAAAAATTAACATTGATTATAACTTTTGAACCGCTTGACACAGAGCGTTCATATTTGGCAGGTTGTTTGTGATAAGAGCTTTACATCCATGCAAAAACTTTTGACCATGACCTAGACTTTGACCTACTTATGAGAAAAAGTTAACATTGGTCATAACTTTTGAACCATTCGGATAGAGCCTTCATATTTGACATGTAGGTTCCTCATGTCAAGGGCTTCCAACCCATACAAGAATAATTTGACCTTTGTCCTACTTAATCATATCTTTTTTTTAACCATTTGAGGTAGAGCCTTAATATTTGGTATGTAGGTATCTTGTGACAAGGGTTTTCCGCTCATTTTCATGACTTTTGAACTGTATGAGATAGAGTGTTCATATTTAGCATGTAGATTCTTTGTGACAAGTGCTTCCCACCCATACAAAAAAATTTGACCTGTGACCTTAACCTTGACATGCAACTTGCTTTAGCCTAACTTTTAAAAATAGAAGAGAAAGCAATGATCAGGAATCGATACAGTTAACCCACAGCTCCCACCAGAGACACCAAAGGGAAAGAAGCACAAACATGAAACAACTAGACCCTAATGGAAACATCATATCCAAAACAAAATAATATAAGCGATACGCACACTCAAAGACAAACCATAACAAAAATAAACCGCGACAGAAGAACTGCCTTGGAACGGTCAGTGAAACAAATTCCACTGGGGGGCTTAAATCGATTTTACGTGGTACCTTACGAGATAGAGCTTTCATAATTTTCATGTAGATTCCTTGTGACAAGGGCTTCCCGCTTATACAAAATTCTGACCTGTGACCTTGACTGGTGACGTACTTTGTCATTATTTTGAATGGTTTAAAATAGAGCCTTCATATTTGGGATGAAGGGTTCTTATGACGAGGGCTCCCCACTCATACAAAAATTCTGATCTTGACCTGTGACATACTTTAGAACTGTTAGAATAAGAGCCTTCATATTTTGCATGTAGGTTCCTTGTGACAAGGGCTTCCCACTCATACCAAATTTTATACTTGTGATCTTGACCTGTGACCAAGTTTAAAGAAAGATTTACCTTGGCCTTGGGTCTTGTTTTTCATAAGCTATGAATTATCTTGGACTCAGATGAGCGACCCAGGCCCTCTTGTTATATTCCGTTTGTACTAGTTTGATTATGCATGTGCAACATTAGTCATGATATACAAAACCATGCAAAAACTGACCATTGGTACACAGAGGTTCATGTGATGTTTTTCAATTTTGCAGAGATGAACAGCCTGTTATTCCACGTGGAGAATCAACACAAGAGATTCTGCATTCCAAAGAAGATCCAGGCAGAGAAACTTCCGCTGACAGACAAACTGTATCAGAGGGACAAACTGCGGCTGAAAGACAAGCAGCGGCAGAGAGACAGGCTGTGATAGACAGGCAAACTGTGGCTGAGAAAATGAAACGGGAACATGAAGAAGGTATAGTAAAATTCCTTTATTAAGACCACTTTTGGGACTGTTCAAAAGTGGTCTTTAAGACCACTTTTGAACAGTCCCAAAGGTGGTCCATGACCAGAAGGCACTGTTTGCAGAAAACACAAAGAAAGAATAACTGCAACCTACTAAATAAGCTTTTTAAAGCAGAATTAGTCTTAATTTTAGGTGGTCTTAATAGCGGAATTTCACTGTATATATACCGGTACAAAAAGAAAAAAAGAAAGAGCTGTTCATGGCTCTAGATAAGATGTGATAACAAGGATAATTAACCCTTATCATGCTGAATATATTTATTAAGCCACACCCATTACAAGCTATCAGCCAATCAGATTACATGATACAATGTTTTTTGTTACAAATTCATAAAGTGCATGACAAACAGTGCAGATCCTGATCAGAAGGCTTCTTCAGATCTGAATCTACACTGTTTGCAAAGGTAGGGGTTGTTGTGAACAGCAGGATTAGGGTTAAGGGATAATTTGTCTTTAAGAACCTATGTTGTGGGTACTTATTAGAATCATCTCCTTAAGTAATGTTATTTATCATATGATGTCGTGTCTGAGAATGTGGTACTCTACTGGCGGATTAAATATGCAAATTAGTTAGATACATCTGGTGACGTTACAGGTACAGCATCCTTAACAACATCCCGTTTACTAACTGCTGAACATTGACATTTTTTTTTTTACAAAAATGGTGAATTAAGGGCATTTTGGATTTCATATGATAAATAGAATCTTGCATTTGTGCTCATGTATTATTGAATTTATTAAACTCGTTGAGGAAAAGGGATAAAATGCAAAGCAAAACCTTTCCCTGAACTCATTTAATAAATTCAGTAATACATGAACGCTCATGTAAGATTCTGCAACAAGTCACTGGGTAGAAGAGCACAACGCAAAAAGCCACCGTTTTATGATATCATTTAAAGATTCTATGACTTTAGAGAGGGAAATGTTATTATTTTGCTTCTAAAACATTACAAAAAGGACATAAATCATAAATATGTATGATACAGTCAACAATGTTGGCAGCATTTTTTCTAACAATGGTGAAAGTTTGGGAAAATTTGCGGGAAGCGACAAATTCACAAGATTATTGTTGATTTTTAGCTCACCTGTCACGTAGTGACAAGGTGAGCTTTTGTGATCACTTTTTGTCCGTCGTCCGTCGTGCGTGCGTCCGTGCGTCAGTGCGTCCGTCCGTAAACAATTTCAAATAAGTATATCTCTAATACCCCATGGTCAATCTTGATCAAATTTCATGAGAAGCATCATCAGGTAGGGGGAAAGGCTGCATTAGGTTTTTGGGCCGATCAGATTGGAATTCTGGTTGCTATGGCAACATATAGCTCCCATAGACTTACAATGGGAAAAAATTAAAATATCTTCTCCTCTGAAACCACAGGACCCAGAGCTTAGATATTTAGCATGTAGCAACGGCCAGTGGTCACCTACATAATTCCTGCCAGTCATGCCCCTGGGGTCCAAATTGGCCACGCCCCGGGGCCCCTTCGCTCTCATAGACTCATAATGGAATAAAAAGCTTCAAAAATCTTCTTCTCGGAAACCACAGGGCCCAGAGCTTAGATATTTAGCATGTAGAAATGGCAAATGGTCACCTACATAATTCCTGCCAATCATGCCCCTGGGGTCCAAACGGGCCAAGCCCCGGGTCCTTTAGCTCCTATAGACTCAAAATGGAAAAAAGCTTCAAAAATCTTCTTCTCTAAAACCACAGGGCCCAGAGCTGAGATATTTGGCATGTAGCAACAGCAAGTGGTCACCTACATAATTCCTGCCAATCATGCCCGTGGGGTCCAAATTGGCCATACCCCGGGGCCCCTTAGCTCCCATAGACTCATAATGGAAAAAAAGCTTCAAAAATCTTCTTCTCTGAAACCACAGGGCCCAGAGCTTAGATATTTAATATGTAGCAACGGTCAGTGGTCACCTTCATAATTCCTGCCAATCATGCCCCTGGGTTCCAAATGGGCGACACCCTGGGGCCCCTTCGCTCCCATAGACTCATAATGGAACAAAAAGCTTCAAAAATCTGCTTCTCGGAAACCACAGGGCCAGGAGCTTAGATATGTAGCATGTAGCAACGGCAAGTGGTCAATGTAGCAACGGCAAGTGGTCACCTACATAATTCCTGCCAATCATGCCCCTGGGGTCCAAACGGGCCACACCCCGGGGCCCTTTAGCTCCTATAGACTCATTATGGAAAAAAGCTTCAAAAATCTTCTTCTCTGAAACCACAGGGCCCAGAGCTGAGATATTTGGCATGTAGCAACGGCAAGTGGAAACTTACATTAATCCTGCCAATCATGCCACTAAGGTCCAAATGGGCCACGCGCCGGGGCCCCTTTGCTCCCATAGACTCATAATGGAAAAAAGCTTCAAAAATCTTCTTCTCTGAAACCACAGGGCCCAGAGCTTAGATATTTAGCATGTAGCAATGGCAAGTGGTCACCTACATAAATCCTGCCAATCATGCCCGTGGGGTCAAAATGGGCCACGCCCCGGGGCCCCTTAGCTCCCATAGACTCATAATGGAAAAAAGCTTAAATCTTTTTCTCTGAAACCACAGGGCCCAGAGCTTAGATATTTAGCATGTAGCAATGACAAGTGGTCACCTACATAAAGCCTGCCAATCATGCCCCTGGGGTCAAAATGGGCCACACTCTGGGACCCCCTTTGCTCCCATAGACTCATAATGGAAAAAAGACTTCAAAAATTCTTCTCTGAAACCACAGGGCCCAGAGCTTAGATATTTAGCATGTAGCAACGGCAAGTGGTCACCTACATATTTCCTGCTAATCATGCCCCTGGGGTCCAAATGGGCAACGCCCCGGGGCCCCTTAGCTCCCATAAACTCATAATGGAAAAAAGCTTCAAAAATCTTCTTCTCAGAAACTTTGAAGCACAGAACTTAGATATTTAGTGTCTAGCAACATAAAATAGCCAGCTACATAAATCCTGCTAACCCTGCCCCTGGGGTCAAAATTGGCCACGCCCGAGCTCATCACCTCCAATAGACTTATAATGAAAAAAAAAAACAATCTTCTTCTATGAAACCATTAGGCCCAGAGCTTAGAATTTTAGTATGTAGCAACGTCAAGTTGCCACCTACATAAATCCTGCCAGTTACACCCCAGGGCTCTTTAGCTTCCAGAGACTTACAATTGGTGAAACTTCAAAAATCTTCTACTCTGAAACCACAGGGCCCTTATAATGAAAAAAATAGCTTAAAATGGGGAAAAAATCATCTCCCTGAAACCATAAGTCCCAGAGCTTAGGTATTTAGCATGTAGCAATGTCGAGTGGTCGCCTACATGAATCTGCCAATCAAGCCCCTGGGATTCAAATCCTGTGGCCCCTTAACTCCAACAAACTTAATATGGAAAAAAGCTTCAAACATCTTCTTTGAAACCATGAAGTACAGACCTTAGATATTTAGTATATAGCAACACAAAATGGTCCCCTACTTAAATCCTGCCAACCGTGCCCTTTGGGTCAAAATTGGCCAAGCCCCAGGGCTCATTAGCTCCTAAAGACTTATACTGGAAAAAATTAAAAAAAATCGTTTTCTCCAAAACCATAAGGCACAGATTTTGTTTGATTTGAGGTTTTACATCCCCGTCAACACTGTATAGGTCATTTTGGAGATGTCTCTTCAATTTTGTGGGACTTTTACCCGACATTGTAATGAAATTTCATCTCAAGCCCTGTCGCCCAATGACACCAGTAGGGTTTATAAGCATGGATACCGCTTTGCCTGAGCTTAGATATTTAGCATACATAGCAATGTCAAGTGGTCTCCTACACTAATGATTTTCTGGTACACAGGTGAGCGATATAGGGCCATTGGGCCCTCTTGTTAGCTCACCTGTCACGTAGTGACAAGGTGAGCTTTTGTGATCACATTTTGTCCGTCGTCCGTCGTGCGTGCGTGCGTGCGTCCGTCCGTCCGTGCGTGCGTAAACAATTTTTTGTCCGCACGATAACATCTTCATTTATGATTTGATTTTAACCAGACATGCACACAACTTGTACCACCATGAGATCTAGGTTCCTTTCATGAACCAGCCATATCCCATCATGTGTTACAGAGTTATGGCCCCTGAAAGGGCAAAAATTGCCTATTTTGGTCTTGTCCGCACGATAGCATCTTCATTTATGATTTGATTTTAACCAGACTTGCACACAACTTGTAACACCATGAGATCTGGGTTCCTTTCTTGAACCATTCATATCCCGTCATGTGTTACAGAGTTATGGCCCCTGAAATTGCAAAAATTGCCTATTTTGGTCTTGTCCGCACGATAGCATCTTCATTTATGATTTGATTTCAACCAGACTTGCACACAACTTGTACCACCATGAGCTCTGGGTTCCTTTCTTGAATCAGCCATATCCCATCATGTGTTACAGAGTTATGGCCCCTGAAATCGCAAAAATTGCCTATTTTGGTCTTGTCCGCAGGATAGCATCTTCATTTATGATTTGATTTTAACCAGACTTGCACACAACTTGTACCACCATGAGCTCTGGGTTCCTTTCTTGAATCAGCCATATCCCATCATGTGTTACAGAGTTATGGCCCCTGAAATCGCAAAAATTGCCTATTTTGGTCTTGTCCGCAGGGTAGCATCTTCATTTATGATTTGATTTTAACCAGACTTGCACACAACTTGTACCACCATGAGATCTGGGTTCCTTTCTTGAATCAGCCACATCCATCATGTGTTATGGAGTTACGGCCCCTGAAAGGGCAAAAATTGCCTATTTTGGTCTTCTCCGCACGATAGCATCTTCATTTATGATTTGATTTTAACCAGACTTGCACACAACTTGTAATACCATGAGATCTGGGTTCCTTTCTTGAACCAGCCATATCCTGTCATGTGTTACAGAGTTATGGCCCCTGAAATTGCAAAAATTGCCTATTTTGGTCTTGTCCGCACGATAGCATCTTCATTTATGATTTGATTTTAACCAGACTTGCACACAGCTTGTACCACCATGAGATCTGGGTTCCTTTTTTGAATCAGCCATATCCCATCATGTGTTACGGAGTTATGGCCCCTGAAATCGCAAAAATTGCCTATTTTGGTCTGTTTAGAATTACCCTGTTTTGGTCCAATCATCATCAAACTAGCTCAGAATGATTGTCTTGACAATATATCGGTCAAGTTCGAATATGGGTCATGTCAGGTCAAAAAGTAGGTCAGTAGGTCAAATCATAGAAAAACCTTGTGAACACACTAGAGGCCACAGTTTAGGTCAGATCCTCATCAAACTTGCCCAGAATGATCATCTTGATTATATCTTGGTCGTGTTCGAATATGGGTCATGTCAGGTCACAAAGAAGGTCAGTAGGTCAAATCATAGAAAAACCTTGTGAATACACTACAGGCCACAGTTGACCGGCCCCGATAGCTCAGTTGGTAGAGTGTCCGCTCAGGGGAACGGGAGGTCTGGGGTTCGACCCCGGGCCGCGACATACCAAAGTCGTTAAAAATGGTACTAGCTGCTCCTCGTTTGGCACTCAGATTTACGGGGTAGAGCTAGGACTGGTCGATCCAGTGTCAGGATAATGTGACTGGGTGTGGTATCATGTAATGTGTCTGGGACATGATACTTCAGTGAGGCAGCACTATAAATGTGAGCATTGAGCTCCCTGTCACAACCAGACACCGTCGTGATATGACTGAAAAATTGTTGAAAGCGACGTTAAACCCGATTTCACACACACACACACACACACAGGCCACAGTTTTGGTCAAATCATTATCAAACTTGCCCAGAATGATCATCTTGCTAATATCTCGGTCAAATTGAATACAGGTCATGTCGGGTCTAAAAGTAGGTCAGTAGGTCAAATCATAGAAAAACCTTGTGAACACACTAGAGGCCACAGTTTTGGTCTGAACATCATCAAACTTGCTCAGAATGATCATCTTGATAATATCTTCAACTTGGTCACGTGCAAATATGGGTCATGTCAGGTCAAAAAGTAGGTCAGTAGGTCAAATCAGAGAAAAACCTTGTGAACACACTAGAGGCCACTGTTTTGGTCCAGTCATCATCAAACTAGCTCAGAATGATTGTCTTGACAATATATCGGTCAAGTTCGAATATGGGTCATGTCAGGTCAAAAAGTAGGTCAGTAGGTCAAATCATAGAAAAACCTTGTGAACACACTAGAGGCCACAGTTTAGGTCAGATCCTCATCAAACTTGCCCAGAATGATCATCTTGATTATATCTTGGTCGTGTTCGAATATGGGTCATGTCAGGTCACAAAGAAGGTCAGTAGGTCAAATCATAGAAAAACCTTGTGAATACACTACAGGCCACAGTTTTGGTCAAATCATTATCAAACTTGCCCAGAATGATCATCTTGCTAATATCTCGGTCAAATTGAATACAGGTCATGTCGGGTCTAAAAGAAGGTCAGTAGGTCAAATCATAGAAAAACCTTGTGAACACACTAGAGGCCACAGTTTTGGTCTGAACATCATCAAACTTGCTCAGAATGATCATCTTGATAATATCTTCAACTTGGTCACGTGCAAATATGGGTCATGTCGGGTCAAAAAGTAGGTCAGTAGGTCAAATCAGAGAAAAACCTTGTGAACACACTAGAGGCCACTGTTTTGGTCCAATCATCATCAAACTAGCTCAGAATGATTGTCTTGACAATATATCGGTCAAGTTCGAATATGGGTCATGTCAGGTCAAAAAGTAGGTCAGTAAGTCAAATCATAGAAAAACCTTGTGAACACACTAGAGGCCACAGTTTAGGTCAGATCCTCATCAAACTTGCCCAGAATGATCATCTTGACAATATCTGAGTCACGTTCGAATATGGGTCATGTTGGTCCAAAAAGTAGTTCAGTAGGTAAAATCATAGAAAAACCCTCTGAACACACTTGAGCCACAGTTTTGGTCCGATCATCATCAGACTTGCTCAAAATGATCATTTGACAATATCTCAGTTAATTTCGAATATGGGTCAAATCTGGTCAGTAAGTAGGTTAGTAGGTCAGATTGTTAAGAAACCTTGTGGACACACTAGAGGCCCCAGTTTTGGTCCGATCATCTTCAAACGACAATTCCTCCTCTACCCTTGGGCCAATTTCATTCAAACTTTGAAGTAATGTTGCTTAGATGACCCTCTACCAAAAAGGCTAAAACAATCCCTAAAAATAGAAAAAATATTGTAAATTTGATTCAAACGTGAACCCCTCCTAAACCCTAAGGTCAATTTGATTCAAACTTAACAGGAATGTTGCCTAGGTTACTCCTTACCAAATGAGCTAAAATCACTCTGCTGATGAACAAGATGGCCACCATAGCTAAAAATATAATGTACTCGAGACAGTGACTCACAGGTGAGCGAATCAGGGCCCTCTGGGCCCTCTTGTGTTTTATATTAGGATCACTTTTTGTCTGTCATCCGTGCGTAACAATTTCTTCAAATGACATCTCCTCCTAAACCACTGATCAGATTTTGACCAAACTTCAGAGGAATGATTCTTAGGTGGACCCCTTTCAAAGTTGTTCAAATGGTTCTGGTCTGCTGCACATCTAGGTCGCAGGAGCCAAAAATAGATTTTTTTCACCGAAACTTAAAAAATCTTCTTCTCTGAAACCACAAGGCCCAGGTCTTTGATATTTGGAATGAAGCTTCATCTAGTGGACCCCTGCCAAGATTGTTCAAATTATAGTGCTGTGGCCCAAAATGCCCCCGCCCCAGGGCCCTTTGGTTTTACATAGGATTATATAGGGAAAATCTTCTTCTCTGAAACCCCAAGGCCCAGGTCTTTGCTATTTGGTATGAAGCTTCATCTAGTGGACCCCTACCAAGATTGTTCAAATTATTGTGCTGGGGCCAAAAATGCCCCCGCCCCGGGGCCCTTTGGTTTCCATGGGCTTATATAGGGAAAATCTTTAAAAATCTTCTTCTCTGAAACCGCAAGGCCCATATCTTTGATATTTGGTATGAAGCTTCATCTAGTGGACCCCTACCAAGATTGTTCAAATTATTGTGCTGGGGCCAAAAATGCCCCCACCCCGGGGCCCTTTGGTTTTACATGGGCTTATATAGGGAAAATCTTTAAAAATCTTCCCTGAAACCGCAAGGCCCATATCTTTGATATTTGGTATGAAGCTTCATCTAGTCGACCCCAACCAAGAATGTTCAAATTATAGTGCTGAGGCCAAAAATGCCCCCACTTCGGGGCCCTTTGGTTTTACATTGGCTATATAGGGAAAATCTTTAAAAATCTTCTTCTCTGAAACCGCAAGGCCCAGGTCTTTGCTATTTGGTATGAATCTTCATCTAGTGGACCTCTACCAAGATTGTTCAAATTATAATGCTGTGGCCCAAAATGCCCCTGCCCCAGGGCCCTTTGGTTTTACATAGGATTATATAGGGAAAATCTTCTTCTCTGAACCCCCAAGGCCCAGGTCTTTGCTATTTGGTATGAAGCTTCATCTAGTGGACCCTACCAAGATCATTCAAATTATAGTGCTGGGGCCAAAAATGCTCCCGCCCCGGGGCCTTTTGGTTTTACATGGGCTTATATATGGAAAATCTTTAAAAATCTTCTCTTAACCGCAAGGCCCAGGTCTTTGCTATTTGGTATGAAGCTTCATCTAGTGGACCCCTACCAAGATCGTTCAAATTATAGTGCCTGGGCCAAAAATGCTCCAGCTGTGGGGCCCTTTGGTTTTTCATAGACTTATTTTGGGAAAATCATTAAAATCTTCTTCTGTGAAACCACTAGGCCTAGGTCTTTGATATTTGGTGTGAAATTTCATCTAGTGGACCTCTATCAAGATTGTTCAAATTATAGCCCTGGGGCCAAAAATGCCCCCGCCCTGAGACCCTTTGGTTTAACAAGACTTATATAGGGAAATCTTTAAAAATCTTCTCTGAAAATGCAATGCCCATGTCTTTGATATTTGGTATGAAGCTTCAACTTTTTAGCCCTCCCTCAACATTATGCACATTATAAACCTGGGGTCAATAATGGCCCTCCCCGGGGCCCACTTATTACTCTATGGATCAGGTTGAGCGATCCAGGGCCATCATGGCCCTCTTGTTGGTGTGTCAGAATCGAAATAGATCAGCTCTAATGTGTGATGTGTTGAGTAATAAATCACAGTTTATCGGTCAGTTGTAAGTCGACAAATCGCTGGGGCTAGGTGCTAATGATTTGATCTACTTTGCAACTGACCTATATACTCAATAAATCAGGCCATTTTCATTCAAACTTCTTAGGATTGTTGCCTTGGTGATCCTCTACCTAAACAGCTTAAACTGTTCCACTCTTAAGACAGCTGCAACAGCTAAAAGTAGAAAAATTCTAAAAAAAAAACCCGACTGCTCCTATAACTTTAGGTCAATTTTTCGAATTTCACAGGATTGTTGAGCAGGTAATCCTCTACCAAAATAGCTAAAAAGGTTCCAATCCAATGAAAAAGATGGCCACTAAAGCTAAAAATAGAAGGAGAAAAAAACTTTAAATGACAACTCCTCTGTAACATTGTGCCAATTTTATTCAGGCTTTACAGGAATGGCCCTCAAGCAAATGAGCTTAAATGATTTGCTCAAATGAACAAAATGACCACCAGAGCTAAAAAAGAAATAATCTTTAAATGTCAAGTGTTCCTAACTTCCCATGCCATTGGCCCAGGTTCATTCAAACTTCACAGGAATGTGGCCAAGGTGGCCCTCTACCAAAATAGCTAAAATGATTCCGCTTCAACGAACAAGATGGCTACCAGGGCTGAAAAAAGAAAAACTTTAAAATTACTACTGCTCCTACACCCTTGGTCAAGAATTTTATTCAAACTTAACAGGAATTATGCCTTGGTGACTCTTGCTAAAAAGAGCTAAAACATTTCCACTCCAGTGTCTGCAAACTTGGAGATCTGGTGGGAGATCTGCCATGCGTGCAGCAAGCCAAATACCTGGAAGGGGGCCAACTCATGTGGATGTTGCCCCTGTACCTGCACGTTAATCAAAACTGGGTTAATCATATTGGTTATTCTTCCCTATTTGGATCTTTGAATTATCTCTTTCAGTTTACCATACAGAAGAGAGCAAGTTGCTAGGCAACCAGTACACCAAAAGTAATGGGAAAATATACCAAACACCTAAAGGTAAGAGTCTGCAAAGTCTTGAAAGAAGATGTATGGATGCAGTGCAGGCAGAAATGCATTAAACTTATTTTCCGTAGCAGTTTTTATGTTCCCCATGTTCTCGTGCCTTTGAAGGTGATTGGGGCTGGTTGTGTTTGATGTTGACTCAATATTAGAAAATCCTCCTAAATTATCTATAAATATTTCATATCTGGGTCTATGAGAAGAATACTTCAAGAATGTGTTCAAATCGGCCATGGAAAATGAGCCATGGTAAATGCTTCATTGAAGTTTTAACCCATAAGATGCCAATCACGACAATTTTCGGCTGTTTTATCGTCTGCCAGTTACTTTAAAGGTCATTTTTGCAAACATTATGGGCCCAGATCAGACTGTTCCTTGAAGGAGCAGTCTGATCTGGGTCCACACTGTTTGCCTGTATGCAAAAATAGTTTTAAAAAGTTTGCAAGAAGATTCAGCAGACGACATAAGCAGACGACATTTTCAGATATAGTTTTTCTCGGTGTCTTAAGGGCTAACTGTATAATAAGTGGATACATAAAAACAGAAAAGGAAAAAATAATATATATTATAAGACTGTTTTGTTTGTTTGTTTGATTTGAGGTTTAACATCCCCATCAACACTGTAAAGGTCATTTTGGAGACGTTGCTTCCAATTTTGTGGGACTTTTACCCGACATTGAGATGAAATGACATCTTGAGCCCTGTGGCCCAATGAAACCAATAGGGTTTATAAGCATGGACGGGCCGACTCGCACTGCTTTGCCCGGGCAGGCTTAGATCCTCTAAGCGGTTTACCAGTACTCGTGTGCGGGTCGGTTTCAGCTCTGCGTGGAAGCATCATGCAGCCCATATATTTCTTCAAGCCCCTATGGGCGGGGGCTGATTATAAGATTGTAAGATATAATTCCTGTGGAACTGAAAAAACTATAAATGAAACTGTCAGAAAAGCGGTAAAATATACATAATTTATGGGTACACAGGCCTATATGTTGTGAGTAGTATTATGTAGGGGCTGCTCAGTGTCACTATATATTGTGTCACTGTAATTCTGTATCTAGGTTATATATATATGTTAAACGATATTGTATAGTAGCTACTAGGTGGCTGCGGAGCATGACATTTTTGTTTGCATTTTCTGAATGTTTTGCTGTTATTTAGAAGACAGAAGGATGACTTGAAATTAACGACACATGACTAAGCCCGCTAGAGCACCAGCCAAACCAGAAAAAACTCAAATCAACGCAGTCAGATCAGGGGCCAGTTGTTCAAAACTAACAACATGGTTAGTTAAAGTATCGTCAAAACTTTGATGATTTAATATGGCAGATATACTAATATTTTTGCTGAAAAAAATGTGAGTAGATTTTGTGTATGCAAAAGCTGCTCACATTTTTCAGCAAAAATACCCAAATTTTGGAGAACAATTAACAATATGACCACTAACAAGCTCATTAAGCGAACAAGGCTTTGAACAACTGGATCCAGGTTTCTCGCCGACCGGATGGGTCTTCTTTTGACTACCTAAACTAAAAGGCAAAATGTGGATAGCTGGATAACTGCATTCAAAATTATCATTTTGGGAGGTAAATTGTTGTTTTTACAGTCGAAAATTGCATTTTACAGTGATGCATCAGCTTTACCATAAAACAAAATTTGTATCGGCAAACAAAAGATTTACCTCCCTAAATAACAGTCTTCAATATAGTTATCCCCATTCTAATGCACAATTCATTTGTTTTGTTAAAATAAGTGCGGTAAGCTGCATAAAACTAAATGCAAGCCAATGAAAAACAACATTTCATTACGTTGTCCAGTTTCCGGCAGTATATCGCAGAATATATTGTCACAGATTTTTTATGTTACGTATGTCAAGCTACAAATGCAAGTGCATTTAACCCTTGTCCTGCTGAACCCGGATATGCCTTTTCTTTGAAACAATGTAGATCCAGATCAGATGGCTTCTGAAGAAGCCATCTGATCAGGATCTACATTGTTTGTCATTCAGGTTGTGAATTTGTTGTAATTATTTGCATCAAGTAATCTGATTGGTTGATAATCGGTAGTGGGTGTGGCATATATGAATATTCAGCAGGACAAGGGTTAATAGAAAAGTCTTTCCTGGCAGGTCTTGCTGGTTCTGAAATGTTTTTGGGTGTGTATTAACTGAACATCGTGTATAGGCAAAGGTTTTTGGATGAGTATTAACTGGGCATCATGTATTGGAAATGTTTTTGGGTGTGTATAAACTGGGCATCATGTATTGGAAAACCAAGTCTCAGTGTTGAAGGAAAGATAATATACACAGAAAACATGAGCAGCAACACATGCCATGATGTGTGAAAAGCTGTTTTGTTTCCATTTACAAACAACAAAGGTGCTGATCAGACTGCACATTTGTGCAGTCTGACCAGCACCTTTGTGTTTGCTGCTTAGATAGAACAATATCTCTATTAGCCTGAGTGGTGTAGTGGTTATGCTACTCACTTCATAAACCAGGGGTCGTGGGTTTGATCCTTGGCTACTCTAGTCCTTTGGATGAGTCTAAACAAGGTCCTTATGACCTGAGCTGTAGGTGAGACGTAAAACTCAAACAGACACATACAGGCAGTACAATACCTCTAGTTTCTATATCCAAAACTTCAAGACTCCTACTGAGCAAGCCACTTTGTGTTGCACCTGCTCACAAACTTGGAAGACATGTTTTCTGTTGATGGCACTCAGGGAAAATTCTTTGAACATTACACTGTGCATACAATAAAGATTCACAATCAGTCTCCTGTAATGATCCTAAGTATTGGGACAGAAAGGCCTGAGCAAACAGCACAGACACAGATCAGACTGCTCCTTAGATCAGGGTTTACACTGTTTGCCATTCTGTCTACACCTTTTGGACTCGTTGCTGGATGGTGAAACAAATTTGTTAAAATTTTAGGAGAATTACATCCCCCCACTTCCACCAGAGGTAAAGGGGACATATTGATATTGGTGCTGATCCTGTTGGCCCAGCCTGTTCTAAGCACTATATCTCCTGAACCTACCAATGGTTTCTGACCAAATTTGCATGGTGGGGGAAAACAGTCATTAGGTTATGATGACCTTAACCTCATTTTCAAAGTCTCAGGCCCCCAAAACAGTCAATTTTGGGCCAAAAATGGCTTGTCTGCACTCTATCTCGTTAACAAATTGATTAATTTTAGTCAAACTTGGTACAATATATGATTAAAACATACCGCGGATTTGATTAGGTTCGGGTGACCTTGACCTTTTTTTAAAGGTCACAGGCCCCCCAAAACAGCTTCCAAAAGATAACCCTTTTATAGAACATATTTAACTTCACTACAGCTGGTGTGGGGGAATGTGTGGCGGTGGTAAAACGTCTCCCTGCCCTACATCATAGTGTAGATTATATTTTTTTGTCCTTTGGGATCATTGATTCCATTGTGGAATTTTGAAAATATCTGAGGGTCACTGATGAGGCCTAATTGGCCGAAACTAGCTAGTCTGGCCCAGCAAACATGTACACTCCATATTTTTCACTTCTGTGGTGTATTCCTTGCTTCCAAAGGATAACCCTTTTATAGAACATATTTAATTTCACTACAGCTAGTGTGTGGGAATGTGTGGCGGGGATAAAACGTCTCCCTGCCCTACAGCATTGTGTGGATTATATTTTCTTGTCCTTTGGGATCATTGATTCCATTGTGGAATTTTGAAAATATCTGAGGGTCACTGATGAGGCCTAATTGGCCGAAACTAGCTAGTCTGGCCCAGAAAACATGTACACTCCATATTTTTCACTTCTGTGGTGTATTCCTTGCTTCCAAAGGATAACCCTTTTATAGAACATATTGTCTGCACTCTATCTTGTTAATGAATTGATTAATTTTAGTCAAATTTGGTATGATTAATTTTAGTCAAATTTGGTTACAATATAGCATTACAACATACCACAGATTTGATTAGATTTTGGAGAAGCCTCCGTGGTGCAGTGGTCATGCTACTCGCCTTGTAAACCAGGGATCGCAGGATCGATCCCGGGCTTCTCCTGACTTTCGGATGAGTCTTTAAACTGAGGTCCCTTCTACGTATGACCTTAGCTGTTGGTGGGACGTAAAACTAAAACTCACTCACTCACTCACTTGGTTAGATTTTGGTAACCTTGACCTTTTTCAAAGGTCACAGGCCCCCAAAACTGACAATTTTGGGCCAAAAATGGCTTGTCTGCATTGAAGTCACATGGGTGTTTAAGATTTATTTATGGTAGGGGTGGGGGGAGGGGCATTGTTTTCCTCTGAAAACATTTCTAGTTGAAGTGCAAATTTGTCAAAATTTTATGAGAATATGGCTTGCTATTTCATGTGAATCATCTGCTGGGCAGACAAACCAGATGTAATAGCAAGAACATTTGCAAATGTCATGATTAGCAGTTTAAAGATCAAGAAACGAGTTCAGATATGACAGATACCTGTAGTCTAACCATATATAGAATAACATAATGATCCTAAGTATCGGGACAGATAGGCCTAAGCAAACAGTGCAGACCCAGATCAGACTGCTCCTGAAGGAGCAGTCTGATCTGGGTCTACACTGTTTGCCATTCTGTCTGCACCTTTTGGACTTCTTGCTGGATTGTAAAACAAACTTTGTTCAAATTTTTTGAGAGTTTCAGCAAGTCTTCAAGGTGTAAGAACTTTTAGGATTTTTACGGTATCTGTGACAAATCTTTACATTTTGAAAGTTTTTTTATTAGCTCACCTGAGCACAAAGTGCTCAAGGTGAGCTTTTGTGATCGGTCTTTGTCCGTCGTCCGTGCGTGCGTGTATACTTGTGTGTCTTCATCCCTACAAAGTACCCTTGTGTGTCAAATTTCCAGGAAATTTCTTGGAATTTCTTGGAAAAAAAGACACACAAGTTACTATTTTAGACACACAAAACACTGACGGAATAAATCGCATTGAGTTTAATGGAAGTGTCCATACTTTTAAATCCCGGGCTTCTCCAGACTTTCGGATGAGTCTTTAAACCGAGGTCCCGTCTCCGTATGACCTTAGCTGTTGGTGGGACGTAAAACTAAAACTCACTCACTCACCCATACTTTTAAACACACAAGTATACATTCGTTCCTGCGGACGTCTCGTGCGTCCGTCGTCAACTTTTGCTTTAAATGACTTCTTCTCCAAAACTGCTGGACAGATTTTGAAATAATTTCCCAGGAATGTTCCATGGGTGACCCTCTACCAAAATTGCTCAAATCGTTCCGCTTGGGTGAACAAGATGGCTGCTAGAGCTAAAATTAGAAAAACCTTTAAAGGACTTCTTCTCCTTAACCAGTGCATGGATTTTGAAATAATTTCACAGGAATGTTCCTTGGGTGACCTTCTACCAAAATTGCTCAATTTGTTCCGCTCGGATGAACAAGATGGCCACCAGAGCTAAAAATAGAAAAACCTTTAAACGGTTTCTCCTCCTTAACCAGTGCATGGATTTTGAAATAATTCCACAGGAAGGTTCCTTTGGTGACTCTCTACCAAAATTGCTCAAACCGTTTTGCTCGGATGAACACGATGGCGGCCAGAGCTAAAATTAGAAAAACCTTTAAATGACTTCTTCACCTTAACCATTGAATGGATTTCAAAATAATTTCACAGGAATGTTCCTTGGGTGACCTTCTACCAAAATTGCTCAATTTGTTCCGCTCGGATGAACAAGATGGCCGCCAGAGCAAAAATAGAAAAACCTTTAAACGATTTCTCCTCCTTAACCAGTGCATGGATTTTGAAATAATTTCACAGGAATGTTCCTTGGGTGACCCTCCACCAAAATTGCTCAACTCGCTCCGCTCGGGTGAACAAGATGGCCGACAGAGCTAGAAATATATAAAGCTTTAAACGACTTTTCCTCCTTAACCAATGCATGGATTTTGAAATTTTTTCACAGAAAGGTTTTTTGGGTGACTCTCTACCAAAATTGCTCAAACCGTTCTGCTCGGATGAACAAGATGGCCACCAGAGCTAAAAATAGAAAACCTTTAAATGACTTCTTCTTCTTAACCAGTTGATGGATTTCTAAACATTTTCACAGGAATGTTCCTTGGGTAACCCTCTACCAAAATTGCTCAAATCGTTCCTCTGGGGTGAACAAGATGGCCGCCAGCGCTAAAAATAGAAAAACCTTTAAATGACTTCTCCTTAACCAGTGCATGGAGTTTGAAATAATTTCACAGGAAGGTTCCTTGGGTGACCCTCTACCAAAATTGCACAAACCGTTAATTATGCTTGGATGAACAAGATGGCCACCAGAGCTAAACATAGAAAAACCTTTAAATGACTTCTTCTCCTTAACCAGTGGATGGGTTTCAAAATAATTTTACAGTAATGTTCCTTTGGTGACCCTCAACCAAAATTGCTCAAAATGTCCCGCTGGGATGAACAAGATGGCTGCCAGAGCTAAAAATAGAAAAATCGTTAAAAGTCTTCTCTTCCTTAACTATTGGATGGATTTTGAAATAACTTCACAAGAATGATCCTTGATGGACGCTCTACCAAAATTGTTCAAACTGCTCTGCTCGGATGAACAAGATGGCCACCAGGGCTAAAATTAGGAAAAAAAACTTTAAACGACTTCTGGCCCTTAACTAGTGGATGGATTTTGATATAATTTCACAGGAATGTTTTATGGGTGACCCTCTATTAAAATTGTTATACCCCCGGCATACGAAGTATGTCAGGGGGTATATAGTTTTCGTCTTTCCGTCCGTTCGTCCGTTCGTTGGTTCGTTCGTATGTTCGTTTGTTCGTTCGTACGTTCGTTCGGTCGTTCGTCAACCTTTACGTCAAAGTTTTGCGTTAAACCTTTTTGATTGCTCATATCTCTGTAACCACAGGTTGGATTCTCTTCATATTTGGTACAGGATATCTCTATAGCATTACCTTTCATATGGAATATCCAAGCCCCTGGGTGGGTTGTCTGTCTGTCCGTCTGTCTGTTCATCTACTTTTACGTTATAGTTTTGTGTTAAACCTTTTTCATTGCTAATATCTCTGCAACCGCATGTTAGATTCTCTTCATGTTTGGTAAAGGATATCTCTATAGCATTACCTTTCATACGGAATATCTAAGCCCCTGGGTCAAGCCCCTGGGTGGGCTGTCTGTCTGTTTGTTCATCTAATTTTACGTCAAAGTTTTGTGTTAAACCTTTTTCATTGCTGATATCTCTTTAACCACATGTTAGATTCTCTTCATGTTTGGTAAAGGATATCTCTATTGCATTACCTTTCATATGGAATATCTAAGCCCCTGGGTCAAGCCCCTGGGTGGTTTGTCTGTCTGTCTGTTCATCTAATTTTACGTCAAAGTTTTGTGTTAAACCTTTTTCATTGCTGATATCTCTGCAACCACATGTAAGATTCTCTTCATGTTTGGTAAAGGATATCTCTATAGCATTGCCTTTCATATGGAATATCTAAGCCTCTGGGTCAAGCCCCTAGGTGGGCTGTCTGTCTGTCTTTTCATCTTCTTTTACGTCAAAGTTTTGTGTTAAACCTTTTTCATGGCTGATATCTCTGTAACCACATGTTAGATTCTCTTCATGTTTGATAAATGATTTCATGATGCATGCCCCTTCCCCCACCCACGGTGACCTTGACCTCAAGGTCACAGACTTAGAAATTTTACATTTGGTTAAAGTTTTATGTCAAAGTTTATAGATGCCTGTATGTTCTAATTGATGCCCTCACTCCCTTGGTCCATTTAGAAATTTTATGTTTGGTTTAGCTTTTACAAGCACATTTATAGATTCTTATAGCTTCTTGACTTCATTCATATTACATACAAGCTCGAAAGATATATCAGAGGGTGGCACTGGCCGGGGGTATACGTGACCCACTGGTCACTTTCTCTAGTTCAAACAATTCTGCTGGGATGAAAAAGTTGGCCGCTAGAGCTAATAATAGAAAAACTTTTAAATAACTTCTCCTGCTTAACCAGTGGATGGATTTCGAATTATTTCATTATGATAGCACACCCCTGCGACATAGTGCATTTTTCATATTTCCAAAATGGCAACTTTTCTGATGAAAATCTATGATATTTCTTATCAATGCTCAAAACATAGGTTGGTGCTCGTTAGAACGGCCTCATTGAGGCCGTTCTAATGAGTACCCACAACCTATGTCTTGGAGTAGAAATAAGAAAAATAATGTATACCCCCATAAACCCCAGTTTTCTCTATATGGAGTGGGGTTTAGGGGGTCTTCATTTCACATGATGTCACAGGAATGTTCCTTGGGTGACCCTCTTCCAAAATTGCTCAGCCAGTTGTGCTTGGATGAACAAGATGGCTAAAATTATAAAAAAAAACCTCCTTGGGTCAACCAAAATTGCTCAAACCCTCTACTCTACCATATATTTCCTACAATTTCATTTGTACAATATGGATCAGGTGGGCGATCCAGGGCCATCATGGCCCTCTTGTTGAATGACAGTCTTGAATGGAAGGCATGAGCATGTTCCTTGAGAGTTACTTTTCCATTTGGCTCTTCCTTAAAGCAGGTGGCTAGATTGATTAATTTTATTCCCCTGTTTACTTGAGATTTCTTTGCACATATTGAAAACAATTTTTTGCTCTGGCTGTTTCTCAGTTAAATCCTCTGTCAGCCTCGATAGCGCAGTGGTTAGCGCGTTCGACTCATGATCGAGAGGTTGTGCTTTCGAATCCGCCACCGGTATCGAGGTGTGTCCTTGGGCAAGACACGTAATGACACTGCCCCACTCCACCCAGGTGTAAATGGGTAGCAGTTGTGTGAAAGCCACTGCCTCTCTCTCGCGCGCGCGTGAAAACACCCGGAATGAGTGTTCGAGAGCGATTCAATAAGCTTAAAGCTTTCATCGCAACGAACTAAAATAAATTAGTATAAACTAGTTAAATCCTCTTGTTGATTGCCTGTTGAATGCAGATTGGATTTCTGTGCTCACCCATCCTAGCAGTTAATCCTTATCCTGCTGAATAAATAAGTTTCTGACTATCATCCAGTCATATAACTTGCAAGCTGAATGATAGTGTATAAGAAGCCATCTGATCTGGATCTACACAGTTTGCAAAGGTAGGCATCATGAAAACATGCCTAGATAATTTTGACCCCCTTGAACTCCACTTTTATATAGTAAAACTGGGGTTTACAGGGGTAAACCTTATTTTCCCTATTTCTGCTCTGAAATATAGATTGTGGGTACTCTAACGTGTACCCCAATCTATATTTTGATTGAGGCGGTACTAAGGAGTACCCACAATCTATATTTTGTGCAGAAATAAGAAAAATATCACCATTTTTCACCTTAAAAATTTTGTTTTTTTCGGTGGTAAAATTTACAATGTATTTGTATAGGCGTGTTTTCGTAATGGATTGTTGTGATCAGCAGGATAACGGTTTATCATAACTAACAGACAGCATTTTCAAAGTAATTTTTTCGTATTTTTTTTTTTCAGAGAAAACAAAGCTTGATTTTACATGGGAATCATGTTTGTTCACATGAAATGTCAAGCCTTTTACATACATGTGGTATCTTCTTAGACAAAAATAGGGAGATTATAAGAATCTTATATGGGTGTGAGGGGTGGATTGAAAAATCAGTCCCGAGGGACACTGTCCGGCATCACGAGGCTTGCCGAGTGATGCCGGACAGTAATCCAGAGGGACGGATTTTTCTATCCACCCCTCACACCCATATTGGATTCTTTTTCTTGCATACCTTCCATTTTTATACCCCCGGCATACGAAGTATGTCAGGGGGTATATAGTTTTCGTCTTTCCGTCCGTTCGTCCGTTCGTTGGTTCGTTCGTATGTTCGTTTGTTCGTTCGTACGTTCGTTCGGTCGTTCGTCAACCTTTACGTCAAAGTTTTGCGTTAAACCCTTTTGATTGCTCATATCTCTGTAACCACAGGTTGGATTCTCTTCATATTTGGTACAGGATATCTCTATAGCATTACCTTTCATATGGAATATCCAAGCCCCTGGGTGGGTTGTCTGTCTGTCCGTCTGTCTGTTCATCTACTTTTACGTTATAGTTTTGTGTTAAACCTTTTTCATTGCTAATATCTCTGCAACCGCATGTTAGATTCTCTTCATGTTTGGTAAAGGATATCTCTATAGCATTACCTTTCATACGGAATATCTAAGCCCCTGGGTCAAGCCCCTGGGTGGGCTGTCTGTCTGTTTGTTCATCTAATTTTACGTCAAAGTTTTGTGTTAAACCTTTTTCATTGCTGATATCTCTTTAACCACATGTTAGATTCTCTTCATGTTTGGTAAAGGACCTCAAGGTCACAGACTTAGAAATTTTACATTTGGTTAAAGTTTTATGTCAAAGTTTATAGATGCCTGTATGTTCTAATTGATGCCCTCACTCCCTTGGTCCATTTAGAAATTTTATGTTTGGTTTAGCTTTTACAAGCACATTTTTAGATTCTTATAGCTTCTTGACTTCATTCATATTACATACAAGCTCGAAAGATATATCAGAGGGTGGCACTGGCCAGGGGTATACGTGACCCACTGGTCACTTTCTCTAGTTATTGCAAATTTTTAATGCTACTGTCACTTCCGTTACCGACGTCCGCCATTTTGTGATGACTTAACAGGAATGTTTAGTGACGTCACGCATGACGACGCCGCGCATGAGGTTGTAATCAACCAGTGCATTTATCAAACACGCAATTATATTCGATTTGGGGTCGGAACACCAGGGTCAGAACATAAATTTCTATCCCAGGGTAAAATCACGGATTTCCTTGTCTGGTGTGCAAGAAAGCCTTTTACATACATGTGGTATCTTCTTGGACAAAAATAGGGAGATTTTGATTTTCAAATAGGGAGATAGGGGCCTAGGAAAAAAAATGATCTAATTTATCTTTAAACTGTGTTATATGTCAAGCCATGTTATTAGTTCACCAGAGCTGAAGGCTCATGTGAGGTATTAGTAGACCAATGCTGTCATCCATCGTCAGCTGTTTGTCATAGTAGCCACAATTTCAAATAAGCATATCTCTGATACCCCATGGCCAATCTTGATCAAATTTCATGAGAAGCATTATCAGGTAGGGGGGAAGGCTGCATAAGATTTTGGGGCTGATGGGATTGGAATTCTGGTTGTGATGGCAACATTTGACTCCCATAGACTTGCAGTGACAAAAACTTCAAACATCTTCTCTGAAACCATAAGGCCCAAAGCTTAGATATTTAGTATGTAGCAACATGTCATGGTCAACTACATAAATCTTGCCGACATGATCCTGGGGTCCAAATTGGCTACACCACGGAGCTTATCCACTCCCATAGATTTACAATGGGAAAAACTACAAAAATCTTCTTCTCTGAAACCATAAAGCCCAGAGCTTAGATATTTAGTATGTAGTAAAGTCTAGATTCCTGCCAAATCATGCCTCTGGGGTCCATATTGGCCATGCCCTGTGGCTTATCAGCTCCCATAGACTAATAATGTGAAAAACTTAAAAAATCTACTTCTCTGAAAGCATAGTGACAATGTTATCCTTAGAGGTCAAAGGACAAAAAAGGGTCATTTCTTCATGTCTGGTCAATAATTTGTTATTCCCGGTAGGATTTTTAAATTACATGTACATGGCAAAATGTTAACCATCATGAGACTTTGTGTCATGCACAAGACCATGGTTAACCCTTGTCCTGCTAATCCCGGATATGCCTTATCTTTGAAACAATGTAGATCCAGATCAGATGGCTTCTAACGAAGCCATCTGATCAGGATCTACATTGTTTGCCATTCAGATTGTGAATTTGTTGCAATAATTTGCATCAAGTAATCTGATTAGTTGATAATCAGTAGTGGGTGTGGCATATATAAATATTCAGCAGGACAAGGGTTAAGGTCATACTTAGACATCAAAGTTAAAGAAAAGGGTCTTTTTCTTGTGTTTGGTCAATACCTTCGTTATTCCTGGATGGATTTGGAAATTGATGTGGCAGCAATGTTAACCATTATAACACATTTGTCTTACCTAAGACCCAGGTCAGTACCTCTAATGTCAAGGTCATACATAGCGGTCAAAGGCAGTAAAAGGGTATTTTTTCATGTGCAGTCATAACTATTTTTGAAAGTTGATTTTTGAAATCAAGTTTCTTTGTCATTACATTTCTACTTCCGGTACTGGACCGCGTTGCTCCACTTCCGTTGTTCGTACGCTGCATAAAATAGTCCAAATGAACTCTTGAAAATTAATTTTGCAGGCCTGTCCCGCATGGAACGTCTTTCAAAACATTTCAGTTTTTGAGACTTATACGGATTGAATATAAATTGGCACAGAAAGACGAATTCTGAAAAGAAAACAGTACTCTGGAACTATTTTCCTACGCGCTTTTCGGTGATATTTATGTTTTACTCTTTCATCCCTGAGTTTCTAAACAGGACTCTTCTCGCTTTAAATATATTCTTATAGAAAAGGATTTTTGATTAGTTCACTGACAGGATGACAAACAGTGTACATGTAGATTCTGGCGAGACGTTCTAGCTACGTGCCGTCTTATCAGGATCTACAAGGTTTGCATAGATACAGTGTATTTCTACCTCGGCGTCTGCACCGGTCTACAGGGTTAAAAGGGTTAGCTTATCATTGACCAACTAAACAACCCTTTACTGACCTACAATTTGCCTGCTTTCGAGAGCTTTAATATTACAAAACACGTGTTGTTTAAATCAAGTTCCGTACTTTAGCAAATAGTAAAGAAACCGATCAGACGCAACATTCTGTGGCCTCTAATCTATCTTAACTGTTTCCAAATGTCACAGAATTGAAACAATTGACATTTTTGGGTTAATGTTTTTAGGACCCCGTACAGGTGGGAATAAACGTATTTTAATTCGCCTTGGGTTAACGCGGTGTCTGACCAGAGTTATAATGTCTAAATCAAATGGTTTAAAAAATGATCTTTTTTGTCAAGTTATTTTCCTTTTTATGTCCCGACGCCCCAAGGAACATAGCTCCAAGCGGCTGCACAACCTATGTGCTTCGTCGTATCAATGCGACGTTGATGCGACGTTGCTAAGACATCATGTGCCCGCTAGGAGATTGATTGATTGATTTAAGGTTTAACTTCCCCATCAACACTGTAAATGTCATTTTGGAGACTTGCTTCCAATTTTGTGGGACTTTTACCCGACATTGAGATGAAATGACTTCTCAAGCCCTGTCGCCCAATAAAACCAATAAGGTTTATTTGCTTGGACGGTCCGCCTCGCACCGCGGTTCCTGGACAGGCTTAGATCCTCTAAGCGGTTTATCAGTACTAGTGTGCGGGTCGGATTCAGCTCTGCGTGGAAGCATCATGCAGCCCATATATATTTCTTCAAGCCCCTATGGGCGGGGGTCTCCCGTTAGGAGAACTTCTCTGTAAGATTATTAGCAGATATGTACTGAGCTAATTTAGAAATTTGTGGTTGGACCATGAAGAAATTGGTTGGCACGTTTATCTTTCTTTCTTCCGTACTTTCTTCGGGGGGTAGTTGAGTGAGGCAATGGCGATGTGTTTCTTATGTCACTGGGGAGTCCAGCTGATATTGACTTACAGTTGGGCAACACCTGCTGTCCTTGTAGCAGGTAACAGTAGAATGAGGGAGTGTTGATATTTCTTCTGTTCCTACACTTCCATTCATGTTCCTCTTTCTCCTCTGTCCCTCACTTTCATCTTCTCTACAACGGCCCTGCCCATCGGGGCTTGAAGAAATATATGGGCTGCATGATGCTTCCACGCAGAGCTGAAACCGACCCGCACACGAATACTGGTAAACTGGTAGAGGATCTAAGCCTACCCAGGCAAAGCGGTGCGAGTCGGCCCGTCCATGCTTATGAACCCTATTGGTTTCATTGGGCGGCAGGGCTTGATATGTCATTTCATCTCAATGTCGGGTAAAAGTCCCACAAATTGGAAGCAACGTCTCCAAAATGACCTTTACAGTGTCGACGGGGACGTTAAACCTCAAATCAAACAACAAAAAAAAAAAAAAAAAACACATCATCTTCTCTACTGTCTCTTCCATCTCTTTTCCCCTTTCTCTTGGAGAAGACAAAAATGATCCACTAGGGTTGCCCTGTCGTTAAACTCAAAACAATCGATGAATAATTTTTCTTTGTCGAATTTTTTAACCCACTTAGACCTTGTCAAATCAGAACCAGAATTAGAATTGTTACTGGTGACACGTCAAATGTCATCCATACACCAGGACCTGTGATATGGGAAGTTAGTCTCTATACTCTACTCTATACTCTGTACTTGTTTCAACAAAATATCTAGATAACTGCTTGATCTACGACTAACATTGTTATATAATAATTATTCCTCATAAATCAACTTTCCTCAGTACTTTCAGTACTTTGATTATTCCTGAATGGATTTTAAAATAACATGGCAACTCTGGTGGAACCCCCATGGTCAAGGTCATCCTGACAGATGATTACTTGCCATGGGCTTATAATGCTCTGCTTTTGAAGCTCTTGTTTATTTCTGGATGTATTTAAAAATTATCAGGCAGAAATGTTAACCATCATGAGAGGATATGTCTTGTGCAAGACCCAGGCTGGTACCTCCAAGTTCAAGGTGATACTTAAAGCTCAAAGGTAAAGAGAAGTGTCTCTTTCTTTGTTTGGTCAATACCTTTGATATTCCTGGATGGATTTGGAAATTGTTTGGCAGAAATGTTAACCATCATGAAACATTTGTTGCACGCTAGACCCAGGTCAGTACCTCCAAGGTCAAGGTCATACTTAGGGGTCAAAGGTAATAAAGGGTCTTTTTTCATGTCAAATCATGTCAATTTTATGCCCCCGCCATTGAAAGAATGATGGTAGGGCATATAGTAGTGCCCCTGTCCATTTGTCTGTTTGTGCTTGGGTGCATCCCAATTTAAACATATTTTCAGGTGGGGGCATTCGTGTCCTATGGACACATTTCTAATTATGTTAAGAGTCTATGCTAGAGGTTTTTAACAGGTCCTATTTTCCAAACCATATGATGGATTTGATCATATACATATATGTAATGATGATAGACAGAGGTCCAAACTTTTATTCACAATACCTGCACCCATGACCTTAAGGTCAAGGTCATGGACTCAGAAATATTTTTATGTTAAAGTTTTTAAGAGCTCATATTTTCCAAACCACATGATGGATTTGGTTCATATTTGGTATGATGATAAAATATAGGTCCAGAGTTTTATTCAGCACTTCTCAGCCCATGTCCATGACCTCAAGGTCAAGGTTATGGACATAAATTTCATGTTAAAATTTATTTTAGAGCTCATTTTCCTAGCTATGCGATGGATTTTGGTTTGTATTTGGTATGTGATAGATATTGGTCCAAAGGTTCATTAGGCAATACCTCATTGAGTCTACCTATGCCTATGGCCGCAAAGACTCAGACGAGCTATGCGGTCTGATGACAGCTGTTGTTCCCCCACAGTTTGCTTTTCATGCTTTTCAATGAAATATAGTGATTTCTCAGCGCATTTTGGTTATAGGCTGTCTTTGACCTGATGCCAACTCTGAAAGACGTTTCATATTGTTTGTATGTTATACAATATTTGAAGCAATAAGACTGTCATTGACTTGAGAAATGTTTTTGGCATCATTTACAAGTCATTATAAGCCATGAACTATATATTTTATGAGCTGCCCGAAGCAAAAATATGTCTTCAGATGTGAGCACAGAAAAACAGGCCTCTGTGACCTATGATTAACCATTATCTCGCCGAATAATTAATTTAGCCACACCCATTTCTGTCTTTGAACCAATCAGATAACTTGATGTAATTTCTTCCTACAAATTCACAAACTGAATGTCAGTGTAGATCCTGATCAGATGGCTTCATCAGAAGCCATCTGATCAGGATCTACACTGTTTGCATAGGGGTTGTCGTTAACAGCAGGATAAGAGTTAAACGTGCTGACTCCTTAATATTAAATCTCTCTCTCCTGTTGGTTAGAGCCTCGCTGGGGTCACGTGGGAGACCAAATTCTACAACAGAAGGTCAGGCGGATTTTCACTGGACAGTCTTGTTTATCTCCATCTAATGAATGATTGTCTCGATATAAGTGAAATAATCTTTAGGTGGCCATAAAAGTAGTATAAAAAAATTTGACATCAGGATGAAATCTATCTGCACATCCACATGTAGCTATAGCAGTATCTTCACATTGCTTTAACCCTTATCCTCCTGAATATTTAAATTAACCACGCGCATTTCTGATTATCAGCCAATCAGATTACATGATATAATATTTTCGTTCAAATCCACAAACTGAATGACAGTGTAGATCCTGATCAGATGGTTTCAGAAGCCATCTGATCTGGATCTACACTGTTTGCAAAGATAGGGGTTGTTGTGAACAGCAGGATAAGGGTTAACCCTTATCCTCCTGAATATATAAATAGCTACACCCATTTCTGACTATCAGCCTGTCAAATTACTTGATATAATGTATTCATTTAGTTCACAAACTGAATGACAAACTGTAGATCCTGAACAGTAGGCAAAAGCCTCCGTGGTGTAGTGGTTATGCTACTTGCCTCATAAACCAGGGGTCATGGGTTTGTTCCCGGCTTCTCCAGACTTACGGATGAGTCTTTAAACCGAGGTCCCGTCTTTATATGAATTTAGTTGAGGGTGGGATGTACGACCTTAGTTGGTGGTGGGTTGTAAAACACAAAACACACACACACCCCTCTTCTGATGGCTTCTTCAGAGGCCAACTATTTGGATCTACACTGTTTGGGACTAGTGTACAGGGAGATAAGGGTTATGGATGCTGCAGGAGCCACACACAATGCAAACGGCTGATGAAGAAATCTGATCAGGCTGCACAGAGGCCCAGTCTTATCTGAGTCCACTGGTTACACATGTCAGCTTGCACCTTTAGCAATGCACAAGCTGGATTAGCCAAGGACCATTGCATACTGCAGTACAAATGAGCACCCGTAACAAAAAAACATTTCTTCAGGATTTTCACTGCCATTCTCAAATAGCTTTCATATCAATAATGAAGGCTGGTATTTTGTGATAACCGAAGAATAGTTTTTGTCAGTTCTCCATAGAAACTTTTGTTACGGGTATTCATTAGAACCACCTTGATGAGGCGGTTCTAATGAATACCAACAACCTGTGTTGTGGGTATTCATTAGGACTGCCTCAACGACGCATTTTAATGAATACCCACATTTTATGGAGAAGTAAGGAAAACTATACTTCATTTATCACAAAATATGAACCTTATCTGCTGCTATGGCTTTCAAGGATGACCTTGACATATTTATGTACCGACACCCCCACCCCCCCACACCACCACCAAGGGTAGGGATACATACTGTTTTTGATGTGGAGCCCATTTTGATCGGCATTGGCATCGACGTAGCCTATTTGAAGTACTATATTTCCTTAACCTACTGATGGATTCTGACCAAGACAATTGTACATTCCAGGCAGCGAACAGTAAGGCGCGATGCGCAGACTGATCTGCTCCTTTGTTGTTCGCAAATGGCAAAAAAAAAATAAAAATAAAAAAAAAAGGAAAAAAAAAAGTTTTCCTATGATGTACATGTACAGTAGAACTTCGATCGCTCGAACACCGATGGCTCGTTTACCATGGCTGAGTCGAACATGTTCTTGGGCCCCCCAGGGAAATCCTCTACATAGAAATAGTAGGAGATAATTTAGGAGATTTTCATTCTTTATCGTGCAAATGTATGCTGTGAGTACACACATCATGCATTTTCATTATAGAACATCGAAAAAATATCAAAAAGTACCGTATTCGGGCGTGTATTACCCGCAGTTTTTTTCCCTCAAATTACAGGCCCAAGTTCTGGGTGCGGGTAATCCGCCCGAATTATTTTTGGACCATTTTATTTTTACTTTTTACAGCTGAAAATACGATGCATCTCATGTTATGCTTTATCCTTTTACGATTCCCGACATAAATAACGTTTGATTGTCCACTCAATTTTACTTACACATGAGTAATATAACAATCTCTATTACTAGCAAGCCCGATTTTGTGAGTATTATTCCTAAAACTCGGATTTTAAACAAAATAAACAAGCAAGTTCAATGCGAACATCAAAGTTTTCCGGCATCCAAACTGCCGCCCACAAATCACCGCTAGTTTTTTCTGCACGCGATCGGTAAATGACGTCATCGTACCCCAGCAAACCCACACGTGTCTATTGTTTTAGCTTAATGGGGCGTATCTGTCTCATAAAAAAATGTTTGGAAACGGTAAAAGTATTCTCGCTAGCAAAACAGCGCTTTCCGTAAGCTCCGTGTCAATAACCAATAACAGAATACAGATGTGTTAACACAAAGAGTTAAACTTTTCTCGCCAAGCGTCTGCTATTTGGCGCCAAAACATAACCATTCACGAGATAGCAGAATAGTCGTAGCAACTCGTCTAAGGAGCAATAAAATAATTTTCACACTGATTGCGGATTAAATTTTATGATTGGGGAATAAACGCAAATTAGAGACATAACTTGACCATATTTTCACACCTTATCGACACTCACCGCAGGGTGGCAATTATATGACAGGGATTAACAATTGTGTCATAATTAAACCGTTATAAATCAATAAACAGTGTAAATCCAAATCAGACATCTGCGGCGTCTTTCTGAGGTGTCTGATCTGGGACTGCACTGTTTGCCGATGTCCCAAAAAAGAAACGTCTGCGGCGTCTTTCTGAGGCGTCTGATCTGGGACTGCACTGTTTGCCGATGTCCCAAAAAAAGGGCCGCGGGCATATGTGGGTTAATAAATAAATAACACTGGTGAACAGGTAAAGTTTTTTCAACATTTTAATAAAAAAAAACCATGCTTTTTGGTGTTACTCGCACGCACGTGCATTTTCCCGCCTTTTGAAGACGATCGCGCGTTCCGTTGTGTGCTACAAAAACTGGCCAAATTCTTACTTTTTCCCACTTACGCATCCACCAAAATTTCAGCAAATGTTCCATGCGGGTAATACAACAGTATAACAGTTTTCCCCCAGATTTTGGCAAAAAAAGGGGGTGCGGGTAGTACGCAAATGCGGGTAATACACACCCGAATACGGTATATCGTATACCTCCTGACAGTAACCTCAGAGGCTCGAACTACCCGTCTCGAACAGATTTTCAAAGTCCCAAAGGTGTTCAAGCCATTGAAGTTCTACTGTATCTCAAATAGCAGTCTTTAAGAAATCTCTACAGAATACAAAGTAGTTGGATCTGTTGATGATCACTTGGTTACATCCGTGTCTCAAATTTCCCGTGGGTTCTATTTGTAAATTATGTTTTCTCTTCACATCACACACATATTCCTTGCGAAAATGACACTGTTCTTCACCTGTAATCTTTGTCTGCTGAATTGTGATACCTATATGTATGTAATATTGTTAATTGTTTGATGTCACATTAGCATTTGATTGTTTTGAATTCAGTGATATAACATTTTCTGCCACTAAATTGCATTTTTTTCCTGTCATTTAAGCTCGAATAGATGTTATATCTATAGTACATAGTTTATATGAGCCACGTTGTGAGAAAACCTCTCTTCCGCTTTTGCGACCCCATAAGACGCAAACCAGCCTGCTCAGCTACACAGACTAGGGCGAGTCGTGAAATTTTTGGTATAGAAACTAGAGGTTGTGTACCATCCAAGCAGCGAACACAAAGGTGCGGATCAGCCTGCGCGTATGCGCAGGCTGATTCGCACTTTTGTTGTTCGCAGATGACAAAACCCGGTTTTCTTATGAAGTGGTTCACATTAAGTTGTCTAGACTACGTTTTCAATAGCATTATTTCTTTCTTGTTTTTGCATATTGTGAGCATTGATTTCTGCATGTGTGCATGCTTGCTATATTTTAGGCTACGACTCCGACGACGAGGATGATGACGCTGTCCGATACACACGGCGGAACAAGGGCAAAAAGTATTCTCAAATTCCTAAAGATGAGTCGGTAAACGTAGACCACTCTGAATCCTCCCACTACAGTGATGGTGATGTGAGCAGCACGCGTAAAATTGACAGCGTGAGCATGTATGGAGACACGAACATGTATGCATACACGCAAGACAGCCACAGCGATCGGAGGAATTCCGAATCTCAATGCTCATCGGAAGACTTTTGTAGTGATACGGAGTCATTGACGAAACTCGCATACATACGGAAGCCTAGAGAAGGAGGTAGACTTCGGAGTTGTCTGTATAATTTTGTTTGTCTGTCTGTCTGTCTCTCAAGCTGCATGTTGACTGATTAAGGTATATGGATACACCTCTATGGGAGACAACTCTGTCGAAATTATTTCTGTCTGTCTTATCAGCAGTGGTCTACTCCTGAAGAAATTAAATGTCTTAGATAATTTTCTTTCAAGAGTAGATTTCATTTTTGGGGATGGGGGAGGAGGGGGGGGGGGGGTGTAAGTGCGAGTTCAGAGCCAAGTATAATATCACATGTTTTTCAGCAAAAATATTAGAATATTTGCCATATTAAACGAATAAAGTTTTAACAGAACATTAACGATGTTGTTAGCCACTGGTGTATCCATGTCCCTTAAATTTGGATGTATCTGGGTTTATTTCTTGTGGAATGGGAATGTTACAGCGTTCTTATTTAGCTCCTGATTTTTCATTATGCTGAGACAGCTCATGAAATAGAGTTTATTTAAGAAATAGATCAGCTCTAACTATGATTTGTTGTGTAATAAATCACAGTTTGGAGGTCAGTTGTAAAGTAGACAAATCACAAGCGCGTAGCGCGCGTGATTTGTCTTCTTACAACTGACCGACAAACTGTGATTTATTACTCAACAAATCACTGGCTAGAGCTCATCTATTTCGATTCTAACACGCTGAAAATCGGCAATAATGTTGTTGTTTCCTTCAAAATCTCACAACTTTTCGCCATTGTTAGAAGAAATCCCGCTAAAATTATCGACTGAAACACATGCATTTACATCCTTTTCTAACGTTCTCGATGCGAGAAAATGACGTTACACCGACTAACGTCAAGTAAATCGACTAGTGACGTCATAAATTTGCAGTTTTTAATGACGTCACACGTCACGCTCTTCCGAGCTGTGATTTGTTGCAGAATAAAACACAGTTATTTTGCATTGCCTATATAGGCGCGCTGTGTTAGAATTGGTTTTTTGATCGATTATGGTGAAATAATTCACAAGTGTTCTAAGGCTTCCGAGTAAAAAAAACGAGTGAGCGATAGCGAACAAGTGTTTTACACGAAAGCCTTAGAACACAAATGAATTGTTTCTCCATAATCAATCAAAACAACAAAATAAACTGTTTATTACATTTCCATTCATGTTTTACCTTTGAATTTTCAAATTCAGCCATTCTGATTTACAACCAAAATAGTTCCAGTCAGGGCATGGATTTCAGGAGGCGTGGTTTAGTTTGAAAATCAGTCGCCATCTTGTTTTCATTTCAACGCAAAAATTATCCTGTGCTTGAAATACAGATGCAACAATGTCATGAAAAGTAGAACTGAATTATCAAGAAAATCATACTTCATCTTCGTGTTGCAGGTCTTTCCTCAAAAACGACAAATGTACACGAAAATTGAAGTGATTTCTATGATTTTATCCGATTTTCCGCCAAACGTCAACTATTGTTATTGCTACAAATGACGTCAGCAACGTCGCCTAGCAGTTATGAGGTCAAAACCTTTATAACATTTGAAATGAAATAATTCACTCGGTGATAATTCACTGAGAAAACTCAGTAAATCGCAACTGAAAAATGTGATAAAAAAGGTTACTCAGCACAAAGGCAACCAGCAAAGGCTCTGGAGAGCCTGCTCATAAGGACAGCCTTGCCAGAGATGTTGCTACTCTCAGACAAGTCGAGGACACCTTGTGGTAACTTTATGCAAGAAGTAAAGAAAAGTAGCCCAATTAGCCCATTTTATAAAGGAAAATCCAAAACAGGTCACTAGCTAACAGTCCAGTTCCAGACTGTGGTGTCTGATCAGGGCCTTCATTATTTTCAGAAAGTTCAGCCATTTTTATATCAATGTCTGAAATCATATATACCTGGTACCACTTACCCTTTTAAGATGCGTCTGAAAATGTTGTCTGTTTATGTCATCTGCTGAATCTTCTAGAAAACTTTTCAAACATATTTTTGCATAGAGGCAAACAGTGTGAGCCCTGATCAGACTGCTCCTAGAGGCCCAGTCTGATCTGAGTCCACACTGTTTGCAAAAATGACATTTAAAGTTCGCAGCAGATGACAAAGCAATCGACAATATTATTGTGATTGGTATCTTAAGGATTAACAGGAAAGGGAGATAATGGGCCTGCAGCATCATTTTACGTATTCATTCCCCTTAGAACAATTTTCAAACCTTTAAATAGCAAGTTGTTCATGTTTCTGTCATTTGAAGAAAAAATTTAAAAGTCATGCCGAAGTAACATTTGCTTGCAAACGTGTAGTGTTTTGAAAAAAAGTTTAGTTATGCATTTGCTTTTGGGTTGTGCATGGAGTGCATTGCTTTGCTACTGACTGGTTTTGATGTCTTGAAGACTTTTCATGATAATAAATATTGCATGATTGTGATCCTTGATCTCTGGGCCAAAATGATCGTGATCTCATTAGGTTGCTGTAATGAAAGTATTTTGATCTCTGAGGTTGCACTAAGTATGTTGGTGGTCTTTCTGGCAGGACTGAAAAAGTTAGTGATCTCTTTGTGGGGACTGACCAAGGAAGTGGTCTCTTTGGCTAGACAGAAAAAGTTAGTATCTCATTGGTTGAATTGAACAAAACAGTATTTTCAATGAATATTAGTATTTTCAATGGCTGGACAGAAAAAAGACAGCTCTTTGGCTAGACTTAAAAAGTTAGCAATTTCTTTTGCAGGACTGAAAAGTTATTGTTCTCTTTTTCTTGACTGAAAAAGTTAGTGGTCTTATTTACAGGACTAGAAAAACTTATTGATCAGGGGCCAGTTGTTCAAAACTAACGACATCATTAGTTAACGAATTGTTAAAACTTTGATCATTTAATATGGCAAATATGCTAATATTTTTGCTGAAATTTTTTTTTAGATATTGTACTTGCTAGAACACTGAACAGTATGACCACTAACGAGCTTGTTAATCTAACAATGCTTTGAACAACTGGCCACAGATTTGCTGCACTTCAAATATTCAAGATCTCATCTGGAGGACGGCAATAGTTAGAGATCTAATTGGCTTGGTGGTGGTTTCATTGGCTCGACTCAAACATTTAGTTGTCTACAAAAAATAGTGAGCTCATAGGCAGGATTGATAAAGTCTGGTCTTTTGCAGGACAAAAAAAGTATGTGATCCCTTTGGATTGATCTCTTTTGGCAGGACAGATTGGCCATACTGATAAAGTTAGTGGTCGCTTTGGCAGTACTGATAAAGTTAGTGGTTGCTTTGGCAGTACTGATAAAGTTAGTGGTTGCTTTGGCAGCACTGATAAAGTTGGTGGTCGCTTTGGCAGTACTGATAAAGTTAGTGGCTGCTTTGGCAGTACTGATAAAGTTAGTTGTCGCTTTGGCAGTACTGATTAAGTTAGTGGTTGCTTTGGCAGTACTGATAAAGTTAGTGGTCGCTTTGGCAGTACTGATGAAGTTAGTGGTCGCTTTGGCAGTACTGATAAAGTTATTGGTTGCTTTGGCAGTACTGATAAAGTTAGTGGTCGCTTTGGCAGTACTGATAAAGTTAGTGGTTGCTTTGGCAGTACTGATAAAGTTAGTGGTCGCTTTGGCAGTACTGATAAAGTTAGTGGTTGCTTTGGCAGGGCTAAAAAAGTTAGTGATCTCTTAGGCAGAGCAAATAAAGTCAGTGTCCCCTTTGACAAGACTGATACCATTTGTGATCTCTTTGGTTGGACTTTTGGCTGAACTGAAAAGAGATTATGATCTCCTCGGCTTGACTGAAAAGTTTGTGATCTCACTTGGTTGGACTGAAAAGGTTAGGATCTCACTGACAGCTCTAATAAAGTTAGTAATCTCATAATAATCTCCTTTGTGAATGGGAAATATTTGATCTTACTGTGCTGAAAAAGTTAGTGATCTCAGGAACAGTGATCTCTTTGGTGGACAGATAATGATCTGGGGCCAGTTGTACAAAGCATCATTAGTTTAAAGAGCTCGTTAGTGGTCAAATAGTTAACTGTTCTAGCATGTACCGTACAATATCTAATATAGTGTTATTTTTGCTGAAAAATGAGAGCAAAAGCTGCTCACATTTTTTCAGCAAAAATATTAGCAATTTGCTGTATTGAATGATCAAAGTTTTAATGATTGGTTAACTAATGACTTTGTTAGTTTTTGAACAACTGGCCCCTAGACTGTGCTGAGTGAAAAGGTATCTTTGAGTATGTATGCTCAGATCACACTGCACATCTGCACAGTCTGATCAGTATTTTCTTTGCTCTATATGGATGTCTGTTGATCCGAAGTTCCGTCATACATGCTGAGAATGCTTTATAATAACTGTGTGGGTTGGAAGGCTGAATTTTGTTGTCCATGTGCACACATGCTTGAATGCACTTTTTCACTTCACACGGCTCATCTAATGGGCCAAACTGGGCTTTACCCTTGTCCTGCAGAACCACAATAAAATAACCCACCACTACCTTTGCAAACAGTGTAGATCCAGATCAGATGGCTTCTGAAGAAGCCATCTGATCAGGATCTACACTGTTGGTCATTCAGTTTGCAAATCTGAATGACTGTATTATATCAAGCAGTTTGATTGGTTGACAGGCACAAATAGGTGTGGCAAACTAATTTATTCAGCAGGACAAGGGTTGATAACGATGTTATTCATCTTGATTTTTTTTCAGACTTTGACACAGATGAAGAGACAGACAGGCTCTTGGAGAAACAGTATCAAGGAAACCAGTATGTCGAAATTCCAGAACTGACCCAGCCCCCTGTCAACAGGAACCTTCAGGTATTTAGCAGTGGCATTGCCAGAAGAAAAAAATATCCACAAACTCCCAGATGAAAGTTTGAGTCAAAAATGGGTGCAGCCAAAATTAATTTATTTAGCAGGACAAGGATAAAATGTATGTAGTATGTACTCATTAGAAATGTCTCATTGAGGCATAGAAATGAGCTGTTGTTGTTTTTGTTTGTTTGTTTGACTTGAAGTTAAACAACCCATCAACACTATATAGGTCATTTTGGAGACATTGCTTCCGATCAAGTGAGACTTACATTCAATGACATCTCAAGCCCTGTGGCCCGATGAAACCTATAGTATAGGGTTTATCTGCAGTCTGATTCGCACCACTTTGTCTGGGCAGGCTTAGGTCCTGTAAGCAGTTTACCAGTACTCATGTGCAGTTGGTTTCAGTCGCATCTGCATGGAAGCACCATGCAGCCCAGTCTATTTCTCCAAGCCTTGATGGACGGGGGCCCATGTTCGACTTTAACAATGTTCGACTTTAACATGCCGTAGAAGCAACAATGACAACAAGAACAGTTTACTCTTTTACTTTGATTATTGTGCAACGCAGGGAAACTAGTCTACCATATGACCTAAATAGTGTTGATGGGGACAGAAAACCCTAAACAAACAAACCGTTAACTCTAGGTTTACCAACATTAGAACATAGACGTGAAAGGGCAGATATGGTACAGGTCTATAAAATTATAAATGGAATAGACGAAGTAGATACAGACATACCTTATTAAAGACCAACTAGAACTAACCAAACACAGAGCTCCACTAAAGATTAGAAGTAACAGATTCAGTAACAAAATCGTAGATACATGGAACGTGCTGCCTGAATAACGGCGCCCTCTCTGAACTTTTTCAAAAGCTGCAAAAACAAACACTCATGAGCTGCCTGTTACATTTCCACCAACCTAATAAAACCAGACTGAGACAGCATTACTATCGAAGCAGCTGATGAATGTAACAGCAAGTTACAGTAAGTCAAGTTAGAACGGTAACACAGCGCAAACACAAAAATGAAATACAATGAATGTCTACGAGAACTCATTTTTCCCTTTTTGATGCAAGTATTGTCAAGCTGGTTTCAAATTTACCCCCATCAGTACTCTCAGTGCTTTGATTGTATTACTGAATTCTTGCTATTGTTTGGTGTCAAAAGTTATTATGTCACTGGTAGCGATAGCGGGGACATATGGTTTTTGCCCTGTCTGTTTGTTTGTTGGTTGGTTTGTTTGTATGTGGTCAACTTTAACGTTGGTCATAACTTTTGAACCATTTGAGATAGAGCGTTCATATTTGGCATGAAGGTTCCTTTTGACAAGAGCTTCATATTCATGCAAAAAAAATTTACCTGTGGCCTTGACCTTGACCTGTGACCTACTTAAAAGAAAAAATAACATTGGTTATAACTTTTGAACTGCCTGAGATACAGCCTTTATATTTGGCATGTATGTTCCTTGTGACAAAAGCTTTACATTCATGCAAAAAATTTTGACCTTGACCTTTGATCTACTTAAAAAAAAAAATAACATTTTGGTCATAACTTTTGAACCGTTTGAGATAGAGCCTTCATATTTTGCATGTAGGTTCCTTGTGACAATAGCTTTACATTCACACAAAAAATTTTGACCTTGACCTTTGACCTACATAAAAGAAAAAGTTAACATTGGTCATAACTTTTGAACATTCATGCAAAATGTTTTGACCAAGACCTTGACCTTTGACCTACTTAAAAGAAAAAATAAAATTGTTCATAACTTTTTAACCGTTTAAGATAGAGCCTTCATATTTGGCATGTAAGCTCCTTGTGTCAAGGGCTTCCCACTCAAACAAAAAATCTTGGCATGTGACCTTGACCTTGAACTGTGACCAACTTTGAAAAAAAAAATGACCATGTCCGGGGACATGTTCGTGTTTCAGAACACATCTTGTTCTTAATTAGCTCTTGTACTACTGGGCCATGATATCCCGAGGCTTTGAAAACAGTACAGATCCATATCAGAAACCATCTAATCTGGATCTATATTGTTTGTTATTCTGTTGGTGATTTTTAGGGAGAAATTTTATTGGTTGATAGTTTGGAAATCTGTTTAGGCAAATTAATTTATTCAGCAAGAAACAGGTAAAGACATTGCATTTTAAGTTGATTTGCTGATAGTCAGAAATGGATGTGGCAAAATTAAGTTATACAGCAACTCAAAGGTTAGGGCATTAAATTTTCAATTGATAAGCCGACAGTCAGAAATGTGTGTGGCAAAATTAATTTACAAGGCATTTCATTTTCACTTCATATGTAATTTCAGGCTGAGAAGAGAAGATCCAGAGCTAAAGAAGGTGAGGTCAACAGACAATACAAGCAGAACAAACCAGTTAAACCTTAACCCTTTTTGTACCAAATGGAATCTTCCACCTTATATATAGCAGGAGTTTATTTCAAAATTTAGGGATGTCAGGTTGTGTTATCATCAAAATTTATTTGGAAAATGACTGGACTTTTAGCAAACAGTGGAGGCCCTGATCAGGCGTCTGATCTGGGCCTGCACTGTTTGCCACTTACCCGTCTTGGGGTTTCTGGTACCAGAAGGGTTATGCTGCTGAGAAAACTGTATCTTAAAATGTTGTCTGCTTTTTGTCGTCTGCTGAATCTTGTTGCAAACTTTTCAGGCATATTTTTGCATACAGGCAAACAGTGTGGACCCTGATCAGACTGCCCCTAAAGGAGCAGTCTGATCTGGGTCCACACTGTTTGCAAAAAGGACTTTTAAAAGTTACCAGCAGATGACAAAGCGGACGACAATTGTCGTTATTGGCATCTTATGGGTTACCCATAAGCTAAAACTGCACACACCTGAAACTTAAAAGTGCAGATTGCAATTTTATGATTTAAATTGTCTTTCAGACAAAATAACGCATTAATTGCATGTGAATCGATCCACATGTTATGTTGAGCCTTATTTGGAAATGACGTCTGCAAAATAACATGATTGGCATAGAAATTTCATCCATTTTGAAAGAGACAACTGGAGCGGAGATATAGTTATTCAACCTTGTTAGTCGGGGGTTTGATACCTGCCGAGCCGGTAAGATTCTTTCAAGGAGATTGATCATAAAGTCTTTTCTTAAGTCAGTCTCACTCTTCTGCTGATTAAAGAAGGGCAGTTTTCAGTTTCTGGTGAAAGAGTGTGCACTGTACTGGTTAACCACGTATGTATAAGTCTGCCCAGGTGAAGTGTTGTTAAGTAAACTGACCAGATTGATATGACATAAATAGTGTTGACTGGGCCATTGAAATCCAGACAAACAAACAGAATGAATTCATTTAAAACCTGTTTGTTGAAAATTCTGACATTCAGAAAGTAAATTCTCTTATGGCAATTGTTCTCTCCTTCAGAATGTAGTAAAATAGTTAAGGTGTGTTCTGTCTCATTTTGTTTGGTGTGGTACATATTATTCTGCAGAATAGTGGCATATTAATCTGTATTTCAGATACTTTTTGATATATCAAGCATCAAAAACTTGAAAACAGTAGATTCAAACCATTTCACAAAATCTACCAAAAAATGTCTTGATTTAAGTTATAACATTTGTTATATACTGGTGTATCCATACTATGATTTAGGAAATAAAAAAAATCAAATTCATAAAATTTATATTCTTCTTAATTTGCATACACTAGTTCTCGGCCCAGCTGTTCAAAGAAAACAAAGTCTGTATTGCAAATCAGTTTAGAATTTCAGCAATTCGGACAGCATTTTAGAAGAAAAGTAAAAAAAAAATATGAACTGTGATTTATGAAAGAAAAAATATTCTATTATATTCTTCCTACTTTAATATCAGTATAATTTAAAAAATCAGACAGCAAAAAAAAAAAAAAAAAAAAAAAAAAAAAAAGAAATAGCTGAAGAAAAATGTTTATGATCCTAAGTATTGGACAGACAAGCCTTAGCAAACAGTGCAGACCCAGAACAGACTGGTCTGTCTGATCAGGGTCCACACTGTTTACCATTTCGTCTTCACTTTTTGGACTTCTAACAAACTTGTTAATATTTTAGGAGAATTACAGCAAGTCCTCAAAGTGTCCAAAGTTTTAGGATTTTTATGGAAGTTAATGCGCATTTTTTTTTTTTTCAGCAAAAATACCACTCTATTTAATACTGTACTTTTGAAAACTGAATGATTTGACTAAAATTGAGTTTGTTAGGTTTATGAGACTGACCAGCTGGATCCTGTAGTTTTGAGCAGCATCTAGGATGTAGACAAAACAGTTTGCTATGACATAAGCTTGCCGAATGCAGATGGCTTTTCCATAGAAGTGCATGACTGTGGCTTGATACTTCCACTGAAAGTCTGATTAAATAGATAGTCCCTGACATATATGAAGCAAGTTGGTTTATATTTTGACCCTTAGACTATTTATCTGTCTGTACATCCATCCTTTCATCCCTTAATACTTTGAAACCAAGTTTTGTGATCTTTTTTTCCCATTGTCCCTTCATTGCATTGTCCCTGTAGCTAAGTGCCTGCAATAAACATAGTTTATTGAGAACTTTGTTTATTGGTGAGTGAGGGTTTGAGTTTTACGTCCCATCAACAGCTATGGTCATACGGAGACGGGACCTCGGTTTAAAGACTCATCCGAAAGTCTGGAGAAGCCCGGGATCGATCCTGCGACCCCTGGTTTACCAGGCAAGTAGCGAACCACTACACCACGGAGGCTTCTTTAGTTTATTGGTGCAACATTACAAAGTGCATGAATCAGAAATGCACCAGAAAGACATTTTACCCTTATCCTGCTGAACATGACAACCCCTGCCTTTGCAAACAGTGTAGATCCAGATCAGATGGCTTCTTTAGAAGCCATCTGATCAGGATCTTCACTGTTTGTCACTTTGTTTGTAAATTCAACAAATATATTTTACTAAGTAATTCGATTGGTTGATATTCAGGAATAGGTGTGACTTAATCAATTTATGCATCAGGATAAGGGTTAAAGCATAAAATGCTTATAAAGCTGGCCCTTGCCCTTTGGGGCTTGAAGAAATAGATGGGCAAGCAGAGCTTAAAAGGACCGCACACGAGTATTGGTAAACCACTTAGAAGATCTAAGCCTGCCAAGGCAAAGCGGTGCGAGTCGGACCGTCCATGCTTATATAAACCCTATTGGTTTCATTGGGCGACAGGGCTTGAGATGTCATTTCAGATCAATGTCGGGTAAAAGTCCCACAAAAGGAAGCAATGTCTCCAAAATGACCTAAATAGTGTTGATGGGGACGTTAAACCTCAAATCAAACAAACAAACAAAGGGCATACTCTTTTAATTGCCTTTAATACGGGTTATTGTTACCCTAATTTCTATTCTATGGACAACCATTCCACTGATTCAAATTTTATAGTCATCCATTCCACTGATTTCATTAAAATAGTTGGCCCCCACCCATCAAGCTTGAAGAAATATATAGGCTGCATGATGCTTCCACGCAGAGCTGAAACCGACCGCACACGAGTACTGGTAAACCGCTTAGAGGATCTAAGCCTGCCCAGGCAAAGCGGTGCGCACGAGTCGGACCATCCATGCTTATAAACCCTATTGGTCTCCAAAATGACCGTTACAGTGTTGATGGGGATGTTAAACCTCAAATAAAACAAAACATTAAAATAGAGGAAAAAATCTTCCCATGCATTCATCTTACTTGCAACAAATTTTCAATGTAACAAAATCAAATTTACATGTTTCACCATTCTATTTGAATATTCTGAGCAATGTATGGAAGCCTAGATCGGCTGTAATCCGTATGTGAATTTTGGTAAGTTGTTCTACAGATGAAACTTAACAAGTACCTTAATCAGAAATCTCCCCGCTTGACTGCTTGATCTGTTTATTAATCAGTACTTGTGGTTATAAAGATTTTTCATGTTCATCTGAGCTGAGCATGAAATTTATTATGCTCATAACTATTAAAATACAAACAATTATGACAATTTTACTACTCAAATCAGCAAAAAGTGTTGTTTGTCCTGCTCATAAATTTTAAAATGCCAACAATTGTTGGCATTTTAAAATTTTTGAGCAGGACAAATTCCATGCTCAAGTGAGTTGAGCATGAAAAAAGGTCTTGTATTTGAGGTTATAAAGCTTTTTTCATACTCAAATCATTTTTCAGATCACGGGAGAATAATATTTTGTCCTGTTCATTAATATTGGCATTTTAGTATTCATGAGCAGGACAGTTTTCACACTCACAGGAATTGAGCCTGAAGAAAGATTTATAACCCCGGGCCAGAATGTTAATTTCTTGGGCTCATTTCATTGACAAGCATTGCATAATGTTATGTTATGCATTCATAAAAACACATTTCAAGGAATTGGATATTGTCATTACCCTAAGAACAAGAAAATTTCATGTAGATTGGGTCATTTTCTCTCATTTAACCCTTAAGACGCTGAGGAAATCTACATCTGAAAATGTCGCTAAATTTTTGCAAACTTTTTAAATATTTTTGCGTACAGGCAAACAGTGTGGACCCAAATCAGACTTCTCCTAGAGGAGCAGTCTGATTTGCGTCCACACTGTTTGCAAAAATGACTTTTGAAGTAACCAGCAGACGTCAAAGCAGACGACAATTATCGTGATTTGCATTTTATGGGTTAAGGAATTGGATATTGTGTCATTACCGTAAGAAAAAAAAATGTCATGTCATTTTCACTCATTTAATGGGAATGGGTATACCTTCAAGGGAGGAAACTCCTGCAAAATTATTTTTGTTTCCCATGTCAACAGGGGTCATCTGTTAAAGGAAAGAATTTGCTCCTCAGGAGCAAATTCTTTCCTTTAAGAGTTGACCCCTTTTTCTGCAGGACAGAGCTTATAGGAAAGCGAACAGGAAGTCCCAAAAGTTGTCTCCCTTTGAAAAAAAATGGCAGAAAAATCTGCCAGGTGTTCTCATTTCCCTTAATGCAGATATATTTTGCTATTTTCCATATCATGGTTGCTGAACTAACAACAACTACTAACTAAAAACCTATATATTTTATGGTAAGTTGCTGGTGTCATCCCATGACTGGGGAAACTTTAATTGTTGTATCATATAATAATCGCTTATTTAATGGATTTAGCTTTACATTTGATGGGTCGGGTTTAAGTTTTACATTTTGGTGCATGGTTTGCATGCTTTATTTTATTTTTTCATGGAAAGTTTTTGTGACATGTTTAAAGACTTTAGTATATGTTGTATATCTAGATACAGAATTGAAGCAACACATTTGTTTGTCCTTTGAAATCACTTGAAAGAAGTCATCCAAATATATTTGAAAGCACCTCATGGGTTGACCTCATTCCCAGAGAAAAAAACAACAACAACAACAACAACAAAAAAAAAGCAGTGTGTTTTTTGTTTGAATGGAGGTTTTATGTCCCCATCAACACTAAGTGATTTTGAAGACGTTATTTTGTGTTGTTTTGTTTTCCTGACATTGAGATGAAATGACATTTCAAGCCCTGCGCCTGAACAACCCAAAAGGATTTATATGTATGGAAGGTCCAACTCGCAGTTTTTTGCCTGGGCAGGCTTAGACCCTAAGAGCGGTTTACCAGTACTCTTGGGTGGCCCGTTTCAGCTCTGAGTGGAGCCAGATCTATTTCCCCAACCCCCGATTGTCGGATGACAAAACACAGTGTGTGCATATGCATGCAGGATTGTGTATGTGTGTGAATGAGTAGCCAGATGATTCACATGAAATGTCAAGTTTCTTTTCTCTGAAAATGATGATTCTTATATAAAAAAAAAGTAACCCTTATCCTTCTATTCATGAAAACTGCTACCTTTGCAAACAGTGTAGATCCAGATCAGATGGCTTCTTCAGAAGCCATCTGATCAGGATCTACACTGTTTGTCATTCAGATTATGAATTTGAACGAAAACATCATTTCATGCAATCTGATTGGCTGATAGTCAGAAAAGAGTAGGGCTAATAAAATCATTCAGCAGGATAAGGGTTAAAAGAAACATCTAGGTAGAGCCGATATCACAAGAAGCTAGCCCACCCTGGGTACCAGGAATAAGAGAAAAAGCTAACAGGGAACCAGCACAACAACAAATGCTATACAAGCTGAACAATCAGCCCTCTCCTCCTTCTCAAACAGGGTGATTAGTCTCATAGAAGGCACTTATCAACAATGCAGCACAGTAAAGTACAAAATGCAGAACTGTTTTGTAGAAATATAACAATGATAGAACCCCCACCCATGCCTATGACCTCAAGGCCAAGGTCACAGACATAGACAATTTTAATGTTAAAAATTTTAAAGACCTCAAATTTTCCAACCATATTATGGATTTGGCTTATATTTGCTATGATGATAGATACAGGTCCAAATGTTTATTTGGCAATACCCCCACTCATGCCTATGGCTTCAAGGTCAAGGTCACAGACTTAGAAATTTTAAATGAGATATTTTTTAGAGTTGATATTTTCCAAATCGTATGATGGATTGAGTTTATATTTGGTATGATGTTAGATAACTGTCCATTTTATTCAGTGATACCCCCACCCATGCCCATGGGCTCAAGGTCAAGGTCACAGACTTAGAAATTTTAATTAGATATTTTAAGAGTTTATATTTTCCAAATTGTATGTTGAATTAAGTTTATATTTGGTATGATGATTGATACTGGTCCAAAACCCCCACCCATGCACATGCCCTAAAGGTTAAGGTCACAGACAAAAAAAAACTTATTCAAAGTTTATTAAGAGCTCATACTCACCAAACCATATAGATTTGCTTCATATTTGGTATGATGATAGTTACAGGTCTAAAGTTGTATATACCCCCACCCCTGACCTCAAGGTCAAGGTCACAGACTTAAGTCTTATTATGCTATTAAAGTTTTAGGGCTCATATTTATAGATTGGCTTCATATTTGGAATGATGATAGATACAGGTCCCAAGTCTCATTCAGCCATACCACCGACATTGCCCATGACCTCAAGGTCAAGGTCACACACTTAGAAAATTTCATTGCAACATGGATTTTCGGGGTGAGGCGGGGCCCTGGGCGGGGGCATGTTGTCTGGACACATTTCTAGTTCTATTTTTGACAGAAAATTCTGTTAGCAAATAGTGTAGAACCCTGATCAGATGCCACAAAACACAGCATCTGATCTGGGCCTCGTACCCCTTCAGGGGTTTCCCATCTGCAATGGGTTAAAGGCTTTTCACATTAAATGTCAAAATGTCCTTTGGAAGTAAGGACTACAACACAGAACTAAAAACCGTAGGATTTACAAGTTTTTCTGGGCCAGACTAGCTAGATTAAGCCAATTAGGCCTCATCAGTGACCCTCAAATATTTTCAAATTTCTGCATTGGAATCATTGATTCAAAAGGACTAAAAAATATAACCAACACTGTATCAAGGCTTATTTTGTCAGACAAAAAAATGCCAAAAAAATAAAAAAATTAAAATAGAAAAAAGAAAAGAAGAAAACCTTGAAAATGTTGACTGCTACGTGAGATTCCTGCTTTAAGGGTTATGGAGCTTGAGATCATTTCGCCGTATACAAAAAAATATTGAATGCTTTTCAGTTATATAGAATTTTTTACAGCTTTTACTGTTGTATATTTATATATTTATCAATGTTTTATTTTATTCTCTTAACCTTTATCCTGCTGAATAAATTATTTTTTCCACACCTGTTTCTGAGTATCAGCCAATCAATTTGCTTGATATAATAAATTCATTCAGATGTACAAACTGAATGACAGACAGTGTAGATCCTAATCAGTTCAGAAGCCATCTTATCTGGATCTACACTGCTTGCAAAGGTAGGAGGTTATTGTGTTCAGTGGGACAAGAGTTAAGAAGTAAAAGTCTGTTTTTCAATGTTCATGAGTTGATGAAGACAGTGTTTGTTTGTATTGGAGTTTAACGGCCTGGTCAACACTATTTTTAGGTCATTTTTGAGCCGGTCAGTTTACCTATCCACACTTTTCCTGGGCAGGCTTATCCATAAGCGGTTAATCAGTACAGTGCACATTCTTTTGCCAGAAACTGACAACTGCCCTTCTTGAATCAGCAGAAGGGAGAGAATGACCGTAGAAAAGATTTCATGATCAATCTCCACGAAAAAATGTTCCCGACCCCGGCAGGTATCGAACCTGCGTCCTCCTGATCACCAGTCAGACACGCATCCAACTGAGGTACCGAGGCCGGCAAGATGAAGACAGTGAGTGTATCTAAAATTGCATGAAGTGCTTCTGGAAGATTTTTAGTAACAACAATTGAAGTCTGTTTTCATCACACCATGAACTTTTAAAAATAAATGAAATTTTAATGTTTATATATTAACATTTTATTTTTTAGACTAACCTGTGAATTAATTTTGATGGTTAGATGAGTATTTGAGTTTTACGTCCTAACAACAGCTAAGGTCATACGGAGACGGGACCTCGGTTTAAAGACTCATCCGAAAGTCTGGAGAAGCCCGGGATCGATCCTGCGATCCCTGGTTTACAAGGCGAGTAGCGTAACCACTACACCACGAAAGCTTCTATTGATGGTTAGATGTAGATTGTGCAAATTAACTGACATACACCATCATAAAGTTACCGGCCCCGATAGCTCAGTTGGTAGAGTGTCTGCTCCGGGGAATGGGAGGTCTCGGGTTCGATCCCGGGCCGCGACATACCAAAGTCGTTAAAAATGGTACTAGCTGCTCCTCGTTTGGCACTCAGATTTACGGGGTAGAGCTAGGACTGGTCGATCCAGTGTCAGGATAATGTGACTGGGTGTGGTATCATGTAATGTGTCTGGGACATGATACTTCAGTGTGGCAGCACTATAAACGTGAGCATTGAGCTCCCTGTCGCAACCAGACACCGTCGTGATATGACTGAAAAATTGTTGAAAGCGACGTTAAACCCGAATTCACACACACACACCATCATAAAGTTTAGCAATCATAATCATTAGGTGATGTCAGTCAAATGTTGCCTGAACCCTAAGATGCCAATCACAACAATTGTCATCTGCTTTGTTGTCTGCGGGTTACTGTAAAAGTCATTGTTGCAATGTGGATCCAGATCTGAAGAAACCGTTTGATCAGGATCTACACTGTCATTCATTTTGCAAATTTGAATGAATAAATTATATCAAGTAATTTGATTGGTTGAGAATGGGTGTTAATTTATGCAGTGGGATAAGGGTTAAATGTTGGAATAGGTGTGCTGCAAAACCTAAAGTTTTCCTAATTCAACATCATCTAGATGTCCAAGACATCCATATTTGAAAATACACCACAACCTCATTATAACACGGTTCATTAAAGCACGGTTTTGAATATAACACTGTTTCAAGATGGATCCCAAAAATGTATAGATTATATAGAAAAATGACCATAAATGGTCATTTTTCTATATAATCTATACATTTTCATAAATGGTCATTTTTCTATATAATCTATACATTTTTGTTTTGATATAACACGGTTGTTTAACAAACACGGTTTCTGCTTTGGACCCCATTAATAGTGTTGTAATGAGGTTGTGGTGTAACAGTTTGCATGATGTTAAGCTAGCTAGATAGGATAGTCAGGGGCATGGGAAAGAGAAATTAAATTGCATGCAAACCAAACAAAATTCTGGAAATACCCTCCATAGTATTGTTCATAAAAATTTGGAATAGGCAAGAATTTGCTCCTGTTTATTCCTGCCTTTATGAGTGATCCATGTGGCAAAGAAGGAAATAGGTTTATAGATGATCTGCTATAAATTACAAACACAAGTAACTAATGTGCATTATGAGCATTGTGTTAAACACAGATGCATGGATATTTTGCAACTTTTTCCTCGTCTTTTTCTTCATTTGTTATTTGTACGCAACTGCATTTTTGTGTAAAAAGTGCTACATTGCTGACTAATATGCTTACTGGATGTTTGTGATAGATCTAGATATTTATTTTCAGTCTATATTTGTCGTTAAATTTGGCATGCTTTAGATCAGCAGAGGAGAATATAAAAGTGGTCTAACCCAGGCTAAAGGAGTGAGAAAATGGATTTTTTTTTCTATTTTACTGTTGAAAATGCACTATGTTGTGAGATTGTAAGAATAGTGGTTTGAACAAAATGTGCAGAGGAACATAGGAAGGTGATGAGAAAGATTTAGAATACAGTAAAATTCCTACATTAAGACCACCTTTGGACTATTCAAAAGTGGTCTTAAAGACCACTTTTGAACAGTCCCAAAGGTGGTCTCTTGTTAGGAGTCACTGGGTGTAGAAAACACAAAGAAAGAATAACTGAAACTTTCTCAATAAGCTTTTAAAAGCATTTAGGTGGTCTAATAGCGGAATTATACTGTATATGGAAAAATGTACCGTCAGCACTCATTGTAACAACATGCGTTATAATGTCGTTATTGGTTACACGTTATAATGACAATGTCATTTCTTTAGTATAAGATGAGATGCATTAAGGACAATATTCAAGAATATTGTATTTACTGTCCTAGAAACAAATGATTAGGTTTTTTAGCTCACCTGAGCCTTTAGGCTCATAGGTGAGCTTATAGTATAGCCATGGTCCGTCGTCCGTCCGTCCACCATTTTCAAAGATCTTCTTCTCCTATACTGCAGGGCCAATCAAAGCCAAATTTCATATGGAGCCTCAGTGGGATGGGGGAACGAAAGTTTGTTCGCGGGGTCTGGATCACATGACCAAGATGGCCGCCATGCCTATATATGGTAAAAAGCCTTCAAAAATCTTCTTCTCCAGAACCATAAGGCCAGTGGCCTTGAAACTTGGCATGTAGCATATGGTACTCAGGCCCATCATGGTTTGTACAAATGGTGACCCTGGGTTGACCTTGACCTATTTTACAGCAATGTCAAATTTGCCGACTTAGCTTTTGCATGGGGCAAAGTGAAAATTATGGATTTATAGGAAAACATTGAAGACAGTGTCACCAAAATTTGTAGATCAGGTAAAGTAACTGAATACATCAAGATCTATGGGTGATAAAGGTCAAGGTCATTCATTGGCCTTAGACCCAAGATGGCCGCCATGCCCATATATGGTAAAAAACCTTCAAAACTCTTCTTCTCCAGAACCATAACGCCAGTGGCCTTGAAACTTGGCATGTAGCATATGGTGCTCGGGCCCATCATGGTTTGTACAACTGGTGACCCTGGGTTGACCTTGACCTATTTTACAGCAATGTCAAAGGGCTTGGTTCACGAAAGGCCAAAAATGGCCCTGTTTCAGAAATTGTTAAAATCTTTTGTGTTAACAGTATATGGCGTGGTATCTTAAAAAACGGCAACAATAAGCTCCAAGCTTATGTAGTATGGTTGCTATAGCAACAAAAGAACATCAGGTGAAAACTTCATGTTTGATTAAATTTTATCCAGTGTGTGGTCAGAAAACATACAAAGACAACACAAATATTTGCAATTACTAGGACGATGCATTCCAGGTTCTGCAACAATTTATATGGAACAACATATCATTAAAATTTGTGTTGCCATGGTAACGAACGGGTTTACACATGTTTATTAAATACACATTATTACTACATATCTTGATCTGCCGCACTGTATCAAGGTGTGTGGCTCTTTCTTGATGAAAGATCACGAGATGCGATAATGAACGGCAGATCAAGTTGACATAGTTATAACGCGTTTATTATATACCTTTTTCTTCAAGTAAAAGTAGTTTACGCTCACCAGAACCAAAGGCTCCTAGGACGCATATAGGAGGATAGGTAATTGTCCGTCGTCGTCTGTCTTCCGTCAAAACTTTCTAACCACAATTCCTCTGAAGCCACTGGGCCGATCGGGTCCAAATTTCATCTGTAAAATCCTTGGACTGGGGGATTGAAAGGTTATGTTTTTTATGACATTTGGCTCATTATTTTGGTTGCTATGGCAACTTAGAGTTAGAAAAATGAAAAACTGTATTAACTACTAAGTCATTGCAGATACGGTGACAAAACTTTCATAGAAATGTTCCTTAAGCCATGTTCTATTTGGCATATGATTTTAGGCTGCTGCTCCTTTTTATTGGCTGCCATGGAAACGGAAATAAATAAATAAGCATCTCCTCAGAAACCACAGAATGCTCTATACGCTTTATAACATTGGGCTCCTCAGCAACCATATGCTACATAAATCTGAGACTATAGAAATCTTAACCATATTAGTAATTACAGGTTTGGTTGTTGTTGTTGTTTTTTTTATCTGACCAGAGCTGAAGGCTGCTGGGGGAACTTATAGGATGGGCATGTGTCCATTATCATATGTCATCTGGTGCCAGCACATTCAAATAACATCTCTGAAGTCATTGGGTCGAATGGGTTCAAATTTCATCTGAAGCGTGCTTGGCTTGGGTCTGCCTCTGCTTGATAAAACAGATGGCTTTCAGTGAGCAGTACTCACCTGAACTCTGGTGAGCATAGTGGCTCATCTGAGCTCTGGTGAGCATAGTGGCCCATGGGCCTCTTGTTGCAGGCATTTTTGACTTTATGCTACATTAAGTAAGAAAAAAAGGAAGAAATTAATGAAAAATCATTAACTTCAAAAACGTTTCAATGCAATAATATATATCTTACTTCAATTACACAGAAAGCTACTAAACGTCGTTATCTGGCATTTTGGACATATTTTGCTGAAATAGAACTGAGATGCTTGTATTTTCTTCCTTTACTGAACATACATTCGATTGTTAAATGTCATTTAAAAAATCAGGGCTGTGCGCTTCTTCTTATGTTCTTTTTATGGCAACAAGCACCTAATCTTTGAGAGCATTCTTGCAGACTGTCAACATGTTTTCCGAAGTCAGAGGTATTGCGAAACTCAATTAGCTCAATTTTACTGGATGGGGCCATAAACCGCGCCACAAACAGACTGACATGATCACCATGGACTTCGTCAAGGCCCTCGACAACATACCTCACGGAATACTGTTGTATAAATTGTTCAACTATCAGATAAGAGGATCTACGCATGGCTCTCCGGACGCTGACAATAAGTTGTACTTCTGATTCAGTCCCGGTTTTATCTGGTGTCCCCCAAAGTTCAGTCCTTGGGCCGGTCCTTTTCTTGTGTAGCGTTAGCCGGGTCTTCCACGAAGTCAAGCAACACGGTCACCCATCCAGGTACTAACCGTGATATCCATTGCTTAACCCGCGTCGCTAAAAGAGCCGGCTCCAACAGCAAGGCTGTAGAAGTGGTATTTACCCATAACCGTTACACTTGGTATTCATTAATGATAGATAGATAGAAAGATAGATAGATAGATAGATAGATAGATAGATAGATAGATAGATAGATAGATAGATAGATAGATAGATAGATAGATAGATAGATAGATAGATTTATCAAATACGACTTTTGATACATGAATTTATTTTAAATATGACAAGTATTTCCATCTCTTTATTCCCACATTTGAATTTCCATCAACCCAGAATCCAGTTTATTGAGCTACTTGCATTATCACACATGGAATTTATCATACGAGCATCTTTTTGCCCTTTGTCTTTTTAAAAACACGGGTTCAACAAGCAGGGCATCGTATACCAACTTGCTGTCATAACTTATTGATGTGGTCTGCTGACGACTTGTTTGTTTGAATTGAGGTTTAACGTCCACATCAACACTAGTTAGGGCATTTTGGAGACGTTGCTCCTAACGTTGTGAGACTTTTACCCGACAGTGAGATGCAATGACACCCAAAGCCCTGCTGCCCAATGAAACCAATTGGTTTATATGCATGAATGGTCCAACTAGAACCACCTTGCCAGGACAGACAGTTACCTGTACTTACATGTATGTGCGGTCGTTTAAGCTCTGCGTTGAGGCACCCGATAGACGTGAGGATGATGACGACAATAGAAGTTTTCTTTCATTAGAATATTTAATAAAACATCTCAAAAGCATTGTTCTCATGCTGATGAGGCCAATGTTTTGTTTGTTTTTTTCATTTGAGAAACATAATACATTCACAAAACGCCCCCATTTAGTAGCATGGTTATAATTAAAAAAATATATAAAATCTCGGACCCATCAATACCGGTATTGATTGGTCCGAGATAAAATCAAATGTAGAAAATGAAAACAATGGTCCAAGCATAAAAAGTGTTTTTCAAAGCATAACAGTAGTTTAAAAAAAAAAAATGAAAAAAAAAAAAAAAAAATGTCCGGAGTGGGGATTGAACCGGGGGCCTTTTAGCTGCTAACCGAAGTATGTAACCATTTGGACATTGTGCCTGATGACGTCATCACCTAACACTAAGATAGATATTGACAAAGACGTGACGTAGCTGTCATAGTAAAGAATCAAAATCGTCTGTCACTATACCCTTTATGAATGTCAAGGGTCTATAAACTCTAAAAAGTATACATAGTAATTTGCTCTGTTGTCCGGCAAACCTATTTTGAACTTGTAACATGGAATCAAGTCTCTTATCCGTAACCAATGACGCACAGCGACCTGCAGTAAGAGTAATGTCCCTTGTTTGGTTAACGGCGTTCTTGCCAAAATACCGTGATTTTTTTGGCCAAGCAATAGCGTTAGAAATAAAACATCATAGACAAAACCTTCTAATGGGTCTCGTTTTCTTTGCCTTGATCTTGATCCATTTTTTTCTCCTAAATTTTGGCTGGTTGGCAGTAAAGACAGCTCCAGCCTCGTACAAATTAGGAAGGGGGGCAGGGTACATTTCCATTAATCTAACAATGAATGCACATCTTCGACACCTTGGAAATTTAATCAAATGTTTTTCTTGTAGTTTCGGAGCTTTCAACAAAAAATCTTTGTGTCGCATGTATGCCTTCATATTTTTTTCTTGATTTCTTTATGATAAATATGGAGAAAATGTTCGATTTTGGTGTAGACTGTGTCTATTTTTACATAATTTCATTCAGATATTGGCAGTTTTGATGATTATTTCCTACATTGTCGGAGACACAAGAGGTCATAGTTTACAAAAATTAGAAAATCATTTTGTATTGAACAGGTTGCTCACATAGGAATTTACAGGGCAGTTAACTGGCATTTGTGAACCAAGCCCTTTGCCGACTTAGGCTTTTGCATGGGGCAAAGTGAAAATAATGGATTTATAGGAAACCATTGAAGACAGTGTCACCAAAATTTGTAGATCAGGTAAAGTAACTGAATACATGAAGATCTATGGGTGAGAAAGGTCAAGGTCATTCATTGGCCTTAGACCAAGGTCATTCAGGATCCATATTTCAGATATTTTTTTCTCCAAAACTGCTGAGCCAATTTAAGTGAAATTTAATATGGAGCCTTTGTGAGTTGAACAAATGAAAAAATGCCAATACGGTCTAGATCACATGACCAAGATGAGAAGTTGCCAATATGGTCTAGGTCACATGACCAAGATAGCCACCACGACTATATATTTATATATTTTTCTTATAACTATTTGATTTTGTGCAGAGTTTAATAAAAATAAATAAATAAAGGCTGTTTATAGTTTTAAGCGTCGGTTGTTATTGTTTTTTTTTTATTATTTTCTACTTGAAAATAGACAAAAAGGGGACCAGTCTGAAGCATAGGCACCGAGGTTATAAAACTTTTTTCACGCTCAACTCACTTCAGCATGAAATTTACCCTGCTCATAAGTTTTAAAATGCCAACAAATATTGAGATGGCATTTTAAAATTTATGAGCAGGGTAAATGATATTTTCTGCTGATCTAAGTAGGAAAATTGTCACCAGACAGGTGAGCGGTTCAGGACCACTGGTCCTCTGGTTTTAAGAATCCCCTAAAGGGGTACCCTGGCAAACAGTGCAGACCCAGATCAGATGCCGCATTATACTTCTTATCAAAGTTACACAGTACATTTGTATATTACTTCACGTAGCTCTGTCTGGCTTGGGATCAGGAGTCACAGGTTCGATACCTGCCAAGTTGGCTACATTGTTTCATGGATATTGATCATGAAATCTTTTCTATGGTTTTCTATGGCCAATCTGTCCATTCCGCTGATTATACCCCCGGCATACAAAGTATGCTATGGGGGTATATAGTTTTTGTCCTGCCGTTCGTCCATCCATCCGTGTTTCCGTCCTTCCATCTGTCTGTCCGTCCGTCCGTCCGTCCGTCCGTTAACATTTTGGTTAAAGTTTTGCGTTAAAGTTTCTAAGAGATTGTATCTTCTGAATCCTTTGATAGATTTAATTGATAGTTACACTGAAGTTACATACATGTCTAAAGATTTCATTGATGCATGTCCCACCCCCACAGTGACCTTGAGGTCAAGGTCACAGACTTAGAAATTTTACATTTTGGTTAAAGTTTTGTGTTAAAGTTTCTAAGAGGTTGTATCTTCTGAATCCTTTGATAGATTTAGTTGATACTTACACTGAAGTTACATACTGGTCTAAAGATTTCATTGATGCATGTCCCTTCCCCACCCACAGTGACCTAGACCTCAAGGTCATGGACTTAGAAAAATTACATTTGGTTAAAGTTTTATGACAAAGTTTATAGATGCCTGTTACATAATGTTCTAAACTCTAAGACAAATTCAATTGATACTTACATCAATGTTGCATACCAGTTAAAAGATTTCATTGATGCATACCCCACCCTGCTGCTTCAGTAACATTGATGCTCACACTCCCTTGGTCCATTTAGAAAGATTATGTTTGGTTTAGATTTTATAAGCACATTATAGATTCTTATAGCTTCTTGACTTCTTCATTCATGTTACATACAAGCTAGAAAGTTATATCAGAGGGTGGCATTGGCCGGGGGTATACGTGACCCACTGGTCACTTTCTGTAGTTCAAGAAGAGCAGTTGTCAGTTTATGGCGAAAGAATGTGAACTAAACTGGTTGACTGCTTATGAGTAAGCCTGTCCAGAAAAGCTATTGATAAGTAAACTTACCTGCTCTATATGACCTAAATATAGTTGACTGGGCTATTCAGCTCCAAACAAACAAAACAGACAAACATGAAACTGTAGGGATAGGTGCACGAACAAAGTTTATTGAGTTAGGACAGGGAAAGATGTGTTCGGACTTGATGGTGCTTACCATAAAAATCCTCCGCCCCCGCCCATAGGGGCTTGAAGAAATATATGGGCTGCATGATGCTTCCACGCAGAGCTGAATCTGGCCCGCACACTAGTACTGGTAAACCGCTTAGAGGATCTAAGCCTGTCCAGGAACCGCGGTGCGAGGCGGACCGTCCACGCTAATAAACCCTATTGGTTTCATTGGGCGACAGGGCTTGAGATGTCATTTCATCTCAATGTCGGGTAAAAAACCCACAAAATTGGAAGCAAAATGACCTTTACAGTGTTGACGGGGACGTTAAACCTCAAATCAAACAAACAAAAACCATAAAAATCCTAAAAATTTGGACACTGAGGATTTTCTTATTTCTCCTAAAATTTTCCCTTTTTGTTTCACAATCCAACAAGGAGTCCAAAAAGTGCAGATAGAATGGCAAACAGTGCAGCCCCTGATCAGACTGCTCCTTTAGGAGCAGTCTGATCTGGGTCTGCACTGTTTACCTTGACCTGTCAGTCCCAATGCTTAGGATCATTATGGTAGGTCGATTTGAGTTCTTGCTGAGTCCACATGCTTGAAGACACACGTTTGTTTTGATATGATTTATGTAGCAATCTTTTGGTCCATCTTTCAGAGTATGAAAATCTACAAAAAATTTAAGGACCCACATTTCAAAATGCCATTGCATGAATCCATTTCGTATTTTAGAAATACCAAAAATGAGACACTGGTATACAGGTAGTCAGGTTCCCAGTAGTAGAGTGCCGGATCAGACACGGCAGAATGCATGTGCATACACACACATGCATGCTCAGTTGCTCAATGTTGTGAGAAGCGAAACCCCATATATTTGCCAACAAGTCTAGAGTACAGTAAAATCCCTGTATTAAGACCACCTTTAGAACTGTTCAAAAGTGGTCAAAAGACCACTTTGGAACAGTCCCAAAGGTGGTCTCTTAATAGGAGTTATTTGGTGTAGAAAACACAAAGAAATTACAACTAAAACCTTTCCAGTAAGCTTTAAAAAGCAGATTTAGTCTTAGTTTTTGGGTGGTCTCAATAGTGGAATTGTAGTGTACTTAAAAAAAAAAAGAACTACATAATGTGAAATACTTTTGTTACCTTGATTTCTGAAATGAAGAAATCAATCTGACAGGCTCTTAAAGAATGTTGGAATTTGATTTTCTCTTCCGCAGCTCAAATTAATGATCCTGAAAATCCTTCAGTGCTGATAGAGGGCGTGCTGTTCCGAGCAAGGTACCTGGGCTCCACACAACTGATATCAGAGGGCCAGCCATCAAAGGCGATGCGAATGATGCAAGCCCAGGAAGCTGTGGGGAGGATAAAGGTAAGAAATTGGATAGGGGTTGAACAACATTGGGTTATTTCACTGATATTGACAAATATTGTCTCTAGTTTGGATATTCAAGGACACAAGCTTGCAAGTGTATTTTGGTAGCTAAACAAGAGGCAATATTCCCCAATATCAGTGTAATAGCCCTTTTGTTATATGGCTTCAAATATTTTGCGTCATTACCAGTAGTGTGCATTTCATCAGAATGGTGCAAGTGCTTAACATGTCTTGAGTTGCGTCATTGCGGACAACATTATTAGAGATGTAGTTTGAAGGCATCAGAGTAATTGTGTAACATCGAATAAGCATGCTTATATTGAGTGAAATTAGGATGATTGTCCTTTGATTTTACCTCACATTTTTAATCATTCAGTTTTATAGTTATATAATACCATTTTTGTCATGCCTGCTTTAATCATGGCACAATATAGAAGTCTAAATTTCCATCTGTTCTTTAGTCTGTTCATCTGTTCGTCCGATAACATTTGCGACCACCTTAATGTTCACCCTAATGTTCAAGTCCATTTCTCTGCCCCCGCCCATAGGGGCTTGAAGAAATATATGGGCTGCATGATGCTTCCACGCAGAGCTGAATCCGGCCCGCACACTTGTACTGGTAAACCGCTTGGAGGATCTAAGCCTGTCCAGGAACCACGGTGTGAGACGGACCGTCCATGCTTATAAACCCTATTGGTTTCATTGGGCGACAAGGCTTGAGATGTCATTTCATCTCAATGTCGGGTAAAAGTCCAACAGAATTGGAAGCAACGTCTCCAAAATGACCTTTACAGTGTTGACGGGGACGTTAAACCTCAAATCAACCAACCAACCAAGTCCATTTCTCAAGAACTATAAGAGCTTCATTTATGTTACTTGGTACAGACTTGCATCTAGGGATGGCAACTTCAATGCCAGCATCCATATTTGACCTTGACCTACATTTCATGGTTCACTGACTTTTGGAACTATTGCGACCACCCTAGCATTCACCCTAATGTTCAAGTCTATTTCACAAGAACTATTAGATTTTTTTTAATGATACTTCATACAGACTTGCATCTACGGATGACAATTTTAATGCAAGCATTCATATTTTACCTTGACGTATATTTCATGGTTCACTGACCGAAATATTGAGATCACCCTAGCGTTCACCCTATTATTCAAGTCCATTTCTTAAGAACTATTAGACCTTCATTAATGAAACACAGGCACGACATAACATTCGGCAGAATTCTTAGTTGGAAATAGCTAAGAGTCCCCTGAAAGATTGTAGAATATTTTGCTTAATCAGCTCAAGGGAACATGAAACATGACATCCTGAATAGAATAACAACAAGGAAGCCATCTTTATCAGGCCAGTGTGTGATATAGAGGGAGAACTATTGCTGTCACCTTGGTGGTTCTGTGTCTGAATAATGATAAGAGTTGTTTAACTGACACACGCAATAGCAGCGGAAGAGCTGTTGAACATACTGCCAGCATTGGTGACAACATTGGGATATGCAGTACACTGTTTTGGAGATACATGTAATTCTGTGCCATTAAATGCTGTGACAAGGATTTATTACACCAGTGTAGAATATAAGAATCTGATATGGGGTTCTGTTGTAGATGGGTGTTTCCAACCCGAGGGATGACCGTGCTGAGCGGAACCGAGGCTATGCCGAGGTTCCGCTCAGCACAGTCATCCAGAGGGTTGGAAACGCCAATCTACAACAGAACCCCATATTGGATCCTTTTTCTTGTACAACACCTCCCAAACATTTCCTTTTTAGTTTTTTAACGTTTCATTTTTTTGTGCACTATACTTTTGATTTTTTTTTATTATTTAACAATATTCATCCGCTGTTTTGCTGGTTAGTTTTGACAGCTCTCACATGTATATTGTTTACAAAATGAAAGTAGTGCGGAAGTAGTTCCGGCAGTTGAATAGAACTGAAGCATACTTATGTTAGTTGCCTGGGTCGGAACACCAGGGTCAGAACATAAATTTCTATCCCAGGGTAAGCCGCCCCCACCCATAGGGGCTTGAAGAAATAGATGGGCTGCATGATGCTTCCACGCAGAGCTGAAACCGACCCGCACACAAGTAGTGGTAAATGGCTTAGAGGATCTAAGCCTGCCCAGGCAAAGTGGTGCGAGTCGGCCCATCCATGCTTATAAACCCTATTGGTTTCATTGGGTGGCAGGGCTTGAGATGTCATTTCATCTCAGTATCGGGTAAAAGTCCCACAAAATTGGAAGCAATGTCTCCAAAATGACCTTTACAGTGTTGACGGGGAAGTTAAACCTCAAATCAAACACAATCCCAGGGTAAAATCACGGATTTCCTTGTCTGGTGTGCAAGAATGATAATTCTTACACACCAGATAAGGAAATCCTGGACTTAACTCTGGTAAAGAAATTCATATCCTACCCAGGTTATCCTGTCTGCAAATAGGAGAAAAATCAAAACTTTTCACATATTTGATGTGCACTGGTTGAATAGGATATCATGTACACCGTTGACGTCACTGCACGTACAGTAACATCAAAAATGTCCTGAAAATATGGCAGACTTCAACAATCGAAATGACTGCATGATAAAAGAATCCACTCAGAAATTGAAGGTATGAAAGAAAAACAACCTTACATGGGTGGGAGGGGTAGATGTAAAAATCCGCCTGTCGGGATCACTGTCTGGCATCACTTGGCAAGACTAGTGATGCCACACAGTGACCCTCGGTACAGATATCTATCCACTCCTCACACCTATGTAAGATTCTTATATTGTTGTGTTTGCCTTAAACATGGCACAATGATTGTAGGGACCCAGTTGTCAAGTCTTGTAGTCTGTGCTTTTGTTTGTTTTGTATCAACTCCAGTGTCAGCCCAAAGACTTGAGTCCATTTCTCAAGGTCTAAAAATTAGACTTAGCCTTCAACGGAACTCTTAGAAGCAAAGTCATATCATAAACACTATAAAAATCCTAAAAATCAGGACATCTTGAGGACTTGCTGTAATGTTTCTAAAATATTAACAGATTAGTTTCATGATCCAGCAAGGAGTCCTAAAAGTGCAAACGGAGTAGCAAACAGTGAAGAGCCAGATTAGACTGCTCCTGATCTGGGTCTGCACTGTTTGCATCGGCCTATCTGTCCTAATACTTAGGATCATTAGAATAACATTATTGAAAACTAAATAACATGTGCTTTCTCATTTTAAGAAATAAAGCATTTAAGCCAGCACATGACAAAACCTACAATAAGACCGTGCACCCATCGAACACTCAGATCCGCCTGTGCATTCATGTAGTCTAACCAGAGACTTTTCATGCTGCATGAAGGAGCATTGGGCCCTTAGCTATCCTTAGAGCGCACAATGAAGACCCTGATCAGACTGCGCGGATGCGCAGGCTGACCTGAGTCTTCGTTGGGCACACGTCTTATTATGTCTCCCCCGAAAAAAATTTTTTCGGAGAGACATATTGTTTTTCCCCCGGGCGTCTGTCTGTCCGTCTGTCTGTCTGTCCGTCTGTCCGTCTGTCACACTTTCGTGTCCGCTCTGTAACTTGAAAACCGTTAGAGCTATCGTCACGAAACTTCGTATAAATATTAATCAGCATTAGACGACGTGCAGTGCGCAAGAACCTTAACTCTCGCATTTATACTTTTTGAATTATCTCCCTTGGAAGTTTGTTGGTATGTATATATGTATGGGCAAATCGTGTCCGGTCAATAACTTTCTTATTTTTTGATGGATTTTAAAATTACTCGGCAGAAATATTAACAACCATAAGACGATGTGTGGTGCGCATGAGGCAGGTCGGTACTTCAAAGATCAAGGTCATACTTAGAGGTCAAAGGTAAAAAAAGGGGCCTTTTTTTCGTATTTGGTCAATAACTTTCTTATTTTGAGATGGATTTTAAAATTACTTGGCATAATTATTAACAACCATAAGTCGATGTGTGGTGCGCATGTGGCAGGTCGGTACCTCAAGGGTCAAGGTCATACTTAGAGGTCAAAGGTCAAAAAAGGGGCATTTTTTTCGTATTTGGTCAATAACTTTCTTATTTTGAGATGGATTTTAAAATTACTTGGCATAATTATTAACAACCATAAGACGATGTGTGGTGCGCATGAGGCAGGTCGGTTCCTCAATGGTCAAGGTCATACTTAGAGGTCAAAGGTCAAAAAAGGGGCCTTTTTTTCGTATTTGGTCAATAACTTTCTAATTTTGAGATGGATTTTAAAATTACTTGGCATAATTATTAACAATCATGAGTCGATGTGTGGTGCACATGAGGCTGGTCAGTACCTCAAAGGTCAAGGTCATACTTAGAGGTCAAAGGTCAAAAAGTGGGCCTTTTTTTCGTATTTGGTCAATAACTTTCTTATTTTGAGATGGATTTTGAAATCACATGGCACAAATGTGAACCAATATAAGGCGATGTGTTGCGCGCATGACCCAGGTTGGTACCTCAAAGGTCAAGGTCATACTTAGAGGTCAAAGGTAAAAAAAGGGGCCTTTTTTCGGGTTTTGTCAATAACTTGCCTATTTTTAAATAGAATTTGAAGTTACTTGGCAAACATGTTAACTATCATGGGACGATGTGTTGCATGCATGATTCAGTTTGGTACCTAAAATGTCAAGGTCATACATAGAGGTCAATTAGGTAAAAAAGGGGCCTTTTTTCGTGTTTGGTCAATAACTTTCTTATTTTTAGATGGATTTTGAAATTGCTAGGCAGAAATGTTAACCACCATGAGATGATGTGTTGCACGCATGACCCAGTTTAATACCTGAAAGGTCAAGGTCATACATAGAGGTTAAAGGTAAAAAAAGGGCCTTTTTTGTGTTCTGTCAATAACTTTCTTATTATGCCCCCAACTTTGAAAAAGTTTGAGGGGCATATTGGTTCTGGTTCGTTGGTCCGTTCGTCCGTCCATTACGCTTTTGATGCATAGCATAACTAAAGAACCGTGTATGCTAGGGTTTTGAAATTTCATATATGGATTCCTCATGGAAAATTAGCTGATGCGTATTTTTTTTCTCGTCCGGATTATGCCCCCTTCAAGAGTTTTTGCCCTTAGAATTTTTTTTTTGTAATAAAATCTTGTCAGCAAGATATCTCAAAAACTATTGGAGCTAGAGCCTTGAAAGTTGGTGATTATATTGATGGTGATGAGTAGATGAACTGAATAACTTTTGACAAAATCCCGAAAAATACTTTGTGAGTTATGGCCCTTTGTCATTTTGGTAATTTGTGCCCATTGTAATGTATGCTAAAAGTGATGCATAGCATAACTTTAGAACCATGTATGCTAGGGTTTTGAAATTTCATATATGGATTCCTCATGGAAAATTAGCTGACGAGTATTTTTTTTTTCTCGTCCGGTATATGCCCCTTTCAAGAGTTATTGCCCTTTGAAATTTTTTTAATAAAATCTTGTCAGCAAGATATCTCAAAAACTATTGGAGCTAGAGCCTTGAAAGTTGGTGAATAGATTGTTGGTGGTGAGTAGATGAACTGATTAACTTATGACAAAATTCCGAAAAATACTTTGTGAGTTATGGCCCTTTGTCATTTTGGTAATTTGTGCCCATTGTAATGTATACTAAAAGTGATGCATAGCATAAATTTAGAACGGTGTATTCTATAATTTTGAAATTTCATATATGCATTTCTGATGGAAAATAAGCTGGCACGTATTTTTTTTCTCGTCAGGATTATGCCCCTTTCAAGAGTTATTGCCCTTTGAATTTTTTTAATAAAATCTTGTCAGCAAAATATCTCAAACACTATTGGAGCTAGAGCCTTGAAAGTTGTTAAGTATATTGGTGGTGGTGAGTATATGAACTGATTAACTTTTGACAAAATTCCGAAAAATACTTTGCGAGTTATGGCCCTTTGTCATTTTGGTAATTTGTGCCCATTGTAATGAATCCTAAAAGTGATGCATAGCATAACTTTAGAACTGTGTATGCTATGGTTTTGAAATTTCATATATCCATTCATAATGGAAAATAAGCTGACAAGTATTTTTTTCTCATCCGGATTATGACCCTTTCAAGAGTTATTGCCCTTTGAATTTTTTTTAATAAAATCTTGTCAGCAAGGTATCTCAAAAACTGTTGGAGCTAGAGGCTTGAAAGTTGGACCATGAGTCATGTGCAAGACCAAGGTCCATACCTCCAATGTCAAGGTCATACCTAGAGGTCCAAGGTAAAAAAAGGACAGTCAATAACTTCCTTATTCTTTGATGGATTATGAAATTACTTGGCAGAAATGTTAACCATCATGAGACGATGTGTTGTATCGCAAAGGTCAAGGCCATACTTAGAGGTCAAAGGTAAAAAAGTGCTTTTTTTGTTTACGGCCAATAACTTTTTTATTTTTCTATGAACATTTTTAAAGTTACTATGCAGAAATGTTCATCTTCATTAGATGATGTGTTGCACACAAGACCCAGCTCAATACCTCCAATGTCAAGGTTATACTTAGCAGTCAAAAACAGGGGAGACATCTGTGTTTTTGTAGAAAAACAAATTCTAGTTGTAGGTTTTGTCATGCACTGGCTCATTTATTTCTAGCATTTCTTTTATAAGATGAACCTTGACACATATGTTAGATCCTGATCAGATTCGGTTGAACATGGGCTACACTGTTTATGTTAGAATGCATAACTATAAATTTCAGAAGCCTCCGTTGTGTAGTGATTATGCTACTCGCCTCATAAACCAGGGGTCATGGGTTCAATCCCGAGCTTCTGCAGACTTTCGGATGAGTCTTTAAACCGAGGTCCCATCTGTTTGACCTTATCTGTTTGTGGGACGTTGAACTAAAACACACACAATGTCATATGAATTTCAAAACCCTAAAGATGCCATGGAAAATTAAAATGCCATGGAAATCTAAAATGTATCTGTTTATGTCGTCTGCTGAATCTTCTTGCATGCAAACTTTTCAAACATATTTTTGCATAGTTTAAAGTAACCCACAGATAGCAAAGCAGACGACAATTGCTGTGACTGGCATTTTTAGCTCACCTGAGCCGAAGGCTCATGTGAGGTATTAGTATACCACGAGCCGTCGTCCGTCGTCGTCGTCCGTCGTCCACACTTTCAAAGAAGTATATCTCCGGAACCAGTGGGCCAATCTTGATCAAATTTCATGTGAAGCATTATCAGGTAGGGGGAAAGGCTGCATACTGTTTTCGGGCAGATCGGATTGGAACTCTGGTTGCCACGGCAACAAATAGCTCCCATAGACTTAACATAGGAAAAAGTTTGTCATCACTCTAGCTCCGTCAATTTTTTTCTGATCGTCTTCATTCTTGCAGATAACGAGGACAGGCATGAAATCTCGATCAAGTTCGATTTTGGGCTGAATCGGATTATTCACTCAGGAGTTACGTGCCCTTGAGCGTTCTTAACATAGGAAAAAGCTTGTCATCACTCTAGCTCCGTCAATTTTTTTCTGATCGACTTCATTCTTGCAGATAACGAGGACAGGCATGAAATCTCGATCAAGTTCGATTTTGGGCTGAATCGGATTATTCACTCAGGAGTTACGTGCCCTTGAGCGTTGAAAAAATTGCCTATTGACTTAACATGGGGAGAATGTTGTCATCACCGTAGCTGCTTCAATTATTTTCAGATTGGCTTTATTCTTGCAGATAACCAGCACAGCCATGAAATCTCGGTCAAGTTCGATAACTGGCAGAATCGGATCATTCACTTAGGAGTTACCTGCCCTTGTGTGTTTTTGCATTAGGGTTAATGGGAATTTCAAAAATGTATATCTTAAAGACTACTTGGCCAACTTTGATCAAATTTCATGTGTCGCATTATTGGGCAAGTGGAAAGGCTTCATTAGGTTTTCAGGCAGATCTGAGTGGAACTCTGGTTGCCATGGCAACATCTAGCTCCCATAGACTTCACATAGGAAAAAGCTTGTCATCACTCTAGCTCCGTCAATTTTTTTCTGATCGACTTCATTCTTGCAGATAACCAGTACAGGCATAAAATCTCGGTCAAGTTGGATTTTGGGCCAAATCGGATTATTTGCCTTGGAGTTACCTGCCCTTGAGCATAAAAAAATACGTTGTGACCACGATAGCAACTTTATTTTTATTCAGATCAGCTTCAAACTTGCAGGTAACGTGGACAGGCATAAAATCTCAGTTAAGTTCGAATCGGAATATTGACCTCGGAGTTACATGACCTTGAGCGACAAAAAATTTGCTCATAGACTTTACATAGGGAAAATGTTGTGACTACGATAGTGACTTGAATTTTTTTCAGATCAGCTTCAAACTTGCAGGTAACGAGGACAGACATAAAATCTCGGTTAAGTTCGATTTTGGGCAGAATCGGAATATTTGCCTTGGAGTTACCTGCCCTTGAGCATAAAAAAATAAGTTGTGACCACGATAGCAACTTTATTTTTATTCATATCAGCTTCAAACTTGCAGGTAACTAGGACAGGCATAAAATCTCGGTTAAGTTCAATTTTGGGCCGAATCGGAATATTGACCTCGGAGTTACGTGACCTTGAGCGACAAAAAATTTGCCCATAGACTTAATTAGGGAAAATGTTGCGACTACGATAGCGACTTGAATTTTTTTCAGATCAGCTTCAAACTTGCAGGTAACGAGGACAGACATAAAATCTCGGTTAAGTTCGATTTTGGGCCGAATCGGAATATTTGCCTTTGAGTTACCTGCCCTTGAGCATAAAAAAATACGTTGTGACCACGATAGCAACTTTATTTTTATTCATATCAGCTTCAAACTTGCAGGTAACGAGGACAGGCATAAAATCTCGGTTAAGTTCGATTTTTGGCCGAATCGGAATATTGACCTCGGAGTTACGTGACCTTGAGAGACAAAAAAATTTGCCCATAGACTTAACGTAGGGAAAATGTTGTGACAGAAATAGCGACTTGAATTTTTAGCTCACCTGAGCCAAAGGCTCCAGTGAGCTGATAGTATACCAAGGCTCCGGAGTCCGTCGTCTGTCGTCCGTCCATCCGTCGTCCATACTTTCAATGAAGCATATCTCAGAAGGCAGTCAACCAATCTTGTTTAAATTTTATGTGTAGCACCATTGGGCAAGGGGAAAGGCTGCATTAGGTTTTGGAGCTAGTCTGGTTCATTTGTTCCTTCATTCTTCTTTCTCTCCATATAGAGATAATAGACCAATGTTAAATTTTTAATCAAAGATTTCTCAGGAACTATAAAAGCTAGAAGCATCAAATTTGGTATTCAATAGAATAATGATGACTTATTTTGTGTAAGAGACATTGGGCTTTCTAAGCTTATTTGTTCATCTGTTCTTTCATTCTTCTTTCTCTCCATTTTGACCAATGTTAAATTTTCGTCAAAGATTTCTCAGGAACTATAGAAGCTAGAAGTCTCAAACTTGGAATGCAATGCAATAATGATGACTTATATCCTGTAAGGGTCAATGGGCTGGATTCTATTAGCAGATTTAGTAGTCAAGTCTGTGAATTGTTAAAACTTAAGTTCCTCAGGTGAGCGGTTTAGGCTCATTGAGCCTCTTGTAAAGATTAAATTGCCCTGCAGTAGACAGTTATTTGTAGGGGGAAATAACTCTTTTGAAAGTTCAGTGTAACGGTTGCAACATTACAAGAACTTTATTATTAACCTATATACACATTTAGCAAGCTTCCCATGAAAGTGACAAAAGCAAACACTGTTAACAGTGTGGCATCTGATCTGGGGCATTTGTTTGTCTGATTTGAGGTTTAACATCCCCATCAACACAGTATAGGTCATTTAGGAGAAGTGCTTCCAATTTTGTGGGACCTCAGGCCTCCAAGCAAAACCTATAAAACCTATAATAACCTATAATTTTGTGCCAAACCTATAAAACCTTTATTTTGTTCATAAAACCTATAAAAAGCCTGTATTTTCATGAAAAAACCTATATTTTTCACTTTTTGAACTTTCTTGCGACTCAACCCTAACTTTTCTTCAAAATGCACTACTATTTTTTACTTTTTAGTCCCATAAAAAGTGATGAAAACTGTCAAGAAATTGTATTTTTTTCCTCGCTCGCTTCGCTCGCTCGGACTAGCTAAAATTCAGATCAACTTTATCTGAGTAATTGTGGCACAAAAATTCATCAAATATTTTTTCTTCAGTTTTAAATCTTTATGTAAGGTTGGAAGACTCTTTTTTTTAACCTGTATTTTTATTGAAAAACCTGCAAATAACCTATATTTTGAGTAAGAAGAACCTATATAAAAACCTATATTTTCAAAATGGGCCACTAGGAGGCCTGGGACTTTTACCCAACGGTTTCAGCTCTGCGTGGAAGCATCATGCAGCCCGTCTATTTCTTCAAGCCCTGATGGGCGGGAGCGGCTGATCTGGGGCAGCAAATGAGCTTTGAAGAGTTGTTTTCCCCATGAATATAGCCATTCCCTTTAAACAGCTGCAAGATGTAAACTGTCTGCTGCCTAGATGCCTGCTTTGTTGTCTGCTAGGTACTTTAAAAGAGTCATTGCTGCAAACAGTGTTACCAAGATCAGACTGCTGCTCTGGGAGCAGTCTGATCTGGGTCTGCACTGTTTGCCTGTATGCAAAAATATGTTTGAAAAGTTGGCAAGACAATGCAGGAGACAACATAAACAGACAACATTTTCAGATGCAGATTTTCTTGGCATCTTAAGATTTAAAAGTATGTCACTCACACCGTGTAAGTATATTAATTTGTTGAAAATGGCATTGCCAAGATTGTTGTTAGTTGTAAGTTCAGTGTAAATTCAATGACTCAAACTTTGATGGCTGGTTTACCATGGCTGAGTCAAAGTCTCTAGGGAATTCTACCAATAGCTCCAGTTTGGAAATAGTGAGTGAGATTTTCATGTTTTATCTTTAACCCTTGTCCTGCTGAATATTCATATATGCCACACCCACTACCGATTATCAACCAATCAGATTACTTGATGCAAATTATTGCAACAAATTCATAATCTGAATGGCAAACAATGTAGATCCTGATCAGATGGCTTCGTCAGAAGCCATCTGATCAGGATCTACATTGTTTCAAAGATAAGGCATATCCGGGATTAGCAGGACAAGGGTTAAAATATATGTTGTGTGTATTCAGTAGAATCAACTCCATTGAGGCAATTCTAATGAGTACACACAGCATACCTCTGGTATAAAACAAAATAATACCTGAATAATATCCATAATGCCTCTGGCTAAAACTACAGGTTTTCATGCGTGTTTAGAGCCCTTTTGAGTTCAAATGCATTTGATGTTAACCCTTATCTTGCTGAATATTCATTTAAGCCACACCCATTTCTGTCTATCAACCAATCAGATTTCTTGGTGCAATTATTGCTACAAATTCATAAACTGAATGCCAAACAGTGTCGATCCTGATCAGATGGCTTCTTCAGAAGCCATCTGATCTGGATCTACACTGTTTGCAAAGATAGGGGTTGTCGTGAACAGCAAGATAAGGGTTAATAAGCTTTGATTGCCTTCTGACTATTTGTTCCTCTTTTCTGATCACTATAAGGCATCGGTAAGTTAGTGCTGTTGTCAGTGATAGTATTATGTACTCCTAATTTTGTATTTTTATTGTGAATTTTTTATCATATGAAGTTATTATTTGCTGTATTATGTGCTATTAACCCTTATACTGCTGAATAAATTAAATTTAGCCACACCCATATCTGACCATCATCCAGTCAAATTACTTGATTTAATGTTTCAGTCACTTCACATACTGAATGGCAAATAGTGTGGATCTTCATCAGATGGTTTCTGCTTCTTCAGAAGACATCTGATCTGGATCTACACTGTTAACAAAGATAGGGGTTCTCATATCATGTTCAGCAGGATAAGGGTTAAATAAGATCCCAAATGGGGACATCTAAATGAATTACTTCCCTTTGTATATGTTAGGATAGACGATTGGAGGGTGCTACCTCATGGTCTGTGCTTTACTTGGGCAGTAAAGACTCTGGCGAGACAGCACTTACTCGCAGGTCCTCGTACCTTTTGCTGATGACTTATGCATTAAATATGGATTTCTCATGAAATTATTTTCTGTTGCAAAATTTGTTACAATCAAAATTTCCATTGTGTACCAGTGTACAATAATTATCCTTGGTACTGGGAACTGTGTTTTAACTGAACAGTTTAGACCCTGATCAGATTGCTTCAAGGAACAGTTTGATCAGGGCCTGGGCTTTTTGTCCTGTTTCCAGGACTGTTTCAGACATTCCTGTATAATAAGATCAACTTTTTCAGCTGTCATAGCTTCTGATTCGGAAGAATTATGAGGATTATTTCTTGTTAGAAACCTGTATTGTCGGTTCTTGTTAGAATCGCCTCATTGAGGCGATTCTAACAAGTACCCACAACATATGGTTAAAATGAGAAATAAGAAAAAATATCCCCAAAATATCCTTATATCTGGAGTTCAAGCATCGCTAAGGTCATGTGTGAGATGCCAAGTTCTGCAACAGAAGGTCAGGTGTTTTTCTCCAGGCACTCCAGGTTTTGCCCAACTTTGATTAACGATCGGCTCGAAATATAAGATAATCTTGAAAGGGCCATAAAACCAGTCAAAGAAAAAAATGATTTAAGACAAGTGGATACACCACGCAAAATTTCTGCCATTTTTGGCAAGGAAGACCACTTCTGTGAAAAAGACCGAAAAAGTGGGTCTACTGAAAAATCCTAAAAATTTGGACACCTTTAAGTCCTGCTGTAATTCTCCAAAGATTTTGACAAAATTGTTTCACGATCCAGCAAGGAGTCCAAAAAGTGCAGGTGGAATGGCAAACAGTGACCCTGATCAGACTGCTCCTTCATCTGATCTGGGTCTGCACTGTTTCTTTAGGCCAATTTATCAAAATTGTTTCACAATCTAGCAAGGAGTCCAAAAAGTGCAGGTGGAATGGCAAACTGTAGACCCTGATGAGACTGCAGTCTGATCTGGGTCTGCAGTGTTTGCTTAGGCCTATCTGTCCCAATACTTAGGATTATTACAGTACTCTTAAAGGACATAACTTCTCGCTCAAGAGCATATTCTTGCCTTACAGAGCAGACCCCTATGAGCAAGGGAGACAGCATATTTTTCCCAAGGAATAGCCTCCCATGAAGGTGTATCCATTCCCTAGTGAGGCTATTTTACTCATGTATAAAGTCTTTAAGATTTTTATCACTTGATCTGCCAAATATGACATGGACACACACACATTATAACCCTTATCCTGCTGAACCAAGATAAACCCCTACATTTGCAAGTCATCTGATCAGGATCTACACTATTTGCCTTTCAGTTTACCAATTTGAATGAATACCTTATTTCAAGCAAATTAATTGGTTGATAGTCAAAAATTGGTGTAGTAAATTAGTTTATTCAGCAGGATAAGGGTTAAAATATTGCTGTATTGTTTTTCAGAGAACTGAGTTAATGGCCAAATGTGATGGACTCAGTAGATGAAGACACATAGATAGAAAATAAAGGCCTGGCATTACATGTGAATTGTCTGCTGTGCAGACAATTCACATGAAATGTCAAGCCTTATTTTCTCTGAAAATTTAAAAAAAATTGCTGTCTGTTAAAAAAATGTTTATGTGACTCTATAGGGGTTAAGATACACTTGGAACTTATTTCATACCACTTTTACTGCGGTTACTGCTGATGTTGCATGAAATGAATGTTTAGGAGTGTACACACAGTTGGCCCCCACCCATTGGGGCTTGAAGAAATTCAAATAGATGGGCTGCATGATGCTTCCACGCAGAGCTGAAACCGATCGCACATGAGTACTGGTAAACCACTTAGAGGATCTAAGCCTGCCCAGGCAAAGTGGTGCGAGTCGGCCAGTCCATGCTTATAAACCCTATTTGGTTTCATTGGGTGACAGGGCTTGAGATGTCACTTCATCTCAATGTCGGGTAAAAGTCCCACAAATTTGGAAGCAACGTCTCCAAAATGACCTTTACAGTGTTGACGGGGACGTTAATTATCAAATCAAACAAACAAACAAATAATGAGCACCCACAAACTATGGATTAAAACTGAGAAAAAAATATCACAAATTTTCATCAGAAAATAATGGTATTGGAGATATGAAAAAAAAAAAAAACACTACATGTATGAATATCACAAGGATGTGTTATCGTAATGCATGGCTCTAAATGCTTACAAAGCTTTTTTCACACAAAAGAGGCAATTTCGTTCTTTATTTTATGTCAACAAAGGATTTTTTTCCTTGTTTCTAAATTTCATCATTGTTGGCATTTTAAAATTTATGAACAGGACAGAATTGATGCTCAGATGAGTTAAGCATGAAAAAAAAAGCTTCATAACTTTGGAGCCAGGTTCTTGGATCACACATTCAAAGCTAGCTGGATGCAGAATCAGGTTTGAAGGATGATCCATTGCAGAAAACTATTTCTGGAGAGATCCAATCGTTTTTGTTTATTTATCACTTGGACCGGGTAGGGCCTAAATTTGTACTATCCTCCAACAAATTCACTTCTTAGCCAGCTGAACACGAAAACCCCTATGCAAACAGTGTAGATTCAGATCAATTGTAGCCATCTGGGGCCAGTTTTTCAAAGCATCGTTAGCTTAACGAGCTCGTTAGTGGTCATATTGTTAACTCTTCTAGCAAGCACAATATCGTAAATATTGGTATTTTTGCTGGAAAAATGTGAGCAGCTTTTGCATCAGCAAAAGCTGCTCACATTTTTTCAGCAAAAATTTCAGCATATTTGCCATATTTATTGATCAAAGTTTTAACGATACGTTAACTAACGACGTTGTTAGTTTTGAAACGTCGTTAGTTTTGAACAACTGGCCCCTGATTAGGATTTACAATGTTTGTCATGCAGTTTGTGCTTTGAACAAATACCTTTTGTCTAGTAATTTGATTGTCAGTTGTCACAAATGGGTGTGGCTAAATTATTTTATTGATCGGGGCAAGAGTTAGCTTGACCACTTACCAGTAGCAACTCATTGTGGCCAGTTTTGAAACAAGTATTTATGTCCTGTTAGTATCTTGTTAACATGTCCGTGAAATGAACGCCCTCTAAACCCCACTTTATACAGAGAAAACTGGAGTTTATAGGGATATATGTTACTATGCTTATTTCTGCTCCAAGACATAGGTTGTGGGTACTTGTTAGAACTGCCTCAGTGAGGCAAATCTAACGAGCACCCTCAATCTATGTTTAAAGTATAAATAAGAAAAAAATATCAGATTTTAAAGGGAAAATTAAACATTTTTTGAGATTTAAAAGAATGCACCATGTCACTGGGATGTGTTATTGTAATGCTGAAGAGGGACCTAAAAGTGCCAGCAAGATTCAGGCATCATTCATATATAATTTTGTAGGCAGTGTAAGACACTAGATTGAATTATTAAGTTGACAAGACATCCAGCGATCTAATTTGCATAAAAAAGAGTGTACAATAAATCGAAAAAGTTTGTTACCATTATTGACTCTTCAAGATGAAGCATTTCACTATTTAGACATTTTATTCTTGAAAATCTATTATTTACAAGGTGAGATAATTCAGTTTTAAATATGGCTATTTTGCATATTCTGTGCAAATTTATGCAAATTATTTACAATCTTATCCAAAATGTCTTGACAACTGTTAAACCAATTTCCAAAATGAAAGCAGTAACTATTATGGAATGCTTTGACTCTCCCCTTGTAAGCTGCACCACAAACATAGGTACACTGAGAAAAGCAATATATTTTGATTTTTTTGCATGTTCCTTTTCATGCAAATTAGATGGTTTGATTACCTATCGCTATTAAAATACAGTCTAGTATGTACATTCTCTTCAAAATGATATCCTCTTGTTTGGCTCAAGACACCCATAGGTTTCCTTTTTTCCTTGTTGGGTCACATTTATTAAATAGTCTTTGTTTTTAGCTCACCGTCACGTAGTGACGAGGTGAGCTTTTGGGATCACTTTTTGTCCGTCGTGCGTGCGTGCGTCCGTGCGTGCGTGCGTGCGTGCGTGCGTAAACTTTTTCTTCAAACGACATCTCCTCCTAAACCACTGAGCGGATTTTGACCAAACTTCACAGGAATGATCCTTAGGTGGTCCCCTTTCAAAGTTGTTCAAATGGTTCCGATCCGTTGCACATATAGGTCACAGGAGCCAAAAATAGTTTTTTTTCACCGAAAACTTAAAAAATCTTCTTCTCTGAAACTGCAAGGCCCAGGTCTTTGATATTTGGTATGAAGCTTCATCTAGTGGACCCCTACCAAGATTGTTCAAATTATAGTGCTGGGGCCAAAAATGCCCCCGCCCCGGGGCCCTTTGGTTTTACATGGGCTTATATAGGGAAAATCTTTAAAAATCTTCTTCTCTGAAACCACAAGGCCCAGGTCTTTAATATTTAGTATGAATCTTTATCTGGTGGACCCCTACCAAGATTGTTCAAATTATAGTGCTGGGGCCAAAGATGCCCCCGCCACGGGGCCCTTTGGTTTTACATAGGCTTATATAGGGAAAATCTTTAAAAATCTTCTTCTCTGAAACCGCAAGGCCCAGGTCTTTGATATTTGGTATGAAGCTTCATCTAGTGGACCCCTACCAAGATTGTTCAAATTATAGTGCTGGGGCCAAAAATGCCCCCGCCCCGGGGCCCTTTGGTTTTACATGGGCTTATATAGGGAAAATCTTTAAAAATCTTCTTCTCTGAAACCACAAGGCCCAGGTCTTTGATATTTGGTATGAATCTTTATCTGGTGGACCCCTACCAAGATTGTTCAAATTATAGTGCTGGGGCCAAAGATGCCCCCGCCACGGGGCCCTTTGGTTTTACATAGGCTTATATAGGGAAAATCTTTAAAAATCTTCTTCTCTGAAACCGCAAGGCCCAGGTCTTTGATATTTGGTATGAAGCTTCATCTAGTGGACCCCTACCAAGATTGTTCAAATTATAGTGCTGGGGCCAAAAATGCCCCCGCCCCGGGGCCCTTTGGTTTTACATGGGCTTATATAGGAAAAATCTTTAAAAATCTTCTTCTCTGAAACTGCATGGCCCAGGTCTTTGATATTTGGTATGTATCTTCATCTTATGGACCCCTACCAAGATTGTTCAAATTATAGTGCTGGGGCCAAAAATGCCCCCGCTCCGGGGCCCTTTGGTTTTATATAGGCTTATATAGGGAAAACCTTTAAAAATCTTCTTCTATGAAACCACAAGGCCCAGGTCTTTGATATTAGGTATGAAGCTTCATCTAGAGGACCCCTACCAAGATTGTTCAAATTATAGTGCTGGGGCCAAAAATGCCCCCCCCCCCCCCCCCCCAGGGCCCTTTGGTTTTACATGGGCTTATATTGGGAAAATCTTTAAAAAATCTTCTTCACTGAAACTGCAGGGCCCAGATCTTTGCTATTTGGTATGAAGCTTCATCTAGTGGACCCCTACCAAGACTGTTCAAATTATAGTGCTGGGGCCAAAAATGACCCCGCCCCGGGGCCCTTTGGTTTTACATAGGCTTATATAGGGAAAATCTTTAAAAATCTTCTTTTCTGAAACTGCAAGGCCCAGGTCTTTGATATTTGGTATGAAGTTTCATCTTGTGGACCTCTATCAAGATTGTTCAAATTATAGCCCTGAGGCCAAAATTGCCCCCGCCCTTGGGCCCTTTGGTTTTTCATAGACTTATATAGGGAAATCTTGAAAAATCTTCTACTCTGAAACCACAAGGCCTAGGTCTTTGACATTTGGTATGAAGCTTCACCTAGTGGACCTCTACCAAGATTGTTCAAATTATAGCCCTGGGGCCACAATGCCCCCGCCCCAGGGCCCTTTGGTTTTACATAGACTTATAATAGAGATAATCTTTGAAAATCTTCTTCTCTGAAACAACAAGGCCCAGGTCTTTGATATTTGGTGTGAAGCTTCATCTAGTGGACCTCTATCAAGATTGTTTAAATTATAGCCCTGAGGCCAAAAATTCCCCTGCCCCGGGGCCATTTTGTTTTACATAGGCTTATGTAAGGAATATCTTTAAAAAAATCTTCTTCTCTGAAACCACAAGGCCCAGGTCTTTGATATTTGTTGTGTAGCTTCATCTAGTGGACCTTTGCCAAGATTGTTCAAATTATAGCCTTTTGTTGATATTTGGTATAAAGCTTCACCTTTTTAGACCTCCCTCAACATTATGCACATTATAACCCTGGGGTCAATAATGGCCCTCCCCGGGGCCCACTTGTTAGTCTATGGATCAGGTGAGCGATCCAGGGCCATCATGGTCCTCTTGTGTTTTATATTAGGATCACTTTTTGTCTGTCATCTGTGCGTAAACAATTTCTTCAAACGACATCTCCTCCTAAACCACTGATCGGATTTTGACCAAACTTTACAGGATTGATCCTTAGGTGGACCCCTTTCAAAGTTGTTCAAATGGTTCTGGTCTGCTGCACATCTAGATCACAGGAGCCAAAAATAGATTTTTTTCATTTTTTTCACCGAAAACTTAAAAAATCTTCTTCTCTGAAACCACAAGGCCCAGGTCTTTGATATTTTGTATGAAGCTTCATCGAGTGGACCCCTACCAAGATTGTTCAAATTATAGTGCTGGGGCCAAAAATGCCCCTTCCCCGTGGCCCTTTGGTTTTACATAGGCTTATATAGGGAAAATCTTTAAAAATCTTCTTATCTGAAACCACAAGGCCCAGGTCTTTGATATTTGGTATGAAGCTTCATCTAGTGGACCCCTACCAAGATTGTTCAAATTATAGTGCTGGGGCCAAAAATGCCCCCGCCCCAGGGCCCTTTGGTTTTACATAGGCTTATATAGGGAAAATCTTTAAAAATCTTCTTCTCTGAAACCACAAGGCCCAGGACTTTGATATTTGGTATGAAGCTTCATCTAGTGGACCCCTAGCAAGATTGTTCAAATTATAGTGCTGGGACAAAAAATGCCCCCGCCACAGGGCCCTTTGGTTTTACATTGGCTTATATAGGGAAACTCTTTAAAAATCTTCTTCTCTGAAACCACAAGGCCCAGGTCTTTGATATTTGGTATGAAGCTTCATCTAGTGGACCCCTACCAAGATTGTTCAAATTATAGTGCTTGGGCCAAAAATGCCCCCACTTTGGGGCCCTTTGGTTTTACATGGGCTTATATAGGGAAAATCTTTAAAAATCTTCTTCTGTGAAACCACTAGGCCTAGGTCTTTGATATTTGGTGTGAAATTTCATCTAGTGGACCTCTATCAAGATTGTTCAAATTATAGTGCTGGGGCCAAAAATGCCCCCGCCCGGAGACCCTTTGGTTTAACAAGACTTATATAGGGAAATCTTTAAAAATCTTCTTCTCCGAAATCGCAAGGCCCAGGTCTTTGCTATTTGGTATGAAGCTTCATCTAGTGGACCCCTAGCAAGATTGTTCAAATTATAGTGCTGGGGCCAAAAATGCCCCCGCCCTGGGGCCCTTTGGTTTTACATAGGCTTATATAAGGAAAATCTTTAAAAAATCTTCTTCTCTTAAACTACAATGCCCATGTCTTTGATATTTGGTATGACACTTCACCTTTTTAGACCTCCCTCAAAATTATGCACATTATAAATCTGGGGTCAATAATTGCCTTGCCTGGGGCCCACTTGTTACTCTATGGATCAGGTGAGCGATCCAGGGCCATCATGGCCCTCTTGTTTTTTTTTGTTTTTTTTTTTTGTTTTGCTTTTCTCACATCATTACGTTAACACACCCGTGCCACATGGTGCATTTTTTCACATTTCCAAAATGGCTTCTTTTCTGATGAAAACCCGCAATATCTTCCTTATTTATACTGCAAACTTAGGTTGTGGGTACCCATTAGAACCGCCTCATTGAGGCGGTTCTAACGGGTACCCACAACCTATGTCTTGGAGTATAAATAAGAAAAATAATGTTTACCCCAGTAAACCCCAGTTTTCTCAGTACAAAGTGGGGTGTAAGGGACTTGGTAAAGTGATGTTATTATTTCTGTTCAAAAACGCTCTTTGCAAATGTGGTATCATTGATAAGCCATAGCTATAATTCATGTGCCCATTGCTTGTGGCTTATCTGTTTTCTGCTTGTGACAACAACAGATGTCGTGACTGCTGAGTGTCATCGTTTTGCAAAATATGCTAATTAAAACCCTTTATTTGTTACATTTGGGTGGTTGGGTGTGTGTGGGGGAGGGGGGTGGGGGGGGGGTTAGGCGGATGTGTTTGTCTGGGTAGGGGCAGTTGTTTTAACCCTTGTCCTGCTGAATATTTTAATCTGCCACACCCACTACCAATTATCAACCAATCAGATTACTTGATGCAAATTATTGCAACAAATTCTCAATCCGAATGACAAACAATGTAGATCCTGATCAGATGGCTGTTCACTACAACCCCTATCTTTGCAAACAGTGAAGATCCAGATCAGATGGCTTCTGAAGAAGCCATCTGATATGGCTTCTGAAGAAGCCATCTGATCAGGATCTACACTGTTTGGCATTCAGTTTATGGATTTGTAGCAATAAATTACATCAAGTAATTTGATTGGTTGAGAGACAGAAATGGGTGTGGCTTAAATGAATATTCAGCAGGACAAGGGTTAACTGTTCTAGCAAGTACCAAGTCTTAAACAGTGGTATTTTTGCTGAAAAATATGAGTGGCTTTTTGCAGTGCAAAAGCTATTCACAATTTGCCAGCAAAAATATTAATATATTAGTAAGTGAAATGAATGAAATTTTAATATATCTTCTGTTAGTTTCATAAGTTTCGAACAACTCCGCAGATGGGCTTTAGCTCCTGCCTGGTGGCTGCTTATGTATGTTTAAACACTGCTAATCCTGTCTGTATTTATACATATCCTTCTGAATAAATTAATTTAGCCATATCCATGTTTCTTTATCAACCAATCAAAGTACTTGATATAATGCACTCATTCAATTCAAAAACTGCATGATCAAAACAGAGTAAATCCTGATCAGATGTCTTCGTCTGATCAGGATCTACACTGTTTGCCTAGGTAGGGGTGTTCATGTACTCATTCAATCCACAAAATGCATGTCCACGCAAACAGAATAAATACTGATCAGATGTCTTCTTCAGAAGACATCTGATCAGGATCTACACTGTTTGCCTAATTAGGGGTGTTCATGTACTCATTCAATCCACAAACTGCATGACCAAACAGAGTAAATCCTGATCAGATGTCTTCTGAAGAAGACATCTGATCAGGATCTACACTGTTTGCAAAGGTAGGGGTGTTCATGTTCAGCAGAATAAGGGTTAACCCTTATCTTGCTGTTCACGACAACCCATATCTTTACAAACTGTGTAGATCCAGATCAGATGGCTTCTGAAGAATGCAGTTTATGAATTTGTAGAAATAAATTACATCAAGCAATTTGATTGGTTGACAGACAGAAATGGGTGTGGCTTAAATGAATATTCAGCAAGAGAAGGGTTAAGCACCTTTTTTTTTTCATGTATCATCGAACATTTCTATCAGCCTGTCCATCACATTTTAGTTATCTTGCAGCTACATTAGAGCTTTCCAAATGATAAGTTTGCTCAAATAGTCTGTTAAATTAAAGCTTATCTGTCAGCTTCAGTTTGCTTTTTGAGGCTTCAGAATCAGTTTGTCAGATTTCATGAGGAGAAACAAAATCATATCTTAAGGCAGAAAATTGATCTAATTAACTCTTAAGCACCAGTGACGACTTTGCAGATGATATTTTACAAAAACAATGTACAAATGTATTTATCAGAGAAACAAGCTTTGGCAAAATCCTATCAGAGAATGAAAATTTATCTAATTAACCCATGCATCTTGGAAACACATAAAGGGATACCTCGTCAGACAATGCAGTTCCAGATCAGACAGTGCAGAATGTGGCGTCTCATCAGGGCCTGCACTATTTGCTAACTTTAAAAATAGCATAAAAATGAAAAAAATCGGCCTGAAACTCCTTATATGGGGCTTGTCTAACATATAGCAATGGAAGAGTTCCATTAGTATACAATGGGTTAACATTCAAAGTACCAGGCTTACCAGAAGGCATTAATTTTTCAAAAATATTTCTTTTTCTTTTTTTTTTCTTTTTTTCAAGGAAAATAAGGCTTGACATTTCATGTCACTTGTCTGCTTGGCCAAATGATATACCAAGCTTGATTTTCTCCTTATCAAATGAAGAAAAAAAAATGAATGCCAACTGCTTTTAAATTTTGATTTGAGAGTTAGTTTGTTTTTGGGTTGCAGTAATATGTAATCGTATTTACTTGTATTCAGACACCTCAGCTCCTTACCTTACAACTTTACTGCCCATTCCTGTTTATAGGTGGATGAGTAGCAAACAAATGAGGGCGTCTCATCTGGGTATACACTGTTTTGTCAGGCCTGTCTGTCACAAATCTATATGGTAAATTGGGTTGCGACCTTAATCGGAAGCATTATTTACTGTGCCCCCACTCATTGGGGCCTGAAGAACTAGATTGGGCTGCATGGTGCTTTCGTTCAGAGCTGAAACCGACCAAACTTTAGTACTGTTAAACCGCTTAGGTCTAAGCCTTCCCAGAAAAAGTGATGCAAGTCGGACTGCTCCTTAAACCCTAGTGGTTTCTATGAGTGGTAGGTCTTGAGATGTTGGGTAAAAGTCCAACAAAATCGGAAGCAACATCTCCAATATGATTCTCACTCAGCTCAAACGAAAAAAAAACATTTGTTTAAACACAAAACATCTAACACGTGATTATTGTAAGTTACTGTACTTGGGCGTGTATTACCCACAGTTTTTTCCCTCAAATTACATGCCCAAGTTCAGGGTGCAGGGTTCCCGAATTATTTTTGGGCCGTTTTTTTTTTTTTTTTTTTACTTTTGTCAGCTGAAAATATGAGGCATCTCAATGTTATGCTCAAAGTTTTCCGGCATCCAAATCGCCACCCACAAACCAAAAATTCTCGATAGCTAAACGGTTGCGGATAGAGGTGGGTAGAAAACAGCACTATGCACAAATCCCGACCTATCCCCAGAAGCTCCGTGTCAATATCCAACAACAGCATACAGATGTGTTTACACAAATTAAAGCGTTCAACTTTTCCCGCCAAGCATCTGCTATTTGGCGCCAAAACATAACCATTCAAGAGATAGTAGAATAGTCCGTTTTATTATGCATACATCTAATTTTAGATGTAGCAACTCGTCTTAGGAGCAATCAAATCATTTTCACATCGATTTTGGATTAATTTTATGAGTGGGGAATAAACGCAAATTAGAGACATAACTTGACCATATTTTCACACCTTGTCACGCGAAACAATAGCGCTGGAGGCACATACTAGACATGCACCGCAGGGCAATTATGTTTAATTGGCAATTATATGACAGGGATTAACAATAGTGTCATAATTGAACCATTATAAATCATCACACAGTGTAAATCCAAATCAGACGTCTGTGGCGTCTTTCTGCGGCATCTGATCTGGGTCTCCACTGTTTGCCGATGTCCCCCCAAAAAGGGCCGCTGGGCATATGTTGGTTAATAAATAAATAACAAGGGTGTACAGGTTAAGTTTTTCAACATTTTAACGTAAAATACATGCTTTCTGGGGATACTCGTACCCACATGCATTTTTCCCGCCTTTTGAAGACGATCGCTCTTTCCGTTGTGGCTTACAAAAACTGGCTAAATTCTTACTTTTTCTAACTTACGCACCCACCAAAATTTCAGTAAATGTTCCATGCGGGTAATACAACAGCACAACCGTTTTCCGCCAGATTTTGGCCAAAAAAAGGGGTGCGGGTAGTATGCAAATGCGGGTAATACACGCTTGAATAGAAAGTTAGAGATCAGTAACCTTCCGGTAAGCTGAAGCTGTGGCTTCATTATCAGTTAAATGCACATCTGACGGATGATCAGGAGGTCCTAGATTTGATGCCGGCCCAGCCGTCAACATTCTTTCCTGGAGATTGATCATAAAATCTTTTCTTTAGTCATTCTCTCCCTTCTGTTGAGATTGATGATGAAATCTTTTTCTGCAGTCATTCTCTCCCACTTATTTAAGAAAGGCAGTTGTCAGTTTCTGGCCAAAAAATATGCACTGTGCTTGTTAACCCTTATCTTGCTGTTCACGACAAACCCTATCTTTGCAAACAGTGTAGATCCAGATCAGATGGCTTCTAAAGAAGCCATCTGATCAGGATCTACACTGTTTGGCATTCAGTTTATGAATTTGTAGCAATAAATTACATCAAGTAATTTGATTGGTTGATAGTCAGAAATGGGTGTGGTTTAAATGAATACTCAGCAAGATAAGGGTTAACAGCTTTCATATAAGCCTGCCCAGAAATATTGAAATTGGGTAAACTTACCAGCTTCATATGACCTAAATAGTGTTGACTTGGCCATTAAACTCTAAATAAGAACAAGCAAAACCTTCCTGCAAGAAGAGGATGTTGTGTTTGGACACATTTTCACTTGAAGTTGACAAAATGTTGTTTTAGGTTTTTAATCCTGTGTGACGGTAGAGTTCAACACTTACATTTACACACCGAGTTGCACTCAACCCTGGGCTAGGTAGCGTGGGGGATTTTGCATCTGCCACTATCTCCCCTGAACAGATCCCTATGGTCCCTGGTTGTTTATCCTTTGATAACATATTAAATCTTTGCAAAAGCCACTCATATTTTTTTCGCAAAATACAAGGGTATTCGATATAGTACTTGCTAGAACAGGAAACTTTTTGACCACTAAAGAGCTCATTAAGCTAATGATGCTTGGAACAACTAGATCCATGTTTCCACAGGATCTGCTTACGGATTGCCTCAAGGAAGAGCTGTTATAAAATTTTGCTAATTGCTCTGTGCTAATTCATGTTTTGCTTTGCATTTTGTTTTGTGGCCAGACACTTGGTTCTTTACATTTTGGTGACCAGTATAAGGTATTTTATCATCTCCATCGTGCAGTTTTAGTTATAGCTGTTTATTAAATTGAATATGAATGTAGGTTTACCTTTAGTTGCAGAAGCTTATTGGAGCCAGCCTGTGAGAAATCCGCCCACATACTGCAGAAATCCTAAACATTCTGACACCTTTAACCCTTATCTTGCTGTTCACGACAACCCCTATCTTTGCAAACAGTGTAGATCCAGATCAGATGGCTTCTGAAGAAGCCATCTGATCAGGATCTACACTGTTTGACATTCAGTTTATGAATTTGTAGCAATAAATTACATCAAGTAATTTGATTGGTTGATAGACAGAAATGGGTGCGGCTTAAATGAATATTCAGCAAGATAAGGGTTAGGATCTGCTCTTATTCTCCTGAAGTTTTAGCAAATTTGTTCCACTATCCAGCAAGGAGTCCAAAAAGTGCTGACGGAATTGTAAACAGTGTAGACCCTGATCAAAGGAGCAGTCTGATCTGGGTCTGCACTGCTTGCTTAGGCCTATCTGTCTGAATACTTACGATCATTACCATAGTTCTTTCATTTATGGTACTGTCAGTGCATATGCGCATCCAAATAGCAGGGCTAGAAGCACAACTTCTTACATAAACGAAGGTACCGCAAGGTCTTTTCCACATGTCGTTGAGCAGCAAAGGCTCTGATATGCCTGCACTTATGCGCAGACTCGCCTGAGCCTTCGCTAGTGACCTTTGCAGTAATTTACCCTTTTTGTTGGCTCTTCATCATTAGAAACCCCACTTTTTATTGGTAAAACGTGTTTTCAAAGGTATACACTACTGTCCTTATTCTGTTTCTATAACAGACTGTTGCCCACGCCCATCGGGGCTTGGAGAAATGGATAGGGCTGCATGGTGCTCTCATGCAGTGCTGAAACTGACCACACATGAGTACTGGTAAACCACTTAGAAGGAAAAGTGGAGTGATCCGATTCATATAAGCCTTTTGGTTTCATTGGGTGGCAGGGCTTGAGATGTCATTTCATCTCATTGGCGGGTAAAAGTCCCACAAAATTGGAAGCAACATCTCCAAAATGACCTAAATAGTGTTGACCGGTATGTTAAACCTCTATTCAAACAAAGAAACTTATTTAGAGCCTTATTGCATCATCAGCATTTGAACAGCTTGTTCTGTTTTTGAGTGGCAAAGACTCTGGCTAGATGGTGCAGTCCTGCGTAAGCCTTCCCTGTTTGTCTATGTAATAAGTACCCTTTTCTCACAGACTGGCTCATTGTATTTATTTTGAGCTTTATTGTATTGTTAGCATTTGTCTGAACTTCTGTATGCTTCTGATCTGAGGTGACATGATAGACTTCAAGGGAGATAAGTAACTAGAAAAAAATTGTTGACATTACACATTTCAGAGGGAGATAAGAGAGGTTCCAAAAAAAAAAAATTACTCATATAATTGACTTCAAGGGAGATTACCATGCTCCCTTCAAGTAGATTAATGTGTATAGTTCAGGGAGAATAACTGGCAAGGGAGTATTTTCCATTTTTCAATCAGAATATTCATTATTGTAGATTATGCAAGTAAAGGAAAGAATTAGGGCCATTCAAGAAGACTGAAAAGAATAAATATTTTTGCTGGAAAAAGAAGCTGTTCTGCACATAAGCTGCAAAGCTAGTCACATTTTTTTTCTTATAAGATAAGCAGTTTATATTTTGACAACTCACAAGTTCCTTAAGCAAACATGGCTTTGAACAGCTGGGACTTCCTGTATTTATAAGAACATTACCCTATAAAAAAATTGAATACAAGAAAACAATTTTATTTTTGCTTGTAAAGTCCCTTTGAAAAAGGAATCTCAGAAAATTCTCCCTTTGAGGTCTATCAGTTTTCCTTTGTATGTGAGTTAAGTCGTGAAAAAAAATGTTTTTGCCATTTGGAAACAACAAAGGTGCTGATCAGTCTATGCATCTACACAATCTGAGCTGCACCTTGTTGTTTCCTACCTGATTTGTACATATTGTAATGATCCTAAGTATTGGACTGACATGCCTAAGCAAACAGTGCAGACCCAGATCAGAATGCTCCTGAAGGAGCAGACTGATCAGGGTCTACACAGCACTTTCTGGACTCTTTGCTGGATCGTGAAACAAATTTGCTAAAACTTTAGGAGAATTACAGCATATCCTCAAGGTGTCTGAATTTTTATATCCCGACCGAATAGGTTCGGGGGATATAGCGATCAGCCTGGCGTCCGTCTGTCTGTCCGGGCGGATGATAGGACACTGGTTGGGTAGGCCTTTCTAGGGTACTTGCCATTTATTCCATTGTTGTCCAAGAAAAGTAGCCAACAAAATTTATTGCTTGTTGGGTATTTTAGGGGCATTTTTGCCGATTGTTGGGTACTTTGAATGGGAAAATTATCATTGAAGTACCCAACAAATGTCCATTCGTAGAGACGTCCGTCCATCCGTCTGTCCATCCGTCCATCCGTCTGTAGACGCAACCTTGTGATGGCCATAACTCCTATACCCTTTGAGATTCATTGATGGTTCTTGGCACAATTGTTCACAAGGCTGAGACGGCGTGTCATGCGCAAGAACCAGAACTCTGGATGCCATACTTTTTGAGTTATCTCCCCTTTTAATAAAATAGAATGACTACTTTGTGATGGCCATAACTCCAATACCCTTAGAGATATATTGATGGTACCTGGCACAGTTGTTCACAAGGCTGAGACGGCTTGTCATGCACAAGAACCACAACTCTGGTTGCCATGGTTTTTAGCTCACCTGACCGAAGGTCATGGTGAGCTTTTGTGACAGTAAGATGTCCGGCGTCGTCGTGCGTCGTCCGTCGTCCGTCGTGCGTAAACTTTTTCTTGTGAACACACTAGAGGCCACAGTTTTGGTCCAATTATCATCAAACTTGCTCAGAATGATAATCATGACAATATCTCGGTCAAGTTCGAATTTGGGTCATGTCGGGTAAAAAAGTAGGTCAGTAGGTCAAATCATAGAAAAACCTTGTGAACACTCGAGAGGCCACAATTTTGGTCCAATCATCATCAAACTTGCTCAGAATGATCATTGTGACAATATTTTAGTGAAGTTTGAATATGGATCATGTCGGCTTAAAAAGTAGGTCAGCGGGTCAAATCATAGAAAAACCTTGTGAACACCCTAGAGGCCACAATTTTGGTCCAATCATAATCAAACTTGCTCAGAATGATCATCATGACAATATCTTGGTCAAGTTCGAATATGGGTCATGTCCGGTCAAAAAGTAGGTCAGTAGGTCAAATCATAGAAAAACCTTGTGAACACTCTGAAGGCCACTGTTTTGGTCCAATTATCATGAAACTTGCTCAGAATGACCATTGTGACAATATTTCAGTCCAGTTCGAATATGGGTCATATCGGGTTAAAAAGTAGGTCAGCGGGTCAAATCATATAAAAACCTTGTGAACACCCTAGGGGCCACAATTTTGGTCCAATCATAATCAAACTTGCTCAGAATGATCATCATGACAATATCTCGGTCAAGTTTGAATATGGGTCATGTCCGGTTGAAAAGTAGGTCAGTAGGTCAAATCATAGAAAAACCTTGTGAATACTCAGGAGGCCACAAGTTTGGTTAAATCATTAATCTTGCTCAGAATGGTCATTGTGACAATATCTTGGCTAAGTTTGAATAAAGGTCTTTTCGGGTCAAAAAGTAGGTCAGTAGGTCAAATTAAAGAAAAAACTTGTGAACACTCTAGTTTTACATAGACTTATATAGGGAAAATCTTTAAAAATCCTTTTCTCTGAAACCACAAGGCCTAGGTCTTTTATATTTGGTATGAAGCTTCATCTAAAAGACCCCTAACAAGATTATTCAAATGATAGTGCTGAGGCCAAAAATGTCCCCGCCCCCGGGCCCTTTGGTTTTACATAGGCTTATATAGGGAAAATCTTTAAAAATCTTCTGCTCTGAAGCTGCAAGGCCCAGGACTTTGATATTTGGTATTAAGCTTTATCTAGTGGACCCCTACCAAGATTGTTCAAATTATAGTGCTGGGGCAAAAAATGCCCCCGTTCCGGGGCCCTTTGGTTTTACATGGCCTTATATAGGGAAAATCTTTAAAAATCTTCTTCTCTGAAACCGCAAGGTCCAGGACTTTGATATTTAGAATGAAGCTTCATCCATTGGACCTCTACCAAGATTGTTCAAATTATCGCCCTTGGGCCAAAAATGCCCCCGCTCAGGGGCCCTTTGTTTTTACATAGACTTATATAGGGAAAATCTTTAAAAATCCTTTTCTCTGAAACCACAAGGCCTAGGTCTTTTATATTTGGTATGAAGCTTCATCTAAAAGACCCCTAACAAGATTATTCAAATGATAGTGCTGAGGCCAAAAATGTCCCCACCCCCGGGCCCTTTGGTTTTACATAGGCTTATATAGGGAAAATCTTTAAAAATCTTCTGCTCTGAAACTGCAAGGCCCAGGACTTTGATATTTGGTATTAAGCTTTATCTAGTGGACCCCTACCAAGATTGTTCAAATTATAGTGCTGGGGCAAAAAAAGCCTCCACCTGGGGCCCTTTGGTTTTACATAGGCTTATATAGGGAAAATCTTTAAAAATCTTCTTCTCTGAAACCGCAAGGCCCAGGACTTTGATATTTTGTATGAAGCTTCATCTAGTGGACCCCTACCAAGATTGTTCAAATTATAGCCCTTGGGCCAAAAATCCCCCTGCTCAGGGGCCCTTTGGTTTTACATAGACTTATATAGGGAAAATCTTTAAAAATCTTCTTCTCTGAAACCGCAAGGTCCAGGACTTTGATATTTAGAATGAAGCTTCATCCAATGGACCTCTACCAAGATTGTTCAAACTATCGCCCTTGGGCCAAAAATGCCCCCGCTCAGGGGCCCTTTGTTTTTACATAGACTTATATAGGGAAAATCTTTAAAAATCCTTTTCTCTGAAACCACAAGGCCTAGGTCTTTTATATTTGGTATGAAGCTTCATCTAAAAGACCCCTAACAAGATTATTCAAATGATAGTGCTGAGGCCAAAATTGTCCCCGCCGCCGGGCCCTTTGGTTTTACATAGGCTTATATAGGGAAAATCTTTAAAAATCTTCTGCTCTGAAACTGCAAGGCCCAGGACTTTGATATTTGGAATTAACCTTTATCTAGTGGACCCCTACCAAGATTGTTCAAATTATAGTGCTGGGGCAAAAAAAGCCTCCGACTGGGACCCTTTGGTTTTACATGGCCTTATATAGGGAAAATCTTTAAAAATCTTCTTCTCTGAAACCGCAAGGCCCAGGACTTTGATATTTTGTATGAAGCTTCATCTAGTGGACCCCTACCAAGATTGTTCAAATTATAGCCCTTGGGCCAAAAATGCCCCCGCTCAGGGGCCCTTTGGTTTTACATAGACTTATATAGGGAAAATCTTTAAAAATCTTCTTCTCTGAAACCACAAGGCCTAGGTCTTTTATATTTGGTATGAAGCTTCTTCTAAAGGACCCCTACCAAGATTATTCAAATTATAGTGCTGGGGCCAAAAGTGGCCCCGTCCCGGGGCCGTTTGGTTTTACATAGACTTATATAGGGATAATCTTTAAAAATCTTCTCTGAAACCACAAGGCCCAGGACTTTGAAATTTGGTATGAAGTTGCATCTAATGGACCTCTACCAAGATTGTTAAAATTATAGCCCTGGGGCCAAAAATGCCCCCACTCTGGGGCCCTATGGTTTTACATAGACTTACATGGGGAAAATCTTCAAAAATCTTCTTCTCTGAAACCACAAGGCCTGGGTCTTTGATATTTGGTATGAAGCTGCATCTAGTGGACCTCTATCAAAATTATTCAAATTATAGCCCTGGTACCAAAAATGTCCCCGCTCCGGGGCCCTTTGGTTTTGCATAGACTTATATAGGGAAATCTTTAAAAATCTTCTCTGAAACTGCAAGGCCAAGGCCTTTGATATTTAGTATGGAGCTTTATCTAGTGGACCTCTACCAAGATTGTTCAAATTATAGCCCTGGGGCCACAAATGCCCCCACCCCGGGCCGGGGCCCTTTGTTTTTACATAGATTTATATAGCCCTGGGGCCATTTGGTTTTGCATAGGCTTATGTAGGGAATATCTTTAAAAAAAATCTTCTTCTCTGAAACTGCAAGGCCCAGGTCTTTGAAATTTGATGTGTAGCTTTATCTAGTGGACCTTTGCCAAGATTGTTCTAATTATAGCCTTTGTTGATGTTTGGTATGAAGCTTCACCTTTAAGACCTCCCTCAACATTATGCACATTAAAACCCTGGGGCCAATAATGGCCCTCTCTGGGGCCCACTTGTTACACTATGGATCAGGTGAGCGATCCAGGGCCATCATGGCCCTCTTGTTTAGTTATCTCCCCTTCGAATAAAATAGAGTGACAGCCTTGTGATGGCTATAACTCCAATACCCTTTAAGATATATTGATGATACCTGGCACAGTTGTTCACAAGGCCAAGACGGGTGTGTCATGCACAAGAACCACAACTCTGGGTGCCATGGTTTTTGAGTTATCTCCCCTTCCAATAAAGAATCACTACCTTGTGATGGCCACATCTCCAATACTTTTTATAGATATATTGATGGTACTTGGTACAGTTGTACATGAGGTTAAGCAGGTGTGTCACGTGCAAGAACCACCACTCTGGGTGCCCTGGTTTTTTAATTATCTCCCCTGACAATATAACCTTGTGATGGCCGTAACTCCAATACCCTTTGAGATAAATTTAGGGTACTTGGCACAATTGTATACGAGGTTGAGACGGCACTTCATGCCTAAGAACCACAACTCTGGGTGCTATGGTATTGGAGTTATCTCTCCTTCTAATATAACAGTATGACCACCTTGTGATCACCATACCTCCGATACCAATTGAGACATATTGGTGGTACATGATGCAGATGTACATGAGGTTAAGCACGTGTGTCGTGCTCAAGAATTACAACTCTGGGTGCTCTGGTTTTTTAGCTCACCTGTCACGTAGTGACAAGGTGAGCTTTTGGGATCACTTTTTGTCAGCCGTGCATGCGTTCGTGCGTGCATCCGTCTGTAAACTTTTCCTTCAAACCACATCTCCTCCTAAACCACTGATCAGATTTTGACCAAACTTCACAGGAATGATCCTTTGGTGGTCCCCTTTCAAAGTTGTTCAAATGGTTCCAGTCCGTTGCACAATTAGGTCACAGGAGCCAAAAATAGATTTTTTTCATCAAACACTTAAAAAATCTTTTTCTCTGAAACCGCAAGGCCCAGGACATTGATATTTGGTATGAAGCTTCATCTAGTGGACCCCTACCAAGATTGTTCAAATTATTGTGCTTGGGCCGAAAATGCCCCCGCACCAGGGCCCTTTGGTTTTACATGGGCTTATATAGGGAAAATCTTTAAAAATCTTCTTCTCTGAAACTGCAAGGCCCAGATCTTTGAGTGAGTGAGTGAGTTTTAGTTTTACGTCCCACCAACAGCTAAGGTCATAATAAGACGGGACCTCAGTTTAAAGACTCATCCGAAAGTCTGGAGAAGCCCGGGATCGATCCTGCGATCCCTGGTTTACAAGGCGAGTAGCGTAACCATTGCATCATGGAGGCTTCTACCCAGGTCTTTGATATTTGGTATGAAGCTTCATCTAGTGGACCCCTACAAAGACTGTTCAAATTATAGTGCTGGAGCTAAAAATGCCCCCGCACCGGGGCCCTTTGGTTTTACATTGGCTTATATAGGGAAAATCTTTAAAAATCTTCTTCTCTGAAACCACAAGGCCCAGGTCTTTGATATTTGGTATGAAGCTTCATCTAGTGGACCCCTACCAAGATTGTTCAAATTATAGTGCTGGGGCCAAAATGCCCCCGCCCCAGGGCCCTTTGGTTTTACATAGGCTGATATAGGGAAAAATCTTTAAAAATCTTCTTTTCTGAAACTGAAAGGCCCAGGTCTTTGATATTTGATATGAAGCTTCATCTTGTGGACCTCTACCAAGATTGTTCAAATTATAGCCCTTGGGCCAAAAATGCCCCCGCTCCGGGGCCCTTTGGTTTTACATATATAGGGAAAATCTTGAAAAATCTTCTTCTCTGAAACCACAAGGCTTAGGTCTTTGATATTTGTCATGAAGCTTCAGCTAGTGGACCTCTACCAAGATTGTTCAAATTATAGCCCTGAGACCAAAAATGCCCCCAACATATGGCCCTTTGGTTTTACATAGACTTATATAGGAAAAATCTTTAAAAAATCTTCTTCTCTGAAACCACAAGGCTTAGGTCTTTGATATTTGTTATGAAGCTTCAGCTAGTGGACCTCTACTGAGATTGTTCAAATTATAGCCCTGGGGCCAAAAATGCCCCCGCTCCGGGGCCCTTTGGTTTTACATAGACTTATTTAGGGAAAATCTTGTTTTACATAGACTTCTTTATGCAGGGTAAACCTTTAAAATCTTCTTCTCTGAAACCACAAAGCCCAGGTCTTTCATATTCGATATGAAGCTTCATCTTGTGGACCTCTACCAAGATTGTTCAAGATTGGCCCACTTGTTATACATTGGATCAGGTGAGCGAACCAGGTCCCAGCTCTTGTTAGTTATCTCCACTGACAATTTAACCTTGTGATGTCCATAACTCCAACACCCTTTGAGATATATTGAAGGAACTTGGTGCAATTGTATACAAGGTACAGAAGGGATGTCATGTGCAAGAACCACAACTGTTGATGCTGTGGTATTTGAGTTATCTACCCTTCGAATATAACAGTATGACCAGCTTGTGATCTCCAAGTCTCCAATACCCTTTGAGACATATTGATTGTTGGTTGGTTGATTTGAGGTTTAACGTCCCCGTCAACACTGTAAAGGTCATTTTGGAGACGTTGCTTCCAATTTTGTCAATTTTGTGGGACTTTTACCCGACATTGAGATGAAATGACATCTCAAGCCCTGTCGCCCAATGAAACCAATAGGGTTTATAAGCATGGACGGTCCGCCTCGCACCGCCGTTCCTGGACAGGCTTAGATCCTCTAAGCGGTTTACCAGTACTAGTGTGCGGGCCGGATTCAGCTCTGCGTGGAAGCATCATGCAGCCCATATATTTCTTCAAGCCCCTATGGGCGGGGGCCAACATATTGATTGTACTTCATACAGAAATACATGAGCTTAAGCAGGCATGTCATGTGCAAGAACCACAATTCTGTGTGCCCTGGTTTTTTAGTTTTATCCCCTGACAGTATAATCTTGTGATGGCCATAACTGCAATACTTTTGTGATATATTGCTGGTTTAATTCTGGTGCACTATCTATTGGTGAACAATCTTCTGAAGGCCATATTGGCTTTTGGTCGGGGGATTTGCCATCTCTTCCAATGGCTATTTTTAGGATTTTTATGGTAGCTTGTAGTCTCCGTACCTGAAACTTTTAGGCCCTTGAGCAGGCTGGTTTATGTATTGCCTGGTTACAAACCCGGAAAACAGTTTTTCTCATGACTGAACTCTTATATACCATATTTACCTTAAATATTTGGACACTTAACTCCTAATACTTGTTCAAAAATTTGAACAAGTACAATTTAGTACACGATGTTGGGTCTTAAAACAGCTGGATGAGTGGCAAACAGTGTTGACCCTGATGAGACGCCGCATTCTGCGGCGTCTCATCTGGGTCAACACTGTTTGCCTAGGCCTATCTGGCCGAATACATTGGGTAAATATGGTAGCTGTACTCAGAGCTTAAGAGAAAGCCAGATTAAATTACCAGCCTTTTTGGCTCACCTCAGTACGAATAATATTTTTTGACCCTAAAAAATGGTTGCCAAGAGACACTGAATTAAGTAATGGGGCCGGGCCAAGCAAAAATAAGTCTTCAAACAGGTGCACCCAGTGAAGACTCAGATCAGCATGCACATGTACGGAGTCTGATCAAAACCTTTGCATGCTGTATGATGATCACTGACCCAAAGTTTCTTCATACACACTGACAAGGGTCTTGGAGACATAGATTAGGCTGCATGAGGCCTCCACGCAGAGCTGAAATAGACCAAATTTTAAGTAGAATTAAACTGCTTAGGAGGTAGAAGCTTGCCCAGTGAAGTTGGGAGTTTGACCATCCCTTACACTCTACCATTTTCGCCGGGTAGTAGGGCTTGAGAAGTCATTTCATCTCAGTGTCAGGTAAAAGTCCCACAAAATTGGAAGCAATGTCTTTAAAATGACGGGGTCATAAAACTTCTGACGGGTCATAAAACTTCAACACAAACAAACACATGTAGAGAGCCTCTGAGACCCCTTTTTCAGTTCTCACAGCCCAGGCATGGGCATGCCATAGCTAGTAGAGCAAGGAATACAGACTGTTTAGACAGGTCAGTATCATGACTGAAAAATTGTTGAAAGGGACGTAAAACTCCAAGACATCCATCTGCTGTGTTGAAAAGTGCACCACACAGCATACATTATGGTGGGTCTGTCTATTTGCATAATCTTGTCAGAACCTTCCCAGTTCAGACAAGTAATTTTGGCCTTGACAGATTTTCTGCCATTTTACCAAGGAGGGGGTCCCTTAAACTTCTTTGGCATACTTAAAGCAACCAACAGGGTTTTTAGGACCCATTGAAAGATGCTTAAGTTTCAGTTTGGAATTTTGGCTTTCCTTCAGTTCTAGTATTTTACTTAGTTTGCTTTTTGTTCAGATTTGATTTTGCTTTACAAATAAATATTTTCTTTGTAAGAATATCATATCTACTCTGTAGCTTCAGATATGGAGGTGTACTGAGGATAACTTTGGGATATTTTCCTTATTTGTCCATAAAAACATACACCTCAGCCTCGTTATAACACGGAACTCCGGGTCCAACCAACAGACCGTGTTAGTTAACCGAATCGTGTTATAAACGCCGACCGTATTTGTCACAGATCAACATTGACACAATGGTGATCAATAGTTTCCCAAACATGATGATGTGGGGTCCGGTTAATGACCGTATTTCCTGATTAAAATGTGTTTAGAACTAATCAATGGCAGTAAATACCATGGCCCATCAAGTCAAACAAGTCACTTTAATCGAAACCAGCTGATAAACCATGTTTTATATCCAGAAATTGTCCGATCTGACAGCGAGTATGACGCCATTTTGATACCTGGTTCCCGGCTATCTTTGTTGTAACTAAGCGTCTGGAACCGTACCGAACTACAGTACCGTTAATACATTTCAATGGTGAAATTACCGGGTAGGGTTCGGAACCGGACAATGATCAACGCTTACAAGAAATTTGAATTACTTCCCTTGAAATGTCTAACCCTTAATATTTTAGCCATAATGACGATTTTTAATGGCCCACATCGTCTTCGAATGAATTTTTTACCGCGAAAATCGATCTTGAATATGTTTTATCATTTGCTTTTAAGCGGGAAAAATTTTGACTTTCTTTTACATGCAGCTCTAGAAAATGAGTTTTATTGCAGTTGACCGATCACATTGTCTGCATCGATGTATAAAATTTCTGCTGAGCAGTGATCCTTAACAGAGCGTGATAAATATTTTTTCCCGTTGCGTAACTGAATTCTTTAATCTCTTTATCTCACTAAGCCAACACTTCTGATTGTGCCGATGGCAGTTCATGTTTATCATGCGTGTCAAACTAAACAAGTTTATATACTGTGTATCCAACTCTGCGGGAGGCCTGCAATAAATATCAAAAAGTACCGTTATAAACCGTATTAGCTACCGTGTTCGCTACCGTATTACCGCAGTCAAAAGTGAGAGGAAAATAAAGTTGTTGTGCTTAAAACCTGATACAATCCATGGATAAAATTTATAAATGTTGGTTGGGGAAAATTTGGGGTCCAAACCAAAGCCGTGTTATATCCGAATTCGTGCTGTAACGAATCGTGCTATAACGAGGTCCAGGTGTATTTTGTGGGTACTTGTTAGAATCGCCTCATCAAGGCGATTCTAACAAGTACCCACAACATGTTTCTGAGAAGAAATAAGGATAATTATCCATATTGTTACTCCTCCTTATGTTCAGCTAAGCGTTGCCTAATATAATTCATGTAAACTGCCATATCTTAACCCTTATCTTGCTGAATATTCATTTAAGCCACACCCATTTCTGTCTATCCACCAATCAAATTACCTGATGTAATGTATTGCTACAAATTCATAAACTGAATGCCAAACAGTGTAGATCCTGATCAGATGGCTTCTTCAGAAGCCATCTGATCTGGATCTACACTGTTTGCAAAGATAGGGGTTGTCGTGAACAGCAAGATAAGGGTTAAAGGAAAGACTAAATTTTGCTCCTTTAGGGCAGATTCTTTTCTTCAAGAGCAGACACCTTTTGCAGAGTGGCTCAGTCTATATGAAAGCAGACTTACCTCCCTTGTAAAAAAATGATGTATAATATGTTAGGGTTATCAGTTCTCCTTAATATTTGTGGGGCAGAGGTGGGGTTAGTGTAGAATGAATATATATCTGTCTTGAAAAGGAACAGTTGCAGTTTTGGACATACTGAAGTGCTGCACAGATGACATTTTCATACTATGGGCAATTACAATAATTGGTTAACCCGTTCAACCATTTTTCCATTCTGGTGAATCTTGTACAGTTTCATCAAAATCATTAATAGAATCGTAAACAGTGCAGGTCCTGATGAGCCATTTCATCTGGATCTACACCATTTGCATATAGGGTTGAGAAGGTTAACCCTTTTTGTACCAAATGGAATCTTCCTCCTTACATACAGTCCATTTCAAAATTTAGGGGTGTCAGGTTGTGTTTTCTTCAAAATTTATTTGGAAAATGGCTGAACCTTTTGCCAACGGTGTAGGCCCTGATCAGACGCTGCAGAATGTGTCTGATCTGGGCCTGCACTGTTTGCCAGGGTTCCCGTTTTGGGGTTTCCGGTACAAAAATGGTTAACAGAATGCTAAACAGTGTAGGTCCTGATGAGCCTTTTCATCTGGTTCTTCACCATTTGCATATAGGGTAGAAAAGGTTAAGGTATTGCAGGCTTTGGGAAAATTGTGGTTAGTTCTGTGTTCTGGTCAGAAGTGTATGGTAGTACAAATGGATATCATGTGACCCTGATACAACATGCCCCTGAGAGGAAGTACTGACTGGTTCCTTGTTTATTTAGTTAGCAGCAAAGGCTGACCTGACAACCGGAGACCAGGAAGATGGAACCGATTCGGTAGACTTTCAACATTGTCACTTGTCTGTAAACCAAGCTTGAAAACAGGAAGTAGATCAAAAGTCTGACCATTCCTTGAAATTGAAGCTTTAACCCATAAAATGCCAATTACAACAATTGTCGTCTGCTTTGTCGTCTGCCAAGTACTTTAAAATTAATTTTTGCAAACAGTGTAGACCCAGATCAGACTGCTCCTGTAGGAGCAGTCTGATCTGGGTCCACACTGTTTGCTTGTATGCAAAAATATATTTGGAAAGTTTGCAAAAAAAAAGATTCAGCAGACGACATAAGCAGTCTGATCTGGGTCCACACTGTTTGCTTGTATGCAAAAATATATTTGAAAAGTTCGCAAAAAGATTCAGCAGACGACATAAGCAGACAGCCTAGTCAGATGCAGTTTTTTTCGGCATCGTAAGGGTTAAAGATTTATTGTACTGCATGGAACTTTGGCCTCTGGTGACATGGTGTCTGTTCAGTGTCTACACTGTTCGTATAAAATACAGGAATTTAAGGGTTAAACAATTCGACCTTATTCTCCATTTAGGACTGTTTTCCTGGCTCAGAGACGGAAAAAGTCTGATTCAGGACCATTTTCAGAGCTCGCCGACAGAAAACAGCCTGCTGACCCACCAGTACTGACATTGCTTTGATTTGTAAAGCAGAGAAACAGTTCGAAATTGTGGTTTGGTTTACAGACATAATATCGCTTCCACTGAGCCATCGAAAGCCTGCTGTTATTGTTGTGTTTGTTCAATGCTTAACCTTTGTGCTGCAGAACAAGTATACAGTAAATCTAGATCAGAAGCCAATATATATTTTCACTTTTTGTTATCCACCTGTTGAATTTACAGGAATAAATTACATCAATTAATTTGATTGGTTGATAATCAAAGATGGGTGTGGCAAAATTATTTTATTCAGCAGAACAAGGGTTAACCTTTCACTTGCAGAAGCTCAGCAGATGCCATTACATCAACCTCTTTATAACACTGTTCATTCTTTGGTTTAAAGATCGATAAAAATATATAGAAAAATGAAAAAAAAAGAGGTTATTTTTTGCTCTCCTGTAGGAAGAACATTGAGAGCTATTGTAGCCATCCTAGTAGTCCATGTGCATGTGCGCATCACACTGCATTAAAGTTGTTCAGATGCTTATATCTCAACAGTCAGTCATCACAGAGCATTCATTATTGGAACTTTTGTTTGATTTGAGGTTTAACGTCCCCGTCAACACTGTAAAGGTCATTTTGGAGACGCTGCTTCCAATTTTGTGGGACTTTTATCCGACATTGAGATGAAATGACACCTCAAGCCCTGTCGCCCATGAAACCAATAGGGTTTATTAGCACGGACGGTCCGCCTCGCACCGCGGTTCCTGGACAGGCTTAGCTCCTCTAAGCGGTTTACCAGTACTAGTATGCGGGCCGGATTCAGCTCTGCGTGGAAGCATCATGCAGCCCATATATTTCTTCAAGCCCCTATGGGCGGGGGCCGCAATTTTGTGGGACTTTTACCCGACATTGAGATGAAATGACACCTCAAGCCCTGTCGCCCATGAAACCAATAGGGTTTATTAGCATGGACGGTCCGCCTCGCACCGCGGTTCCTGGACAGGCTTAGCTCCTCTAAGCGGTTTACCAGTACTAGTATGCGGGCCGGATTCAGCTCTGCGTGGAAGCATCATGCAGCCCATATATTTCTTCAAGCCCCTATGGGCGGGGCCGCATTATTGGAACTTAGGTGCCTGGGCGGGTCTTCTGAGATTTCAAGAGAATATACCCCAGGGTTCATGCTTTAGGGGACGCTAGGGATCAGAATCTAGGACATCTTTGTAATTCTGCATTAAAGTTTTTCATATTTGGCATTCATATTTGGAACTTGGGTACCTGGGTGGGTCTTCAGAGATTCCAAAAGAACACACTGCTGGGATCTTGCCTGAAGTGAGGCTAGAGGTCAATTCTAGGAAACATTTATAATATATGTATTTCCATTATGCTTACAAGTCATAGACACAACTGGTTATACATCAGCCAACAATGTGACATAGGTTTAAGTGTAAAAGAGTGAAGGTCATGGTGACCTACATTTCGTGGTCCAGTGATTTTACCTTATATCTTGACTATTTGTTGAATAAATGACATTCCCGGGATGTTAGTTCTATGTGACCCAATGAATGACCTCAAAGTTTATCTAGGTCAATGTGACCTATATTTCATGGTTCATTGATTTTGCCTTATATCTTGAATACCATCTGATGAAGAAATAACTTCCATGTGACCTAACAATTGACATCAAAATATATCTAGATCAGTGTGACTTATATTTTATGGTTCAGTGATTTTGCCTTACATCTTGGAGAAACTTCATACCTGGATTGTAAATTTCATGTGACCCAATGAATGATATTAAAGTTTATCTAGGTCAGTGTATTAAAGTTTATCTAGGTCAGTGTGATCTGTGTTTCATGGTTCAATAATTTTACCATACAACTTGAGAACTGTTTGATGGAGAAATGTCATATCTGTGATATTAGTTCCATGTGACCCAATGATTGACCTCAAAATATATTCTGGTTGGTTTGACTGTGTTTCATGGTTCAATGATTTTTGCCTTACATCTTGAACACTATTTGATGCAGAAACTTCATACCTGGATTATAAATTCCATGTGACGCATTATAGCCAGCCTCGGTAGCTCAGTAGGATGCGCGTCTGACTGGTGATCAGGAGGATGCAGGTATGATACCTGCCGGGGTCAGCAACTTTCTTTCGTGGAGATTGGTCATTCTCTCCCTTCTGCTGATTCAAGAAGGGCAGTTGTCAGTTTCTGATGAAAGAATGAGCACTGTACTGGTTAACCGCTTACGTATAAGCCTGCCCAGGAGAAGTGTGGAAAGATAAACTGACCGGCTCAAAAATGACCTAAATAGTGTTGACTGGGCCATTAAACTCCGATACAAACAAACAAATCCATGTGACACGAAGAATGGCTATGTCAGTGTGACCTATATTTAAAGGTTCAATGGTTTTACCTTCTAACTTTATGACTTTTTGATAGAGTATAAGTTCTGTTTGACCCGATGATTGATCTCAAAATATATCTAGGTCATTGTGACCTATATTTCATGATCTAGTGATTTTGCCTTACATTTTGAATTCTATTTCATGGAGAAACTTCATACCTGGATTATAAGTGCCATGTGACCAGATGATTGACATAAAAATATATGAAGGTCAGTGTGACCTATATTTCGTGGTTCAGTGATTTTTGCCTTACAACTCAAAGACCCTTTGATGGAAAAATGTCATACCTGGAATACCTGATGAATGACCTCAAAATATATCTAGCTGAGTAAGCCCTATATTTAATGGTCCAGTGATTTTGAAGGCACGAAACAGGCAAGCTATGCTGTTATGCGACATGGTTCAGTTGCGTCACTACTTTGAACCATAACATTAGTGTTGTAAGGAGGTTGTAATGTGGCTCACATTTTAATTTTTTTCTTGAAAACAGCACTTCATGGAAATGAAAAGACAGACAGTTTGATTAGGTTAACCCTTAAAGAGCCAAGACTAAACTGAGTAGCAGATAGCATTCAGTTTATACTTTTTTTTTTCATATGTAATCAGACTTGAAAATATCATGCCAGCAGCTGATTTACATGATATAGCAAGCCTTCTATCTATCTCTGAAAAATAAGGTCAAAAGTGAAAATGACAGCTGCAATTGTCCTGATTGGGCTTGACATTTCATGTGGATAGTCAGCCCAGAAGTTGTATTTTGTTCATTACGATAACACACCCTTGCGACATAGTGCATTTTTCTAATCTCCAAAATGGCTACTTTTCTGATGAAAATCCGTGATATTTTTCTTATAAATACTGCAAACATAGGTTGTGGGTGCTCGTTAGAACCGCCTCATTGAGGCGGTTCTAACGAGTACCCACAACCTTTGTCTTGGAGTAAAAATAAGAAAAATAATGTATACCCCCGTAAACCCCAGTTTTCTCTATATAAAGTGGGGTATAGGTGGGTCTTCATTTCACGGACTAGTTCACGTGATGAGAGAAATTATGTCATCTGCTGCATACTCTTACATGGCCTTGGGGCTTGAAGAAATTGATGGGCTGCATGATGCTTCCACGCAGAGCTGAAACCGACTGCACAAGAGTACTGGTAAACCGCTTAGAGGATCTAAGCCTGCCCAGGAAAAGTGGTGCGAGTCGGACCCTCCATGCTTATAAACCCTATTGGTTTCAGTGGGCGACAGGGCTTGAGATGTCATTTCATCTCCATGTCGGGTAAAAGTTCCACAAAATTGGAAGCAACGTCTCCAAAATGACCTATACAGTGTTGACAGGGATGTTGAACCTCAAATCAAACAAACAAAAACAAACATACTCTTAGAAATATTTTTTTTTGGATACAGGCCGTGTGGACCCTGATCAGACTGCTCCTAGAAGAGCAGCGTGGTCTGAGCCCACACTGTTTGAAACAATGACTGTTTTTCTAAAATAACCAGCATACAATAAAGCAGACAAAAGTTGTTGTGATTGGCATCTTAACCCATAAAATGCCAATCATGACAATTGTCGTCAGCTTTGCCGTCTGCCGTTTTGCAAACAGTGCGGGCCCAGATCAGGCTGCTCCTGTTGGTTGGAGCAGCCTGATATGGGCCCACACTGTTTGCATGTATGCAAAAAATTTTTTAAAAAGTTTGCAAAAAAATGTAGCAGATGACATAAGCAGATGACATTTTCTCGGCGTCTTAAAGGTGCATTATTGAGCTATCTGGAAAAAATGCTTCCAAAAATAAAATACATATAGCCGGTATTTTTCTTTAAAACAATACAAATGAATGCATTTTATGCAAAAATGTGAACAATTATGATGCCAGGTAAACGAGTTTGAGAGGAATTCCCTAACTAGGTTTCGAACACTAGTTAGATCTATTTTTAGTTGGTGACAAAAATAGAATCCCCATATATGACGTTATGCGACGTTCATTTTTGGCCTTGTTTGCTTAGGCCATGCCTGAATTGGAAAAAAAATCTGACGCTGAATACCATGCCATAAGTAACGACACTCAGAGACGATACTGTCGCCATGTATGTGTAAAGTGACAGATTTATTTTTAGAACAGAAATTCCGAACACATGTTCAGAGCGAAGGGTAAACACGAATGAAAACGACCATTTTCACAAAGTTCTGAAGCTGTATTTGGCTCCAAAAGTGTACACATGACAAAGGAGTATGCATTGAAGATAAAAACCAGAAAAAAAATTTTGAGACCCCGTAGCTCAATAATGCACCTTTAAGGGTTAACCTAAACAAAATTTCAGCCTGTCAGTCATGTCAGTAAGAAGCAAACGTTTAAATTGTTTCATCAAATTGTATGTCAGTCTGTCAGTGTCCGTTCATCCTTATCAAAATGTCAGTTTGTTGTGCTGTCACTTGATGTTTGGTCTCTTGTATTAGTGAAAGAGGTGTTGCTTAGCGATGGTAAAGATATCTTGTATGACCAAATTAAAATCTATATAAAGTACAGTAAAATTCCAGTATTAAGACCACAAAAAATTGGGACTAATTCTGCTTTAAAAGCTTATTTAGTAAGTTTCAGTTATTCTTCCTTTGTATTTTCTGCATACAGTGTCCTCTGGTCAGAGACCACCTTTGGGACTGTTCAAAAGTGGTCTTTAAGACCACTTTTGAACAGTCCCAAAGGTGGTCTTAATATAGGAATTTTACTGTATCTGGTGGTTGGCCAATTCATCAAAATGATTGAGGATTGGTCAGTCTGATGACGCAAGAAATTTACATAAGACAAGTCTTGACAAAAAAATGTTTTTCACATTTGGGAACAACAAAAGTGCAGACCAGAAAGTGCAGACCAGACTGCACATCTGTGCAGTCTGATCAGCACCATAGTATTAACTGTTGGCATTTGGATAGTACCTTGTTTCTACATCTAAAATTTCAAGACTGTTACTAGTCTGTATGCCTTAAACCCTTATCCTGCTGAATAAATTAATTTAGCCACATTAACTAGTCAAATCCCTTAAAATATAATTTAAGTTCAGTTCACAATCTGTATGGCAAACAGTGTAGATCCTGATCAGATGGCTTCTTCAGAAGCCTGAAGAAGCCATCTGATCTGGATCACTACTGTTTGCAAAGGTTCAGCTGGATAAGGGTTAACCCTTCAGTTGCTGCCGACGACAATCTGATTTTTAGCTCACCGTCACTTAGTGACGAGGTGAGCTTTTGGGATCACTTTTTGTCCGTCATGCGTCCGTCCGTCCGTGCGTAAACAATTTCTTCAAACGACATCTCCGAAAAGACTGATCAGATTTTGATCAAACTTCACAGGAATGATCCTTAGGAAGTCCCCTTTCAAAGTTGTTCAAATGGTTCCAGTCCATTGCACATCTAGGTCACAGGAGCCAAAAATAGATTTTTTTTCACCGAAAACTTAAAAAATCTTCTTCTCTGAAACCTCAAGGCCCAGGTCTTTGATATTTGGTATGAAGCTTCATCTAGTGGACCCAAATCAAGATTGTTCAAATTATAGTGCTGGGGCCAAAATTGCCACCGCCCCGGGTCCCTTTGGTTTTACATAGGATTATATAGGGAAAATCTTTAAAAATCTTCTTCTCTGAAACTGCAATGCCAAGGTCTTTGATATTTCATATGAAGCTTCATTTTGTGGACCTCTACCAAGATTGTTCAAATTATAGTCCTGGGGCCAAAAATGCCCCCGCTCTGGGGCCCTTTGGTTTTACATAGTCTCATATAGGGAAAATCTTGAAAAATCTTCTCTCAAACCACAAGGCCTAGGTCTTTGATATTTGGTAAGAAACTTCATCTAGTGGACCTCTACCAAGTTTGTTTAAATTATAGCCCTGAGACCAAAAATGCCCCTGCCTCGGGGGCCCTTTTGTTTTACATAGACTTCTATAGGGAAAATCTTTAAAAATCTTCTGTGAAACCACAAGGCCTAGGTCTTTGATATTTGGTGTGAAATTCCATCTAGTGGACCTCTATCAAGATTGTTCAAATTATAGCCCCGTGGGCCAAAAATGCCCCTGCCCCGAGACCCTTTGATTTTACATAGACTTATATAGGGAAATCTTTAAAAATCTTCTTCTCTGAAACTGCAAGGCCCATGTCTTTTATATTTGGTATGGAGCTTCATCTAGTGGACATCTACCAAGATTGATCAAATTATCACCCTCGGGCCACAAATGCCCCCGCTCTGGGGCCCTTTGGTTTTACATAGACTTATATAGAGATAATCTTTGAAAATCTTCTCTGAAACAGCAAGGCCCAGGTCTTTGATACTTGGTATGAAGCTTCATCTAGTGGACCCCTACCAAGATTGTTCAAATTATTGTGCTGGACCCAAAAATTCTCCCGCCCTGGGCCCTTTGGTTTTATATAGACTTATATAGGGAAAATATTGAAAAATCTTCTTCTCTGAAACCACAAGGCCTAGGTCTTTGATATTTGGTATGAAGCTTCATCTAGTGGACCTCTACCAAGATTGTTCAACTTACAGCCCTGAGACCAAAAATGCCCCCGCCTCGGGGGCCCTTTGGTTTTACATAGACTTATATAGGGAAAATCTTTAAAAATCTTCTTCTGTGAAACCACAAGGCCTAGGTCTTTGACATTTGGTGTGAAATTTCACTAAGTGGACCTCTATCAAGATTGTTCAAATTATAGCCCTGGGGCCAAAAATGCCCCCGCCCTGAGACCCTTTGGTTTTACATAATAGGAAATCTTTCAAAATCTTCTTCTCTGAAACTGCAAGGTCCATGTCTTTGATATTTGGTATGGAGCTTCATCTAGTGGACCTCCACTAAGATTGCTCAAATTATAGCCCTCGGGCCACAAATGCCACCGCCCCGGGGCCCTTTGGTTTTACATAGACTTATATAGAGATAATCTTTGAAAATCTTCTTCTCTGAAACAGCAAGGCCCAAGTCTAGTTAGGAAGCCTTCATGCGGACTAAGGGCGAGGATTATGGCCATGTAAAATCGATTTAAGCCCCCCAGTGGAATTCTCTCCACTGACCGTTCCAAGGCGGTTCTTCTGTGGCGGTTTATTTATGTTGTTGTTTGTTACTTACTGTGTGTATCACTTGTTATCCCCCGCCGAAGGCGGAGGGATATAGTTTTGGCGTTGTCCGTCCGTCCGTCCTTCCGCACCAACAAATGTATAGTTAGGTGGCTATGTAAATGGACAGAATCAATGTAAGTCTATGGGATTTATTCCGTTAGACACCGAAAATACTTCTTTTCTGTGGCTAAAAGTAGCCACTTAAGTATCAATCCTGCCAAAAATAGCCACATAAGTATACATTCGTGAGAACGTCCGTCCTTCCGTCCGTCCGTCACACTTTTTTGTCCGGAACCGTTTCTCAGCAACTATTGCATGGAATTAAATGAAACTTGAAATAAATATGTATTATTATGCTGTGGTGATGCACGCGCAATTTTTTTTCGGATTGACTTTTTACATCCAGAGTTATGGCCCCTTGAATGATTGAAATTCTGGATTTTTCGTAGTCTCACTTTGTCCGGAACCGTTTCTCAGCAACTATTGCATGGAATTAAATGAAAATTGAAATAAATATGTATTATTATGCTGCAGTGATGCACGCGCAATTTTTTTTCGGATTGACTTTTTACATCCAGAGTTATGGCCCCTTAAATGATTGAAATTCTGGATTTTTTCGTCATCTCACTTTGTCCGGAACTGTTTCTCAGCAACTATTGCATGGAATTATATGAAACTTGAAATAAATATGTATTATTATGCTGTGGTGATGCACGCACAAATTTTTTTCGGATTGACTTTTTACACCCAGAGTTATGGCCCCTTAAATGATTAAAATTCTGGATTTTTCGTCGTCTCACTTTGTCTGGAACCGCTTCTCAGCAACTATTGCATGGAATAAAATGAAACTTGAAATAAATATGTATTATTATGCTGCCGTGATGCACGCGCAATTTTTTTTTTGGATTTTCCTGGATTGACTTTTTTATCCAGAGTTATTTCCCCTTAAATGATTGAAATTGAGGAATTTTGTCTATTCGGTGATTATATCGGGTTTTTTTAATATTCGCGAATTTTATTTTGGTATCCTTGTGTCTTTTTATTTTGGATGGCCATTTTGTTGGAAAGAAACTGTCGTTATGGCCTTCCTTTGTTTAGGTTTCCATTATGGTCTGGTCGCTTCATGTTTGTGTATCTTTCCCTTTGGTGTCTTTGAATGGTGGAGTAAGTTAATTGTATCGATTCCTGATCTTTGTTTTACTTCTACTTTGATATTTGGTGTGAAGCTTCATCTAGTGGACGTCTATCAAGATTTAGCCCTGAGGCCAAAAATGCCCCAAACCCGGGGCCATTTGGTTTTACATAGGCTTATGTAGGGAATGTCTTTAAAAAAATCTTATTCTCTGAAACCGCAAGGCCCAGGTCTTTGATATTTGGTGTGTAGCTTCATCTAGTGGACCTTTGCCAAGATTGTTCAAATTATAGCCTTTGTTGATATTTGGTATGAAGCTTCACCTTTTTAGACCTCCCTCAGCATTATTCACATTATAGCCCTGGGGTCAATAACATACCTGCCAACTTTTCAAATTTTCCATGGGGGAGATTCTGCGTGTCACGGCATTTTTTGATGGAATAAAGTGCGGTGAATATTTTCCCCAAAATTTCCATCGGGGAGATTTTTTTTCAAACTAGTAGACACACTCCAGTTCACTAGTACAATCAGAAAAATTGCATGTTTACATTTTATGTATTATCCGATAAATCACTGGTATAATACTTAAGCTTCAATAATTAACAGTATTTGCAATAACTAAAGATTGTCTGAATATATGATCTGTCTGAAATTAGGTTCTTTTACTCAGAAACATTTTTCATGCAATTGCAAGGAGTGCTTAATGTCTGATTATAACAGCCTTTATTTTGCAAAACAATTGTTTCTGAAGTGTTAGAACACATTCATTGCCAAATAACAATACAATTCTTAGTTTGAGAGATAAAAACTACGATTTTCGTAGTCACGAAAATATGTGACATCGCTCATTCATAGGTAAATATTTACTTTCATTACATCTGGGAGAGATTAAATAATTGTTCAAAAATACTTACATGAAAAGATCAGCAAAGGGCATCCCTGTTCATGCTCATACAGATAGAAAACTGTTGGCAACTTGCATTTGTTTGTGGGTACTGGGTAATATATCATTGGGTTAAAAATAGTCAATACAGCTAAAAATATACTCAGGGTTTTTCCATCTCTAAAATAGATAGTGAAGAAATCCAAGATATTCCAAATGACTATCCACAAACAATATGGCTGATAAAAATACCAAGCGTGAGGAGGTGGAAAAATCGTGGTTTTTGGCAACACGATCGTGAGGTCAAAATGCATGGAAAAATCGTGAAACTCACTCCGAATGGTTGAAAGTTGGCAGGTATGGTCAATAATGGCCCTCCCCTGGGCCCACTTGTTACTCTGTGGATCAGGTGAGCGATACAAGGCCATCATGGCCCTCTTGTTTTGAAATATTGTTCATGATAAGTGTTGACAATACATGTGAATCAGGAAATTAAAACATACATAAAATATATACTCAGTCAAAAAAAGTTCCTATACCTAAAATTGCTTCTGTTACTATAGCTACTACAGATAAAAACTACACAAAGTTTGTTGTTTTGATAAGAAGACTCATTTTTTCGTGCAAAAGCACCATTCGTTTTTGTTTTCGTAAACACATCATCGTAGACTATTGCTTTAAACACCCAAGGGGTCACTGTGTCATTTTCGCAGAGAAAAATCATTAAAACATGCAATGATTTAACTTCAAAAAATTTCCCTGTACCCTACATTTCTAAAATTTGATACATGTGACATTTCTTTAGATACCATTTGCGTCTATTCACAAAAGATTTGGAACTTTAGTTGCATCAGCTACGAGAAACAGGCTATCACATATTGACCTCCAATTCTTAGAAGTTGTGTGCAAATGCTGCTTTCAATGGGAACTCCATAGAAAATCGCAATCGATAGTGCTACATGCTACATGAATTTTCTGTATTTTTTACCATCATGATGAACAGCAATGGTGGACACAAAGCGTTTTTTGAAAAAATGGCAAAAATTTATTGACAGGAATAAAAATTACAGCAGTTCGAAAATTGCTATATTTTTAATTGCAAGCGAGATAATTTGAGAATTTCACAAATTAAAACCTCGCTTATAATGCGAGATCATGAGATATTGTAAAAGTAAAGTGTTATCCGATGTTCAGAGAATGTTGTCTTCCATCTTAGACAAAAAAGAACTTTCTGCGCATGCGCAATGTCCATTTTCTACCAAAATCTTTCTAGGCACATATTGGAAGACAACTCTAGAGCAGAAAGGTATTGACAAATGCAAGTTTGAGCATTCTCGAGCTAAACGTCCGATTTAAATGTCTACAGCCAAATTTAGCTCAATAGCTAGCAGATATCTAGTGAGTTTCACCCGGAAGTTGGTATAGTTACTTTTTTGACTGCGTATATAAGGCTTATTCTAATCCACATGTGAATGTAACATGATAACGTTTAAAATTTATAACAGTACTGTCAAAAACCTGATGCATAGTAGCTATACATTGGCTTGCATTCGGTTTTGTGCAGCTGATCTAGGCACAAAGCACCATTTTTAATAAAACAAATGAATCAGCACATAAGAAAGGGGATTACTGTATTGAAAATTATCGTTATGACGAGGGACCTGTAAATCATCAGTTTTATGTTTGCAAATTTTTTTTTAGGCAGCCTATTAGCGTTGCCCTAAAACATAATTTCCAGCTTTACCTCCCCAAATGACAATTTTGAATACAGTTATCCCCTAAATATTGGTAGGAAAAAATGTAGTACTAGGCTGATTATCAGGAAATTTATATCTTCAAATGGAATGCCGCATTTATCCTAAATATTTGGATACCCCTTCTTACCATACTTCTTAGAAAATTTGAACAAGTACAATTTACTACTCGATGTTTTGTCTAACAACAACTGGATGAGTGGCAAACAGTGTACATGTAGAACCTGATCAGGGACTACAGTGTTTGCCATTCCGTCTGCACCTTTCGGACTCCTTGCTGGACCTAGAAACAAATTTGTTAAAATTTTAGGAGAATTACAGCAAGTTCTGAGGGTGTCCGAATTTTCAGGATTTTTGCGGTAACACAGCTAGCCTTATGCCTTCTATATATACTGTGGTCATTTATCTGTCTGCTTTACATCTGCTGTCTGTTTTGTTTCAGTCAGAATAATAAGTTCTGATTGTGATTACAGTTTAAGTTCTATGTGTTTTGTAGATCTACTGACTGTTTTTGTCATATTATAAAAACTGGTCATTTGAGTGGCATCTGCCGAGTTAAAGAGTGGCTTTGGTCAAGTTGTCAGCCCTGGTTTCTCAGTCAGATACACATCTGACTGATTTTGGGCTCCACCAGACTGTGGGGCAATTCTGTAAAGCAGTCATATGACCTTTGTTGTTGGTGGAACATAAACCTTAAACACACCCACTGGTGACCAGGAGATCATAGGTTCAATCCTTGCTGGTTCCATAGAGATTGATCATGAAATCTTTTCTATGGTCATTCACTTCCTTCTGTGGTTCAAGAAAGAAAGTTCTCAGTTATCTGGGGAATAGTGTGGTTAATAACTTGACCCACTTGATATGACCTTAAAAAGTGTTGTCTGGGTTTCTAAACTCCAAAACAGCCAGTCTGTAGACAGAGATGGAGCTAATTTATACCTAGTCAATAGCTTATGCGCTACTTGCCCTAATAGCAATAAAAAGAAAAAAAAATCATAAAAAAATATTTCACAGTTACCGTTTTTACCATATGTATCGGAAAAACAGGCCAGAGCAAACACTGTAGACCCAGATGGGCATCTCATCAAGATCTACACTGTTTGCCACTCATCCAGCTATTTTAGACGCAACTTCTGATAGTAATTGTACTTGTTTAAATTTTTGAAGAAGAATGGTATGGAATTGAGGTGTCAAATACGCAGAGCAAGTACGGTAATCGTCTGAAAAGACAATTGAAAGACCCAAGGATAGAACCAGGAACCTCCTGAACATCAGGCACCAGTTGTTGAAATCTAACGATGTCGTTAGTTAACATATTGTTAAAAAATTTATCATTTGATATGCTAATATTTTTGCTGAAAAAAAAATGTGAGCAGCTTTTGCAGATGCAAAAGCTGCTCACATTTTTTCAGCAAAAATTCAAGAATTTTAGATATTGCATTTGCTAGAACAGTTAACAGTTTTACTACTTACAAGCTTGTTAAGCTAACGGTGCTTCTAACAACTGGCCCCAGTTGTTTGCCCATTCAATAGAGCCATCAGGGAATTGGCATTGTGTAGTTTATTTTTGTCACATCTATTTAAAGCATGGTGCGATGTCGGAGTGGTTTATTCATCAAGCCCTGAACCCAAACTTCCACCTTAACGTTCATACGGGCAGCTCATTTCTTGTTAATTATTTAATGTGGTTATGATGATGGTGCAGCGTGTTGTGTTTTAAAAATGTTCATTTTAAGGAATTCACATTTTAGGGATTTGTACAGGTACTGTTGAAAATGCCCTTTGTCGGTTAAAGTTTCAATTAATGAGATTTATGGTACTTACACATTCTTTTCGTTTTCTTGATGTTCAAGTTTTGTTGTAAAAACTATTTGATTACATGTTGTCTTTCATATTAGCCTGCAGGAGAAATAAGGAGAAAGCCTGCCCATGTGGAAAAAACAAAGGTTAGATCAGCCTGGGGTTTTGTATTGTTTTCACAGCTTGTATAGTGCAATACCTCTAGTTCCTAAATTTTAAACTTACAAGACTCTTGTTTCCTTGTAAGCTGAGCAGACTAGTCTAATCTGTGGCCAGTTGTTCAAAACTAACAATGTCATTAGTTAACATATCATTGAAACATGATCATTTAATATGGAAAATATGCTAATATTTTTGCTGAAAAATTGTGAGTAGCTTCTGTAAATGCAAAAGCTACTCACATTTTTTCCAGCAAAAATACCAGAGTATTGCATACTGTATTTGCTAGAGCAGTTAACATTCTGACCACTAATTAACAAGCTTGTTAAGCCAAAGATGCTTTGTTTAACTGGGCCTTTGATCGCCAACCCTGAAGACAGGCGTTCTCCTGGCAGACACTATGTATTGTTCGTTGTGTGATTTATATAGTAATTTCTTGTTGTTTTCTTCATGTAAAGTACATTTTTTTTACACACATCAACCACCCTATACCACTGTTCATTGTAGCTTGATTTTGGATGTAACACATCCCAAAAATGTATAGATTATATAGAAAAATGACCATCTATGGTCATTTTTCTATATGATCTAAACATTTTTGTTTCCTTTCCTTCTGTAAATGGTTCCTTCTATAAATTCTTCGTTCATTTCCTTCTATAAAATGTTGTTTGACTAACACAGATTCTGTTTTCATTGTACACAATAGTGGGTATAAAGAGGTTGTGATGTATTACGAGTATATATTGTTTGTCGAGTTATACTTACGGTACTTGTGTGATGTTTATGTATATTTCGCATTCTCGATATTTACATACCTGTTAATACCTGCAAGAACCTCTGCATAACACTGTTAATTGTTATAACACAGTTTGGGATACACAAACTGAAAGATGGATCTTTAAAAATGTACAGATTATACAGAAAAATCTCTTATATGTCATTTTTCTCCACTTTCTTTTCATTGCTGCCATATACCACAGTTTTGCATTGTTCTGTAACATAATTAATGTTTACCTTGTGTACACTCTAGAGGCTACTGATACTAACATTTTATGAAACATTACCAGAATACATGCCTTTGTCTTGATATTATCGTGTTTTACTGTCGGTAATCTCAGGTCAAAAACGGGACCCTACAAAGTTGTGTGCACTCTAGCAGCCACAGTTTTGCTTCAAATTTTGTGAAATTCAATCATGATCTGGTGAATCATGTGAGGTCAAAAACTAGGTTATTTGGTCAAATTCTGTTGAAATTTTGTGTGCATCCTAGAAGCCACAGTTTTCCTCAATTTTCCAGAAACTTCAGAATATCTCAGTGAGGTTCAAATATAGGTCATATCAGATCAAAGCCAGGTTTCTAAGCCAAATTTCTTTAAAACAGTGTGTGCTCTATAGAGGCCACAGTTTTGCTTCAAACTATCAGAATGCTTGACTTGACGATATTTAGGTCAGATTTCAAAATGGGTCATGTCTGGTCAATAACTAGGTCACTAGGTCAATTGTCTTTGAAGCAATTATGCTTCAGTCTTCACGAGAATGTTTTTGATGATATCTTGATTACATTCAAATGTGGGTCATGTGAGGTAAAAACTAGGTCACTGTGTCAATTTTGCTTTGATCTTTGTTAAATTTATCCGAATACAGAAAAATTCTGCTATTAAGACCACCTAAAATTAAGATTAAATTTGCTTTTAGAAGCTTATTTGGTAGGTTGCAGTTATTCTTTCTTTTTCTTTTCTGCATACACTGTCCTCTGGTCAGAGACCACCTTTGGGACTGTTCAAAAGTGGTCTTAATAGAGGAATTTTACAGTATTTGCCTTGCAGATATCAAATTCTAATATCATCGTTATATGTATCATGTCAGGTAAAAGAAATAAGTCACGAGGTAAGATTTCTTTAAAACCTGGTGTGCACTCTGAAGGCCACAGTTTTTCTTTGTCACTTATTTATGAACATTTAGAGCAACCACATTTGCTGTTTAAGAGGTGGAAGATTTCGATTAAAGCAAAAAAACTGATGTAATCTGATCATCTTGTCTTTCAATAAACTGTATCTCAAAGGGAAACATCGAGAAACGGAGGCTGATTAGGTCTTAATTAACTGTGTAATCTTTTAAGGATTCTGAGTCCTGCAAATTACATCTTCCAGGCATATTATTCGCTAAATTAATTTGTGCAGTGCACCAAAAAATGTGAAAAATGTCTGATGCTTATAGCAGTTGCTCAGATGAGCTTGGACTTACATGGAAGATGGTCCATATGAATTGTCAGCTAACACTTGATCTTGTAGATAACTCCCACAGACAGCGTTGGCTCTGATTTGACCATATGGGTGTGCTGGCCGATGTGATTGTTTTCAGTGTGTGTGTCAGACATTTTGTCCATCTCCTTGAGCTGCTGCCTTTTGCTGTATTCTGCCACATTGATTTTGCTTTAAAATGTAACAAGGACAGTTGTTATTATCCTGGAATAATATCCATGATTATATAAGTCAGACTATAATTATTTTTCCTTTTCATAGACTTGAGTCTGTCTGTGGTCAGATCAGAATGAACTTGATAGCTAATTGTCCATACTAGATCCCTGATCTAGTTGCTAACCTATAGAAAGTCTTCTAGATATACCACAATCTCTTAACCCTTATCCTGCTGAATATTCAGTTTAGCCACACCCATTTCTGACTTTGAACCAATCAGATTACTTGATGCAATTTATCCTGCAAATTCACAAACTGAATGTCAAACAGTGTAGATCCTGATCAGATGGCTTCTTCAGAAGCCATCTGATCTGGATCTACATTGTTTGAAAGATAAGATATATCTGGACTCAGCAGGACAAGGGTTAAGGCTTTGCATGCTGGGTATTTTTTCTCAGCAAATGACACTAAGTCTAAAACTTAAAACTTGTTTTACTTCTAGGCACCTGAAGGAGAGAACCAGCCTAGCACCGAGGTGGACTTGTTTGTTTCAACGGAGAAAATCATGGTTTTGAATACAGACTTACAGGTGAGAATGAGCGGGGAAACAGACTGGCTCTGATGCAGAAGCCTTTGTCAATAAGAAATAACGGAAGACAAACCACTTTTAGAGAAACAGAGAATAAATCTATATTTTTTCAGCAAACAAGAATAAAGTCTACCCCCAGGAAGGCCTCTGGTAGTCTGTGTCCCCAATATTGCCAGTTTGTATGGATGTTCCCTGAGAATTTAGACCCTTTATAGTATCATAAATTATTAAATTTGATGGTTTCGGATATTTTATCTTCAGAAGTTATTAATTATTTATTTTGGTATTTTAACATCATATGTTATTAATGTTGTAAATCATACATTATTATTTAACATCATACTTTATTTATTAATTGTGTATTTTGGCCACAAAGACTTTTTCTGGGTGAAAAACTCTGGGTCTACTCTGACAGTCTGTTTGCGAATGCTTATTTTATTGACTGGTGGCTGAATATTTAAGATAAATATGGAATAATACCCACAGAGGAATGCTTAATGTCTGTAAAAACCTGCTGGGGAAATCAGACAGCCCAAATATGGAAACTGAGCTGAGCTTTTGCTCCTATAAATACATGTCCTGCTCCTGTAAGTGGTTGGGGGTGAGGGGGGAGAGAGAGGGGGTGGGACGCATATTGCTTTGGTGCCAATCCTAATAGCATGACTGTTTTGTGTGTGTTCATACCTGTCACGTGATATTTCTTGAAAGACAGAATTTCATCAAAATTGCATTGATATATCTTTGGGACATGCATTCAAGTTGATTAGGTTTTGGTGACCTTGACCTCATTTTCAGCACAGGACAAATTCTGACCAACAAGTCAGATTGTATGCACAGTAAATGTACACAGTGTGTGCAGTATGGGCAGGGATATATCTCCTCCAGTAGTTCAAAATTTTGTCAGCTTATTATGTAAGTGATAGAATTATTAAAAATTCTAGAAAGTAAAATGTCAAATTCAGTGGTACTCGTGCTTTTAAAAGAGAGGAATACTTTGGCATTGGTGATTGTGCATTAATTTTTCATAAATGTGTTTAAACTTGGAATTTTTCTCAACATATTACTCCGAGGCCAGAGCTTACTGTATTGCTTATTCCAGTTCTACATTTATGTACCCATTACTGGTATATATCTCAAAATAAGTTGTTGATTTGGTATTATGCATTGGTGGCAGTGCATTTATGCTCATGGTGAGCTGCTGTGATTCGTAAGTACCCATCTTGTGGCGTTATTTTGCATTTAATGACAGCTCCAAAACTCATGGTTCAGAATGCTTTCAAGAATACTCTACAGTAATGATCCTAAGTATTGGGACAGACAGGCCTAAGCAAACAGTGCAGACCCAGATCAGACTGCTCCTGAAGGAGCAGTCTGATCAGGGTCTACACTGTTTGCCATTCCATCTGTACCTATTGGGCTCCTTGCTGGATCATGAAACAAATTTGTTAAAATTTTAGGAGAATTACAGCAAATCCTCAAGGTGTCCGAATTTAGAGGATTTTGTACAGTAATAATATTTTTGCTTAAGAAAATTGTGAGAAGCAAATATTGTACTTACTAATGAGTTTGGTAAGCTAACAACACTTTGAACAGCTGAACCCAGGTATTTATTGGTCCCACCCATTGGGCTTGGGATTGCTCCTTCCCATCGGGGCTTGGAGAAATAGATTGGACTACATGATGCTTCCACGTAGAGCTGAAACCGACAGCAAATGAGTATTGGTAAAACGCTAAGAAGGTCTAAGCCCTGGCAAAATGGTGCGAGTCAGACCGTCCATGCATATAAACCCTATTGGTTTCATTTTGTGGCAGGGATTGAGAAGTCATTTCATGTGAGTGTTGGGTAAAAGTCCAACAAAATTGGAAGCAACGTCTCCAAAATGACCTAAATAGTGTTGACAGGGACATTAAACCTCAAATCAAACAAACAAATCAGGGCTTGGGAAAATAGATCGGGCTGCAATAGTGCTTTTGTGAATAGCTCAATTTAAGCACACATTCAAGTACTGGTAAACCACGTAGAATGTCTAAGCCTGCCCAGACAAAGTGGTGCGAGTCGGACTGTCGGAATCGGACTGTGCCTTCAACCCTAGCTGTTCCTTTGGGCGGTAGCTCGAGATGTCATTTCATCTCAATGTCGGGTAATAGTCCAACAAAATGAGAAACAACTTCCCCAAAATGACCTAAATAGTGTTGACAAGGATGTAAAACCTTAACAAAAACAAATAATGCCTATTAAATCATCTTCCAGGAAATAATGATGGACCACTCTTTACGGACCATCTCTTACATTGCTGACATCGGGGAGATTCTTGTCCTTATGGCTCGGAGACGATTGATTGGGAGTCCCGGAGAGACCGACTCGATGAGGAGGCGCAAGCAGGCCAAGATGCTTTGCCATGTATTTGAGACAGATGAGGTAAGTGGTGTTTGAGTTCACTTGCAGAGGAATGGATACACTTTCAGGGGAGGCGATTCTGTCACTGGTGATTTTGCCATGCTTAAAAATAGGGATCTAGTCCTTGAGAAAGAATTTGCTCCTAAGGAGCATATTCTTTCTCAAGGAGTAGACCCCTTTGTTCAGGGGTCTCAGTTAACAGGAAAGCATGCCTCTTCCGTTGATTCAAGGAGGGCAGTTGTCAGTTTCTGGCTAAAGAATGTGCACTGTACTGGTTGAACACATATGCATAAGCCTTGCCAGGTAAGCATGGTTAGGAAAGCATGCCCCTCCCACTAATTCAAGAAGGGCAGTTGTCAATTTCTGGCTAAAGAATGTGCACTGTACTGGTTGAACACATATGCATAAGCCTGTACAGGTAAAGCATGGTTAGGTAAACTGACTGACTCAACATGACGAGTAGTGTTGACTGGGCCATTTAACTCCAAACAAGCAGGAAAGCTTGAAAATTGTCTCTCTTGAGAAATGCCAAAAATAGGACCAGTATATCCATTCCCCTTTTATGAAGTTATTGTCAGGTCTAAATGTGTTGTGAAATATTTAGAGAATCAGAGAATCATGTCTTCAGGTAAGAGGAAGTAGTAAAGGGAGGTAACTCAGAGATAATTTTCCTTTGTCCTATTCAGAAAGCTATGTTGTTTCTTGTTAGAATGGCCTCGTCAAGGTTTAAGGGGAAGTAGTAAAGGGAGATAACGACGAGATCATTTTTCCTTCATCCTCATGTCGTTTCTTGTTAGTATCACCTCATCAAGGTTATTCCACCAAGTACCCACAACCATTCACCTTATTTGCATTATCTGCTGGTTCCTAGTCTGAAGGTTATCAGTGTTGGAAAAACAGGTAACCAGACCCCCCCTGACCTTTCAAGGTCAGGGGGGTCTGGTTACCTGTTTTCCAATATTGACAATGTGCAAGCTGGAAGCCAGCAAATAATGCAAATATGGTGAATAGAAACAGATAAGATGGGTATTTGATGATAAATATATGACAATTTTTGTCAGTTCTCCCCAAAAACCTATGATATGGGTGTTTGTTAGAACCACCTCAATGAGTGGGTTTCAGTTATCACCAAACACCCACCTTATTTCAGAAAACTAAATTTCAGCTGAACTTCATATATAACAGAAAAGTTGGAAATGAAACATAAATGCAGAATGACAAAGACTTTCAGGTAAACTGAGGTCCCATCTCTGAATGACCCTAGTTATTCGTGGGACAGAACACACACATACAGTTCTTTGTTTGTTTGTTTTGAGGTTCAATGGCTCAGTCAACAGTATTCAGGTTATATTGAGCAACCACACTTCCTGGGCAGGCCTATACATTAACAGTTAACCAGTACGGTGCACATTCTTTGGCCAGATACTGAGAACTACCCTCCTTGACTCAGTGGAAGGGAGAGAATGACTGTACAGGGTTTTCCCTCATTCTAAAGTCGTGAGAGACCTTAGGACCCTTTGTGATCAGCCTCAAGGGTCCCATCCAAAATTCAGAGTCCTAAATGTTACATAGTAAAAGCTGTTTACACCTTCTGACATAGACAAAACTGCTCTGAATAGTTTGTGCATCATTAGTAGTGACTAAAATTAATCTTAATGCATTCAGTTAATGAAAAGTGTTTGTGTTGTGTATCTATGTACCCACTATCAGGGGTCCATGAGGACTCCCACTGCTTCTTTCAAAGAGTCTCAGACAGATTTTTAGGAGTCAGAGACTCAATATCCTGCGTCAGGGAAATCCCTGACTGTAGAAAACAGTTCATGATCATTCTCCAAGTAGGAATGTTGCAGCCATGGTGGTTATTGAACAGGCGACCCCCTGATCACCATTTAGAAGCGCACCTGACTGAGCTACTGAGGCTGGCTCACACTCAAAGAATGGCAAACAGCCAAAAAAATAATAATAATAATTCACTGTAATAAGAGTATGGTGCTCTTACAAATTTCATTTCAATATTTAGAGATTTTTCCATACATATATATAGATAAAGTCAGGCCTGCCTGTCTTTAACATTTCACCCTGAGTTTCTGAACTGGACTCTTCCATCTTTGAATATGGACTTGTCCATTCTTGTAAATCCGGGGCCTGGGGCCAAATTGTTCAAAGTTTTGTTAGCTTATGGGCCTCGTTAGTGGTCATATTGTTAAGTGTTCTAGTAAATACAATATCTAAAATTCTGTTAGTTTTGCTGAAAAAATGTGAGCAGCTTTTGCATTTGCAAAAGCTGCTCACATTTTTTCTGCAAAAAATATTAGTATATTTGCCATTTTAAATGATCAAAGTTTTAATGATTCGTTAACCAACGACATTGTTAGTTTTGAACAACTCGCCCCTGGAGTTTAGTCAAAATCGTTAACAGGAAGTGCAAACAGTGTTTTCTCTAAAGAGATGTCTAATTATATCCACGCTTAAGCATTTGGTTCCATCTGTTCATCCCTCCATTTGGCTCCATCTGTCCATCCATCATACTTCTCCTCCAAGACCACTGAACAGAATTCAACCAAATTTGGCACAAGGCTTCCTTACATGATGAGGGCATGCAAGAGCAACGTAACATTTGGCTTCGCTGTTGAAAAAGCGTGGGAATTTGCGATGAGGTGCCATTGACTGTGGGCTCTAGTTTTGCAGTTAAGGGGAAAGTATACACCTTCCGGGGAGGCAACTCTTGCAAAAGTATTTTTGTCTCCCGTGTCAACAGGGGTCAACTCTTAAAGGAAAGAATTTGTTCCTGAGGAGGAAATTCTTCCCTTTTGAGAGAAGACCCCTTTTTTAGTGGAACAGCCCTTATAGAAAAGTGAACAGAAAGTCCCGAAAGTTATCTCCCTTTGAAAAAATGGCGGAAATATCTGCCATGTGTTCCCATTGCCCTTAAACTGCATGTGTATCTAGTTATCTGCATCAGTCTATAGGGTAGAAAAAATTAAAGGCTATCCCCATTGAATCCTGTACTTTAAGGCCAGGTTTTGTTACCTCTTCAGGGGCAAATACCTTCGAACTTCACTGACTCGAAACAAAATTTCAATATACCGGTAAATTATGGCTAGTTTGAGCAAAGGCTGGTTAACCATAGCCTCAGGTCAGGAGGCTTATAGTGATGACTTAAGTGGAATGGGAACACCTATCACATTTTTCCGCCCTTTTTCAAAGGGAGACAACTTTCGGGACTTCCTGTTCTCTTTTCTATAGGCTTAGTCCCATCGAAAAAGGGGTCTACTCTTAAAGGAAATAATTTGCTCCTCAGGAGCAAATTCTTTCCTTTAAGAGTTGACCCCTGTTGACATGGGAGACAAAAATACTTTTGCAGGAGTTGCCTCCCCTGAAGGTGTATCCGTTCCCCTTAAGAATATCTGTTTGAACTTTTATAAGATAAAGGCATGTTGTGATGGGCCCCTGTGGCCTAGTGGTTAAGAGCACTGATTTTGGATCCTAAACCAACATTTTTAGCTGCTGTTTTTCTTTGCATTTTCAGAGTTAACCCATATTGTGTTGAATGGAATCATCCCCCTTATATACAGAAGCTGTCCATTTAATTTAGGGATGTCAGGTTCAGTTATTTATAAAACAAATACCGTAAAAATTCGGCTTTAAGACGAGGATTTTTCCCTCCAAAATGAGCCCCAAAAAATGACCCTGTCTTATAGCCGAGGTCTTGGACTGCAGACTTTTTTCCGGCAATGTCCGGCGAAGACCAGACATACAGAAAAAGCCGATCGGTGATTTTTGAATTGATATAAATCGCCGCCCATTCGGTAAATGACGTCATCTGACGCCATTACCCCCACACGTGTTTAATTTTATTGCATGTATCTCTTTCATAAAAAAAATGTTTGGAACTGGTAAAAAATATTTTCCTGATAGCTAAACGGTTGTGAATAGAGGTGGATAGAAAATCAGTGCTTTGCACAGCTCCTGAATTATCCCCAGAAGCTCCGTGTCAATAACCAACAACAGCGTTCGACTTTCCCACCAACGTCTGCTATTTGGCATAAACAAGCGGCCAAACAAGCCATGTTAGGGGTAAGTAGAGGGGTTTTCTGAAGAAAGAAAGGCTGATTTCTCACATCTAAATGGCATCTTGCGGTAGCAGATAAGCCCCGACAGATATGGAAAAAATTTGACCCGTCTTATAAAAGAGTATAAGCAAAATCCCACCTTAGAAAAACTGAAAAAGGGGTCCCGTCTTATAGCCGAATCGCCTTATAGCCGAATTTTTACGGTACAGTAAAATTCCTCTATTAAGACCACCTTTGGCACTGTTCAAAAGTGGCCTTAAAGACCACTTTTGAACAGTCCCAAAGGTGGTCTCATTTGGAGACACTGGGTGTAGAAAATACAAAGACAGAATAATTAAAACCTTCTCAATAAGCTTTTAACAGGAGATTTAGTAGTAATTTAGGTGGTCTTAACTCTTATCCTGCTGTTCACGACAACCCCTATCTTTGGAAACAGTGTAGATCCTGATCAGATGGCTTCTTCAGAAGCCATCTGATCAGGATCTACACTGTTTGACATTCAGTTTATGAATTTGTAGGAATAAATTACATCAAGTAATCTGATTGGTTCAAAGTCAGAAATGGGTGTGGCTAAACTGAATATTCAGCAAGAGAAGGGTTAATAGGGGAATTTTACTTGTTTAGAAATTTACGGCGGCATCTAATCTGGGCCTGCACTGTTTGCCAATGACTGGACTTGGGGTTTCTGTATAAAACGTGTTGGAGCAAACTTTTTATTGCAATGATGGTTACCACAGGGTGAAATTTTTCCATCAAGACCTCTGATATTCTAGAGAACGTAGTCCAGTTTGTAGACAATCATTTCAAGGGATTATGGTTACGATTGAATCAATGGTAATTTATATGTTTTCCCTTCCCACTTAAACAGATAATGCCTTATTGTTTTTGTCATTCAACCCATTCGATGAAGGCGATAAAATTGATTTCTCATGTCTCCGAGATCTATAACTTACAAGATTTGTCTCTTTAGGCGTGATGAATGACCAGTCCTGATCTAAAACCCGCCAATTATAATGGTCTCATTATATGGAAATGTCTTGGAAGATTCAATTTATATATCAGAAAGCAAAGTTTGTGATTGCGACATTACTATAAGTATTATTATTATTTATTTATTTTTATGTCCCAGGAATCAAAGATTCGGGTACATATAGTTTTTGGTCTGTCTGGCTGTCCACAACAAACCTTAACATTGAGCATAACTTTTGATTGGTAAGTGTAAGGGCTTTCATGTTTCATATGTGCATTTCCTATCACAAGACAGTTCCAGTGGACCTATAATTTTTGACCTTGTGACTTTGAGCTTAACATTGACCCTACTTTTTAAAAACTTAAACATTTGCCATAACTTTTGTTTGGTAAAACCCCTGTCACACCAGGGCTGCGTTCTCACGGCGTCCAAGAAAAATGCAGAACGCCGAGGTGTGCGCAGTACGATCCCAAACATCGCCGTAGCAACGCAGTGGCATCGCCAGTACGCGCGTTGGGATCGCATAGAACGCCAAGCGATGGCGCGCATTTTGAGCATGCTCAAAACAAACGCCGTCGCTCGGCGTTCTGATCAGAGCGCAGTAAGGTCGCCGTAAGGTTGCCATAGCAGCGCAGTAAGGTCTCCTACAACGCTACAGGAGCTCGGCAGGGGCGCACAGAGGTCTCCTACAACGCCATATAAGCGCCGCTTGTATAATTGATCAACTGATTGATTGATTTGATGTTTAACGTCCCAGTCAACACTGTATAGGTCATTTTGGAGACGTTGCTACCAATTTTGTGGGGTTTTTACCCGGCACTGAGATGAAATGGCATCTCAAGCCCTGTCGCCCAATGAAACCAATAGAGTTTACACGTATAAGCATGGACGGTCCGTCTCGCACCGCTTTGCCTGGGTAGGCTTAGATCCTCTAAGTGGTTTACCAGTACTCGTGTGAGGTCGGTTTCAGCTCTGCGTGGAAGCATCATGCAGCCCATCTATTTCTTCCAGTCCCGATGGGCGGGGGCCGCCCGCTTGTATAAACAGTGGCTAGAGTAGAGTTTGATTGTGTACTGTCCCGAAAAACCTACTTCTGAGGTGACTCATTCCGGGTAAGGTAATGGCGGTGGACTTGCTCCTTCTTGCGGTGATTGCTGTGGACTTGCTTCCGACCGCACAGGAGTGCTGGTAAACCGCTTAGGGGATCTAAGCTTGCCCAGGCAAAGCGGTGCGAGACGGACCATCCATGCTTATTTTAACCCTATTGGTTTCATTGGGTGACAGGGATTGAGATGTCATTTCATCTCAATGTCGGGTAAAAGTCCCACAAAATTAGAAGCAATGTCTCCAAAATGACCTATAATTGGACGTTAAACCTTTTCAAATCAAACAAAACTGTTCGACAGTGATGAAGTTGTGTTTACACTTTGAGAACGTCTTCAACATGTGAGCGTCGTAAAAGCGCAGTGCACGCATTGTGAGCGCCGAAAAAGCGCAGTGCACGCATTGTGAGCGCCGTAAAAGCGCAGAGGAAGCGCCCTGAGAGCGCATACAATCGCCATCAAGAACGCCGCAGGATCGCGTTAGATCGCCATGTAAGCTCCGTAGCAACGTCTTGGTCGCTGTAAGGACGCCAGGACAGCTCCATGTTCACAAAAATATCCCATATTTCTTGCGATCTCGCGGCGTTCTGAAAAAAATAAACAACGCCGTTCCATCGCAGTGAAAACACGGCATAGTGTGACAGGGGCTTAAAGTGATAGGGTTTTCATTATTCACATGTGCATTCTATGTCACAAGGTCTTTCCAGAGTAACAATGAGCTTAACATTTGACCTAATTTTTAAAAACTTTAACATTAGCCCTAACCTTTGATTGGTTAGTGACAGGACTTTCATATTTCACAGGTGCATTCCTTGTCACAGGTCAGATTAGAATCTAGCCCCCGCCCATAGGGGCTTGAAGAAATATATGGGCTGCATGATGCTTCCACGCAGAGCTGAATCCGGCCCACACACTAGTACTGGTAAACCACTTAGAGGATCTAAGCCTGTCCAGGAACCGCGGTGTGAGGCGGACTGTCCATGCTAATAAACCCTATTGGTTTCATTGGGCGACAGGGCTTGAGATGTCATTTCATCTCAATGTCGGGTAAAAGTCCAACAAAATTGGAAGCAACGTCTCCATAATGACCTTTACAGTGTTGACAGGGACGTTAAACCTCAAATCAAACAACACAGATCAGAATCAGTATTGTTGCTGGTGACACGTCAAATAACATTCATACACAAGGACCTGTGATATGGGAAGTTAGTCCCTAGTTCTCACCAAAGAGATAAACTTAGCTTTTCTATCCTCTGCACATTCAGCAGATATAGATGGACTGCATGCTGCTTCCACGCAGAGCTGAATCTGACAGCACACGAGTACTAGTAAACCGCTTAAAGGATCTAAGGATATGATTGAGTCGGGAAGGGATTCCAACTCTAATGGTTCGGGGGAAGAAAGGTTCTTTATAGATGTCAGTTCTTGCAGTAGGGATCTGAAACGCCAGTGAATGTTGATTTCTACAGTGCCTAGTGGGGGAACAAGGTTAAATGTTGGAATGCTGGCAGCACCCTTTAGACCGTTGTATAAGAGTATGAGCCTACTGTCTCTCCTTCTTTTCTTGAGAGATTCCCATCTTAATTTTCCTAGAATTCCAGTCATTGTCCCAGTTTCAAAGCAGTAATTGCTCGTTACAAATCTAGAAGCTCTATTCTGAACTTTTAAGGACCACTCCACTTGGGTCCCTGATGCAACTACAATATTCCAAGATTGGGCGAACAAGTCCCTTATGTCTCCTTCACATCCTGAGGACATTGATGAAGATTTCGCCTCAGGAAACCAAGTGTTCTATTTGCCTTTGTACACAAGCCCTTCCAGTGGTACCATAGTTTTTGACCGTGTGAGACAAAGTCTCCAAAATGACCTTTTTAGTGTTGGCAGGAATGTTAAACCTCAAACAAAGTAAGGAAAAGTGTGTGGCAGGTGGCATTCCAAGATTTCATGTGAGTCATCAGCCCAGCAATGCCGTCTGCTAGTACAATGAGCACTGATTCTTGTATTTAGCGTTAATGCTTCTCTAGTTGCCATGCAGAGGATTCAGTATTATTTTCTCAGAAAAAATTTAACCTTTAAAGCCAAGAAAATCTGCAGCTAATAATGTTGTTGTCGCACCTGCTTATAGCAGGGTGCGACATAGGCGTCCGATTTTCCGTCCGTACGTCAATCCATCCATGTGTTCGCCCGTTCGTCCGTCCGTCTGTTAACATTTATGTCGAAGTTCGACATTTATGTCAAAGTTTTTATTTTACAAACCTCATCTACCATCAAACCTTACAAGAAACATCTCATAGACCTTCTCACTTTGTAAGCACCTTGACCTGGTGATTTTGACCTATATTTTGCATTCCAGTGACTTTGACCATTACGTCAAAGTTCAACATTTACGTCAAAGTTTTTATTTTACAAACCTCATCTACCATCAAACCTTACATGAAACATCTCCTAGACCTTCTCACTTTGTAAGCACCTTGACCTGGTGAATTTGACCTATATTTTGCGCTCCAGTGACTTTTACTATTATGTCGAAGTTCGACATTTGCGTCAAAGTTTGTATTGTAATCAACTATAAGACTAAACAACCATCAAACCTTTCATGAAACATCACCCTGAGCTCCTGACTAGGCAAGCACCTTGACCCAGTGACCTTGACCTATATTTTACGCTTCAGTGAGTTTGACACAAATTACGTCAATGTTCCAGATCTTCTCAAATAAAAGGCCTACACCAAGAAAATCTTGAATAGTGTTTCTCCTAGATGAATTGACTCTGCAGGTACCTTGACATGGTGACCTTGACCTATATTTTACGCTCCACTGACTTTGTAATATTTTACGTCGAAGTTCCAGATCTCCTCAAATAAAAGGCCCACAGCCATCTAATCTTGCATATTGCTTCTCCTAGATGTACTGACTCTGCAGGTACCTTGACCCGGTGACCTTGACCTATATTTTACGCTCCAGCGACTTTGACAAATTTTTATGTCGAAGTTCCAGATCTCTGCAAATAAAAGGCCTACAACCATCAAAGCTTGCATAATGCTGCTCCTGGATGTACTGATTCTGCAGGTACCTTGACCTGGTGACCTTGACCTATATTTTACGCTCCATTGACTTTGACACAATTTGCGTCAATGTTCCAGATCTTCTCAAATAAAAGGCCTGCAACCACCAAATCTTGCATAGTGGTTCTCCTAGATGTACTGACTATGCAGGTACCTTGACTTGGTGACCTTGACCTATTTTTTGCACGCCATTGACTTTAACACATTTTAGGTCGACATTCCAAACCTTCGTAACTATAAGGCCTACAACCACCAAACCTTGCATAGTGCTTCTCCTACATTTACTTACTCTGTGGGTACCTTGACCTGGTGACCTTAACCTATATTATGTACTCCAGCGACTTTTACGTCAATGTTCAATATGTCCTTAAATAAATGGCCTACAGCCACCAAACTTTGCATAGTACTTCTCCTGATTGTACTGCTTTGGCACGTACCTTGACCTGGTGACCATGGCCTATATTTTTGGTTCAGTGACTTTGACACATTTTACATCAACTATCAACTGCTATGAAATTTACTTAATTAATAACCACATTCTGATTGTGGCTTCTATGACTTTTGCCCCCAGCAGGTGCGACGCCGCCTTCTGCGGAATTCTTGTTTGTTTATGTCATCTGCTACATATTCTTGCTCACTGTTTTTGCATATGGACCCTGTTCAGACTGCTCCTGGAGAAATAGTCTGACCTTGGCCTACACTGCAACAATGATGTTTAAAGTAAGCAGCAGCAAACTAATGACCCAGATGTTCCTCCAGGAGAGGGGTTCACAGTGTTAAATATGTTTGAAAAGCTTGCAAGATGATTTAGCAGAGACATAGACAACAATTATCATCTGCTTTGTCATCTTGCAAGGTTTTCAAACATATTTTTTGCATACAGGCAAACACTGTGGACCCTGTTCAGACTGCTTTTAGAGGAGCAGTCTGATCCAGGTCCACACTGTTTCTAACAATGTCTTTTAAAGTAACCAGCAGATAGCAAAGCAGACGACAATTGTTGTCTATGTCGTCTGCTGAATTGTCTTGCAAGCATTTCAAACATATTTTTGCATACAGGCAAACACTTTGACCTTGTTCAGACTAGAGGAGCAGCCAGTTCTTGGTCCACACTGTTTGCAACAATGACCTTTAAAGTAACCAGCAGACAGCATTTTAAAGGTTAATGTTTCTGCAGTGAGACATTCTCTTGCCACTAAAAACTTGTTCAGCAGAGGCTTTCGCCATATTTTCTCTGAAAAATAAGGGGAAAAATGTTGAAAATGCTGTTTGCCAGCAGATATTGGTGCATTCAGAGTTCAGCTTTCTGCATTTACTTGCCATTGAGACCTTGCACTAACATAAGTGCGCAAGACTTTGGCCTGCTGTTATTTCCATGTCTTACTTTATCGGATGATGCTGAAGAACAGGAAATTAAACATCCGCCGCTCTGGAGAAGTTAAACATTCTGATATTGTTGACTCGACTTCTTTAAGGTCATGTCTGTAATTACATGAAATACCTTAGCCACATTGTGCATGCTGAAGGCTCATAATGGCTTGTTTACAAAACAGACATTGATCTTTGACCCCTTAAGAACTTTTCAGAAAATTCTAGAACTCATGGCAGTTTTTGTTTTTTTTCATTAATTTTCAGCGCAAATAAGACTTGATAGTACGTCTGAATCATTATGTCTTCCCCCGAAAAATTTTTTTTTGGAGAGACATATTGTTTTTCCCCCGGGCGTCTGTCTGTCCGTCTGTCTGTCTGTCTGTCTGTCCGTCTGTCTGTCTGTCACACATTCGTGTCCACTCTGTAACTTGAAAACCGTTAGAGCTATCTTCACGAAACTTCGTATAAATATTAATCAGCATTAGACGACGTGCAGTGCGCAAGAACCATAACTCTCGCATTTATACTTTTTGAATTATCTCCCTTGGAAGTTTGTTGGTATGTATATATGTATGGGCAAATCCTGTCCGGTCAATAACTTTCTTATTTTTTGATGGATTTTAAAATTACTCGGCAGAAATATTAACAACCATAAGACAATGTGTGGTGCGCATGAGGCAGGTCGGTACCTCAAAGGTCAAGGTCATACTTAGAGGTCAAAGGTCAAAAAAGGGGCCTTTTTTCGTATTTGGTCAATAACTTTCTTATTTTGAGATGGATTTTAAAATTACTTGGCATAATTATAAACAACCATAAGACGATGTGTGGTGCGCATGAGGCAGGTCGGTTCCTCAAAGGTCAAGGTCATACTTAGAGGTCAAAGGTCAAAAAGTGGGCCTTTTTTTCGTATTTGGTCAATAACTTTCTTATTTTGAGATGGATTTTGAAATCACATGGCAGAAATGTGAACCAATATAAGGCGATGTGTTGCGCGCATGACCCAGTTTGGTACCTCAAATTCAAGGTCATACTTAGAGGTCAAAGGTAAAAAAAAGGGGCCTTTTTTCGGGTTTTGTCAATAACTTGCCTATTTTTAAATAGAATTTGAAGTTACTTGGCAAACATGATAACTATCATGGGACGATGTGTTGCATGCATGATTCAGTTTGGTACCTAAAATGTCAAGGTCATACATAGAGGTCAAAGGTAAAAAAGGGGCCTTTTTTCGTGTTTGGTCAATAACTTTCTTATTTTTAGATGGATTTTGAAATTGCTAGGCAGAAATGTTAACCACCATGAGATGATGTGTTGCACGCATGACCCAGTTTAATACCTGAAAGGTCAAGGTCATAGATAGAGGTTAAAGGTAAAAACAGGGCCTTTTTTGTGTTCTGTCAATAACTTTCTTATTATGCCCCCAACTTTGAAAAAGTTGGAGGGGCATATTGGTTCTGGTTCGTTAGTCCGTTCGTCCGTAAGTTACGCTTTTGATGCATAGCATAACTAAAGAACCGTGTATGCTAGGGTTTTGAAATTTCATATATGGATTCCTCATGGAAAATTAGCTAACACATATTTTTTTTCTCGTCCGGATTATGCCCCCTTCAAGAGTTATTGCCCTTTGAATTTTTTTTTTTTAAATAAAATCTTGTCAGCAAGATATCTCAAAAACTATTGGAGCTAGAGCCTTGAAAGTTGTTGAATATATTGATGGTGATGAGTAGATTAACTGATTAACTTTTGACAAAATTCCGAAAAATACTTTGTGAGTTATGGCCCTTTGTCATTTTGGTAATTTGTGCCCATTGTAATGTATGCTAAAAGTGATGCATAGCATAACTTTAGAACTTTTGAAATTTCATATATGGATTCCTCATGGAAAATTAGCTGACGCGTATTTTTTTTTCCGTCCGGAATATGCCCCTTTCAAGAGTTATTGCCCTTTGAAATTTTTTTAATAAAATCTTGTCAGCAAGATATCTCAAAAACTATTGGAGCTAGAGCCTTGAAAGTTGGTGAATAGATTTTTGGTAATTAGTAGATGAACTGATTAACTTATGACAACATTCCGAAAAATACTTAGTGAGTTATGGCCCTTTGTCATTTTGGTTATTTGTGCCCATTGTAATGTATGCTAAAAGTGATGCATAGCATAACTTTAGAACCGTGTATGCTAGGGTTTTGAAATTTCATATATGGATTCCTCATGGAAAATTAGCTGACGCGTATTTTTTTTCTCGTCCGGATTATGCCCCTTTCAAGAGTTATTGCCCTTTGAAATATTTTTAATAAAATCTTGTCAGCAAGATATCTCAAAAACTATTGGAGCTAGAGGCTTGAAAGTTGGTGAATATATTGGTGGTGATGAGTAGATGAACTGATTAACTTTTTACAAAATTCTGAAAGATACTTTGTGAGTTATGGCCCTTTGTCATTTTGGTAATTTGTGCCCATTGTAATGTATGCTAAAAGTGATGCATAGCATAACTTCAGAACCGTGTATGCTAGGGTTTTGAAATTTCATATATGGATTCCTCATGAAAAATTAGCTGATGCATATTTTTTTCTCGTCTCGATTATGCCCCTTTCAAGAGTTATTGCCCTTTGAAATTTTTTTAATAAAATCTTGTCAGCAAAATATCTCAAACACTATTGGAGCTAGACCCTTGAAAGTTGTTGAGTATATTGGTGGTGATTAGTATATGAACTGATTAACTTTTGACAAAATTCCGAAAAATACTTTGCGAGTTATGGCCCATTGTCATTTTGGTAATTTGTGCCCATTGTAATGAATGCTAAAAGTGATGCATAGCAGAACTTTAGAACTGTGTATGCTATGGTTTTGAAATTTCATATTTGCTTTCCTAATGGAAAATAAGCTGATGCATATTTTTTTTCTCATCCGGATTATGCCCCTTTCAAGAGTTATTGCCCTTTGAATTTTTTTAAATAAAATCTTGTCAGCAAGATATCTCAAAAACAGTTGGAGCTAGAGGCTTGAAAGTAGGACCATGAGTCATGTGCAAGACCAAGGTCCATACCTCCAATGTCAAGGTCATACCTTGAGGTCAAAGGTAAAAAAAAAGGACGGTCAATAACTTCCTTATTCTTTGATGGATTATGAAATTACTTGGCAGAAATGTTAACCATCATGAGAAGATGTGTTGTACCGCAAAGGTCAAGGCCATACTTAGAGGTCAAAGGTAAAAAAGTGCTTTTTTGGTTTACGTCCAATAACTTTTTTATTTTTCTCTGAACATTTTTAAAGTTACTATGCAGAAATGTTCATCTTCATTATATGATGTGTTGCACACAAGACCCAGCTCAATACCTCCAATGTCAAGGTTATACTTAGCAGTCAAACACGGGGGAGACATCTGTGTTTTCAAGCATGTAATGTCAAGCCTTATTTTCGCTGAAAGATATGTAAGAAGAAAAATGCTTCAAGGCAGATGACTCATTAGCAAGCCTTGTTTCTGCTGAAAGATGAGATATGGGGCTGTGATATGTTTGTTTGCAGATCTGGGCCCATTTGTTTAAACTGTCCCAAGCCATACGTGACAATGGAATCTTCCACCTCATAAGTTTGGAATGGTCCATTTTCAATAATAGGGGTATCAGGTTTGTAGAAGCCTCCATGGTGTAGTGGTTACGCTACTCGCCTTGTAAACCAGGGATTGCAGGATCGATCCCGGGCTTCTCCAGACTTTAGGATGAGTCTTTAAACCAAGGTCCCGTCTCCGTATGACCTTAGCTGTTGGTGGGACGTAAAACTCAAATACTCACTCGTATCAGGTTTGTTTTGTTTGAGGTTAGTTGTTCAAAAATGCATGTACTTTGAGCAAACAGTGTATACCAAGATCAGATGCCGCACTCAGCGGCATCTGATCTTGGTATAGACTGTTCGTCAATGTCCCAAAAATAGGACGCTAGGCATATATTGGTTAACTTAACAAACATGTTTTCATAAACTAAATGCTAAACAGTGTAGATCCTGATCAGATGGCTTCTTCAGAAGCCATCTGATCTGGATCTACACTGTTTGTAAAGATAGAGGTTGTCGTGAACAGCAAGATAAGGGTTAATGCAGTAGTGTAAATATCTAATGCACTTGATGATGGCCTTCACTGTTTGCAAAAAGTACAGCCATTCTTAACTAAATTTCTGAGAAAGATTGTTTTTACCATACCGAACAGGATATTGTGTGTTTGTTTGATTTGAGGTTTACCGTCCCCATCAACACTGTAAAGGTCATTTTGGAGACGTTGCTTCCAATTTTGTGGGACTTTTACCTGACATTGAGATGAAATGACATCTCAAGCCCTGTCACCCAATGAAACCAATAGGGTTTATAAGCATGGAAGGGCCGACTCTCACCGCTTTACCTGGGCAGGCTTAGATCCTCTAAGCTGTTTACCAGTACTCGTGTGCGGGTCGGTTTCAGCTCTGCGTGGAAGCATCATGCAGCCCATATATTTCTTCAAGCCCCGATGGGCGGGGGCCCCCGCCTCCTATAGATAACTTGTGATACAAGGTCAATCCACCTAAAAGATCAGGTTCTAGGGTGAACGTATCTCCCCTATCCCCATTTCAGTCACGATTTTACAATTTTAAGGGTATAATAATAGTTCGGCTAAAATGTTTTCTGCTTTGAACCCCGACAATAGCTGTGGTTTACTTGTTTACAAGCCTTTTGTAACTTCATCACTGTCTTAAGGGGAGTGGGAACACCTGGCACATTTTAAAGAGGCTGTGTGGTTTACTTGTTTACAAGCATTTTGTAACTTCATCACTGTCTTAAGGGGAGTGGGAACACCTGGCACATTTTAAAGAGGCTGTGGTTCATTTGTTTACAAACATTTTGTAACTTCATCACTGTCTTAAGGGGAGTGGGAACACCTGGCACATTTTAAAGAGGCTGTGGTTTACTTGTTTACAAGCAATTTTGTAACTTCATCACTGTCTTAAGGGGAGTGAGAACACCTGGCACATTTTAAAGAGGCTGTGTGGTTTACTTGTTTACAAGCATTTTGTAACTTCATCACTGTCTTAAGGGGAGTGGGAACACCTGGCACATTTTAAAGAGGCTGTGTGGTTTACTTGTTTACAAGCATTTTGTAACTTCATCACTGTCTTAAGGGGAGTGGGAACACCTGGCACATTTTAAAGAGGCTGTGGTTTACTTGTTTACAAGCATTTTGTAACTTCATCACTGTCTTAAGGGGAGTTGGAACACCTGGCACATTTTAAAGAGGCTGTGTGGTTTACTTGTTTACAAGCATTTTGTAACGTCATCACTGTCTTAAGGGGAGTGGGAACACCTGGCACATTTTAAAGAGGCTGTGTGGTTTACTTGTTTACAAGCATTTTGTAACTTCATCACTGTCTTAAGGGGAGTGGGAACACCTGGCACATTTTAAAGAGGCTGTGTGGTTTACTTGTTTACAAGCATTTTGTAACTTCATCACTGTCTTAAGGGGAGTTGGAACACCTGGCACATTTTAAAGAGGCTGTGGTTTACTTGTTTACAAGCATTTTGTAACTTCATCACTGTCTTAAGGGGAGTGGGAACACCTGGCACATTTTAAAGAGGCTGTGTGGTTTACTTGTTTACAAGCATTTTGTAACTTCATCACTGTCTTAAGGGGAGTGGGAACACCTGGCACATTTTTCCACCATTTTTGAAAGGGAGACAACTTTCGGGACTTCATGTTCGGCTGTCTATAAGCCCTGCTCCACAGAAAAAGGGGTCTGCTCTTAAAGGAAAGAATTTGCTCCTCAGGAGCAAATTCTTTCCTTTAGGAGTTGACCACTATTGACATGGGAGACAAAAATACTTTTGCACGAGTTTTCTTCCCCTGAAGGTGTTCCCATTCCCCTTAAACTAAAGAAAAGATTAGTGTGAGGTAGAGATTTTTAGCCTTCTAGTACAGTACTGAAGGTCATGCGTTTGATCCTCACAGGGTCCTGCTACATTCTTTTGTGCAGATTGATCAGGAAATGTTTTCTATGGTAATTCCTTCTTTTCCACTGAATCAAGAAGGGCAGTTGTCAGTTTCTTGCCAAAGAGGTTACGCTTGCCCAGGAAAGGTGTGATCTTTATAGTGTTGACTTGGATGTTTAACTCTAAACTAGCCAGCGTCCTTGCTCATCGGGGCTTGGAGATATAAAATCGGGCTGCATGGTGCTTCTTCCGCACAGAGCTTAAACAGACTGAACTTGAGTACTGGTAAACCACTTAGAAGGTCTAAGCTGCCCAGTAAAAATGGTATGAGTCAGACGGTCCATTAAACGTCAGCAGTCTTTTGACAGTAGGGCTTGAGATGTCATTTCGTCTCAGTGTCAGTTAAAAGTCCACAAAATTGGAAGCAATGTCTCCAAAATGACCTTTGTAGTGTTGATGGGGATGTAAAACCTCAACACAGACAAACAAACTAAAGTAAACTAGCCTAACAAGCAACATCTAGAAGTTTTGTCTGCCATCGACTTTCAGTGCGAAAGTAAAAAAATCATAAACAAAATTTGTAATGGTTATTTGTTATGGTTTCTTTATTATAGCCCCGCTTGAAAAGTGGGGCTATATTGGATTTGCCCTGTCATTCCGTAATTCTGTAATTCCGTAATTCTGTAATTCTGTAATTCCGTAATTCCCTTATTCCGTTATTTTTTCGTCACAGTTTTCCCCGAAACTAAGAGAGCTAGAAAACTAAAACTTTGTATACACGTGGACAATGGGTGCCTCCACGGACCTTACCGAAATTATGACCAAGGGCCCATAACTCTTGGAGTTATCTCCCCTGATAGGTTTTTTTAAATGAAAATGTTTGGTCACAGTTTTCTCAGGAACGAAAGAAGCTAGAAAGCTCAAACTTTGCATAAATGTGGACAATGGGTGGATATAGGGAGCTTACCAAAATAATGGCCAAGGGCCCATAACTGTTGGAGTTATCTCTCCTGATAGGTTTTTTAAATAAATGAAAATATAGGGTTTTTTTAAATGAAAATGTTTGGTCACAGTTTTCTCAGGAACTAAAGAAGCTAGAAACCTCAAACTTTGCATAAATGTGGACAATGGGTGGATATAGGGAGCTAACCAAAATAATGGCCGAGGGCCCATTACTTTTGGAGTTATCTCCCCTGATAGTATAGTTTTTTTTAATAAATGAAAAGGTTTGGTGACAGTTTTCTCAGGAACTAAGAAAGCTAGAATACTGAAACTTTGTATGAACATGAAAAGTGGGTGGATGTATGGCCCTTACCAAAATAATGGCCAAAGGCCCATCAGGTACTAAGAAAGCTAGAAAGCTGAAACTTTGTATAAACATGAACATTAGGTGGATGTAAGTAAATAATGGCCAACAACATTACTCTTGGGGTTATCTCCCCAGCAAAGAAAAAAAAAAATATTAAAGTTTTCTCTGGAACTAAGAAAGCTCCCCTGATAGGTTAAAAGCTTTTAGAGTCAATGTGTCTTACTCCTCTGATAGCGCTATAGCGGGGCTATAGTCAGATCCTCTGACAGCTCTAGTTTAGGAGTGGACTGCATGATGAAAACAGTTATCCCAAACACATTAAGGGGAATGGGAACACCTGGCAGATTTTCCCACCAGGGAACTTCCAGTTGGGGACTTCCAGTTCCCTTTTCCATCAGACCTGTCCCACTGAAAAAGGGGTCTACTCTTAAAGGAAAGAATTTGCTCCTCAGGAGCAAATTCTTTCCATTAAGAGTTGACCCCTATTGACAGGGGAGACAAAAATACTTTTGCAGGAGTTACCTCCCCTGAAGGTCTATCCATTCCCCTTATGCTGAATTTTATTAGACATTTTATTTCTTGGCTTCAATAGAATTGAAATAGAATGAGTCTAATGTGTCTACATCCTGTCAGGATGTCTGGGAAATTTCTTGAATTTAATTCATGTGATGAAAAGATGTTGAAAAAGATGTCAAATTTGGCACTATCAGAATCAACTTGGGTGATTGTCCAAAATACGCAAACATGGGACCCTCATTATCATGACAGTATTTTGCCATTATAAAGAATTAGTCACTCTAAAAATCCCAATAAGGAGTAGATTAACCCTTATCTTGCTGAATATTCATTTAAGCCACACCCATTTCTGTCTATCAACCAATCAAATTACTTGATGTAATTTATTCTTACAACTCCATAAATTGAATGTCAAACAGTGTAGATCCTGATCAGATGGCTTCTTCAGAAGCCACCTGATCTGGATCTACACTGTTTGCAAACATAGGGGTTGTCGTGAACAGCAAGATAAGGGTTAATTGTAGGTTAACCCTTATCCCACTTCATAAATTACTTAAGCCACTCCCACTGCTGATTATCAACCAATCAAATTACTTTATAAAATTATAATTTAATTGTTCATTTCACAAAGTGCATGACAAATAGTGTAGATCCTGATCAGAGAAGCCATCTGATCTGGATCTACACTGTTTGCAAAGGTAGGGGTTGTCGTGAACAGCAGGATAAGGATTAATATGCATCAAAAGATTCTTTCCCCTTCAACTACTCTAAGAAAAAAGTGTTGTGACTCGGCCCAAAAATGTGCAGCCAAACGTGACCGGCATTTCCAGTCTTTTTGTCTGCAAAACAGCAAATGGGTACGACTTGAGAATGACAGCATGTAGGAATATAGTTCTTGTCAAATTATTCTATAAATCTGGACCCCTAATATTTGAGGTTGGACCCTTATTTTTTTGGCATCTGCATCCACTAGACGTCTAAAATAGCCAATGTAAAACTCTTTGAAGAGTATAATAATAGGTAACTAGTACAGGGCCTTTTTTCCTCAATTACATCAAGAAACGAATGTTGTGGACATTCTCCAAGACCAAGAAACAAATGTTGTGGACGCTTGTTAGGATCGCCTTACCACAACAATATTCTTCATTATCTCCATGGAGACCTCTCCCATTTTGAGCTAGAGGTTTGTTTGTTTGTTTGATTTGAGGTTTATCTTCCCCTTCAACACTGTAAATGTCATTTTGGAGACGTTGCTTCCAATTTAGTGGGACTTTTACCCGACATTGAGATGAAATGACATCTCAAGCAAGCCCTGTTGCACAATGAAACCAATAGGGTTTATAAGCATGGACGGTCCGACTCGCACCGCTTTGCCTGGGCAGGCTTAAATCCTCTAAGCGGTTTACCAGTACTCGTGTGCGGGTCGGTTTCAGCTCTGCGTGGAAGCATCATGCAGCCCATATATTTCTTTAAGCCCCGATGGGCGGGGGGCCGACTAGAGGTTTGTTTCATTGAAATTGTCAGCAATTAAAATGTCTGTATAACCCATTGTAATCTAGTGGAGTCTTCCATTGCTATATGTTGGACAAGTCCATTTGTCATATAAGGAGTGTCAGGCCTATTTTTTCGCTTGTGTACTATTTTTTATGGAAAATTCTGTTAGCAAATAGTGCAGGACCAGATCAGACGCCCCTGATCTGGGCCTGCATTGTTTGCCAAGGTAGCCCTTTAAGGGTTTGCCCGCATGCAATAGATTAGAGGAAGTTATCTGTATTGTCATCTGAACAGTGTCATTTGGAAGCTGTTTACCACTGAGTTTTAGTTCATTTTCACTGTGTTCCAGCTAAAATCAGATGAGACGGAAAAGTTGCAATTGTTTCTACAATATGCAGATATTGTATGGAGGCTTCATTATTTCTCTGAGTTGCGCCTGATTCACTGGGCTATGCTAATTTCATTGTTAATATCGACGAAATTAATTCAAGAGTGTGAACTTGATTATTCCAGTGAATGTCAATTATTTTGGCGGAAGTCCTCACTCAATCATTGACAGTTTCACTGTTATTTCTCTCTCTCCTCTTAGTAATTGTTGTTGTTGTCAGATTGTAACGTTTAATAAATGAGTATCAAGCCTCTATGTAATAATGATCAAGCTTCGTGACTTGATTTATTGCCCTTGATATAGATATACAACCATTTTTAGCTTGCCTGGACAAAGTCTAGGAAGAGGTATTGCACTTACGTCGGAGTCTGTGTCTGTGACCACATTCACGTTAAAGTTTTAAGGAGCTTATATTTTTGAAACTTATATTTTTGAAAACCATCTGAGCTATTTCGCTCCCATCAGAGGCTCTCTTATGAGTATACAATCTACCGTAAAAATCCTTGAGAACTTGCTGTCATTCTCCAAAAACTTAAACAAATTTATTCCACAATCAAGCAAGGAGTCCAAAAAGTGCAGATGGAATGGCAGTGAAGAGCCTGATCAGACTGCTCCTTCAGTCTGTTATTTCTTCCACCTTAATTCACCTATCAGAGTACATCAGATCCCACACTTTGTGGCATATTTCTTCATCAGTAGCATCCGATGGGCGTCCAGACCTACTTTCGTCTTCCAAAGACGTCCTACCGCATTTGAATTCCCAACCCAGAATTTAACTTTTGCACACGATGGTGCAGAAGACCCATAAACTTACTTGTGCATATGATGGTGCAGAAGACCCATAAACATTGATCATCTCGCAATGTATTTCCTGACCTATTTTCCCTTTCAAATACAAGTACCGAATTACGGTACTCAACAACTTGCTTCATGTTTGACATTCAATATCTTTTGAGTTAATGACATGATAAGGGTACAATTTTGCCCTCATACCTAAAACATGTATTGAAACAAGGCATGAAAATCTTGATTGTCTCGGTCAATTGGAAATGGGATGGGCTGGTTACTTATTGACTTGCCCTCGTAGGCCAGTTGTCAAACATTTCCATCTGAGTGATCCAGTCCATCAACATTCGCTTCAGCAATGATTTTCACATATACGGATGCATCATAGCCTTAGACAGAATCTTGTCTTTTTTAACCCTTCTCTTGCTGAATATTCAGTTTAGCCACACCCATTTCTGACTTTGAACCAATCAGATTACTTGATGTAATTTATTCCTACAAATTCATAAATTGAATGTCAAACAATGTAGATCATGATCAGATCTGATCTGGATCTATACTGTTTCGAAAGATAGGGGTTGTCGTGAACAGCAGGATAAGAGTTAAACACAACCCAGTTATTGGAATCTATGTCTATAGGGTGTCATTCTCGATTCCATTGTGCTTCTAAAGGCTTCCTTTGAATAAATGAATTTAAATTAAAATGTGCAGCTATTCTATTTATGTTCACTTCAGCAAATTTTTAGAATTTTCACCACGGATATGTACTTAATTAAAAACTCCAGGTTCTTGGAACTATTTGATTCTTTAGATATTACCATCATTTTAAGGTTAATGGAAATGTCTGTCATGTTTTTCTGCCACTTTTACAAGGGAAACAACCTATTGGACTTTAGATTTACTTCCTCTTAAAACAACGTAGTTCTGAAGATATGGTCTGCTCTTAAAGGAAAGAATTTGCTCCTCAGGAGCAAAGAATTTGCTCCTCAGGAGCAAATTCTTTCCTTTAAGAGTTGACCCTCAAGGAATAAGTTCTTTCCTTTAAGAGTTGATGCCTGTTCATTAGGGGAGACAAAAATATGTTTCAAAGCTACCTCCCCTGAAGAACTATCCATTTTCTTTAAAATATTACAATTTCAAATTCGTTTAGATTCCAGGGATGCTGTAATGATGTAGAATAAAACCTAAGAAGAAGTGTAACATATTTAACCTTGATCTTTATGAAAAATGTAGGTTAGGAACCGATTTTTATAAAAAAAAATTTTTTTTTACATCAGTATGAATAAAATAGCAACCATATCAAGAAACACCTAAGGAGAGGATAAATATAGGCTGAGCCCACATCCAATCCTTTGATATTTATATGTAATTATACAATATAAGAATCTTATATGGGTGTGAGGGGTGGATGGAAAAATCCGTCCCGAGGGACACTGTCCGGCATCACGAGGCTTGCCGAGTGATGCCGGACAGTGATCCCAGGGATTGGCCTCACACCAATATTGGATTCTTTTTAGCTCACCGTCACGTAGTGACGAGGTGAGCTTTTGGGATCACGTTTTGTCCGTCGTCCGAGCGCATCCACGGGCACATGTTGGGTAGACATGAGTTGGGTACTTGCCGTTTATTCCGTTAGTGTCCAAATAAGAAGCCAACAAATATGATGGGACATGTTGGGTACTTGTGCAAATTTTCGCTGATTGTTGGGTACTTGTAGGCGAAAAATTAACACTGTAGTACCCAACAAATGTCCATCTGTACGAATGTGCGGACCAACGAAACGACATTTAGGGGGCAAAAAATTTGGACAGTTTGACACTTAGGTATATATTCGTGAGTCCAAATGTGGTTTATTCCGTTATTTGGGTACTTAGTGGCAAAAATTTGCTCTTAGGTGGCTTGCCGCTTAAGAGAATTTGCCGCTTAAGTAGTCAATATGCCGACGCCTAGCCACTTAAGTATCCGTTCGTGAGAACTTCCGTGCGTGCGTCCGTCCGTCCGTCCGTGCGTTAACAATTTCTTCAAACGACATCTCCTCCTTAACCACTGATCGGATTTTGACCAAACTTCACAGGAATGATCCTTAGGTGGTCCCCTTTCAAAGTTGTTCAAATGGTTCCGGTCCGTTGCACAACTAGGTCACAGGAGCAAAAAATAGATTTTTTTCACCAAAAACTTAAAAAATCTTCTTCTCTGAAACCGGAAGGCCCAGATCTTTGATATTTGGTATGAAGCTTCGTCTAGTGGACCCCTACCAAGATTGTTCAAATTATAGTGCTGGGGCCAAAAATGCCCCCGCCCCAGGGCCCTTTGGTTTTAAATGGGCTTATATAGGGAAAATCTTTAAAAATCTTCTTCTCTGAAACCGCAAGGCCTAGGTCTTTGATATTTGGTATGACGCTTCATCTAGTGGACCCCTACCAAGATTGTTCAAATTATAGTGCTGGGGCCAAAAATGCCCCCGCCCCGGAGCCCTTTGGTTTTACATGGGCTTACATAGGGAATATCTTTAAAAATCTTCTTCTCTGAAACCGCAAGGCCCAGGTCATTGATATTTGGTATGAAGCTTCAACTAGTGGACCCCTACCAAGATTGTTCAAATTATAGTGCTGGGGCCAAAAATGCCCCCCGCCCCAGGGCCCTTTGGTTTTACATGGGCTTATATAGGGAAAATTCTTTAAAAATCTTCTTCTCTAAAACCACAAGGCCCAGGTCTTTGATATTTGGTATGAAGCTTCATCTAGTGGACCCCTACCAAGATTGTTCAAATTATAGTGCTGGGGCCAAAAATGCCCCCGCCCCGGAGCCCTTTGGTTTTACATGGGCTTACTTAGGGAATATCTTTAAAAATCTTCTTCTCTGAAACCGCAAGGCCCAGGTCATTGATATTTGGTATGAAGCTTCAACTAGTGGACCCCTACCAAGATTGTTCAAATTATAGTGCTGGGGCCAAAAATGCCCCCGCCCCGGGGCCCTTTGGTTTTACATGGGCTTATATAGGGAAATTCTTTAAAAATCTTCTTCTCTGAAACTGCAAGGCCTAGGTCTTTGGTATTTGGTATGAAGCTTCATCTAGTGGACCCCTACCAAGATTGTTCAAATTATAGTGCTGGGGCCAAAGCCCCCACCCCGGAGCGCTTTGGTTTTACATGGGCTTATATGGGGAAAATCTTTAAAAATCTTCTTCTCCGAAACCGCAGGGCCCAGGTCTTTGATATTTGGTATGAAGCTTCATCTAGTGGACTCCTACCAAGATTGTTCAAATTATAGTGCCTGGGCCAAAAATGCCCCCGCCCCGGGGGCCTTTGGTTTTACATAGGCTTATATAGGGAAAATCTTTAAAAATCTTCTTCTCTGAAACCACAAGGCCCAGGTCTTTGCTATTTGGTATGAAGCTTCATCTAGTGGACCCCTACCAAGATTGTTCAAATTATAGTGCTTGGGCCAAAAATGCCCCCGCCCGGGGCCCTTTGGTTTTAAATGGGCTTTTATAGGGAAAATCTTTAAAAATCTTCTTCTATGAAACCACAAGGCCTAGGTCTTTGATATTTGGTGTGTAGCTTCATCTAGTGGACCTTTGCCAAGATTGTTCAAATTATAGCCCTGGGGCAAAAAAAAATCGCCCTGCCCAGAGACCCTTTGATTTTACATAGACTTATATAGGGAAATCTTTAAAAATCTTCTTCTCTGAAACTGCAAGGCCCATGTCTTTGATATTTGGTATGGAACTTCATCTTGTGGACCTCTACCAAGATTGTTCAAATTATAGCCCTCAGGCCACAAATGCCCCAGCCCTGGGGCCCTTTGGTTTTACATAGACTTATATAGAGATAATCTTTGAAAATCTTCTCTGAAACAGCAAGGCCCAGGCCTTGGATATTTGGTGTGAAGCTTCATAACATTATTTAAATTATAGCCCTGAGGCCAAAAATGCCACCTCCCCGGGGCCATTTGGTTTTACATAGGCTTATGTAGGGAATATCTTTAAAAAAATCTTCTTCTCTGAAACCGCAAAGCCCAGGTCTTTGATATTTGGTGTGTAGCTTCATCTAGTGGACCTTTGCCAAGATTGTTCAAATTATAGCCTTTGTTGATATTTGTATGAAGCTTCACCTTTTTAGACCTCCCTCAACATTATGCACATTATAACCCTGGGGTCAGTAATGGCCCTCCCCGGGCCCGCTTGTTACTCTATTGATCAGGTGAGCGATCCAGGGCCATCATGGCCCTCTTGTTCTTGCATACCTTCCATTTTTAGCACGGATTTTTAGCTCGCCTGTACGAAGTACATGGAGAGCTATTGTTTTCACCTCGGATGGCGTGCGCGTGCACGTGTGTGTGTGCGTGTGCGATTGCGTGTACGTTCCCGTCACACTGCGTTAAAGTTTTTCAAATGCTTATATCTCAACAGTCACTCATCACAGAGCACTCATATTTGGAACTTTAATACCTGGGAGGGTCTTCTGATGTTCAAAGAGAACAGACCCCTGGGGTCATGCCCCGGGGTGGGGCTTGGGGTCAAAATCTAGAACACCTATGCAATACTGTGTTAAAGTTTTTGAAATGCTTATATCTCAGCAGTCACTCATCACAAAGCATTCATATTTACAACTTTGATACCTGGGAGTGTCTTCTGAGATTCCAAGACAACACACCCCTGGGTTCATGCCTGGGAGTGGGGATGGGGTGGGGCTAGGGGTCAAAATCTAGGACAACTTTGTAATTTGTTGTATACCTTTCCCTTATGCTAACAAGTTATAGACAGAATTGGTTATACATCAGCCAACCAAGTGACATTGGTTCAAGTGTAAAAGGGTGAAGGTCATGGTGACCTATATTTCACTGTTCAGTGATTTTTAGGGCCCCGCACTGAAAGTGTGGGTGCCCTATAGTAATCACTCTGTCCGTCCGTCTGTCTGTCTGTCTGTCCGTCCGTCTGTCCGTCCACAAATTTTTTTATCCTCCATAACTTTTTATTATTCCTGGATGGATTTAAATATTACTTGGCATCATTCTGTCCGTCCGTCTGTCTGTCTGTCTGTCTGTCCGTCTGTCCCTCTGTCCGTCCACAAATTTTTTTATCCTCCATAACTTTCTTATTCCTGGATGGATTTAAATATTACTTGGCAGAAATGTTAACCATAATGTGATGGAGTGTTGCGCGCAAGACTCAGGTCCGTACCTCAAAGGTCAAGGTCATACTTAGAGGTTAAAGGTCAAAAAAGGGTCTTTCCTGTGTCCAATTAATAACTTTGTTATTATTCCTGGATGGATTTAAATATTACTTGGCAGAAATGTTAACCATAATGTGACGAAGTGTCAAACGCAAGACCCACAGCCGTACCTCAAAGGTCAAGGTCATACTTAGAGATAAAAGGTCAAAAAAGCGTCTTTTTCATTGTGTCCAATCTATAACTTTCTTATACCTGGGTGGATTTAAATATTACTTAGCAGAAATATTAACCATAATGTGACAGTGTGTCACGCGCAAGACCCAGGTCCGTACCTCAAAGGTCAAGGTCATACTTAGAGGTGAAAGGAAAAAAAAAACGTCTTTTTTAACATCAACATTTTCCTACTCCTCTGATAGCGCTGCCGGGGCCCTAGTCAGTTTCACTGACAGCTCTAGTTGCTTTTATCTTGAAGACTATTTGTTGGAGAAATGTCAAACCTGGGATATTAGTTCCATGTGACCCCATGATTGACCTCAAAATATATCTAGGTCACTGTGACCTATATTTCATGGTTCAGTGATTTTGACTATTATCTCGAATACTATTTGATTGAGAAATGTCCTACCTGGATTATTAGTTCCATGTGACCCGATAATTGACCCCAAAATATAACTAGGTCAGTGTGACCTATATTTCATGGTTCAGTGATTTTGTCTTTTATCTCGAATACTTTTTGATGGAGAAATGTCATACCTGGGTTATTATTTCCATGTGATCCCATGATTGACCTCAAAATATATCTAGGTCACTGTGACCTATATTTCATGGTTCAGTGATTTTGACTATTATCTCGAATACTATTTGATTGAGAAATGTCCTACCTGGATTATTAGTTCCATGTGACCCGATAATTGACCCCAAAATATAACTAGGTCAGTGTGACCTATATTTCATGGTTCAGTGATTTTGTCTTTTATGTCGAATACTTTTTGATGGAGAAATGTCATACCTGGGTTATTATTTCCATGTGATCCCATGATTGACCTCAAAATATAGCTAGGTCAGTGTGACCTATATTTCATGGCTCAGTGATTTTGCCTATTATCTTGAATATTATTTGATGGACCTGGGTTATTAGTCCCATGTGACCTCAAAATATGTCTAGGTCACTCTGACCTATAGTTCATGGTTCAGTGATTTTGTCTATTATCGTGAATACTATTTGATGAAGAAATGTTACACCTGGATTATTTATTCCATGTGACCTGATTATTGACCACAAAACTAATACAGGTCATTGTGACCTATATTTCATGGTTCAGTGATTTTCCCTATTATCTATATTACTATTTGATGGAGAAATGTCATACCTGGGTTATTAGTTCCATGTGACCCCATGATTTACCTCAAAATATATCTAGGTCATTGTGACCTATATTTCATGGTTCAGTGATTTGCCTATTATCTTGAATACTTTTTCATGAAGAAACATCATGCCTGGATTATTTATTCCATGTGACCCCATGATTGACCTCGAAATTATACCTTGGTCAGTGTGACCTAAAGTTCATGATTCAGTGACACTGCCAAATTGAATACTATTTTTATGCCCCCGCATCATATGATGCCGGGGGCATATAGTGTTTCGGTTTTCCGTACATGTGTACGTCCGTCTGTATGTGTGTGTGTACGAACGTACGTTCGTACGTACGTGATCCTGTAACCTCAGGTTAAAGTTTTTGTAACAGGTAGAGCCTGAACTTTTAGAACTCATATTTTCCTAACCATTTGATGGAACTGGTTCATCTTTGGTATGATAATAGATATAGGTCCAAAGTTTTATTAAGCAATACCCCCACCCATGCCTGTGACCTCAAGGTCAAGGTCACAGACTTAGACATTTTCGATGTTAAAGACTCAGGTTAAGGTTTTTGTAACAGGTAGACTTGAACATTTTAGAACTCATATTTTCCAAACCATTTGATGGAATTGGTTCATATTTGGTATGATTATAGATATAGGTCCAAAGTTTTATTCAGCGGTACCCCCACCCATGCCCATGGCCTCAAGGTCAAGGTCATGGACTTAGAAATTTTCCATGTTAAAGACTCCAGTTAAGGTATTTGTACCTGGTAGAACCTGAACTTTTATGATGGCTTTGTTTCATATGATGATAGATATAGGTACAGTGTTTTATTCAGCAATACCCCCACCCATGCCTATGACCTCAAGGTCAAGGTCACAGACTTAGACAATTTTAATGTTAAGATTTTAAAGAGCTCAAATTTTCCAAACTATATTATGGATTTGGCTTATGTATGCTATGATGATAGATACAGGTCCAAATGTTTATTTGGCAATACCCCCACTCATGCCTATGGCTTCAAGGTCAAGGTCACAGACTTAGAAATTTTTAATTAGATATTTTAAGAGTTGATATTTTCCAAATCGTGCGATGGATTGAGTTGATATTTGGTATCATGTTAGATACCTGTCCATTTTATTCAGCGATACCCCCACCCATGCCCATGAGCTCAAGGTCAAGGTCAAGGTCACAGACTTAAAAATTTTTTAATTATCCCCTCCCGGGCCATAACTCCTAAACCATATGGAATATATTCATGAAACTTCACATGTGCATTCATCACACTGAGACGATGTGTCATGAACAAGGTAGACAACTCTTGCATTTTTGGTTTTTGGATTATCTGCCCTTGATGCATATATTTTATAATTGATTTGAATTACATTTGTAATATTTTTATAGATTGGCATTTGGCGGGGGCATCCGTGTCCTATGGACACTTTTTCTAGTTTTTTTAGAAACTTCAGTCCTGAATTATAAGTTCCATGTGACCAGATGATTGACATAGAAATATATCTAGGTCAGTATGACCTATTTTCATGGTTCATTGATTTTGCCTTATTATTCATACACATTGTGATTCTGAAATGTAATATCTGGCTTATATGTTCCATGTGACCTGATCACTGACCTCAAAATGTATGTAGGTGTGTGTGACCTATATTTCATGGTTCAGTAATTTTACCTTATATCTTGAAGGCGCGAAACAGGCGAGCTATGCTGTCTGGCGACAGCTCTTGTTAATGCTGCAGTCACTTCGGTTACCAACGTCCGCCATATTGTGATGACACTACAGGAATGTTTAGTGACGTCACGTAACGTGCATGACGTAAACCTTAACGACGGCGCATACGAGGTCGTAGTCAACCAGTACATTTATCAAACACGCGGGAATATTCGATATTGGGTCGGAACACCAGGGTCAGAACATATGTTCTGACTCTGGTGTTCCGACCCTAAATCGAATATAATCGCATGTTTGATAAATGCACTGGTTGAATACGATGTCATCTGCGCCGTAGTAATTGTTGAGGTCATGCACGTTAAGTGACGTCACTAAACATTCCTGTAGTGTCATCACAATATGGCGGACGTCGGTAACCAAAGTGACTGCATCATTACTATCCAAGCTAAGAAATGGAAGGTGTGCAAGAAAAAGAATCCTATAATGGGTGTGAGGGGTGGATAGAAAAATCCGTCCCTCGGGATCACTGTCCGGCATCACTCAGCAAGCCGAGTGATGCCGGACAGTGGCCCTTGGGACAGATTTTACAATCCACCCCTCACGCCAATATAAGATTCTTATATTCTGTCACAATATAAACAAACACTCATTGTCTACAGACAGTGGTGGTATAGTTCCAGAAAAATAGGAGTAACAAGGATAGTTAACCCATTGTATGCGGGGAAACCCCTGCCGCCGAACGTGGCGTCTGACCAGGGCCTGCACTATTTACTAACAGACATCACGAAAACACCCCTATACAATTTTGACCCCTTGAACCCCACTTTTATATAGTACAACTGGGGTTTATAGGGGTAAACTTTATTTTTCATATTTCTTCTCGTAAATATAGATTGTGGGTACTCGTTAGAACCGCCGAAATGAGGCGGTTCTAACGAGTACCCACAATCTACATTTTGAACAGAAATAAGAAAAATATCACAATTTTTCATCTTAAAATTTTCTCTTTTTTTGGCGATAAAGTTCACAATGTATTTGTATAGGCGTGTTTTCGTAATGTAACCCATTTCATGTGGGGAAACCCCTAAAGGGGTACCTTGGCAAACAGTGCAGGACCATATCAGATGCCGCAGAACACGATATCTGATCAGGGCCTGCACTATTTACTAACAGAATTTTCCATCAAAAATAGAATAAAAACGACAAAAATAGGCCTGACACACCTTATATGACAAACAGACTTGTCCAACATATAGCATTGGAAGAGTCCACTAGTATATCAAAGCGCCAAAGGCACTGAAATGACAGATTCTATGAGAAAATCAAAACACTGTGAAAACTTACAGACAACCTTTCTAAAAAGATCTTAAAATTTAGAAAAGTAGTTCTGCAAATTCCATTGTATGATATGTTTGCAGTTGTCCATACACCGATGGTATCATGAAATGTCATTCGATGTTTCAAATTTTGGAAAGAAACTATTTACTTTTTCAAAACCAAACATTAAAATTCAAGTTTTAACAATACTACTGGCAATTAGTAACACTTTTGTCTGGTCGGTTGTGGATACCCGCCCCCCCCCCAAAATACTCTATTTTTCACAAAGAGATCGGAGGAGAAAGGCTGGTCAGTCCAGTAAATGAATTCCATTGGCTTGAAGACATTTTTGAGTAAGAACACCACTATAAACACGCGCGTAATCCTGCTGGATTAGATATCCCAGATTCTGAGAGTAAACAAATAAATGGAACCACGTGAGGCCGACGCACTTGATTGATGTAACGTCTCGCTGTTCAGTTAACGTCTCAGCCATAATTGGAAGCAACGTCTCCAAAATGACCTTTACAGTGTTGACGGGGACGTTAAACCTCAAATCAACCAACCAACCAACGTCTCAGCCATGATTTTGAATGTTCTTAATGTCGCTAGCTACAATAGCTCGACATACCATTTCGCTTATTCTATCCGATATGGCATGCTTTTATTACGCACGCGTCGCCTCGGCATACCTTACACCTATGTGTCGAAACATCCCGAAACGACAATCGGCGTGATTCACGCTGAAGTGCGATGTGTCACTGAAACGCATATCACGCGAGTCGCTTAGACACCAATATACATGTACGTATTTCATGCACCAGCGTAAGTGTTCCGTACTGTGTCGACGTCTTAATTTTGGTCACGACAGGGACGTCTAGCTCTCAAAAGTGCATCGCATAAGGGCGACGAACAGTGTCAGTGCTTATTAGTCGGTAGTTGAAACCCTTTGTTTATCTACAGGTACAGTGTAGCAGATGCCGCTGGAAATCTGCTTCGCACATGCATCTGTCGGATGAATCGATCTTGACGTACTGACGTCGGTCTTCCCCTACGCCGACGTCCACTAGCGTCTTCTGTTGATAGTAAGATGTCGCTCCAACAGACAAATAGATAACACACATGTGACACCCAAAATCAGAGTCAACGCCATCCGCTTTCCGACCAGCTTCTAACTGTCCATTAGAAGCCTCCGTGGTTATGTTACTCGCCTTGTAAACCAGGGATCGCAGGATCGATCCCGGACTTCTCCAGACTTTCGGATGTGTCTTTAAACCGAAGTATCGTCTCCGTATGACCTTAGCTGTTGGCGGGACGTAAAACTCAAACACTCACACACTAACTCTAACTGTCCAGGGTTCAATGAAAAATGTTGTAATACGTTCTCACTTGATGCTTTTTGAGAACAAAATACAATTTCTTCTTTTCTAGGCACGACCTTACATCACACATCAAAAGTTTGATCCTGAACATGTGGTTTCTATCAGTGCTGGTGTAAAGGTGGTACACAGGATCGTTGGCCCTCGCCAATCGGGGCTTAAAGAAAAAGATGGACTGCATGATGCTTCCACGCAGAGCTGAAACCGACCAGCACACGAGTACTGGTAATCTGCTTAGAGGATCTAAGCCTGCCCAGGCAAAGAGGTGCGAGTCGGACCGCCCATGCATATAAACCCTATTGGTTTTGATTGGGCGGCGGCAGGGCTTGAGATGTCATTTCATCTCAGTATCGGGTAAAAGTCCCACAAAATTGGAAGCAACGTCTCCAAAATGACCTATACAGTGTTGAAGGGGACGTTAAACCTCAAATCAAACAATACAAAACACAGGATCGTGGCCGGACTGGTAACCATACGTCACGGTTGATTGATTTAACCTTTTTAGCTTAAGGGCATGGTGCCTAAGCGTGTTGTAATCATGCAATCGTTTGGTTTCAAAATCAAAGCACCGAAAGTGTTGGTGGGATGTAGGTTGGGGTAAAAGTCCTCGGCTGAGAATAAACTGTTTAATTTAACTCTGAAATTCCAAACACATAGTGAAGATTTTGATAAGAAGCGCATTCTGCAGCGTCCGAACTTGGTCTACACTGTTTGCCAAGCTCAACCTATGATTCCAGGATGACCCTCTTCAGTCTTATGGAATACCCTGATCTCACTGCGGCTATTTTCTGCAAGAGAGAGGTTATTCTGAGAAGTCAGTGATAGTCACGTAGACGTTAGCTCTGAATCGCCTTTTTATGCCCCGCATCATATGATGCCGGGGGCATATAGTTTTTCGGTTTTCCGTACGTGCGTACGTACGTATATGTGTACGTCCGTCTGTACGTGTGTGTGTACGTACGTACGTACGTACGTGATCCTGTAACACCTGGTTAAAGTTTTTGTAACAGGTAGAGCCTGATTTATGAATGGCATTTGGCGGGGGCATCCGTGTCCTATGGACACTGCTTCTAGTTTATCAGTAACTTCGGGTCGAATGCCAAACAATCAACCCAAACATAGCCGGGTCGTTTGTCAGTCTTGGTTACATGTAAGTGTTATCTGTAAAATCTGCACTTGAAAAAAATGTTTGATCTGGCAAACAATGCAGACTAAGATCAAACGCCACAGAACACGGTGCTGATCTTGTTCTACATTTTTGCATCAGTTACTAAACTTCCGTTAAGTTTAAACGGATCAGTCCAAGTCATCGTTCATGACCAGCCTGCATTTAGAGACAATCGGCATGAGTGTTGTCAGTGCTTTGATTTATTCACTGCCTTGGGTTTCTGGAGTGTACTCTTCCATCACTGAAGTTGGGCTCGTCCATTCTGCTAAATATGGCACCTAGAATTATATCACAGGACCTTCACTGTTTGCATAGGTATCTGTACCATATTCCAGGGTTGAAAGGGACAGCCTTTCTCGCAAAGTCTGATATACACCTAGTTGTAACTGACCTAGACTTGACCTCGAATGTCGGAAAACCCATTAATATTCTGGTCTGCAGCTTACCGGTTGGTCTTTAAGGATTAAATATTGACAGCACTGTTAGAAAACAGTGTAAAACCTGAGCAGACGTCTAAGCAGATGCCGCATTGATCTAGGTATACAGTCTCGCATGATTCAGCTGATTCATATGAAGTGCTGAATATATTCTCTGAAAGATAAGATAAAATCGTCATGTCGTCTGCTTCAAAAGTTTGTATTGCGATTATATGATGTACAATTTTGATAACTGCGCCTAACCGGACTACATTTTTGTGCGGACTCATATTTCTTTGGCGGTCAAAGCCGGAAGAAAGTCGTAAGAAAGCCGGAACTACTTTACAACACGCAGGATAGCTAGAGATGACAGATAGAATCTGTCATTAAAAATGGGTTAGAAAGGATACTATTTTGTATTTTAGTCCAGTGGGTCCTTGGTGAGTCAATTATAACAAGTAAAGGTACCAAGAAAGGTTTACCCACATCATTGATTTCTGAGGAGAAATAAGGAAAATCCCTTTTTTGTTTGGTTTGAGGTTTAACATCCCCGTCAACACTATTTAGGTCATTTTGGAGACATGGCTTCCAATTTTGTGGCACTTTCACCCAACATTGAGATGACACGACATTTCAAGCCAATGAAACTAACTGGGTTTACATGCATGGATGGTCTGACTCCCACCACTTTGGATGGTCCCACTCTCACCACTTTGCCTGGGCAGGCTTTAATAAGACCAGTTAAGCGGTCTACCAGGACTCAATTGCAGTCGGTTTCAGCTCTGCGTGGAAGCACCATGCAGCCCAATCTATTTCTCCAAGCCCCAATGCGTGGGGGCCCAAAATCCTTTAATTATCCTTGATACGCCTCCTTATCTGGAGCTATATACAGTAAAATTCCTATATTAAGACCACCTTTGGGACTGTTCAAAAGTGGTCTTTAAGACCACTTTTGAACAGTCCCAAAGGTGGTCTCTGACCAGAGGGTCTCTGACCAGAGGACACTGTTAGCCGAAAATCGGAAGAAAGATAAACTTCAACCTACTAAATAAGCTTTTTATATGAGAATTTGTCTTAATTTTAGATGGTCTTAATAGCGGAATTTTACAGTAGCTCTGTTCTTGTTGAAGCGAGATTTTTTTTTTAGAATCTGAAATCATAATGAGTTTTGCTTTTGTTTCCTGATGGATGAAAAATCACTAAATTCTTATATTGATCGAAACTAATATCATATTGTTGATGGATTGATAATGGCTGAGATCACGCTATGGCTAGTATGGAATCCTGGTGGCTTTTGTTAAATGCCTGTTTGAAAAACATGACATACACAATAACCTCTCTGTAGCATGGTTCGTTATAACATGATTTCTGTTACAACACAGTTGTGGAAGATGGATCTAAAAAAAATGTGTAGATTATGTAGAAAAATGACCATAAATGGTCATTTTTGTCGCGCCTGCTATTAGCATGGCGCGATATAGGCGCCCGGTTTTCCGTCCGTTCGTTCGTCCGTCCGTTCGTCAAGGCGTCAACATTTGTGACCACCCTAGCGTTCACCCAAAGGTTCAAGTTTACCACAGGCGCGACATAGCCTTCGGCGGAATTCTTGTTCTATATAATGTACACATTTTTTTAGGGATATAGCACAGTTGTTTTACTAGCACAGTTTCAGCTTTAACCCCCAACAAAAGTGTCATAAAGAGGTTGCAGTGTACAATGTTTCTTTGTTTGTTTGATTGAGGTTTAACCTCCCCATCATCACTATTTTGGTCATTTTGGAGACGTTGCTTCCAATTTTGCGCGACTTTTACCCAACATTGAGATGAAATGACATCTCAAGCCCTGCCACCGATTGAAACCAAAAGACTTATGCATTGGACGTTCTGACTCGCCCCACTTTGCCTGGGCAGGCTTAGTCCTTCTAAGCGGTTTACCAATACTCATATGTGGTCAGTTTCAGCTCTGCGTGGAAGCTCCTATAGGAGCAGTCTGATCTGGGTCCACACTCTGCAAAAAATTACTTTTAAGGTATCCGGCAGATGGCAAAGCAGACGACAATAGTTCTGATTGGCACTTTATGAGTTCAACCCTGCATACGCTTGAACCGATATGATTCATATGTAATACCAAGATGTTTGTTGACGTCAGAACATACGTTTGAATAGCACAATCAACAGTGTTTGGGTACTCACAACTGTTGATGCCGCTGAAAATACATCATCGTGATAATTCACTTGCTTATTACAAAGGATTTTGCCATTTATGGCAGCACATTATTATTTTACATAATGTCCCACTGGGCTTCATAAGAATACCTGACTTCAGGTTTTGCAAAAGAGGCCTGCTTAGCGATACAGACTAGCAAAAACCTCAAAATTTTAGATGAAGAACCTATTCAAGCAGCGAACACAAAGGTGAAGATCAGACTGCGCGTATGCGCAGTCTGATCTTCACCTTTGTTGTTCGCAAATGCAAACAAAGGTTTTCCTATAACTTGGCTTATTTTACATAATGTCCCACTGGGCTGCAATAAAAGACAGCAATCTCATTTCCTTGAGCTGAGTGAGTTGAAAAGGAGTTTCTGACCGATCATACAGCAACGCTTCAAGCCAACCTGTGCAAACAGTATTGTGTGGTTTAACCAGATTCTTCACAGACAAAGCTTTTAAGAGGTAGAGATGTGGCTAACCTTTCTGTATTGCTACCAATGTTGGTTTTACAGAAAAGTTAAGGGGCTTTTTTGTTGAGAGTCTTGGGCCAGTGATTCTATTAAACTGATTGAATAAAGGCTTCCCAACAAAGGGAGATGTACAGTGTTGTTTTTATCAGTTTCAAAGACACAAACAGGACATAACCTCCAGTAAAATTCTTAAAAATTTTATGACTTACTCGCTCTAATTCTCATTTTAACATTTGTTTCATGATCCAACAAGGAGTCCCGGCCTCCGCCAACCAGAGCTTGAAGAAATGGAAGGGCTGCATGATGCTTCCACGCAGAGCTGAAAAAGACCACATACGAGTACTGGTGAACCGCTTAGAGGATCTTAGCCTTCCCAGGCAAAGGGGTGTGAGTCGGACACTGTCCATGTTTATAAACCCTATTGGTTTCATTGGGCGGCAGGGCTTGAGATGTCATTTCATCTCAATGTCGGGTAAAAATCCCATGAAATTGGAAGCGACGTCTACAGTGTTGACGTGGATGTTAAAGGTGCATTATTGAGCTACCGGGTCTCAAATTTTTTTTCTGGTTTTTATCTTCAATGCATACTCCTTTGTCATGTGTACACTTTTGGAGCTAAATACAGCTTCAGAACTTTGTGAAAATGGTCGTTTTCATTCCTGTTTACCCTTCGCTCTGAACATGTGTTCGGAATTTCTGTTCTAAAAATAAATCTGTCACTTTACACATACATGGTGACAGTATCGTCTCTGAGTGACGTTACTTATGGCATGGTATTCAGCGTCATATTTTTTTTCCGATTCAGGCATGGCCTAAGCAAACAAGGCCAAAAATGAACGTCGCATAACGTCATATATGGAGATTCTATTTTTGTCACGAACTAAAAATAGATCTAACTAGTGTTCGAAACCTAGTTAGGGAATCCCTCTCAAACTCATTTACCTGTCATCATAATTGTTCGCATTTTTTGCATAAAATGCATTCATTTGTATTGTTTTAAAGAAAAATACCGGCTATATATATTTTATTTTTGGAATCATTTTTTCCAGATAGCTCAATAATGCACCTTTAAACCTCAGATCAAACAAACAAAAGCAGTATATATGGTGAATTAACGGGCCTCCGTGGCCTGGTGGATAATATGCTGACTCTTAGTCATTAGGTCTCTCACCGCCGTAGGTTCGAGCCTCGCTCGGGCCACGTGTGAGACGCCAAGTTCTGCAACGGAAGGTCAGGTGGTTTTTCTCCGGGTACTCCGGTTTTCGCACACCTCTGATTAACGATCGGCTCGAAATGAGTGAAATAATCTTGAAAGGGCCATAAAACCAAAACCAAAAAAAATATATGGTGAATTAACAGCTTTTGACAGGTCCATTGTCTATTGTAGGGTTGTCTGTTGTAGATTTCATCACATTTCTCGTCTTTGTAGCCAACAATGTCTTCAATCCGAAAGTGTATCAATTTTGTTTATTTTCATGAGATTTGCTGGCCTTCAGGTACCGCAGTCGGCTGTTCCTCCGACTAGTGATCAGTTAGGTCACGGGTTCAATAGCTGCCAGGTCTGCAACATTATTCTGTGGAGATTGATCAGCAATATTCTTTCATGGGTATTGATCATGAAATCTTTTCTATGGTCATTCTCTCCTTTCCGCTGAATCAAGAAGAGCGGTGACTGTTGTCAGTTTCTGGCTAAGGAATGTGCATTGTACTGGTTAACTACTTTTTCATAACTGCCCACATAGGAAAAGTGTGACTAGGTAAACTGACCTGCTATGACCTAAGTAGTGTTGACTGGGCCAAACACCGATATGATTCATATGTAATACCAAGATGTTTGTTGACGTCAGAACATAAGTTTGAATAGCACAATCAACAGTGTTTGGGTACTCACAACTGTTGATGCCGCTGAAAATACATCATCGTGATAATTCACTTGCTTATTACAAAGGATTTTGCCATTTATGGCAGCACATTATTATTTTACATAATGTTGTCCCACTGAGGTTCATAAGAATACCTGACTTCAGGTTTTGCAACCAGCTTAGGCCCAAACAGGCCCGCTCAGCTACACAGACTAGCAAATACCTTGAAATTTTAGGTATAGAAACTAGAGGTCGTGTACCAGCCAAGCAGCGAACACAAAGGTGCCGATCAGACTGAGCGTATGCGCAGTCTGATCGGCACCTTTGTTGTTCGCAAATGCAAAAAAAGGTATTCCTATAACCTGGCTCATTTTACATAATGTCCCACTGGGCTGCAATAAAAGACAGCAATCTCATTTCCTTGAGCTGAGTGAGTTGAAAAGGGTGTTTCTGACGGATCGTACAGCAACGCTTCAAGCAAGCCTGTGCATACAGTATTGTGTGGTTCAGCCAGATTCTTCACAGACAAAGCTTTTAAGAGGTAGAGATGTGGCTAACCTTTCTGTATTGCTGCCAATGTTGGTTTTATAAAAAGTTAAGGGGCTTTTTGTCGGGAGTCTTGGGCCAGCGATTCTATTACACTGATTGAATAAAGGCTTCCTAAGAAAGGAAGATGTACAGTGTTGTTTTTATCAGTTTCAAAGACACAAACAGGACATAACCTCCAGTAAAATTCTTAAAAATTTGAGGACTTACTCTAATTCTCATAAAATTTTAACATTTGTTTCATGATCCAACAAGGAGTCCAAGCCTCCGCCCACCGGAGCTTGAAGAAATAGATGGGCTGCATGATGCTTCCACGCAGAGCTGAAAAAGACAGCATACAAGTACTGGTGAACCGCTTAGAGGATCTAAGCCTGCCCAGGCAAAGGGGTGTGAGTCGGACACTGTCCATGTTTATAAACCCTATTGGTTTCATTGGGCTTCAGGGCTTGAGATGTCATTTCATCTCAATGTCGGGTAAAAATCCCATGAAATTGGAAGCGACGTCTACAGTGTTGACGTGGATGTTAAATCTCAAATCAAACAAACAAAAGCAGTATATATGGTGAATTAACAGCTTTTGACAGGTCCATTGTCTATTGTAGGGTTGTCTGTTGTAGATTTCATCACATTTCTCGTCTTTGTAGCCAACAATGTCTTCAATCCAAAAGTGTATCAATTTTGTTTATTTTCTTGAGATTTGCTGGCCTTCAGGTACCGCAGTCGGCTGTTCCTCAGACTAGTGATCAGTTAGGTCACGGGTTCAATAGCTGCCAGGTCTGCAACATTATTCTGTGGAGATTGATCAGCAATATTCTTTCATGGGTATTGATCATGAAATCTTTTCTATGGTCATTCTCTCCTTTCCGCTGAATCAAGAAGAGCGGTAACTGTTGTCAGTTTCTGGCTAAAGAATGTGCATTGTACTGGTTAACTACTTTTTCATAACTGCCCACCTAGGAAAAGTGTGACTCGGTAAATTGACCAGCTGGATATAACCTAAGTGGTGTTGACTGGGCCAAACAAATTCTTCAGTTTTATTCAAGCTGAGTTGTTGTATGTTCAGTAAAATTCCGCTATTAAGACTACCTAAAATCAGGACTCATTCTGTTTTGAAACGCTTATTTAGAAGGGTGCAGCTATTCTTGCTTTGTGCTTTCTGCACACTATGTCTTCTGGTCAGGGACCACCTTTGGGCCTGTTCAAAAGTGGTCTTAAAGACCACTTTTGAACAGTCCCAAAGGTGGTCATAATATAGGAGTTTCACTGTGTTTACAACTCAAAACTGTGTTAACAATCATAGCTTCAGAAATGCAGTAATTAGGATTTTTCTTGCTTCTCCATTAACCTTTATCCTGCTGAATAAATTAATTTAGCCATGGACCTCTGTGGTCTAGTGGATAAGAGCGCTGACTCTTAATCATTACATCTCTCACCACTGTGGGTTCGAGCCTGGTTTGGGTCACATGTGTGACGCCAAGTTCTGCAACGGAAGTTCAGGTGGTTTTTCTCTGGGTACTCCGATTGTCGCCCACCCCTGCCTCTGATTAATGATAATGATAGTGAAATAATCTTGAAAGGGCAAAAAAACTACCCCCCTCACCCACCCCCCACAAAAATAGCTACGCCCATTGCTGATATCAATCAATCAAGTTACTTGAATTAATGTATTGGTTAAATTCACAAACTGCATGTCAAACAGTGCAGATCCTGATCAGATGGCTTCTGATCCATCTGGTCTGGATCTACACTGTTTGCAAAGGTAGGGGTTGTCGTGTTCAGTGGGATAAGAGTTAACTCTTATCCTGTTGTTCACGACAACCTCTATCTTTGGAAACAGTGTAGATCCAGATCAGATGGCTTCTGAAGAAGCCATCTGATCAGGATCTACACTGTTTGACATTCAATTTATGAATTTGTAGGAAAAGTGTGACTAGGTAAACTGACCAGCTGAATATGACCTAAGTAGTGTTGACTGGGCCAAACAAATTCTTCAGTTTTATTCAAGCTGAGTTGTTGTATGTACAGTAAAATTCCGCTATTAAGACTACCTAAAATCAGGACTCATTCTGTTTTGAAACACTTATTTAGAAGGGTGCAGCTATTCTTGCTTTGTGCTTTCTGCACACTATGTCTTCTGGTCAGGGACCACCTTTGGGCCTGTTCAAAAGTGGTCTTAAAGACCACTTTTGAACAGTCCCAAAGGTGGTCATAATATAGGAGTTTTACTGTGTTTACAACTCAAAACTGTGTTAGAAAATAAAGTCATAGCTTCAGAAATGCAGTAATGAGGATTGTTCTTGCTTCTCCATAAACCTTTATCCCGCTGAATAAATTAATTTAGCCACGGGCCTCCGTGGTCTAGTGGATAAGAGCGCTGACTCTTAATCATTAGGTGTCTCACCACTGTGGGTTCGAGCCTGGTTCAGGTCACGTGTGATGCCAAGTTCTGCAACGGAAGTTCAGGTGGTTTTTCTCCGGGTACTCCGATTTTCGCCCACCTCTGCCTCTGATTAATGATAACGATAGTGAAATAACCTTGAAAGGGCCGAAAAACTACCTCCCCTCCCCCCCCCACAAAAAAAGCCATGCCCATTGCCGATATCAATCAATCAAGTTACTTGAATTAATGTATTGGTTAAATTCACAAACTGCATGACAAACAGTGCAGATCCTGATCAGATGACTTTGATCCATCTGATCTGAATCTACATTGTTTGCAAAGGTAGGGGTTGTCGTGTTCAGTGGGATAAGAGTTAAACCATATGTTGAGCTTACTTTTTACTTGTAAGTATCGCCTTATAGAGGCGATTCTAACGCATACTCACCACATAATTATATTTCTAACAAGAAATAAAGTAATTTTTCACTTATCACGAATGCTCCTATTTATCTGGGATTATGGCCGCCGCCCATCGGGGCTCGGGAAAATAGATAGAGCTGCATGATGCTTCCACGCAGAGTTGAAACCGACCGCACATGAAAATTGTGAGAATTGGTAAACCGCTTAGAGGGTCTAAGCCTGTGTGAGTTGGTCTGTCCATGCATTTTAACCCACTGGTCAGAGGGCTGCAGGGATTGAGATGCCATTTCATCTCAATATCGGGTAAAAGTCCCACAAAATTAGAATCAACGTCTCCAAAATGACCCAAATAGTGTTGATGGAGACTTTAAACCTAAAAACAAACAATACAAATTTGGGGTTATGTAACATACAATGGAAACCATGATTAGTTTGCTCCTATTTTGGACTTTCCTGTTTGGGACTTTCTGATCAGGTTTTATAGTTCTAAGTAAGGCCACTAAATTTTTTATTTTTTTTTTTTGGTGTATTTTGAGTATTTAACCCTTTTTGTACTGAACAGAATCTCCCCACTTACAAGAGTCCATTTCATTATTTTAGAGTCCATTTCTTAATTTAAGGGAGCCTCTGCCCATAAGGGGCTTGAAGAAATATATGGGCTGCATGATGCTTCCACGCAGAGCTGAATCCGGCCAGCACACTAGTACTGGTAAACAGCTTAGAGGGTCTAAGCCTCTCCAGGAACGGCGGTGCGAGGCGGACCATCCATGCTAATAAACCCTATTGGTTTCATTGGGTGACAGGGCTTGAGATGTCATTACATCTCAGTGTCGGGTAAAAGTCCCACAAAATTGGAAGCAACGTCTCCAAAATGACCTTTACAGTGTTGACGGGGACGTTAAACCTCAAATCAAACAAAAATTATTTTAGAGGAGTCAGGTTGAGTATTTTATCAGAAATTTATTTTTAAAAAATGGTTGAACTGCCTGTAAACAGTGAAGGTCCTGATCAGACACTGCTTTCTGCGCCTGCACTGTTTGCTAATGACCCGTTTTTGGGGTTTCCCTTATGAAATGGGTTAATAAAAAGACCCAGCTAATGAAGAAATGGCATGCATGTTCTTGTCCCTTGTTCATGCAAAAACAATTGTAGTAAAATAGGTTTCCACAAGTCAGGACTGATTTAAGCAGGAATCAGACTTACGTTTCTATAAATGTCTCATTAATCGAGAGCCAATCATGCTGTTTCTGGGATTGATGTTTTAAATCAGCCCGCTTGTATGGAACGGAAAATGGCATCTTCCCCAGGAGGGCAGTAAGTAATGATAGAAATACAAAACAATGAATTTTTATGGCGACAGCGAACTTCGTTCAGCATTATCTTGCTGTGATTGGTTGTTGAGGATGAAACTTTAACCCATTTAGTACCAGAAACCCCAAAATGGGTACCCTGGCAAACAGTGCAGGGCCAGATCAGATGCCGTATAATGCGGCGTCTGATCAGGGCCTTCACTGTTTACTAAAAGTTCAGTCATTTTCAAAATAAATTTTGATGAAATCACAACCTGACACCCCTAAATTTTGAAATGGACTCCTGCTATATAAGGAGGAAAATTCCATTTGGTACAAAAAGGGTTAATATCCAGCCTGGAGTAGCAAGAGGAAAGGGTACACTTGCCATATTCACCCACAGTTGTTGTTTTTTTTTCTTTCAAGGAAGAGAACTTAACTAACTTCCTGTTCGGTCTTCATTTTACCAAACTTCCCTTGAATACTCCTTTGTAGAGTTACTTCCCTAGAAGCTTCCTTTCAATTGCTAGTGTTGAAACCTCCTTTGTAGAGAGTTGCTTTCCTTGAAGCTTCCTTTGGATTGCTTTCCTTAAAACTTTCTTTGAAGAGAGTCGATTCCCTTGAAGCTTCCTTTAACTTGCTTCTCTTGAAGTCTTTTTGCAGAGAGTTGCTTCCCTTGAAGCCTGCTTTGAATTACTTCTCTTGAAGCTTTTTTTGTAGAGTTACTAACCTTGAAGCTTTCTGTATATATAGTTGCTTCCCTTGAAGCTTCCCTTGAATTGTTTACCTGTAAGCCTTCCTTGAAGAGAGTTGCTACCCTTGAAGCAAGCCTTCTCTATACTGTATAGAGTTGCATTCCTTGAAGCTTCCCATGAATTGCTTCCTTTGCACCCTCCTTTGTAGAGAGTTGCTTTCCTTGAACCTTCCTTTGAATTGCTTCCCTTAAAGTTTTTTATGAAAAAATTTCTTTCCTGGAAGCTTCTTGTTACCAACTTCTCTTGATGCTTTCTTTGCATCCAGTTGCTTCCCTTGAAGCCTCCTTTGAATTGCCTCACTTAAATCTTTCTTTATAGGAATTCCTGCCATTGAAGCTCTCTTCAAACTGAAGAGTTGCTTCCCTTGCAATGTTTCCCTTTAGGATTTATTTAAGAGAGTTTCTACCCTTGAAATTTCATTTGAATTGCTTCCTTTGAAACCCCCTTTGTAGTGTAGAGAGTTGCTAAGCTTTCTTTGCAGAGAGTTCCTTCCCTTGAAGCTTTCTATTTACTGAGTGGAGTTGCTTCCCTTGAAATGTTTCCCTTAAAGATTTATTTTTAGAGAGTTCTACCCTTGAAGCTTCCTTTGAATTTCTTCAATTGAAGCTTCCTTTGTAGAGTTGCTTTCCATGAAGCTTCCTTTGAATTGCTTCCCTTGAAACCTCCTTTGTAGAGAGTCGCTTCCCTTGAAGTTTCCTTTGAATTACTTCCCTTGAAGCTTCCTTTGTAGAGAGTTGCTTCCCTTGAAGCTTCCTTAGAATAGCTTCCCTTGAAGCTTTCTTTGTAGAGTGGCTTCCTTTGAAGCTGCCTTTGAATTGCTTCTTTCGAAGCCTCCTTTTTAAAGAGTTGCTTCTCTTGAAGTTTTGAATTGCTTTCCTTGAAGGTTTTTTCTTAGAAATTTCTTTGCCTTGAAGCTTCCTTTGTTGCCTCATTCTGGGCTTCTGCTGAAAAACAAATTACAGTGAAATTGCTGTATTTTGACCACCTTTGGGACTGTTCAAAAGTGGTCTTTAAGACCACTTTTGAACAGTCCCAAAGGTGGTCCCTGACCAGAGGGCATTGTCTGAGAAAACGCGAAGTAAGAATAACTGCCATCTTTTTTTTAAAGCAGAATTAGTCTTAATTTTAGGTGGTCTTACAGCGGAATTCCACTGTAGTTTTGATGAGAGTGAGCTGTTGATTCTCTTGAAGCCTCATTGGTCTTCCTTGACCATGCTGGGAGCCGAATCTGTTTTTCAGAACTGCAATTATTCAGTGACGTGAAGAATCTGTCTGACAAATTTGTCATTGAAAAGAAATGATATAGGGTTTGTCTCAAGAGCGCTCTCCTCAAATTGGCAACTTGTTTGGATGGTTAGCCAAGAGCCATTGACATCTTGAGAAATAATTAAGAAAAACAAATTCCTCCTCCGGGCACTCTTGGAAATCTGAAAAAGGAGAGAAAATTATGAAACACCTTGTGTCTTGCAGTGTTCCTGAACTAATACTATATTCATTGAAACCATTCGTTATATATGGCAGGAGTCCATTTCAAAATAAAGGGGTGTCAGGTTATGTTTTCTTCCAAATTTATTCGGAAATTGGCTGAACTTTTTGCAAATAGTGTAGACCCTTATCATATAGATGCTGCATTCTGCAGCGTCTGATCTGGGCATGCACTGTTTGCCAGGGTACGGTTTTGGGGTTTCTGGTACAAAATGGGTTAAGGAGGCTCTATTTGACCTTGAAACTGAAATAAAAGTCAGAGTTGTGTTTAATATGGCAATTATTGTGTTTTAATATAAAGGCTCGAATTCTTTCATAATGCCAACTTCGACATGTTTGATGCAATGTGCAAACGCTTAAAGAACATTTTATATACAGTAATATTTTGCTGTTAAGACCACCTAAAATTAATTCTGCTTTGAAAACCTTTTCAGTAGGTTTCAGTTATTCTTTCTTTGTGTTTTATGCATACAGCGTCCTCTAGTCAGAGACCCCTTTGTGACTGATCAAAAGTGGTCTTTAAGACCACTTTTGATCAGTCCCAAAGGTGGTTTTACTGTAGTTGCACCTGATTGTTAGGTCTTAATTATGACAAATGCAGTAGTCACAATGAAAGCAAAAATGAACTCTTGGGCATTGTGTGAAGACCAAACCCTGATCAAACTGCACATCTGCAGTCTTAAAACAAAGAGAAACAGAATAGGTGGATATTTTTTGATTATTTAAGAAGAATTTTATGAATTTTCCAAACAAATCTATGTTCTTGATATTTTTAGAAACACCTGGCTGAGGCAGCCACAGCATAGGTTAAGGAAAACTATCCTTCAGTTATCATTATTTAGGTGATTTCTCTGCATAGCAAATAGTTTACAATGTGCACAGTTATAATAGTACAGCCATGTGCTAAAAAAGTGTTTTCATAGATCTCTTCAGAATTAGCATTTTTATGTTTTTGACCAAATTATCTCCCCTTGATCGATAAAAAAAACAAAAAAAAACTTTAACATTGGTCATAACTTCAGAAGTATTTGGCCTAGCCTTATGATACTTCAGACACTTATTTACCATCACAAGTGCTACATTCTGACCAAGGGCCATAACCCTAGAACCACATTAAGGGGGCCATATTACCCAACAATCTCTTTTACTTAAAACTTGGCTCCCACGGGGGGCATTCGTCGCTTACAGTGACAGCTCTTGTTCATAGGAGAATTTGTGATCTGTTCTTATTTCTGGCCAAAACATAGATTGAGGCTGTTCTAACAAGTACCAACAATCTATGTTTAGAGCAGAAATAAGGAAAAAAATGTTAACCCCTGTAAATCCCAGTTTTCTCTGAAAAAATGGGATTTACAGGAAGGTTCATTTCACAGACTTGTTTTACACTATGCATGCCCGTCATGTGTAATATGTCTGCTATGAGTAAGTATGTTTTGTTAACCCTTGTCCTGCTGAGCCCGGATATGCCTTATCTTTGAAACAATGTAGATCCAAATCAGATGGCTTCTGAAGAAGCCATCTGATCAGGATCTTCATTGTTTGCCATCCAGTTTATGAATTTGTTGCAATAATTTGCATCAAGTAATCTGATTGGCTGATAATCAGTAGTGGGTGTGACATATTTAAATATTCAGCAGGACAAGGGTTAACAGGTTTGCTGCAAAACCATGCCCGGAGGTCATAGAACTTTTTTCAAGGTCATCTCATTTGAGCATTAAATTTGTCCTGCTCATAAATACTAATATGAGCAGGGCAGATCTGATATCAATCTACATTGATGTGAACAGGAAAATTGCTTGTTTCCTGTGTATTTTAATATGTATGAGCATTACAAATTTCAGGCTCAGTTCATTTGAGCAGCATCTGATCAGAGCCTTCGATGCTTGCATGAGTTCAGACCTTTTTGAATTGATTTCTAAAATCAACACAACCTGGTACCCCTAAATTTTCTAAATGGACTTCTGCTGTACATAAGGGGGATGATTCCATTTATTACAAGATAGGTTAAGTGATACTGTTGGTGCCCTCTGGGTTGGCAAGAAATTAAAATCCCAACTCAGGACCAAAGGTTAAAAAACTTGTGATAAAACTTAAAACACTTGAGCATGAAGTTTGTAATGCTCACAAATCTGCTCAGATCCACAGAGAAAGCCATTTTGTCTAGCTCATAAATTTTTACATGTTGTTGGCATTTTAAAACAAATGAGCAGGACAGATTTCAAGTGAGCCTGACCTTGAAGCCTGGGCTACTACTGTGAAAATAAAAGGAAAAGTCCTAAACATTTGATTAGCTATCCAAAAATCTTTGCTATCTACTTTAAAACACTTTCGTTTGGCATTCAATTTATTTTGGCACTATTGGCGGTCAACGAAAAACCCGCAAAAATTAAATACCACCAATAAAGATGAAAAAGAATAACAAACTGGCAGAAATTTATTTCCATTACACATCACAAGTATATCGGGCGATACCACATTTTATCAAGTCTTTCTGCTTGCTTAACTTGTTAACTATTAAGCCATATAAGCATGCTCAACAAGTATGAATAAAAGCAAATACTCTTGACTGTCATTGTCAAAAGTCGTATAACTGATATTGATTGACTGCTTTGCCTGTGAATAAACGGAGTAATTAAATAATAGAGTGAGTGAGTGTTTGAGTTTTATGTCCCACCAACAGCTAAGGTCATACGGAGACGGGACCTTGGTTTAAAGACTCACCCGAAAGTCTAGAGAAGCCGGGGATTGATCCTGCGACCGCTGGTTTACAAGGCATGTAGCGTTACCACTACATTATGGAGGCTTCTAAAATAACAATAGAACTGATTTGTTTCGACACACACCAAGAACAATGCAATGTGAAAAACAGTTGAAAATCACTGTGTTAAACTTGCCGAAAGTCCGCCAAAATATTAATCCTTCAAAAGGTCCACTCACAAAAACCGCCAAAATTTGCTGCTGTCAAATTTAAGTGTTTTACAGTATGCCTTTCCTTGACCAATAATTATACCATTAAAGGAAATTCATGTAGCAATTAACACTGACTGAAGGAAAAGGCTTGTACTTAAGAAGAAATAAAAGCGTAAAGTGTCATCTATAGTTTTAACGCAATCGATTGAGCTAAATACTGTCATCAGAACCACGCTGGCTAACTTTTATGTTGTGTTGTCAATCCCATTTGAGTCTGGAAACTCCAAAAATAGATGGAATTGCAATATAGAGATTGTTCAGGGTTGATCAGCATCATTGGGATATCGGAGAAATCTCACAGGCCCCTGTCTTCAGTATCCCAACTATGGGCAATATCTCCCAATGTCTGTACAATATTAAAGACTGTTTTACTCATTGTATACTAGTGGACTCTTCCATGGCTATATGTGTTAGACAAGTCCATTTGTCATTTTTTCATTTTTATTCTATTTTGATGGAAAATTCTGTCAGCAAATAGTGCAGGCCCTGATCAGATGTCACTGGCCCCGATAGCTCAGTTGGTAGAGTGTCCGCTCCAGGGAACGGGAACGGGAGGTCACGGGTTCGATCCCGGGCCGCGACATACCAAAGTCGTTAAGAATGGTACTAGCTGCTCCTCGCTTGGCACTCAGATTTACGGGGTAGAGCTAGGACTGGTCGACCCAGTGGTATTATGTAATGTGTCTGGGACTTGTTACTTCAATGAGGCAGCACTATAAAAGTGAGCATTGAGCTCCCTGTCGCAACCAGACACCGTCGTGATATGACTGAAAAATTGTTGAAAGCGACGTTAAACCCAAATTCACACACACACTGATCAGATGCTGAGTTCTGTGCCATCTGATCTGGGCCAGCACTGTTTGCTAAGGTACTCCTTTACGGATTTCCTGCATGCAATGGGTTAATTTATATACAGTTTTGTTTGTTTGTTTGGTTGTGTTGAGGTTTTATCTCCCCGTCAACACTATTTAGGTCATTTTATTTCCAGTGAAACTTCGAAAAATCAAAGATGGATAGCTCGTTTACCATGGCTAATTGGAACTCCTTATACCTCCAGATATCCATATATTTGGATATTTAGAGAGATTTTCCTGGGTATGCTGTGTGTACTCATTAGAATCACCTCAATGAGGTGATTCTAATGAGCACACACAACATACCTTTATTTTAAAGAAGATCCTAATGAAATTAAAGTGATCGCCATTATGCTTCATGACCTGAAACTTGCACTGTCAAGCGATTTTGGTACTTATCGCCTATGCCAGCAGGGAAGGTTCAGGCAAGCCTGCGCATCCGCGCAGTCTCGCCAGAACCTTCGCTGCTTGCTCATTCAAGCAGTGAATCAAGAGGAACCTTCAGACAGAAAGCCATATCCCTGGCCCTTCTGAATGGCTGGGCATGCGCAGTTAAAGGTATTCATGTTTTCGAAGTTCTAATGTAGTGGTAAATGTTGAAAGATAAAATCCGAGGATCTTATATGCTGATATCACTTGATAGCATGCTTACTTTGATGTTGCACACTTGGATGCCTTCAAATTTTACCATTATGCAACATTGCATCTAATGATGTCTTATGACAATGATGTCACGCAAAACAAAAAAAATTGTGTTCACAAGTACATGTTCTGATCAAATGCATACTTTGAGGAGTACCGCAAAATGTTTATACATGTAGCTGTATGATAAAAGGTTTGTTGCATTGATGTTGGAGTATACGGATCTGGGTTGGGATATCGAAGGACACAAGCATGTGAGTGTTCTTCCATGTGTCCTATTTCCCAACTCAGAACAATATTATGATGTTATTAATCAAGTTATTTTGTATTGGCCCAGTTACAGGTTCTCGGTCATCTGTATTGGCCCGAGGCTGAATTGGCCCAGTTACAGGTCTGAGGTCTGCTGTATTTGCCCGAGGCCAAAGGGCCAAAACAGCTGTCAGACCTAGGAACTGCAACTGGGCCAATACCAAATTACTTGATTACTGACAATTTTATTAATTGACACCATTAAAAAAAACATGATTATTTGATTCCAGTTAATATTGGTTGACCTGGTGTTACTATCAATACAGAATAGTCAATTAATAAATACCACTATTAATAGACTTCGGAGGTCATCCATATTAACTTTGAGGTAAAAAATCAATAATCATGTTTTTAATGTTGTCAATTAATAAAATTGTCATTAATCAAGACATTCTACAGATCCTATAACTGGGCCAATATGAATTACTTAATTAATAACATCATAATATCAGTGCAATACCCCTGTATTACTGAGTAAGCAGAAGTCTTTATGGTATTGTTGTTGAGCTACTCACTTGTAAACCAGGGGTTGCGGGTTCAAATCTGGGCTTCTCATGACCTTCAGATGAGCCTTAAAACTAAGGTCCTATCTACCTTAACCCTTGTCTTGCTGTTCATGACAACCCCTATCTTTGCAAACAGTGTAGATCCAGATCAGATGGCTTCTGAAGAAGCCATCTGATCAGGATCTACACTGTTTGACATTCAGTTTATGAATTTGTAGCAATAAATTACATCAAGTTATTTGATTGGTTGATAGACAGAAATGGGTGTGGCTTAAATGAATATTCAGCAGTACAAGGGTTAAGACTAAAACTGAGGTAGATATCCCCTTGGCGTGGCTCAGAAAATGAAAGCTTTAACTGTAACTTTTTTATTACCCAGAACGCTATTCAGCTATTTATTGATGTCCAATACTGGCTGACTGATCCGTTTGACACCATTGTCCGATGCGGTAGATACCATGCACGGTGGGTCTCAGAAGGATAAAAGGTTAATGTTATCTTCCGAAGTTGATTAAATTATTATTGGATTATTGTCGCTCAGCCGTTCTTAGTTTTGTGGACGTGTTGTCAGTAATGTGTGGGTGAACTCCGTTGGATTAAGCTGGATATTTTTCTCAGTAAAAGACCGCTCATGAATTTTTTTTTTTATTAAATACTGGACAAAATATAATTTCCAAACCTGAGGAGTAAAAATTATTGTGTGTTTATTTTTAAACTGCTGAATTTTACTATTGACATAATTTTATGATGTCTTTTAATAAATGTTTTTTGTTGTTTTCCTCATAAATAATGCGCAGTATTGCTTTCTAATTTTTACCTTTCGACACAGTTAACTGTCAGAGCTCTGTTATCATTCTTTTTCATTACGCAAACACGCCTATACAAATACATTGCCACCTTTATCACCAAAAAAAATGAAAATTTTAAGATGAAAAACTGTGATATTTTTCTTATTTCTGCTCAAAATATAGATCGTGGGCACTTGTTAGAACCGCCTTATCGAGGCGGTTGGGCACTTGTTAGAACCCCCTCATCGAGGCGGTTCTAACGAGTACCCACAATCTATATTTTAGAGCAGAAATAAGAAAAATAAGGTATACCCCCGGAAACCCCAGTTTTACTATATAAAAGTGGGGTTCAAGGTGGTCAAAATTATATAGGCGTGTTTTCGTGATGTTTTCCTTTTTTTTTTGTAAAAACATAGCATTCATGGTATGACATCAGTGAACTATAATAAAAAACTTGTGTCAAAAATATAATAATGACATAAAATAAAAAAAACAATAAATAAATAAATAAAAATAGGAGTAAATGTAATATGCTGAATGCTAATGTATTTTTTCTTGAAAGTAGACATATTTCAATTGGATTGTCTCTTTCCACTTTTCATCTTTGTTTTTGGGGTTTTTTTTATTTGTCTTGAAAATATTAGTCCAAGAAGTTCAAAGCCTTGTTCGCTTACAGAGCTTTATAAATAAGTGGTCAAACCATTACAATAATAATAATATTAATAATAAAATAATAAAAATTCTGACATCTTGAGGACTTGCTGTAATTCTCCTAACATTTTATCAAATTTGTTTCGTGATCCAGCAAGGAGTCCAAAAGGTGCAGACAGAATTGCAAACTGTGTAGATCCTGATCAGACTGTTCCTTGAGCAGTCAGATCTGGTTCTGCACTGTTGGCTTAGGCCTATCTGTCCCAATACTTAGGATCATTACGGTAACTAGACAGGGAGTACCTTAAAACAATTGGATTTGTGCTAAAAAAAAATGAATAGCTTAAAATAACCTTTTTTTAGAAAAAAAAATCAACAACAAATGAATATTATACGTCCTAGAGGGGGTGGTTGAGTGAGGCAAAGGTGACATGTATCTTGTGTGACTGGAGCGTTCAGCTTATCATTACGTAAGCACGCCTATACAAATACATTGCCACCTTTATCGCCGAAAAAATGAAAATTTTATGATGAAAAATTGTGATATTTTTCTTATTTCTGCTCAAAATATAGATTGTGGGCACTCGAGGCGGTTCTAACAAGTACCCACAATCTATATTTCAGAGCAGAAATAAGAAAAATAAGGTATATCCCGGAAACCCCAGTTTTACTATATAAAAGTGGGGTTCAAGGGGGGTCAAAATTATATAGGCGTGTTTTCGTGATGTATTGAAGGTCTGCTGTCCGGGTAGTGGGGGATTGCTGTTATTTCTTCAAATTTGTTTCGTGATCCAGCAAGGAGTCCAAAAGGTGCAGACAGAATTGCAAACTGTGTAGATCCTGATCAGACTGTTCCTTGAGCAGTCAGATCTGGTTCTGCACTGTTGGTTTAGGCCTATCTGTCCCAATACTTAGGATCATTACGGTAACTAGACAGGGAGTACCTTAAAACAATTGGATTTGTGCTAAAAAAAAATGAATAGCTTAAAATAACCTTTTTTTAGAAAAAAAAATCAACAACAAATGAATATTATACGTCCTAGAGGGGGTGGTTGAGTGAGGCAAAGGTGACATGTATCTTGTGTGACTGGAGCGTTCAGCTTATCATTACGTAAGCACGCCTATACAAATACATTGCCACCTTTATCGCCGAAAAAATGAAAATTTTATGATGAAAAATTGTGATATTTTTCTTATTTCTGCTCAAAATATAGATTGTGGGCACTCGAGGCGGTTCTAACAAGTACCCACAATCTATATTTCAGAGCAGAAATAAGAAAAATAAGGTATATCCCGGAAACCCCAGTTTTACTATATAAAAGTGGGGTTCAAGGGGGGTCAAAATTATATAGGCGTGTTTTCGTGATGTATTGAAGGCCTGCTGTCCGGGTAGTGGGGGATTGCTGTTATTTCTTCAAATTTGTTTCGTGATCCAGCAAGGAGTCCAAAAGGTGCAGACAGAATTGCAAACTGTGTAGATCCTGATCAGACTGTTCCTTGAGCAGTCAGATCTGGTTCTGCACTGTTGGCTTAGGCCTATCTGTCCCAATACTTAGGATCATTACGGTAACTAGACAGGGAGTACCTTAAAACAATTGGATTTGTGCTAAAAAAAAATGAATAGCTTAAAATAACCTTTTTTTAGAAAAAAAAATCAACAACAAATGAATATTATACGTCCTAGAGGGGGTGGTTGAGTGAGGCAAAGGTGACATGTATCTTGTGTGACTGGAGCGTTCAGCTTATCATTACGTAAGCACGCCTATACAAATACATTGCCACCTTTATCGCCGAAAAAATGAAAATTTTATGATGAAAAATTGTGATATTTTTCTTATTTCTGCTCAAAATATAGATTGTGGGCACTCGAGGCGGTTCTAACAAGTACCCACAATCTATATTTCAGAGCAGCCCACAATCTATATTTCAGAGCAGAAATAAGAAAAATAAGGTATATCCCGGAAACCCCAGTTTTACTATATAAAAGTGGGGTTCAAGGGGGGTCAAAATTATATAGGCGTGTTTTCGTGATGTATTGAAGGCCTGCTGTCCGCGTAGTGGGGGATTGCTGTTATTTCTTCAAATTTGTTTCGTGATCCAGCAAGGAGTCCAAAAGGTGCAGACAGAATTGCAAACTGTGTAGATCCTGATCAGACTGTTCCTTGAGCAGTCAGATCTGGTTCTGCACTGTTGGCTTAGGCCTATCTGTCCCAATACTTACCCAGCCACAATATCAGTACAGTTAAAGTATATGAGAAGTATAAATGAAGCTCTCTGCTGAAGTACCAAGTGAGCCTTACTGAAGTACAGGCTTCAAATGTACTTCAGCTCTATGGCAACAACTAACAATAGCAATTTATTGGAAGAAGTTCCTTTAAAGTTCCGTCTAAAATATGCAAATTATGCCTCAAAAGTACTTCATTCGGGGCAGTATCTTTGAAGCTTCACATGAAGCACAACTGAAGTCCCACACATGAAGCACAACTGAAGTCCCACACTATCTATAAACAAAAGTACATTTGAAGTTCCACCTAGGCTTCAAATGTACTTCAGCTCTATGGCAACAACTAACGATAGCAATTTATTGGAAGAAGTTCCATTAAAGTTCCGTCTAAAATATGCAAATTATGCCTCAAAAGTACTTCATTCGGGGCAGTATCTTTGAAGCTTCACATGAAGCACAACTGAAGTCCCACACAAGAAGCACAACTGAAGTCCCACACTATCTATAAACAAAAGTACATTTGAAGTTCCACCTTAAATAAGTAGCAATATGTGCCTCAAATGTACTTCATTTAAGGAAGTATCTTTGAACTACCTCAAGAAGCGCGGATAAAGTCCTATATAAAGTACCTTCAAAGCACCATCAAGGTATGTTTTAAGCCCTCTGGAAGTTGTAATATGCATGTACCCAACTACCTGCAAATTTTATTGCTAATATGTTAGTTTTATCTGAAGACCGTGCAAGCTTTGTATTTATATAAACTAAACAGTATGGAAAATGTTCTTCCACCCAGATTCTGTAACACTTCGCTGATTGAACCGTTTACATGGGCTGTAAACAGTCAACTGAACGGGCATTCAGATCCAAAATTCAAGATCCAAACTCTCCTAAAAGTCTATGGAAGTGCATGTAATATACAGATTATACATTTCTCCTATTTGAAATATGGGATTTACATAGTTCTTTTTTGTTACGTGCATTCAGTAGATATTTACTGTCAGATATAACCATTAATTTTTTCTTTTGGTTATTAGTTGGCAACAAGAAAGGTTTTTCCAAGTATCGTATGCAATCCTTTAGACCCATTATTGCTTTTTTATTTTATATACATCAAAAAAGTGCCAACAACCATACATGCATACCACAGCAGCATGAGACCTAATGCGTGGCGTACCATTGTACAAACAACACAGTCCCAGGCAGCTGTCGCATACCTGTAAGGCGTGTGATATCTATTATAGCTAACTATGACATAGTAAAATATCTAATATATTGATGTGTTTTGCTTATACTAAGGTTTGAGTAAAAAACAATAAAGAAGGGGTCCAATCATAGCACCCTGCAGTACAATTACAGAGTTGAAAGTCTATATTGTTCAGAATCACATTACGATAACTGTAGTTATATTTCTTGATCCATATTCAAGTTTACATTATTATTATTATTATTATTATTATCATTATTTTTTTTATCACACTAGATAAAGAAGGGGTCTAATCATAGCACCCTGCAGTACATAATTTATATTCTAGTGTACACTGTTATATAAGCTACACCAGATAAAGAAGGGTGGCCTATCATTTTTTCTGATACATTCTAGTTTACATTTTAAACCACACTAGATAAAGAAGGGGGTCTAATCATAGCACCCTGCAGTACATAATTTACATTCTAGTGTACACTGTTACAGTGTTGTGCCGAGAGGGGGCCATGGGGCCATTTGCCTACCTAAAGTCATTGATGGCCCTTTCAACATTAAACATGGGGCCCGGATGACCCTCAGAAATCAACAACGTTGCTTATATTTTATTTACTGAAGCCCCTTTAAAATATAAAATGACCCTTTGGAAAATGTCATAAGGGCCATTGGTGTCCCCCAAGCAATCGAGCCTAGGCACAACACTGCTGTTATATAAGCTACACCAGATAAAGAAGGGGGTCTAATCATTTTTTCTAATACATTCTAGTGTACATTGTTATTAACTACACCAGATAAAGAGGGGTTCTAATCATAGTACCCTGCAGTACAAGTCAGTGTATTAAAAACACAAGTGTTGTATTCCATATTGTATACAGTGTATTAAAAACACAAGTTGTATGTCACTGTAATGTCTTCTTAAATGTACACCTTAGTGTAACTATTTAGTAGCACACAATGCATATGTAACTATTTAGTAGCACACAATGCATATGTAGGTAGGATTGAAATATTAAATAATATTAAGACATTGTGTTATTATTCAGTAATATTATTCTATAGATGTATTCCCAATTGAATCTGTTTAAATTCACACTTGTTAAGGCTGGGTTTCTTCTAATAATCCAGTTCAGTTCTACATTTTGTCTACATCAACCACCATATGATCTGCCATAAAAATAAAAGGGTTTGTTTACTATTTATTGTTATTAGGTATCATTTATTGTGTTCTTTTCTTTTTCTTTATTTTTATTTATATCAATACATACGCCAACCACACACAACCACCCGCGTGGCACTTCATTGTGTTCACACCATGCTGATCCCATGCAGCTGTCGTATGTACACCAGGATCTCTGTTATCAGTTAGATTTTATTCACATGTTAATTTGATTTTATACTCAGTCCCACATTGCCACCATCAGTTTATATTTTAAAGTCTCATAAAATAATGTAGGGGTTAATGGGTTATAAATTAGGGGTTATTATGTCAGTAAGTTATGGTAATGGGGTGGGGTCTGGGATGTATGGGATTCGGTGGGGGAAAAAATGGTGGTGGGGTGGGGTCTGGGATGTTTGAGAGTCACTGCAGTAAATTAGCCAGGGTTAGGGGTCGGCTATATAGTGATATGGCTCAGTGGAGATAGGAATTGGTAGACTTCTAGGGTATAATTATATTTAGACGTGGTTCTGGTTAAGTATGGGTAGGGTTGGCCATTTGTGTACAGGTGACCTGTTTACAAGGCTGAAAATGTGGATAAAATATCTGTTATGTTTATTAAATGTACGTAACGATTGTCATCGCCTCGCCGAAGGTAAGGAACTGAATCAGCACTCATAATAAAGTCTAGTATGGTATAATTCTTATGTCAAAGTTTTCTTGGGCTTGAGGGAATAGGGTCGGCGACGACTGTGCAAAGTTTTCTTTTCTATTTTACGATAGAAAGTTATGTGGCTACATACAATGCTATTACTCGTTAGCAGCACTAAATTGATGTATAAATAGCATTGAAATCGGTAGTTCTTACCACAGAATATTGTAAAAATCATTAAGGATGTCTTGAAATGCAGCAGCAGAAGAACAACAAAGAACGCAATGGCGCACTGGGCTGGAAATGACGTCACAAGTTTGATGACGTAGTAAGCATTGCACGCGATCGTATCACGTGATCGTGGTCATGCTATTTACCGAATCGCTATATAATGTATCTGGAGTCAGTGCATGCTAGGGGTAGGGTGGTAGGGGTGGGGTAGTACTAAAGTTGTTTTCAGTCTCGTTGTCTATGTCGGTCAGTCTACAACTCGAGTGCCGGTGGGCCTATCCAGCCGTATATAAGCTTTGTATTTATATAAACTAAACAGTATGGAAAATAAAAATCTACAACATTTTGAAGTAGATAGAGACACATAACTAAAAAGACCATCTCGGCACTTAGATTAATGAAGAAATGGATAGGTAAATAAAATGAAAGCAACTAAAATGTAAAATGTACCATATATACATTGAAGATAAATGTAAAAGTTCAAAAGATCAAGATGAAATGAGAGTAAACGGATATCAGAAAGTTTCTTATAACGGCTTAATGCTGCAAATTAAACATCCAGCAATTAGCACCAGCAGAAACTATTTTATATAGTCTTTTCAAATCGCAGTCATTGTGCCATTTGTATCTGTCTTACTTGGTCTTAAAGTTGAACATGATAGATAGTTAGATAGATAGATAGATAGATAGATAGATAGATAGATAGATAGATAGATAGATAGATAGATAGATAGATAGATAGATAGATAGATAGATAGATAGATAGATAGATAGATAGATAGATAGATAGATAGATAGATAGATAGATAGATAGATAGATAGATAGATAGATAGATAGATAGATAGATAGATAGATAGATAGATAGATAGATAGATAGATAGATAGATAGATAGATAGATAGATAGATAGATAGATAGATAGATAGATAGATAGATAGATAGATAGATAGATAGATAGATAGATAGATAGATAGATAGATAGATAGATAGATAGATAGATAGATAGATAGATAGATAGATAGATAGATAGATAGATAGATAGATAGATAGATAGATAGATAGATAGATAGATAGATAGATAGATAGATAGATAGATAGATAGATAGATAGATAGATAGATAGATAGATAGATAGATAGATAGATAGATAGATAGATAGATAGATAGATAGATAGATAGATAGATAGATAGATAGATAGATAGATAGATAGATAGATAGATAGATAGATAGATAGATAGATAGATAGATAGATAGATAGATAGATAGATAGATAGATAGATAGATAGATAGATAGATAGATAGATAGATAGATAGATAGATAGATAGATAGATAGATAGATAGATAGATAGATAGATAGATAGATAGATAGATAGATAGATAGATAGATAGATAGATAGATAGATAGATAGATAGATAGATAGATAGATAGATAGATAGATAGATAGATAGATAGATAGATAGATAGATAGATAGATAGATAGATAGATAGATAGATAGATAGATAGATAGATAGATAGATAGATAGATAGATAGATAGATAGATAGATAGATAGATAGATAGATAGATAGATAGATAGATAGATCTCACAATGATTCTGAAGTCCAAAATCCTTCATTTTGAAAAATTTAGTTCCTGATCTTGATTGAACAAAAAACATAACATTTCTACACACATGTGTGCACTACATCATAGTTGCATGTTTCCCTAACTGCCTCTTTCGTGACTTCAATCCAAACTTGTACAGTGTGGAAACTCAATAGAACCATGCCATTGAGGTGGTTGTAATAAGAAACCACAATGTACATGTATATTCTGGAGCAGAGATTGGGAAAAAATATATCCCCAGTTAAGTCTGCTTTCCCCTTTAACTAGGGGCATGCAAGGGTGAATAGTTAGATCCTCCGGAAGCAAAGAATACACCAAATAAACGAAAATAGCAGACTCGGTTTTATTGAGTCTGTTCATCTCAATGTCGGGTAAAAGTCCTGCAACATTGGAAGCAACGTCTCCAAAATGACCTTTACAGTGTTGACGGGAACGTTAAACCTCAAATCAAATGACCAAAATATAACAACGTCATGCCTGTTTAAAGAATGGATATATTTTAGACACTTTTTTAGAAATAGATTGTTGCCTGTTTGATGGTTTACCGCTTATCCCGCCGTTTATTGTTCCAAATTATCTCACTTTAAGATTTGATGACCAGTGTACATGTAAATGATACCAATTAAACGATTAGGTGTGAAAAGTTACCTGACCAGTGTTATCATGTGCATATGCGGCCAGTCTGATCGGCGAGTGTCTAAACTTTCCGAGAAATGAAACCTTGTGAACAATAAACTCAGATCAGACTGTGCAGAACTTCCAGCTGATCTGAGTCTTTTCTGTGTGCGCATACGCATTCAGTGCATTTCTCGGAAAGCATTTCTGTTGTCACCACCATATGACATCCTAGCTCATTAACTACCGTCTTTGTCAGACATATATTACAACAGGCTAAACTGCTTCCTGCACTCACGAAAAAAAAAATTCTTTTAACGTAAGATCAGCCTGTACATCGAGCTCTTCGTTTGTTGCTCTCTGCATATCCCAGAAGCCATACTACAACAAGTTTGAACAAAGAGCAAAGACTGATAAGACTGCGCAGGCTGATCTGTGACTTCACCTGTCGCACAGTTTACTGTCATGTTTTCCAAAAATTGGATGCGAAGACCGTGTGTGCAGACTATTGATGACGTGTTATTGAAAACGTGGGAAAATTTCAGACTGCAACAAATGCACGTTCAAAATGACGGCGGGAAATTAAGCGCGGCATGACAAAAACTATATATGTATGACCAGCGAAGACTAAGATCATCCTGCGCATCTGTGGAGGCTTAGCTTTCTGTTCATGGAGATAGTGAAAATACTTGAGACATTTACACAAGCTGTCTGCATTATTTATGTTTGTTGAAGCGTGCACACTTGTCTGATTATCGCTACAGGTGATAAAACATGATTTGGATAATTTTTATTGTCACAAAAGTAATCTGATTATTGAGAGGGATAATACCGTCACAGTCTGCATACCGCAAGAAATGTGCGTCATTGTCCTGTTTTATGCGTCCGAGACTAGGGTTTTATGCATCTTGCACTTCCGAGAATGAATTGCATTCAAAATTTGTGGGTTCCGACTGCTTCTTAATTTTGCCTCTCTTACCGGTCCATGGAAAATACCTGTTGATCACAGGAGGCAACAGACGTTTTACCCTATGGTAGTAGTAGTTTTTTTTCCTATTTATTTTGTTTCCGGTGGTGGTTCTATTGGCTTGCATGAACGGTCTTGAATGTGCTAAGTACTGGAGATTTTGGATTATAATTATGGGTTACTTCAAAGCGTCGGCTTCTTCAGAAGTAGCCACGTGCCATATCCCTGAACCATTTGAACTGTAACTGGCTAATTGTTATTGATTGGCACAGGCCACTTACCGTTAACTGACAGCTCGCGGCAGTTGATAAAAAAACAGCTTTTAAATAGCGATGCTTACGATATGCATTTTTATTCTAGGCTCACAGTTATTTAGAGACAAACACGGATGTTTTTGATGTTTGTTTTTTTTGTTTTTTTTTCAGACGCACACCATTTTCATGCGTAAATACGACCAGATTGTCCTTTAATGAAAGCGCTTTTTAATGAATATGTACTTAAATACTTTAACCATGAAAAATTGAAAGACCGTTTTTGCACATAAAATGTTTGGAATATTCATGATAGAAAAAATAATTAGGGTCGGCGGGAAAAAGCTAGGCACGGTCGGGTAACCGGAACCACACATATATTTTGTATTGGCCTTATATATACTCGAGTCGTCGGGAAGCACGGTTATACAACATTTATCAACCATGGTTGACTCAATATGATGTTGTCGTTTATATATATGCTGTTATCAATGTTGTTTTACTACTTAACTGCGTTTTCAGCGTTGCTTCGACGTCGATTTGACGTTGAGTGTATGTTGGATATCATCTGCCTGGTATCACTCAGCTCACCCTTATTGAACACAGTCACTTTTGTTTCTAATGTCCCACAGGGCACTGTGCTCAGACCCACATTATTCGTTTCCAAAAATTACCTTGGTATCACTCAGCTCTCCCTTATTGAACACATTAATTTTTGTTTCTAGTGTCCCACAGGGCTCTGTGCTTAGACCCACCTTATTAATTTCCAAAAATTACCTTGATATGTTTCTAACCTGACTGGATCGCAGCACAGCTCATCATGGTTCCCCTTATAAGGTGTATTTCTATTCGGATGTTATGTACCTCTTGAAATGTGTATATTTCAAGAATTTTACCTTTAACTCCATACTAATATACAAGTACTGTATTTGGCTGACTCATTACCTTAAAACCGGACTGACACCACAGCTCACTACGGCTCCTGTAAAAGGGAGTGCTTGTACTTCGCTAACACCATTGCGATACCGGGAGTGCTATTGCACGGGTTATTTTCCAACAAAGCCACCCTTTTTCCTCCAATTATTATGTAAACAACCTTAGTTATTCCTTCTATTAAACTTCAGTTTATGAGTTATTATACCTTTTTAAATTTATTTTACGTTTAAGTTACTTTCATTTTATTTATCTATCCATTTCTTCATTAATCTAAGTGCCGAGATGGTCTTTTTAGTTATGTGTCTCTATCTACATCCTAACATTGTAGATTTTCATTTTTCCACACTTTTTAGTTTATATACAACCAAGTTCTGCAACGGAAGGTCAGGTGGTTTTTCTCCGGGTACTCCGGTTTTCGCCCACCTATGATTAACGATCGGCTCGATATGAGTGAAATAATCTTGAAAGGGCCGTAAAACCCAAACCAAAAAAAAAAAAAAAAAAATAGACAAAATATCTGTAAAATTTTCATTGTTTATTGCAAATATACAGTTTGGCAGGGATTTCACTGTATAAAAAACATTCCATATAAATTGTGGAGAAATTTCAGTTAAGGAGGCATTTCAAAAATAACAAGTCATAGAAGTACATATAAAGTTCCTTTGCCTATGCGCGACTATTTTCAAAGTTCAGAAAGTATCATTGAAGTTCTACTTAAATTCCAGTTTGTTTGTTAAAGATTCTAAAGTATCTACAAAGTCCCCAGTACTTCTTTGGCAGTCCCATGTACTAAAGTGGAGCATAGTTAAAGCCCCAGAGACTTTAGTGAAATATGATTCAGAAGTACAATTGAAGTCTCGGGGACTTAAGTTGAAGCAGGTCTGTGTGATTGGAAGTTCCTTTGAAGTATATCAGAGGTATATGTGAAGCAGGGGGCTTATCTGAAGCCTGTACTCCTTTTGTGGATGGGTTAGGATCATTACGGTAACTAGACAGGGAGTACCTTAAAACAATTGGATTTGTGCTAAAAAAAAATGAATAGCTTAAAATAACCTTTTTTTAGAAAAAAAAATCAACAACAAATGAATATTATACGTCCTAGAGGGGGTGGTTGAGTGAGGCAAAGGTGACATGTATCTTGTGTGACTGGAGCGTTCAGCTTATCATTACGTAAGCACGCCTATACAAATACATTGCCACCTTTATCGCCGAAAAAATGAAAATTTTATGATGAAAAATTGTGATATTTTTCTTATTTCTGCTCAAAATATAGATTGTGGGCACTCGAGGCGGTTCTAACAAGTACCCACAATCTATATTTCAGAGCAGAAATAAGAAAAATAAGGTATATCCCGGAAACCCCAGTTTTACTATATAAAAGTGGGGTTCAAGGGGGGTCAAAATTATATAGGCGTGTTTTCGTGATGTATTGAAGGCCTGCTGTCCGGGTAGTGGGGGATTGCTGTTATTTCTTCAAATTTGTTTCGTGATCCAGCAAGGAGTCCAAAAGGTGCAGACAGAATTGCAAACTGTGTAGATCCTGATCAGACTGTTCCTTGAGCAGTCAGATCTGGTTCTGCACTGTTGGCTTAGGCCTATCTGTCCCAATACTTAGGATCATTACGGTAACTAGACAGGGAGTACCTTAAAACAATTGGATTTGTGCTAAAAAAAATGAATAGCTTAAAATAACCTTTTTTTAGAAAAAAAAATCAACAACAAATGAATATTATACGTCCTAGAGGGGGTGGTTGAGTGAGGCAAAGGTGACATGTATCTTGTGTGACTGGAGCGTTCAGCTTATCATTACGTAAGCACGCCTATACAAATACATTGCCACCTTTATCGCCGAAAAAATGAAAATTTTATGATGAAAAATTGTGATATTTTTCTTATTTCTGCTCAAAATATAGATTGTGGGCACTCGAGGCGGTTCTAACAAGTACCCACAATCTATATTTCAGAGCAGAAATAAGAAAAATAAGGTATATCCCGGAAACCCCAGTTTTACTATATAAAAGTGGGGTTCAAGGGGGGTCAAAATTATATAGGCGTGTTTTCGTGATGTATTGAAGGCCTGCTGTCCGGGTAGTGGGGGATTGCTGTTATTTCTTCAAATTTGTTTCGTGATCCAGCAAGGAGTCCAAAAGGTGCAGACAGAATTGCAAACTGTGTAGATCCTGATCAGACTGTTCCTTGAGCAGTCAGATCTGGTTCTGCACTGTTGGTTTAGGCCTATCTGTCCCAATACTTAGGATCATTACGGTAACTAGACAGGGAGTACCTTAAAACAATTGGATTTGTGCTAAAAAAAAATGAATAGCTTAAAATAACCTTTTTTTAGAAAAAAAAATCAACAACAAATGAATATTATACGTCCTAGAGGGGGTGGTTGAGTGAGGCAAAGGTGACATGTATCTTGTGTGACTGGAGCGTTCAGCTTATCATTACGTAAGCACGCCTATACAAATACATTGCCACCTTTATCGCCGAAAAAATGAAAATTTTATGATGAAAAATTGTGATATTTTTCTTATTTCTGCTCAAAATATAGATTGTGGGCACTCGAGGCGGTTCTAACAAGTACCCACAATCTATATTTCAGAGCAGAAATAAGAAAAATAAGGTATATCCCGGAAACCCCAGTTTTACTATATAAAAGTGGGGTTCAAGGGGGGTCAAAATTATATAGGCGTGTTTTCGTGATGTATTGAAGGCCTGCTGTCCGGGTAGTGGGGGATTGCTGTTATTTCTTCTGTTTCCATTCATTTTCACTTTCATCTCCTCTTCTCTCTCTTCTATCTCTTTTCTCCCTTTCTCTGGGAGACTACACAGAATGACCCACAAGCATTGATGTGCCGTTAAACCCAAAACAACAATATACTTCCTAGAATATTAACCCTTATCTTGCTTTTCACGACAACCCCCATCTTTGCAAACAGTGTAGATCCAGATCAGATGGCTTCTGATTATGGTGCTATATATTTTGGCCTCAGAGACTTTTGCTCTGAGTGACAAATAGTAATGACCCTGATCAGACTACAGTCTGATCTAGGTCTACACTGTTTGATGAGGCTTATTGTTTTTATGAACTTTGTATCCAATATTTAGGATATTTAAGGTAGTTAGCATATTATTAAAACTTCTCTCATTCAAAAAAAAGTTATAAAAAATGGAGGTCCCTTGTTATAAGGACAGTATTTTTCCCTAACATTTTGCCATTGTACTGGCCCCGATAGCTCAGTTAGTAGAGTGTCCGCTCCGGGGAACGGGAGGTCACGGGTTGGATCCCGGGCCGCGACATACCAAAGTCGTTTAAAATGGTACTAGCTGCTCCTCGCTTGGCACTCAGATTTACGGGGTAGAGCTAGGACTGGTCGACCCAGTGTCAGGATAATGTGACTGGGTGTGGTATCATGTAATGTGTCTGGGACGTGATACTTCAGTGAGGCAGCACTATAAAAGTGAGCATTGAGCTCCCTGTCGCAACTGGTGAGACACCGTCGTGATATGACTGAAAAATTGTTGAAAGCGAAGTTAAACCCAAATTCACACACACACACACACACATTTGCCATTGTAAACAATTTGCGGCTTCAAAGAATCCTAAAAAGGCCCAATATAATACATGTAGGCGAAAAATTGAGTCATTGAAAAGATCAAATGTTGTGGACATTTGTTAGAATAGCCTCTGTGAGGCATGGTGATTTTAACAAATTCCACAACATTTATATCATGCTTTGTTGTAGACATTAGAATTGCCTCTGTGAGGCATGGTGATTCTAAAAATATCCACGACATTTGTATCTTGGAGTATCAAATACAATATTCTTGTTATCTAATTAATCCGTTTCATCTAAACCCATAACATGCCAATCACAACAATTGTCGTCTGCTTTGCCATCTGCCGGTTACCTTAAAAGTATTTTTTTGCAAACAGTGTGGACCCAGGTTAGACTGCTCCTGTAGGAGCAGTCTGATCTGGGCCCACACTGTTTGCCTGTGTGCAAAAATATTTTTAAAACGTTTGCAAGAAAATTCAGCAGACGACATAAGCAGACAACATTGTCAGACGACATTGTCAGATGTAGTTTTTCTCGGAATCTTAAGGGTGAACCCTTGTCCTGCTGAACCCGGATATGCCTTTTCTTTGAAACAATGTAGATCCAGATCAGATGGCTTCTGAAGAAGCCATCTGATCAGGATCTACATTGTCATTCAGGTTGTGAATTTGTTGTAATAATTTGCTTCAAGTAATCTGATAATCGGTAGTGGGTGTGGCATATATGAATATTCAGCAGGACAAGGGTTAAGTTTATAATTAGTTTCATTTAAATTTTGTCACTTTAATGGGTTTTGTCATTACATTGAATGCGGTGTAAACGACTAGCTTTTGCACTGTTTTGATTGAAATACAAGCCGGCCTTCATGCCTCAGTCAGATGCAGGTCTAACTGGTGATCAGTGTCCAACAACAGTCTTTCATGGAGATTGATCATGAAATATTTTCAACTGTCATCATCTCTTTTCTCCTAATACCGGCCCCGATAACTCAGTTGGTAGAGTGTCCGCTCCGGGGAACGGGAGGTCACGGGTTCGATCCCGGACCGCGACATACCAAAGTCATTAACAATGGTACTAGCTGCTCCTCGCTTGGCACTCAGATTTACGGGGTAGAGCTAGGACTGGTCGACCCGGTGTCAGGATAATGTGACTGGGTGTGGTATCATGTAATGTGTCTGGGACATAATACTTCAGTGAGGCAGCACTATAAAAGTAAGCATTGAGCTCCCTGTCGCAACCAGACACTGTCGTGATGTGACTGAAAAATTGTTGAAAGCGACGTTAAACCCGATTTCACACACAGATGAAGTTCTAACTGGTGATCAGGGTCCAACAACAGTCTTTCGTGGAGATTGATCATGAAATATTTTCATCTGTCACCATCTCTTTTCTGCTGATTCTAGAAGGGTAGTTGTGAGTTTCTGGTGCAAGAATGTGCTCTGTACTGGTTGGTCACCTGCATTTATGCTGGCCTAGGAAAAGTGTGGTGGTAAACTGACTGTCTCAAAATGACCACAGCAGTGTTGACTGGGCTGTTAAACTCCAAACCAAAGTTTAATAGATATAGTGGACTTGATAGATCAGTTAAGGTTTTGAAAACTGGGCCAGTTTAACCCATATAGTACCAGAAACCCCTAAACGGGTACCCTGGCAAACAGTGCAGGCCCAGATGAGATGCCGCAGAACGCAGTGTCTTTTCTGCGGCGTCTCATCAGGGCCTACTCTATTTGCAGAAAGTTCAGCCATTTTCCAAATCAATTTTGAAGATACCACAACCTGTCACCCCTAAGTTTAGAAATGGACTCGTATATAAAGTGGAAGAAGCCCCCGCCCATAGGGGCTTGAAGAAATATATGGGCTGCACGATGCTTCCACGCAGAGCTGAATCCGGCCCGCACACTAGTACTAGTAAACCGCTTAGAGGATCTAAGCCTGTCCAGGAAATGCGGTGCGAGGCGGACCGTCCATGCTAATAAACCCTATCGGTTTAATTGGGCGACAGGGCTTGAGATGTCATTTCATCTCAATGTCGGGTAAAATTCCCACAAAATTGGAAGCAGCGTCTCCAAAATGACCTTTACAGTGTTGACGGGGACGTTAAACCTCAAATCAAACAAACAAAATAAAGTGGAAGATTCCATTTGGTACAAAAAAGGTTATTAGTCATTCCTTAACCCTTATCCTGCTGAACATCACAACAACCCCCTACTTTTGCTAAAAGTGTGAATCAGAAGTCATCTGATCAGGATCTACACTGTTTGCCATGCAGGTTGTGAATTTAACCAATACATTATATCAAGTAATTTGGTTGGTAGATAGTCATAATGGGTGTGACTTACTATCTTAGCAGGATAACGGTTAACCCTTGTCCTGCTGAGCCCGGATATGCCTTACCTTTCAAACAATGTAGATCCAGATCAGATCTACATTGTTAGATCCAGATCAGATGGCTTCTGAAGAAGCCATCTGATCAGGATCTACATTGTTTGTCGTTCAGATTGTGAATTGGTTGCAATAATTTGCATCAAGTAATCTGATTGGTTGATGGATAATCAGTAGTGGGTGTGGCGTATTTGAATATACAGCAGGACAAGGGTTAATATTAAAACCATTCAACTTATACCATGTTCAGATATAAGATATTGCTCAGAAGTTTGACATTCCCATCAAGTAAGTGACCTTAAAGTCAAGGTCACGCTCTAAGAAATTTTGCATCAATGCTTTGGTTTCTGAAGACTCAAGACCCGGAAATTTTGTATAACTAACAACAAATAAAGGACCTGACACCCCTTAGTATGAAAACAAACCTCCCCAAAGCTATAGTTAAATACAATGTGTCACATTTTGCTTCAGAAAATTAAAACCTCACCATTTTCTGGTGACCAATAAACCCATTCTGTATTGAAACGAATATTCCACCTTACGGTAATTCTCCTATAATTTCGAACAAAATTAAATAATTATTTTTGCCGCTGTTCGAATTTTTAGAAATTCGAGCCGGCAAAAAAGTCCACTGTTCGAAATTTTAAGGTTCTGACCTATCATGTTCTTCGCTTGCTGCTCTTTTATTGCCTCAGAGACCATAGAAGTTTGTACAACCGCAAATGCTCTGATTAGGCTGCGCAGACTGCTCTGAGTCTTCAACTGTCACAGCCTCATTTGCAAGTCAGAGGTTACACCGTATTTACACATTTCCATGGATTTGAGCCGGCACAGAGCAAAGAAACCCTCTACTACATAAGTATCAGATCAGCCTGTGCATCAAACCAATGCTGCTTGATCTCGTTTGCTGCTAGTTGACTGGTACATATGTCACAGAAGACTCATACGAAAAGCTAAAGCTCTGATCAGATTGTGCGGATGCGCAGGCTGATCCGAGTGTTCACTGGTCTGTGCCTTTTTTTAAAAAAGTTCAATCTGGTGCGACATGGACATTGTAAATTAATGTAGCAAAACAAACGCGAAACCACCAAGAAAATGGAAGATCAGTACCCTAACCAGCGATCATAGTAACTCCCAGGCAAAGCGGTGCAAGTCGGACCGTCCATGCTAATCATCCCTATTGGTTTCATTGGGCGACAGGGCTTGAGATTTCGTTTCATCTCGATGTCTGATAAAAGTCCCACAGAATTGGAAGCAACGTCTCCAAAATGACCATTACAGTGTTGACGGGGACGTTAAACCCCAAAGCAAACAAACGAAATCATAGTAACTGTTTGTGCCTTTTCACAAGCAACAACTGCTCGCTATAATGATGTAGTTTATTTTGGCGGGAAAACATTCACAGGCTGCTTTAACTGCACATGCTAATATGACGCACTGCAGTAAAATTGCGGAACATCATGAGACGTCGCCTGGGAAAAGGCTATGTCACTTCAAAACAGTTAGCTGAACAACGAGAGATCTTTAAAATAGTGCGGTCTGTTTTAGCTCAGCGTGGAAGCATCATGCAGCCCATCTATTTCTTCAAGCCCCGTTTGGCGGGGGCCGTAATCCGAGTCTGTGCCGGTCGCTAAACGACCAGCGAAGACGCAGGTCATTCTGCACGGATGAAATGACACCTCAAGCCCTGGAAGGCGCTGATCAGACTGCGCAGATGCGTACATGTGATATCGCCCAATTTAGTCGGGGTATTCTGATTTAGAACCCCATCTTCCGGTCTCACGCCCGACGGCCCTTATCTCCCGACTCATCACGTGAACAAGTCCGTGATATGAATACCCCTAAATCCCACTTTAAATATAGACAACTGGGGGAGGGTTTTCTGCTCCAAAACATAGGTTGTGGGTACTCGTTATAACGAGCATCCACAACCTATGTTTGCAGTGTTAATAAGAAAAATATCACAGACTTTTATCAAAAAGTAGCCAATTTGAAGATGTGAAAAATGCAATGTGTCTCAGGGGTGTGTTACCGTATGAAAACAATTTCTACAGTCGACCAGCAGTAACCATTAGCTAATCTTTATCATGTTTAACCCTTTTTTGCCACATGGAATCTTCCTCCTTATAAATAGTAGGAGTTCATTTCAAAATTTAGGGGTGTCAGGTTGTGTTTTCATGAAAATTTATTTGGAAAATGGTTTAACATTTAGCAAACAGTGGAAGCCCAGATCAAACGCCGCGTTCTGTGTCATCTGAGCTGGGCCTGCACTGTTTGCCAACTACCTGTTTTGGGGTTTTCGGTACTGAATGGGTTAATGAACTGTGTAGTGTCATAAATTTCAGTTGCATTGATTGCGCAGTAGGTGAATGAATACCAGTAGGTAGTTTACAGCTAGTTCGTGGCCATATATTCGGCAGTGAGCGGTCATACATGACCAACGTTCTTTGGTTTTTTGAACAGTCCCAAAGGTGGTCCCTGACCAGAGGACATTGTGGGCAGGAAATTGGAAAAAACTATTACTGCACCCTTCCAAATAAGCTTTTTAAGTAGAATTAGGTTGTAGGTACTCATTAAAACCGCCTCGCCGAGGTTGTTCAAACAAATCTACAATATATTGTTTATGATTTTTATCTGATTTTTGAAAGTTGATACTTGTATCAAGTTTATATGTCATTGCATTTCTACTTCCGGTACTGGACCGCGTTACTACACTTCCGCTGTTCGTTCGCTGCATAAAATAGTCCAAATTAAGCACTTGCCTCATTTCCTTTTCCAGCGTATTGATTTCTTAACATTTGCGCTGAAGGCGGACTTGATTCCACAGGTGTTCCTTCCCTTTTACCCCTCAGGTGCCGAACTGGACTTTTCCAGCTTTGATAGTCGGTGTATCCTTTTATATCAAGATGGACTTGATTCCACAGGTGTTCCTTCCCTTTCACCCCTCGGTTTCCGAACTGGACATTAGCCCATATATAACTAGCGTCACTTTTATGGCATGTAAGTATTGTAGGCCCAGATCAGACGCAGCACAACTTGGCGTCTGACCTGAGTCTGCATTGATTGCTAAAAAAACATATATTCTTGCAAAACCTACCTTTAAGAAAACAAATCTGACAATCCTGTTCCGAACTTATTTGTTGGCAGATTCCATTGTCATATATTGGTTAAGCAAATTCAGAAGCCACTGATCAGACACCTCATTCAGTGACCTCGAATCAGACCCTTCAGTGTTATTAAAGGAAGCTTTGCATTTTTGGGTGCATATGCACTCGTTTTACAGACACTTGGGAAGACGAATCTAAGTCGAAGCGTCGTAGCTGTTTAAAATGTAGAAATTAAAGGGCTCTGCTGTAACGTCTCCGAAAGCAATGTACACTTCATTTTTGGAGACCCATGACTCGCCGAAAGAAAGCAATAGGTTTTAAAGTTCACTCCCGTCCAGTGTTCCAGATAAACAGCGTATCTGCGTAAAATACTCAATTAATCAAAGTGCTGAGAGAACTGGTGGATCGATTGTCTCTGAATGTAAGTTTGGAGAATAGTCATGAACTGAGAATCGGACTGTTCGTTTAAGCAGGTACATTAGATCTGATCGGACACCGCATTATGTGGCGTCTGATTATGAAGGTTCTGTTTGCCAATGGCCAAATGCACGAGCACAGTCCTACCGCCCCCGCCCATCAGGGCTTGAAGAAATAGACGGACTGCAAGATACTTCCACACCGAGCTGAAATCGACCGCACATGAGTACCGGTAAACCGCCTAGAGGATGTAATCCTGCCCAGGCAAAGTGGTGCAAATCGGACCGTCCATGCCACAAACCTATTTGGTTTTATTGCGCGACAGGCTTGATAATTATGTCATTTCATTTTAGTGTTGGGTAAAAGTCTCACAAAATTGGAAGCAACGTCTCTAAATGACCTAGTCAGTGTTGACGGGGATGTTAAACCTCAAAACAAGCAAACAAACATACAAACAAACAAACGAACACAGTCCAGAATTTTCTTCTGACGTTCCGCTCTGACATCTTAGGGGTGCTATCAATAACCAATACCTGGATTTTGTTCAGGGTCGGCGCCAGTCAGATGGTCAGTGATTGTCACGAGGACAATAACAAGCAACAGGAATTTTTTTCTTAGTCGAACCTTGTTAAACTCCTTTTTCAACCTTGTCAAAAAGATACTTAGAGAACTGTTTCATCTACCACTACCATTTTATCATGGTGAATATACCTCATAAATCAACTTTCCTCAGTACTTTCAGTACTTTGATTTATTTGTAAGTTTTCAATATATTTGCATCGGCATGTTCTGTCTTATTTCCTAAAACAGGACCGTATTCGAGAAGTCGTCAAGCTTAACCGTAACCACTGACCCATGCGAATTCCCGTTATTAATACATTATGAAGTTGCTAAGAGAAAACTTGCTGGCGCATATTAATCGGAATCTATTCCCAGTGTAGATGCGGTCTGAGTCTGTGTTGGTCGAGCATGCTGGAAGCACCATTTTAAATTGATGCGAACAGCCGAGTCACAGATAAGACTGCGCTGCGGCAGATGCGCCGCGAACAGATGAGGCTCTGATCAGACTGCACTGCCGCAGATGAGCCGCGAACAACCGAGGCTCAGATCAGACTGAGCTGCCGCTGATGCGCCGCGAACAGCCGATGCTAAGATCAAATCGCACAGGTGTAGGTCCTGTGTGCTGGTAGCGCCATTTAAGATTGATGCGAACAGCCGACTCTCAGATCAGACTGCGCTGTCACAGATGTGGCGCGAACAGCCGACACTCAGATAAGACTTTGCTACCGCAGATGCGGCGCGATCAGCCATGATTAAGATCAGGCTGCGCAGTTGCGGTCTGAGTCATGCTGGAAGCCCCATTTAATATTGGTGGGAATAGCCAAGGCTCAGATCAGACTCCGTGCTGCTGCAGATGCGGCGCAAACAGCCAAGGCTCAGATCAGACTGCGCAGATGTGGCCGAACAACCAAGTCTCATCAGACTGCGCAGGTGTGGCCTGAACAGCTAAGGCTCAGATCAATCTGCGCAGATGCGCTTAGAGTCTGTGCTGGTGGTGTATGCTGGGAGTTCCATTTTTGATTGGTGCGGCTCGATATCGGCAAACCACTTCAGGCGTGGCGAGTGACACAGTGGGGATTCCCCCCAATAACACGATAAAGGACGCGTGGTTGTTTTTAGGTATGACATTATAAAAGGGCATTTTAAGGGGAGGGCTCGGCGCCTTCGAAAAATGGCCTGCACTGATAATCTTTGAAGTCACCTTATCCATTATGGAGACAGTGGCAAATAGTTTAGACCCAGATCAGACGCCTCAGAATGCGGTGTCTGATCTGAGTCAACACTATTTGCGTAAAGTATGTACATTTCTTTTTTATAAAGCTTAACAAACCTAACATGCCTATAACTCTAAATGGAACACTCCAAACTTATGTCCATTGCCATATAGGGTTTACGATTATCAGACTGTCTTCTCTGCGGGACTCAGGCCAGTATAATCCACTTATACCACTTCTGGTGGCTGGTCTTCACATCAGACAGCACCGTCACCAATGTGACTAAAGCGATTATAACATAGTATGGATCGGTAGTTACACAGCGAAATTCAGTGTTCGAAATTTTAAAAACTGCTGTCTTATAAAAATGCCACTGTTCGAGATTTTAAAGGTATTTTGGAAATTATTTTTGTCAATAATTTTTGGTGTCCGAATTTTTAGGGTGTTCGAAATTATAGGAGAATTACCGTACATATATAGAAAGAATCCATTTCAAACTCAGAAGGTCTTGATAATCAGTGTCTGATCACATCTGCACTGTTGCCAGTGTCCTGATCTGTTCTGGCCCTGCACTGTTTTCTAGTGCCCAGGTCTGATCTGGCCCTACACGGTTGCTTAGGTGACCTGATCTGTTCTTGCCTTGCACTGTTTGCCAGTGTCCTCATCTGATCTGGTCCATTGTTTGCCATTACTCTGATCTGATCTAGCCCTTAACTGTTTCCTAGTGTCCTGATCAGATCTGTCCTGTGTCCTGGGCAGATCTAGCCCTGCACTGTTTTCTAGTGTCCTGATTTGATTTTGCCCTGCCTGGTTGCTGGTGTTCTGATCTGATCTGGCCCTGCATTGTTTGCCAGTTTCCTGATCTGATCAGGCCCTATACTGTTTGCCAGTGTCCTGATTTGTTCTGGCCCTGCACAGTTTGCCAGTGTCCTGATTTGTTCTGGCCCTGCACAGTTTGCCAGTGTCCTGATTTGTTCTGGCCCTGCACTGTTTGCCAGTGCATAATCTATTCTGGCCCTGCACTGTTTGCCAGAGTCCTGAACTGTTCTGGCCCTGCACTGTTTGCCAGAGTCCTGAACTGTTCTGGCCCTGCACTGTTTGCCAGTGTTCTGATCAGATCTGGCCCTGCACTGTTTGCCAGTGTCCTAATTTGAACTATCCATGCACTGTTTACCAGTCCTGATCTGTTCTGGTCCTGCACAGTTCACCAGTGTCCTGATCTATTCTGGCCCTGCACTGTTTGCCAGTGCATAATCTATTCTGGCCCTGCACTGTTTGCCAGTGTCCTGATCTGATCTAGTCCTGCACTGTTTGTCAGTGTCCTGATCAGATCTAGTCTGGCACTGTTTGCCAGTGTCCTGATCTTTTCTGGCCCTGCACTGTTTGCCAGTGTCCTGATCAGATCTAGTCTGGCACTGTTTGCCATTGTCCTGATCTGTTCTGGCCCTGCACTGTTTGCCAGTGTCCTGATCAGATCTAGTCTGGCACTGTTTGCCAGTGTCTTTCTTGATTTGTCTGGTCCCACTCTGTTTGCCAGTGTCCTGATCATAATCTAGTCTGGCACTGTCTGTCAGTGTCTTGATTTGTTCTGGTCCCACAGTGTTGGTCTGTGTCCTGATCTGATCTGGCCCTGCACTGTTTACCTGTGTCCTGTTTCAGGATGTCCCGATACATAATAGATACCATAGCACATGAGCTTTATCATATCTTTCCAAAATAGGAATTTATTAGGCGCTCCTGTAACATATTTACAAGATCTTAAACACATTTGTCTGGAAATTATGGTGTTTATACCATGGTTTTACTGTCTTGTGGGACCTGCTTATATTTGATATTGATTATAATTAATTTCTTCTAGATAATAATGTATTTATTGGATTCTATTTATTAGATTTTTTCTTGACATAAGGAATCCATTCCTAGACTTATCAATTTCTGTTTGTCCCAAAGTTCTACATTCATTTTGTGTGATGTAAATTACCCAAGGAGCCTGGATATCCCTCCAGGGGAGAAGACTGGGCCAAAAGTATTTTGTCTCCCTTATAGTGGGATAGGGGTCTGTCCTTACAGGAAAGAATTTGCTCCTGGGGAGAGTAGACATCTTTTTAGGGCGGAAAGCCAAGAGAAAGTCACGAAGGGTCATACTCTTTTATCCCATTTTGTACCAGAAACCCCAAAACAGGCTACCCTGGCAAACAGTGTAGGCCCAGATCAGATGCAACGGAAGCGGCGTCTGATCAGGGCCTCCACTGCTTGCAAAATGTTAAGCTATTTTCAGAATAAATTTTAAAGATACCATAACCTGTCACCCCTAAATTTTGAAATGGACTCATGCCGTATATAAGGAGGAAGGTTTCATTTGGTACAAAAACGGTTAACCCTGTTGACTGGTACAGAAATTGATACAAACAGTGTAGATCCTGATGAGATGGCTCATAATGTTTGCTATCCTGTAAATGATTTGGTCAAACTTCCTATATACAAGAATGGGCATATCCAGAGTCATAGATGGAAGAGTCCACTTAGGGAAAAGGGTAAGATGAAACTTGTCTCGTAGTATCTCCAGTTCCTAGTCCTATCTCCAGTTCCTGTAATTAATATGACAATATTAGCTGGCCTGTCATTAGGATGTTGATTGCTCTATCAACCTCTTCCATTAAGTTGTCTTTAAAATTTTTGACTTCAAAAGGAAATTTAATTGTGTTTATCACAATCGTTCATGCTTAAAGTGTTTTAACCCATTTTGTTTTGAGTGGAATCTTCCACCTTATATACAGCAGGAGTTGATCTCAAATTGTGGGGATTTTAGAAATTCATACGAAAATGGTCAAATATATTGCAACAGCGAAGGCTTTGATCAGATACCACAATTTTATGATCTTGTCCCAGTTTGGACTTCCTGTATAAAATGGATTAGGTGAAAATATTATGAAACAAGGAAATGTCAGAAGTCATTTGAAAGAGATAATGTAATCATTTCTCTAGAAATATTGCATTACTTCAATTCACAAAAAAATAATGGTGGGTGGGGGGACGGGGGTCAGAACAGGAAAAAGAGTTTGATTAAAGTGTGTTGTAAAGGGGTTGAGCAGATGAATTATTTTTCTGAGAAAATAAGGCTTTAATATTTCATGTGAATCATCTGGGCAGACGATTAACAATGTCATATAATGTACCGGCCCCGATAGCTCAGTTGGTAGAGTGTCCGCTCCGGGGAACGGGAGGTCACGGGTTCGATCCCGGGCCGCGACATACCAAAGTCGTTAAGAATGCTACTAGCTGCTCCTCGCTTGGCTTTCAGATCTACGGGGAAGAGCTAGGACTGGTCGACCCAGTGTCAGGATAATGTGACTGGGTGTGGTATCATGTAATGTGTCTGGGACATGATACTTCAGTGAGGCAGCACTATAAAAGTGAGCATTGAGCTCCCTGTCGCAACCAGACACCGTCGTGATATGACTGAAAAATTGTTGAAAGCTACGTTAAACCCAAATTTACACACACACACACACACACACACACATTTCCCACAAAATTAATATAGAACATGCCTGTTTTTGAGACTGACAAAATAATTCTGAATAATTCTTTAGCACCAATAATGCTCTGTTATTGAAGGATAAGGGTGGATTTTTTTTTTTTTTTTTTTTTCAAATGTTTTTTTTTTCTCTCCTCTTGATAGTAATTTAGCAACTGGTATTTTATCATTAAGCTATGTTAAACCCAAATTCACACACACACATGTCATGTAATGTCAAGTTTTATTTGTTCTGAAAAAAAAAATGAGAATAACATGTCTGTAGGTGTTGTGATTGGCAGTAACCTGTTAACTCTTATTCTGCCGAATGATTTAATTAGCCACATCCATTTGTGACTATCAGCCAATCAGATGACATGATATAATGTTTTCATTCAAACTCACAAACTGAATGATATCCCGATCAGATAAAGCCATCTTTTCTGGATCTACTCTGTTTACAAAGGTAGGGGTTGTCGTGAACAGCAGAATATAATAAGGGATATAAGCATAGAGACCATTTTCTAATTAACCTTATCCTGCTGAATAAATTGATTTAGACACATCCATTGCTGACTATCAGCCAATCAAATTACTTGACAAAATGTAGTTGTTCATAACAAACAGTGTAGATCCTGATCAGATGGCTTCTTCAGAAGCCATCTGATCTGGATCTACACAGTTTGCAAAGTATGGGTTGTTGTGAACAGCAGGATAAGGGTTGATTTTATTTTAAATGAAACTTCTAAATTTTGATATGGACTCCTGCTACAGTAGAGGAAGATTCCACTTGATACAAAATGGGTTTAAGTTTCTTCTAATAGAGCAGTCTAATGACAACTCTCAGATAACGCTTCCTTATGACATTTGAACATGAAAGCTTGTACACTTCATAATGCAAGAGTATCTGATTTAAATCTTAATGTGCACTCTGATTGCTGTTGAACCGCCCCCGCCCATCGGGGCTTGAAGAAATAAATGGGCTGCATGATGCTTCCACGCAGAGCTGAAACTGACCCGCACACGAGTACTGGTAAACCGCTTAGAGGATCTAAACCCTGCCCAGGCAAAGTGGTGCGAGCTGGCCCGTCCATGCTTATAAACTCTATTGGTTTCATTGGGTGACAGGGCTTGAGATGTCATTTCATCTCAATGTCGGGTAAAAGTCCCACAAAATTGGAAGCAAAATCTCCAAAATGACCTTTACAGTGTTGACAGGGACGTTAAACCCCAAATCAAACAAACAAAACTTTACATAATGTAGTTGTTCAGTTCACAAACTGCATAACAAACAGTGTAGATCCTGATCAGATGGCTTCTTCAGAAGCCATCTGATCTGGATCTACACAGTTTGCAAAGGTAGGGGTTGTTGTGAACAGCAGGATAAGGGTTAATTTTATTTTAAATGAAACTTCTAAATTTTGATATGGACTCCTGCTACAGTAGAGGAAGATTCCACTTGATACAAAATGGGTTTAAGTTTCTTCTAATAGAGCAGTCTAATGACAACTCTCAGATAACGCTTCCTTATGACATTTGAACATGAAAGCTTGTACACTTCATAATGCAACAGTATCTGATTTAAATCTTAATGTGCACTCTGATTGCTGTTGAAGATGAAAAAATCCTTAGAGTACCATACCAAAGAATCAAGCAGATAGCTCTACAACATTTTTTTTAGACAGAAAACAGGCTTGACATTTCATGTGAGTCGTCTCTCTTTCAGATGAGTCATACGAAATTTTAACTCTTATCATGCTGTTCACGACAACCCCTATCTTTGCAAACAGTGTAGATCCAGATCAGATGGCTTCTGAAGAAGCCATCTGATCAGGAGCTACACTGTTTGGCATTCTCTTTATGAATTTGTAGCCGTAAATTACATCAAGTAATTTGATTGGTTGATAGACAGAAATGGGTATGGCTTAAATGAATATTCAGCAAGATAAGGGTTAAGTTCCGTTTTCTTAGAAATACACCACGGCATCTTTATAACACTATCAGTGGGGTCCACGGCAGAGACCGTGTAAGTTAAACAATCAATAGAGACAATTTACATTTGTTTGTTTGTATTGGGGTTTTACGGCCAAGTCAACACTATTTAGGTCATTTTTGAGCCGGTCAGTTTACTTAACCACACTTTTCCTAGGCAGGCTTATACATAAGCGGTTAACCAGTACAGTGCACATTCTTTCGCCAGAAACTGACATCTACCCTTCTTGAATCATCGTAAGGTAGAGAATGACCATAGAAAAGATTTCATGGTCAATCTCCACAAAAGAATGTTGCCCACCCCGACAGGTATCAAACCCGCGTCCTCCTGATCAACAGTCAGACGCACATCCGACTGAGCTACCGAGGCCGGCTACAATTTGCATGAAATGTCGAAATCTGTTTATTGGGTAAAGTAAGAAAAATGTCATCAAGTTGTCGTCTGCTGAATTCCCCAATAGGGTGGTATTTATAATATTTGAATTTTACATTCCACCAACAACTAATGTCGTACATAGATGGGGCCTCGGTTTAAAGACTCATCCAAAAGTCCGGATAAGCCCGGAATCTAACCCATGACACTTGGGTTATGAGGAGAGTAGCTGGGAAAAATAAGAGAAATATTTTAAAATGTTGTCTGCATACCAAAATTTTTAACCAGAGTGCTAAGCAATAAAGAAGTTGTAGAGTACTTGCAACTGCTATGCAGTTGTCTTTACTTTCTTGCACTAGCAACAAAATAAATAAATAAAAATAAGACAAAAATTGCATGTTGAAGTTTTTTCCAGATTCCACATTTTGCATTACAAGCTTATCAGAAGATGCAGCAAAACAATCTGTGATTACCATTCCAAATGAACTACACGACGAGAAAATATGTCTTTGCGATTCTTAACCCTTATCCTACTGAGCCTGAATATGGCTTATCTTTCAAGCAATGTAGATCCAGATCAGATGGCTTCTGAAGAAGCCATCTGATCAGGATCTACATTGTTTGTCATTCAGATTGTGGATTGGTTGCAATAATTTGCATCAAGTAATCTGATTGGTTGATAATCGGTAGTGGGTGCGGCAGATTAAAATATTCAGCAGGACAAGGGTTAAAACATTCAAGATGTAGGTCGACCTTCACGCCTGTTAATTATGGTAGGAATCAGAAACAGTTTCTAAGCAGCAAGCCTTGGGCTCCATAGAAACCATGCAGACAGCTTAGGCTCTGATCAGACTGCGCATGTGCGCAATATTATCTAAGCCTTCGCTGGCCACATTTGTGATATAGCATTTTTTGAGCGACTGAGCTATGTTACAGACTATTGAAACAAACAGTAGCAGCTAGTTGTGATATTAGTCTCGTGGCCAAGTTTGTTTTTTTGATTGACTTCCCGTTTCCCCGTGTCGCGGGTCGTCAGCTGGTGGGGTCCCAGGGAACGAATCCATGCTGGCACTACACCGTAGCCGCTCAGTGGTACCCCCCATTCCCCGTTGTCGGTGAATGGGGAGACCACCGCTCGGCTCCAGCCCGGTCAAGTTTGTGGAATTCACTTATGCTTTAACCCTTATCTTGCTGAATATTCATTTAAGCCACACCCACTTCTGTCTATGAACCAATCAAATTACTTAATGTAGTTTATTGCTACAAATTCATAAACTGAATGCCAAACAGTGTAGATCCTGATCAGATGGCTTCTTCAGAAGCCATCTGATCTGGATCTACACTGTTTGCAAAGATAGGGGTTGTCGTGAACAGCAAGATAAGGGTTAACCCATCGCATGCGGGGAAACCCCTAAAGGGCTACCTTGGCAAAGAGTGCAGGCCCAGATCAGACGCCGCAGAATGCGGCGTCTGATCAGGGGCTGCACTATTTGTGACGGAGTTTTCCATCAAGAATAGGATAAAAACGAAAAAGGTAGGCCTGAGACCCCTCATACGAGGAAGAGTCTACTAGTATACAATAGGTTAAGAATACCATTTTTTATCTGCAAATAGCAAACTCTGCTAACAACTCATCAAACTTTAGGCTGATCAGAGTTGATTCTGGTCGCACATGTTATCTTGTCAAATTTTCAAGAGATAGGGCTGATTATTCATGCAAACAGATTACATCAAATTCAGCAGCAGTCGCCAAGAGATCCTGCTTTGTTTCGCAACAATATTGTAACGTTAGACAACCGCTTTAAAAGATGGGGATTAAACTTGCCAACTATTGACAGTTTCTACCGTAGATTGCATTGTGTCTTAATCAGGTGAAAGCTTTCAAACTAGGGTAAAGATCTTCAGTGCTGGTATCTCATTCTGATTGGTGTCAAAATCAGACATTGCTTCATTGCAGTCTATTTGTAGCGTTTTCTACACTCATGTGCCACTTGTTTGTCTAGAGATGTGGGCACTGCAAGCTCCAACTGGCATTTGTTTTTGATGCACCTCACAAATATCATGTAAAATGCAGCAAAAGAAGCATTTTTTTTTTTTCATTACGAAAACACACCTATACAAAAACATTGCCTGTATTTTGGCCAATAATTAGAAATTTTAGGATGAAAAAATTGTGATATTTTTCTTATTTCTGCTCAAAACAGAGATTGCTGGGACTTGATAGAACCCCCTCAACGAGGCGGTTCTATCGAGTACCCACAATCTATGTTTTTGAGCAGAAATAAGAAAATAATGAATACCCCTTGAACCCCAGTGTTACTATATAAAAGTGGGGTTCAAGGGGGGGTCAAATTTATATAGGCGTGTTTTCGTGATGTGAATAAACAGGAAACTGATCTGGGTGATGCATATCATTGAAAGACAGTATTTTTGCATTGCCATTATCATATTTATCATATGTATTCGGACAGACAGGCCTGAGCAAACAGTGGCGGATAGCAAACTCTGGTCACAACACATCAAACTCTAGGCTGATCAGCGTTGATTCTGGTCGCACATGTTATCTTGTCAAATTTTCCAGAGATAGCGCTGATTATTCATGCAAACAGATTACATCAAATTCAGCAGCAGTCGCCAAGAGATCCGGCTTTGTTTCGCAACAATATTGTAACATTAGACAACCGCTTTAAAAGATGGGGATTAAACTTGCCAACTATTGACAGTTTCTAGATTGCATTGTGTCTTAATAAGGTGAAAGCTTTCAAACTGGGGTAAAGATTTGAGCCGCAGTCTTCTGTGTATATTATGGTATGGTGTGAAAATCTGACATTGCTTTTTCATGTGGTCTATTTCTAGCCTTTTCTACACTCATGAGCCACTTGTGTGTCTTTGGACACTGCAAGCTCCAAATTGCATTTGTTATTGATGAATCTCACAAATATCTCGTAAAATGCAGCAAAGATGCATCTTTTTTCTGAATAAACAGGAAACCGATCTGGGTAATAAAAGTAATGTGATGCATATCATTGAAAGACAGTATTTTTGCATTGCCATTACCATATTTATTGTTTGTATTGGAGTTTAATGGCCCAGTCAACACTATTTTAGATCATTTTGAGTCGGTCAGTTTACCTATCCACACTTTTCCTGGGCAGCCTTATAAGTAAGCGGTTAACCAGTACAGTGCACATTCTTTTGCCAGAAACTGACAACTGCCCTTTTTGAATCATCGGAAGGGAGAGAATGACTGTAGAAAAGTTTTCATATCAGTCTCCAGGAAAGAATGTTCCCGACCCCAGCAGGTATCAAACCTGCATCCTCCTGATCACCAGTCAGACGCGCATCTGACTGAGCTACCGAGGCTGGCCATTACCATATTTATCATATGTATTCCAACAGACAGGCCTGAGCAAACAGTTTAGACCCAGATGAGATGCCGCAGAATGCACATCTCATCAGGGTCTACACTCTTTGCCACTCATCCCACTATTTTTAGACACAACATCAGGAAGTAAATCATGTTACTTGTTAAAAGTTTAGAACAAGTATGGTTAGGAGTTGAGGTGTCCAAATATTTAGGGTAAACAGAGTATGCTCAAAAGTTAGACAAAACATGGGGGTGGGAACTTAGATAATTCGGGGTGTTTGCCTTGATCCTCTTCAGAAACTTACATTGTGGGGTCTTAGAACAGTGAAACCTCGATATCTTGAACATTGATACCTTGTTTACCACCGCTTATTCGAAAGCGGTGCGAGTTGGCCCGTCCATGCTTATAAACCCTATTGGTTTCATTGGGCGACAGGGCTTGAGATGTCATTTCATCTCAGTGTCGGGTAAAAGTCCCACAAAATTGGAAGCAACATCTTCAAAATGACCTTCACAGTGTTGACGGGGACGTTAAACCTCAAATTAATCAATCAGTCAATCAATCGAACACTTTCTGGAGTCCCTTGAGAACTCTTCCAATATCTCCAGAGATCCACATAGATATCAGAACCTCTTGTGAAGGTGTGTGTGTGTGAAATCGGGTTTAACGTCGCTTTCAACAATTTTTCAGTCATATCACGACGGTGTCTGGTTGCCACAGGGAGCTCAATGCTCACATTTATTTTGCTGCCTCACTGAAGTATCATGTCCCAGACACATTTCATGATACCACACCCAGTCACATTATCCTGACACTGGATTGACCAGTCCTAGCTCTACCCCGTAAATCTGAGTGCCAAACAAGAAGCAGCTAGTACCATTTTTAACGACTTTGGTATGTCGCGGCCCGGGGTCGAACCCCAGACCTCCCGTTCCCCGGAGCGGACACTCTACCAACTGAGCTATCGGGGCAGGTCTTGTAAAGGTATGTTGTTTGTACTCATTAGAATTGCCTCAGTGAGGCAATTCTAATGAGTACACACAACATTCCTTTAATCTGCAGACGGAAAAGATATCCCCATTATGCCTAAGTCATTGCTCTATGATTAACCCGAGTTAGCTCAAACTACCCATGTCAAGGTCCCAAAGGGATTCGAGTTTTTGAAATTCGACTGTACTAGGGTATGTTTTGAACTTCGACACAGTGAAGACTTGCTCATAATTGGGCAAATCTATACATTTTTGAGATCCATCTTGAAGCCCTATTATATCTAAACCATGTTATAACGAACAGTGTCCTATCATGGTTGTTGTGTATCTCTAAAGCAATACTGTAATTTTCAGTTTTAGAAAGCAGATCATAATAATTCTGACAGCCCCCGCCCATCGGGGCTTGAAGAAATAGATTGGCTGCATAATGCTTCCACACAGAGCTGAAACCGACCAAGAAATAGATGGGCTGCATGATGCTTCCACGCAGAGCTGAAACCGACCCGCACACTAGTACTGGTAAACCACTGAGAGGATCTAAACCTGCCCAGGCAAAGCGGTGTGAGTTGGCCTGTCCATGCTTATAAACCCTATTGGCTTCATCGGGCGGCAGGGCTTGAGATGTCATTTCATCTCAGTGTCGGGTAAAACTCCCACAAAATTGAAAGCAACGTCTCCAAAACGACCTTTACAGTGTTGACGGGGATGTTAAACCTCAAATCAAACAAAACATAATAATTCTGAAGCTCCCATAATGCTGTGTTATTGAAGAATAGAGGTGGATTTTTTTTTCTCAAATGTTATTTTTTCTCCTCTTGATAGTAATTTAGCAACTGGTATTTTATCATTAAAAAAATAATAATAATTTAGCCACACCATTTAGCCCATTTCTAACTTTGAACCAATCAGATTACTTTTTGTAATTTATTCCTACAAATTCACAAACTGAATATCAAACAGTGTAGATCCTGATCAGATGGCTTCTTCAGAAGCCATCTGATCTGGATCCACACTGGTTTCAAAAGTAGGGGCAGGATAAGGGTTAATAATTATCTTAAACCCACATGCACAAAAAGAACTACAGGATCTCTCTCGCATGCGCATGAAAACACCCGGAATGAGTGTTCGAGCGCGATTCATTAAGCTTGAAGCTTTCATCACAGTCGAACTAAAATAAATTTGTATGAAATAACTAAATGATCATTTATATTAAAGTTTCAATATAGGAAAACAATAAAATATCATGAAACATATCAGTAATATATTGAATTGGACTTCTGGTTTGGAAATTATGAGGATGCCAAAAATATTTATTTTTCTAATTTTGTGGAAGTGCAAGTGATTGGAACACTTAAATGTCTGCAGAAATAGATCTCAACACAAGAGTTGACAAATGTTTGGCATTTGTAACATGACAGACCATAACTTTTCTGAGAATTATGGCGGAACAAACAGTTGCACGGAACTCTGGGCAGTGATCATCAGACTTACTGCTGGATATTAGCAAACTGCATGATGCAGCTTCTAGAGTAGTTGAGAGATTTCTGTGAACAGTTTCAGTTGAAATGCATTTATTGTCAGAGAGAATGTTTTCTATTGCTGGAAATTTACACCTGTCGTCGTACAAGAACACAAAGTATGAGCCCCTAGAACTGATCTCAGAGGCTCAAGAGGAGGTAAGCAGGTTTTAACCCTTAACCCTTTTTGTACCAATATATTCCACCTTATATATATAACAGGGGTTCATTTCAAATTTTAGGAATGTCATCAAAATCTTTTTGGAAATTGGCTGAACTTTTAGCAAACAGTGGAGGCCCTGATCAGACACCGCATTCTGCGGAGTCTGATCTGGGCCTGCGCTGTTTGACAGGGTCCCGTTTTGGGGCTTCCGGTACTAAATGGGTTAATGATGCAGAATCACCACAGTTGTTGTCGTCCGCTTTGTTATCTGCTGTTTACTTAAGCCATAATATAATATCCTGTTGTCCACGACAGCCGCTTCCTTTCCAAACAGGGTAGATCCAGATCAGATGGCTTCTGAAGAAGCCATCTGATCAGTATCTACACTATTTGTCATGCAGTTTGTGAATTGAACAACCACATTATGTCAAGTAATTTGATTGGTTGATTGTTAGCAGTGTGTGTCTAAATCAGTTTATTCAGCAGGATAAGGGTTAAAAAGTCATTATTGCAAACATTGTTGACTCAGATCAGACTGCTCCTCTACACTGTTTGCCTGTAAAAATATGTTTGAAATGTTTAATAGCAAAACTCGCTTGGGTCACAATGTCATGTGAGATGCCAAGTTCTGCAATGGAAGGTCAGGTGGTTTTTCTCTGGATACTCAGGTTTTTGCCCACCTGATTAATTATTGGCTAAAAATAAGTGAAATTATCTTGGAAGAGTCGAAAACCAAACAAAATGTTTGCAAAAAGAGAAAGCAGACAATATAAATTGTCATTTTCCGATGCAGATTTTCTTGGCATCTGAAGGGTTAGCTGTAATTTATGTCCCATTTTATGCCTCACATTCTTAGCTCTCCTGTGCCGAAGGCTCAAATGAGCTTTTAGTATGCCAGTACTCTAGCGTCCAGTATCCATTGTCTGTCGTCTGTGAACAGGTTCAAATAAGTATACAGTCGACGCTCGTTATCTCGAACCTCATGGGACTGGATAAAAAAGTTCGAGTTATCCGTAGTACGAGATAACCAAAGTGTGACGTCACATGCATGTCGGAGCCCATTATTTTCCGTGATATGCTTGGTATTCTTGACTATTCTGGAGAAATAGTACTTACATGCACAGCCTATTGAGTTTTTAAAAATTGTTTATGAAAGTAATGAAGCTTGTCGAATTTCTCTTGTGTTTTGTTGTCTTTTAAATTCCTGCAAATTGTCATACCTAATTGTACATTGATACAAATCAGAAACGCTTTTTATCGCAGAAATCTTTGAAAACATTGAAACGAGGTGTTAATTGGACAAATTGGAAAATTAAAAACATTGTATTGTTGAACTGTTTTGTAAAGGTCTATTATTATTTTCTTTAACTGAAAGACCGGCGGCATCTTTTTTTTTTTTTCTTCTTTGCATCATGGATTTCGGTTCGAGAAACGCGGTAGTAAAGACAATGAAAAATATATTCAGGGACTGAAAATGATGGGCGAGATAGCCGAAGTGTCGACTTAAAAGTAGTTCGACACATGCGAAGTTGAAATACAATAAATATATAGCGAAAATATACGGGACTTAGAAATCGGTTCAACATAAGTGATAGGGTCGAGATAAGCGAGGTCGAGATAACGAGAGTCAACTGTATCTCTAATTGAACAAAATATCTGGAGGTTTTGTTTGTTTGATTTGAGGTTTAACGTCCCCATCAACACTGTAAAGGTCATTTTGGAGATGTTGCTTCCAATTTTGTGGGACTTTTACCCGACATTGAGATGAAATGACATCTCAAGCCCTGTTGCCCAATGAAACCAATAGGGTTTATTAGCATGGACTGTCCGCCTCGCACCGCGGTTGCTGGACAAGCTTAGATCCTCTAAGTGGTTTACCAGTACTAGTGTGCGGGCCGGATTCAGCTCTGCGTGGAAGCATCATGCAGCCCATATATTTCTTCAAGCCCCTATGGGCGACCACTGGAACTAGTATTTTCATTTTGGTTTGTGCAGATGACCCATCATTCTAATCCACTTGTGAATGAAATGCAGTGTCTGATTGGATAACGGCTAATTTTTACGACGATATATTCCTTGATATACTGAGAAGCCTCCGTGGTGCAGTGGTTACGCTACTCGCCTTGTAAACCAGGGATCGCAGGATCGATCCCGGGCTTCTTCAGACTTTCGGATGAGTCTTTAAATCGAGGTCCCGTCTCCGTATGACCTTAGCTGTTGGTGGGACGTAAAACTAAAAAAAAACTCACTCACTCCTTGATATACTGTCAGTATAATGTTTTCGTCCTGCCGTTTGTCTGTTTGTCCATGCATGTGTCCGTCTTTCCGTCCGTCCATCCGTCTGTCCGTCCGTTAACATGTTGGTTAAAGTTTTGCGTCAAAGTTTCTAAGACATTGTATCTTATGAGCCCTTTGATAGATTTAGTTGATACTTACACTGAAGTTACATACTGGTCTAAAAATTTCATTGATGCATGTCCCACCCCCCACAGTGACGTCAAGGACTTAGAAATTTTACATTTGGTTAAAGTTTTATGACAAAGTTTATAGATGCCTATATGTTCTAAACTCTAAGACAAATTCAGTTGATACTTGAATCAATGTACAAGTCCAAAGATTTCATTAATGCATACCCCACCCTGCTGCTTCAGTAACATTGATACCCCTCACCCCTTCAGTAACTATGATGCCCTCACTCCCTCGGTCCATTTAGAAATTTTATGTTTGATTTAGCTTTTACAAGCACATTTATAGATTCTTATAGCTTCTTGACATCTTCATTCATATTACATACAAGCTCAAAAGATATATCAGAGTATGGCACTGGCCGGGGGTATACGTGACCCACTGGTCGCTTTCTCTAGTTTCATTGGCTGGCATTAGGTTTTACACAGCTCACAGCGCTTGCAGCTTTGAGCAGAATAGTACAGTTTTTAACTTAACAACTGAATAAGTGCATTATCATGGGGATAACTATTGAAAATTGCCATTTTGGGGAGTAAATAAGCAAATTACATTTTACGGCTTCGCCAATGTGTTGCCGTAAAACAAAATTTCTAACCTTTAAATCTGATTTATCTCCCCAAATGATAGTTCGAATACAGTTATCCCCTAAATATGTTAATTAACCCATATATTTAGGACATGTAAGGTATTCCACTTAAGAGCTTTGGACAGGTTCATTTCCAGTTTATAAACCTTATTGGATTCATTGGACGGCAGGGCTTGAGATGTCAGTTCATCTTGGTGTTGGGTAAAAGTCCCACAAAATTGGAAGCAACGTCTCCAAAATGCCCAATACAGTGTTGACGGAGAAGTTAAACCTTAAATCAAACAAATAATTTCCAGTTTAAAGGGTGTCAGACTTGTTTTTAGCTCACCTGTCACATAGTGACAAGGTGAGCTTTTGTGATCACATTTTGTTCTTTGTGCATCTGTGCGTTCGTAAACAATTTCAAATGAGAATATCTCTAATATCCCCATGGCCAATCTTGATCAAATTTCATGAGAAGCATCATCAGGTAGGGGGAAAGACTGCATAGGGTTTTTGGGCTTATCGGATTTGAACTCTGTTTGCCATGGCAACATATAGCTCCAATAGACTTACAATGGGAAAAACTTGAAAAAAATCTTCTTTTCTGAATTCACAGGGCCCAGAGCTTAGATATTTAGCTTGTAGCAACATCAAGTGGTCACCTACATAAATCCTGCCAATCATGCCCCTAGGGTCCAAACTGGCCACACCCCGGGGCCCCTTAGCTCACATAGACTTATAATGGAAAAAAAGCTTCACAAATCTTCTCTGAAATCATGAAGCACAGTGCTTAGATATTTAGTATGTAGCAACGTAAAATAGGCACCTACATAAATCCTGCTAATCATACCCCTGGGGCCAAAATTGTCCACCAGCTCTCACAGACTTACAAGGGGAAACATTTAAAAAACATTCTTCTCTGAAACCACAGGGCCCAGTTATTAGCTTAGATATTTAGCATGTAGCAAAGGCAAGTCACAGGTCACTTGCATAAATATCATGCCCCTGGAGTCCAAATGGGCCATGCCCCTTTGCCCATTATCTCTCATGACTCATAATGGAAACAAGATGTGTTTGTGAAACACGAACATGTCCCCGGGCGTGGTCATTTTTTATTCAAAGTTGATCACAGTTCAAGATTTTTGTTTGTGTGGGAAGCCCTTGACACAAGAAACTTACATGCCAAATATGAAAGCTCTATCTGAAACAGTTCAAAAGTTATGAACAATAATATTTTTTCTTTAAAGTAGGTCAAGGTCACAGGTAAAAAAAATTTGCATGAATGTAAAGCTCTTGTCACAAAGAACCTACATGCCAAATATTACGGCTCTATCTTAAACGGTTCAAAAGTTATGAACAATTTTATTTTTTCTTTTAAGTAGGTCAAAGGTCAAGGTCATGGTCCAAACATTTTGCATGAATGAAAAGCTCTAATCACAGGAAACCTATATGCCAAATATGACAGCTCTATCCCAAACAGTTCGAAAGTTATGACCAAAAATGTTTATTTTTTTTAAGTAGGTCAAAGGTCAAGGTCACAGGTCAGATTTTTGCATGAATGTAAAGCGTTTGTCACAAGGAACCTACATGCTAAATATGAAGGCTGTATCTCAAACGGTTCGAAAGTTATTACCAATGTTAATTTTTTCTTTTATGTAGGTCAAAGGTCAAGGTCACAGGTCAAAAAAAATTTGTGTGAATGTAAAGCTCTTGTCACAAGGAACCTACATGCAAAATATGAAGGTTCTATCTCAAATCGTTCAAAAGTTATGACCAAACTGTTATTTTTTATTTTAAGTAGGTCAAAGGTCAAGTTCACAGGTCAAATTTTTTTGCATGAATGTAAAGCTTTTGTCACAAGGAACAAACATGCTAAATATGAAGGCTGTATCTCAAATGGTTCAAAAGTTATGATCAATGTTAACTTTTTCTTTTATGTAGGTCAAGGGTCAAGGTCACAAGTCAAATTTTTTTGTGTGAATGTAAAGCTCTTGTCACAGGGAACCTACATGCAAAATATGAAGGCTCTATCTCAAACCGTTCAAAAGTTATGATCAAAATGTTATTTTTTTATTTTAAGTAGGGCAAAGGTCAAGGTCACAGGTCAAATTTTTTTTGCATGAATGTGAAGCTTTTGTCACAAGGAATAAACATGCTAAATATGAAGGCTGTATCTCAAGTGGTTCAAAAGTTATGACCATTGTTATTATTTTCTTTTTAGTAGGTCAAAGGTCAAGGTCACAGGTCAAATTTTTTTGCATGAATGTGGAGGTCTTGTCACAAGGAACCTTCAGGATAAATATGAAGGCTCTATCTCAAACCGTTCAAAAGTGATGACCAAAATGTTATTTTTTTATTTTAAGTAGGTCAAAGGTCAAGGTCACAGGTCAAAATATTTTGTATGAATGTAAAGCTTTTGTCACAAGGAACATACATGCTAAATATGAAGGCTGTATCTCAAGTGGTTCAAAAGTTATGACCAATGTTATATTTTTCTGTTAAGAAGGTCAAAGGTCAAGGTCACAGGTCAAATTGTTTTACATGAATGTGAAGGTCTTGTCACAAGGAACCTTCAGGCCAAATATGAAAGCTCTATCTCAAACTGTTCAAAAGTTATGGCCAACGTTAAAGTTGTCCACGTACAAACCAACAAACCAACCAACAAACAAACAAACAGACAGGGCAAAAACAATATGTCCCCGCTATCGCTACCGGGGACATAAAAAGCTTCAAAAATCTTCTCTGAAACTATGAAGCACAGAACATAGATATTTAGTACCTAGCAACATAAAATAGCCACTTACATAAATTCTGCTAACCCTGCCTATGGGGTCAAAATTGGCCACGCCTGAGCTCATCAGCTCCTATGACTTATAATGGAAAAAAACTTAAAAAATCTTGTTCTCTGAAACTATAAGGCCAAGAGCTTTGTAGTAGTGTCAAGTGGCCACCTACATAAATCCTGCCAATTATGCTCTTGGGATCCAAATTGGCCACACCCTAGGGCTCTTTAGCTCCCATAGACTTACAATTGGTCATTCTTTCGTGGAGATTGATCATGAAATCTTTTCTAAGGTCATTCTCTCCCTTCTGCTAATTCAAGAAGGGCAGTTGTCAGTTTCACTGTACTGGTCAGTCGCTTATGTATAAGTCTGCCAAGGAAAATTGTGGATAGGTAAACTGACCAGCTCAAAAATGACCTAAATAGTGTTGACTGGGCTGTTAAACTCCAATACAAACAAACTGGAAAAACTTCAAAAATCCTCTTCTTTGAAACCACAGGGCCCAGAGCTTAAATATCGCATTTAGCAACGTCAATTGGTCACCTACATAAATCCTGCCAACCGTTCCCCTCGGGTCCAAAATGGCCACGCCCATGAGCCCATTAGCTTCCATAGACTTATAATGAAAAAAAAAACACTTAAAATATTCTCCTCTGAAACCATTTCTCCCTGCAGAGTTTAGATATTTAGTATGTAGCCACATGAAATTGTCACCTTAACCTTTAGCATGCTGAATTAATTTTTTTATCGATACTCCGTCCCACTGAATTGTTTTTATCAAATACTACCATTTTCAGCAACTTTTAACACGCAAAAACCCGTATTTTTCTTGATTTCTCCACCATTCAAAGCATATGGAAAACGAAAGTAGCCTACTGTCACTCAGCTGACTGAGTCGAAAAATCGTTTAAAACACCCTTTCAGAGTGTATTTTGGGCTCGATTAGATCAAGTTCGTCAAAAAGTAGCGATTTCCTAAAAAAAAAAATGCATCCTTACCCAGAAAACCCGAAGAAAATCCATCCAAAAACATCGAAACGGCAAGTTTTTTTTTTCATCGATGCCCGGATGTTATTTGATACCGAAATGCCAAACCGCACCGAAAAACGAGAGTTCCTCCTTTAACTATGAGTCGCACCATGCACACCAGTCAATTTCGGCGCACGATTGCGCCTACAGCGTGGCGCCGTTACATTTTCACGGGCGCACGAATGCGCCTACAGCATGCTAAAGGTTAATAAATCCTGCCAACCATGTACCTTGGGTCAAAATTAGCCACGCCCATGGACCCATTAGCTTACATAGTTTTAAAATGGAAAAAAACACCTTAAAATGGGAAAAAAAACAACTTCAAAAATCTTCTTCTATGCAGAGCTTAGGTATTTAGCATGTAGCTAAATGAATCATGCCAATCATGCCCCTGGGGTCCAAATTGGCCAAATCCTGTGGCCCTTTAACTCTAATAATTTTATAATGGAAAAAAAAACCTTCAAAAATTTTCTTCTCTGAAACCATGAAGTACTTTTAGATATTTAGTATATAGCAAAATAAAAAGGTCGCTTACATAAATCCTGCCAACCATGCCCTTTGGGTCAAAATTGGCCACAACCCAGGGCTCATTAGCTCCTATAGACTTATACTGAAAAAAAACTTCAAAAACTTCTTCTGGCAAACCATAAGACCCAGAGCTTAGATATTTAGTATGAAACAATGGCAATTGGTCTCCTACATATATCCTGCCAACCATGTCCCTGGAGCCTGAATTGGCCATGCCCCCATACAGACTTATAATGGATTAACTTAAAAAATCTTCTCTGAAACCACAGGGCCCAGATATTTGATTGATTTGAGATTTAACGTCCCCATCAACACAGTGAAGGTCAGTTTTGAGACATTGCTTCCAGTTTTATGGGACTTTTACTCAACATTGAGATGAAATGACATCTTAAGCCTTGCCGCCAAATGAAACCAATAGGGTTTATATGCATGGACAGTCCATCTGGCACCACTTTTCCTGGGCAGGCTTAGAACCTTTAAACTGTTTACCAGTACTCATGTATGGACGGTTCCAGCTCTGCAAAGAAGCACCCTGTAGCCCAATCTATTTCTTCAAGCCCTGATAGGCATTCTGAACATCATTAATGATTTTCTGGTACACAGGTGAGCGCTACAGGGCCATTTGGCCCTCTTGTATAAGTTTTAGTTCCCAGAAAGGGCAACTTCTTTCCATTTATGGGAGACCTACTTCATGCTTGCGAGTCAAGTGAGAACGGAAAGTCAGATGGTTTCTCACCAGGTACACTGTAGATCCAATTCTTCACGGTCCACTATTTCGCGAAACCCAGTATACCCAGATTACCAATCTGCTTGACATGAGTGAAATAATCTTGAAAGGGACCTAAAACACAAATAAAATACAAGTTTTCTTATGAGGTGTCTTATTTATTAAGGAAGTTAATGAGACTTCTGAAATTGACAATGCAACTTGTTCTTTCCCAGCTAATTAACGTTGTTGCAGATTGCATGCATTGTCACATGCAAGTTAAGAAATTGGCAGCTTCCCCAGTAGCAATACATCAGATATTGAGCCTTGTCACAAGAAGGTATATCTTTCTGGTTTGCAACCAGGACCCAGTTGTTCAAGACTAGCATCGCCCCCGCCCATCGGGGCTTGAAGAAATAGTTGGGCTGCATGATGCTTCCACGCAGAGCTGAAACCAACCGCACACGAGTACTTATAAACCACTTAGAGTTTCTAAGCCTGCCCAGGCAAAGCGGGGCGAGTCGGACCGTCCATGCTAATAAACCCTATTGGTTTCATTGGGCAACAGGGCTTGAGATGTCATTTCATCTCAATGTCGGGTAAAAGTCCCACAAAATTGGAAGCAACGTCTCCAAAATAACCTATACAGTGTTGACGGGGACGTTAAACCTCAAATCAAACAAACAAACAAAATTAAACCTCAAATCAAACAAACAAAAACAAGACTGACAATGTTGTTAGTTAACATATCGTTAAAAGTTTGATCCATGGATATGGCAAAGATTCTATGATTTTTGCTGAAAAATGTGAGTAGCTTTTGCAAATGCAAAAGCTACTCACATTTTTCAGCAAAAATAACAAACAGTGTATCAGATATTTTACTCGCTAGAACAGTTAACAATTTGAATACTGACGAGCTTGTTAAGCTAACTGTTATTTGAACAACTGGGCCGAGGTAGGACACAAAACAGTCTGATCAGATACACAGACTGCCTTAACCCCTTAGACACCAAGAAAAACTACAGCTGAAAATGTCTTCTGCTTATGTCGTTTGCTTATTAGTCTGCTGATTTTTTTTGCAAACTTTTTAATATATTTTGCATACAGGCAGTGTGGGCCCAGATCAGACTGCTCCTTCAGGAGCAGTCTGTTCTGGGTCCACACTATTTGCACAAAATTAATTTTAAGGCAGCGGGCAGACGGCAAAGCAGACAACAATTGTCGTGACTGGCATTTTATGGGTTAAGCCTATAGGGACGGCAGTTGTTGTACTAATAATTGCAAGCAGCAATCAAGACGGTGCTGATCTGACCTTTGATGTTTGCAAAGGGCAAAAACATGTTTATCATGATTTGGCTCAAATGAGCCCGGTCTTCGGACATGAACTCAGAGAGTAATAAGCCTGAATAAGCCTGAGCACCACCGTATTTGTTGTCCTAAGAATTTGGACACTTCAACTCCTTACCATACTTGTTCTGAAATATAAACAAGTACAATTTACAGTGAAACCTGTCTAAGGGGCAACCTGTATTAAGCAAGTGACCTGTATTAAGCCATCATGTATTTGGTTCCTGTGAAAAAAAAACTAAAAAAAAACATTTATGTTGATATTTACCTGTATTAAGCTAGCACCTACCTTAAGCAAGCAGCTTTAGATTATCCCATACCGGTAGGTACTTGCTTAATACAGGTTGGACATATCAGATGTTGTGTCCAAAAATGGTCAGATGAGTTGCAAACACTGTAGACTTGGTGTCTCATCTGGGTTTATACTTTTTGCCCAGGCCTGCCTGTTTGTTTGTTTGATTTGAGGTTTAACATCCCCGTCAACACTGTAAAGGTCATTTTGGAGACGTTGCTTCCAATTTTGTCGGACTTTTACCCGAAATTGAGATGGAATGACATCTCAAGCCCTGTTGCCCAATGAAACCAATAGAGTTTATTAGCATGGACGGTCCGCCTCGCACCGCGGTTCCTGGACAGGCTTAGATCCTCTAAGCGGTTTACATAACATTTAATACCGAACTCATTCAACATACAGTCCTCCAATGTCAGCATGATTCAGGCGGCATCCAGATAGTCCATGAAGTATACTCGGGTCACTCTGCACACATACACAGACTGACTTGCCCATTCACTGGGCTCACGTGACCAAGGACACCTTTTCCCTTGATTTGGCTTATTTGCCATTAAATGAGAATGAAATAACTTTCAGTTTTATTTTAGAAATCAATGAGCTTGAAATGGTTGCAGAACATAGGAGCTAATTAATATTGTTTTGATCACAGCCTATAATGATACTCCTACATTGCAGAAATGTAAATGCATTACTGTGTCAAGGGGAAGGGCTCCACTTTCAAGGGAGGCAATGCTTTCAAAAAGAATTTTAACCCTTATCTTGCTGAATATTCATTTAAGCCACACCCATTTCTGTCTGTCAACCAATCAAATTACTTGATGTAATTTATTGCTACAGATTCATAAACTGAATGCCAAACAGTGTAGATCCTGATCAGATGGCTTCTTCAGAAGCCATCTGATCTGGATCTACACTGTTTCCAAAGATAGGGGTTGTCGCAAACAGCAAGATAAGTGTTAAAGGTGGTCTATCGTAAAGAATTTGCTGCTGCGGTTTGGTCTTCCCTGTGCATTTCCAATGATCCTAAGTATTGGGACAGACAGGCCTAAGCAAACAATGCAGACATAGATCAGACTGCTCCTGATGGAGCAGTCTGATAAGGGTCTACTCTGCCATTCCGTCTCCACTTTTTGGACTCCTTGCTGGTTTGAGAAACAAATTTGTTAAAATTTTAAGAGTATTACAGCAAGCCCTCAAGGTGACCAGATTTTTAGGATTTTTTATGGTATATGGATGTCCATAAATTTAATTTGGTTTGGTGTGGTTTCAAGTTTTATGGCCCAGTCAATACTATTTAGATCATATTGAACCAGTCAGTTTACCTAATCACAATTTTCCTGGACAGGAATGCAAATTCTTTCAAAACTGACGAACTGCCATTCTTGATTCAGCAGATTGGAGAGAATGACCATATGAAATATTTCATGATCATTCTCTACGAAAGAATGTTGCAGACCTGGTGGAGATGCAACCAACAACCCACTGATGACCAGTTGAACCGTCCATCCGACTGAGACACTGAGGGTGGCTCAGACTGGAAAAACAGAGACACAGGCTTATATACAAACACACTCTAAAGATGCTGTTCTGCTTGACAAAGCTCGTACAAGCGGTTGTGGAGTAGTATTGGTTAGGGAAAAGAATTTCAACAAGTGCAGCAAATGACATTTCAGAAATAATGAAACATTTATATGACATAAATATTACAGAAATTATGTCTGTTATGGAAAATGGAATTGAAGTCATAGAATTTCTTGCATTTCTTGCTAATCAATTATCCTGAATATTGAAAATTAACCCATAAAATGCCAATGAGAACTATTGTCGTCTGCTTTGCCATCTGCCGGTTACCTTAAAAGTTATTTTTTTTTGCAAACGGTGTGGACCCAGCTCACACTGCTCGTCTGGGCCCACACTGTTTGCCTGTATGCAAACTGCAAAAGAATTCAGCAGATGACATAAGCAGACAACATTTTCATATGTAGTTTTTCTCGGCGTCTTAAGGGTTAAAAAGCTCTCTACAATGCCAAGGATCTGAATGTTTCACCCTTTCAGCCCTATTGGCCATTCAAGATATCTCCTCAAACACTGCAGATCCAGTGCGTTTTGGGTTGATCATTTGTAAAGCGACACAAAGCTACTTAGCACAGAAGCTTTACATGATGATGTCCATGTGACTATCACTGTTTTTTTTTAGGCACCACGCCCATAGGGGCTTGAAGAAATAAAGGGGCTGCATGATGCTTCCACGCAGAGCGGAATCTGGCCCACACACGAGTACTGGTAAACCGCTTAGAGGATCTAAGCCTGCCCAGGCAATGTGGTGTGAGTCAGACCGTCCATGCTTATAAACCCTATTGGTTTCATTGGGCGACAGGGCTTGAGATGTCATTTCATCTCAATGTCGGGTAAAAAAGTCCCACAAAAATTGGAAGCAACATCTCCAAAATGACCTACATAGTGTTGACGGGGGACGTTAAACATCAAATCAAACGAACAAAATCACAGATTTTTACAAAATCCAGGTAATGGTTATTTTTAGCCGCGAAATTCTTGCCGTTTTGACGCCAAAGTGCTGTGTAAAGGAAGCTGTCTGCCTCAGCTTATGTACTAGGACATAAGCAAACAGTGTAGACCTAGATCTGACCCTGCAAAGAGTTTGTATGAAATTCACCATATTTGCATTATTTGCTGGCTCCCAGCTTGCACATTGTCAATATTGGAAAAACAGGTAACCAGACCCCCCTGACCTTAAAAGGTCAGGGGGGTCTGGTTACCTGTTTTTTCAACACTGATAACCTTCAGACTAGGAACCAGCAGATAATGCAAATAAGGTGAATACTGGAATTTTTGGGTTCAACAAAAGACTTACTCCCTGTTTGCGACCATTTTCCCCGCCTTCATTGCGGGATAAACAACCCACCAGTGTTGTCAGTGCTTTGATACTATCAGTATTCTTGCACACCAGACAAGGAAATCCGCAATTTTACCCTGGGATAGAAATTTATGTTCTGACCCTGGTGTTCCGACCCCAAATCAAATATAATCGCGTGTTTGATAAATGCACTAGTTGATTATGACCTTGTGTGCGCCATCGTTAAGGTTGACGTCATGCACGATCCGTGACGTCACTTTACATTCCTGCAGTGACAACACAATATGGCGGAGGTTGGTAACGGAAGTGACTGCAGCATTGAAATTCCGCGCTAAGAAATGGAAGGTATGCAAGAAAAAGAATCCAATATGGATGTGAGGGGTGGATAGAAAAATCCGTCCCTCGGGATCACTGTCCGGCATCACTCGGCAAGCCTCGTGATGCCGGACAGTGACCCTTGGAACAGATTTTTCTATCCACCCCTCACACCCATATAAGATTCTTATATTCTCTGGCCAACATTCAATGGCTGGAACACTGATGGCTTGTTTACCACTCATCAATAACTGCAGAAATAAATATATTTGGGATAATTGTCTTCTTTGATCTTGAAAATGTTTGTTCTGTGTAATGAGTACACACAACATACAAAATGTATGTTGTGTGTACTCATCCAGGCAATTCTAATGAGTACACTCAACTTACATTTATTTTGAAGAAAATTAAAAAAGATGTCCATGTAATGCCTCCTGTCCTGGCTCTAAATTCAACCCTCATAGGCTAGAACTACTTCTGTCTTGAACAAATTCCCATGGCTCCAAAGGTGTTCAAGCCATGAAAGTTGGTTTTGTTTGATTTAAGGTTTAACGTCCCCGTCAACACTGTAAAGGTCATTTTGGAGACGTTGCTTTCAATTTTGTGGGACTTTTACCCGACATTGAGATGAAATGACATCTCAAGTCCTGTCGCCCAATGAAATCAATAGGGTTTATTAGCATGGACGGTCCGCCTGGCACCGCGGTTCCTGGACAGGCTTAGATCCTCTAAGCGGTTTACCAGTACTAGTTTGCGGGCCGGATTCAGCTCTGCGTGGAAGCATCATGCAGCCCATATATTTCTTCAAGCCCTATGGGCGGGGGTGCCATGAAAGTTGGACTGTAATAGTTTGTGCTGCCAAGAACTGTTTGGAATAACTTTCCTATAAGTAGATGATTTGTAACTGTGAACAGGAAAACAGATAAATGATAGAACAAAATTAATCCTTGGAGATCTAACAGTTTCATCAAGTTGAGGTTCTTGGCTTCTGCTCAGTAATTTTGCTTGAAGAAATGCCAGTAGATGGAAATATTTTGTTCCATATGAAAATAGTTTCCCCACAAATTAATTTTTTTAGCTCACTATAGCTTAAGGCTTGGGGGAAGCTATAGGATAGTTAGTGGTCCAAGGTCTGTTGTCCATTATCATCTGCGTTGTCAGCATTTTCAACTACCAAATTACATGTGGAAGCTCAAAGCAGTGGGGGAACAGTAGTTTGTTCATAATGCCTGGGTCGCATGGCCAAGATGGCTACTTTGCCCATATATGTTTGCAAAAAAACCTTTGTAAAGCTTCTCAGTAACCAAATGGCCTTGATTAACAGCAAATTTTGGACTTGTGGGAGAGATGGGGGGATGGGGGCCTTCAGATTTATTCATAAAATGACATTTTGGACTTGTGGGAGAGATGGGGGGAGGGGGGCTTCCAGATTTATTCATACACTGACATTTGGTTGACCATGACCTATTTCACGTTCTGATTTTTTAAAAAACAAGCCCTATTTTATAGGCAGTTTGATAGTCATAGTATAGAATACGTATTGACTTTTGGCCCCTGACCATTGTGGATAGGAGAAATGGATTGGGCTGCATGGTGCTTCCACGCAGAGCTGAAACAGACCACACATTAGTACTGGTAAACCACTTAGGTAGTCTAAGCCTGCCCAGGCAGAATGGTGCAAGTTGGCCTGCCCCTGCATATAAACATTTAGTTTGCTTGAGCCTTAGGGCTTGAGACGTCATTTCATCTCAATGTTGGGTAGAAGTCCCACAAAATAGGAAGCAATGTCTCCAAAATGACCTAAATAGTGTTGATGGTGATGTAAAATGTCTATTCAAACGAATCAGCCCCCACCCAAAGGGGCTTGAAGAAATAGATAGGCTGCATGATACTTCCACACAGAGCTGAAACTGACCCGCACACGAGTACTGGCAAACCGCTTAGAGGATCTAAGCCTGCCCAGGCAAAGTGGTGCGAGTGTCAGACTGGCCATACTTATAAACCCCATTGGTTTCATTGGGTGGCAGGGCTTGAGATGTCATTTCATCTCAATGTCGGGTAAAAGTCCCACAAAATTGGAAGCAACGTCTCCAAAATGACCTTTACAGTGTTGACAGGGACGTTAAACCTCAAATCAAACAAACAAACTATTCAAACGAACATACCGTATTCGCCCTAATTACCGCACATGCTCCTATAAGCGCACATCAAAGCTATTTTTGAAAAGAAAATGCATAAGCGCACACTTTACAGTAATCTCCCCTTGAAGCTGTCATAGTAAATCTATAAAAAACTTAACATTATTTCTTCCAACAGTGAAGGCAATGCTTAAGTATCTTTTTACATCCCATTAAATATCAGTATGCATCATCTTAGAAGCTGTTGTTTTCGTATCAAGTGTGCGCTAATTAGGTAGATTTTTCACCATGATTTTATGACACGATTTTGAAAAAACTAAGCGCATGGTGCGGTAATAAGGGCGAATACGGTATTAACTTTATAGGCATTGCCATAGTTATAGTATGAAATATTGATTGATTTTATAGGCACTGTCATACTCATAGTATGGAATACAGATTGATTTTATAGGCAGTGTAGTCATAATATGGAATACAGATTGATTTTATAGGTAGTGTCATAGTCATAATTTGGAATACAGATTGATATAAGCAGTGTCATAGTCATAATTTGGAATACAGATTGATATAAGCAGTGTCATAGTCATAATGTGGAATACAGATTGATTTTATAGGCAGTGTCATAGTCATAATATGGAATACAGATTGATTTTATAGGTAGTGTCATAGTCATAGTACAGAATACACATTGTTCAAGTATCATAGTAATAGTATGAAATACAGATTGATTTTAAATGCAGTGTCATAGTCATAGTATGGAGTACAGATGGATTTTGTAGGCAGTATCATGGTCATAGTAGGGAATACAGACTGATTTTATAATCATTGTCATAGTATGGAACACATTTGGCTTTGAAAGGCACTTTGCCATAGTCATTTTATGGAATACAGAGTGAGTTAATAGGTGGTGTCGTAGTGATAGTGTCATAGTCAAAGTACAGAATTGAGAGTGATTTTATAGGCAGTGTCATAGTCATTGTATGGAATACAAAACAATTTAATAGGTAGTGTCATAGTCATAGTATGGAATATAGGGTACGGGCCTCCGTGGCCTAATGGATAAGAGCGCTGACTCTTAGTCATTAGGTCTCTCACTGCCGTGGGTTCGAGCCTAGCTCGGGTCACGTGTGAGACGCCAAGTTCTGCAATGGAAGGTCAGGTGGTTTTTCTCCGGGTACTCCGTTTTTCACCCACCTATGATTAACGATCAGCTCGATATGAGTGAAATAATCTTGAAAGGGCCGTAAAACTCAACCCCCCCCCCCCCCCAAAAAAAAAAAAAAAAAACATGGAATATAGGGTGATCCTATAGTCCTATAGGTAGTTTCATAGTCATAGTATGGAACACAGATTGATTTAATAGAAAGCAAGGAATACACATTATTTTAATAGGTAGTGGCATAGTCATAGTATGTGAAACAGAGTGGTTTTATAGCCAGAAAGATAGACAGGGTTTATAGTCAGAAATGATGCAAAATAGATATATTTTATATGCTGGAAGGAATATATTAGTTAGATACAAATATGTTTTTTTTTTTTTTGTTGTTGTTTTTTTTGTTGTTTTTTTTATGCAGTATTTAATCAAAGAGGGAAAATATTAATAATATATAACACTGTTATATATATAAGGCAGGCTTATTGGGTTCTTCTACAAGGGTTGGAATCTGGTTTTGTGCCGTGAAACCCCTGCAGCTGAACAAAGATTTCATACTCAATATGAACTGATTTAATAGAAGTCTCCAGAGAATTTGTATTGTCTGAATACAACGCTTCTGTTTTTCATTATGCTTAGTGAAGAGGTCTTGTAGAACTTCATTAAGCTTGTACAGACAGTGTCCTTTTCTTGGAGGCATGCAAATGCTTACACATTTTCAACTGAATGGAATCATCCTCACTTTTGTATAGCCGAAGTGCACTTGGAAATTAACCCTTTTTTGTCATCACGTGAACAAGTACGTGAAATAAAGACCCCCCTAAACCCCACTTAATACACAGAAAACTGGGGTTTAGGGGGTAAACATTATTTTCCTTATTTCTGCTCCAAGACATAGGTTGTGGGTACTCGTTAGAACCGCCTCAATAAGGCGGTTCTAACGAACACACAAAACCTATGTTTGGAGTGTAAATAAGAAAAATATCCCAAATTTTCATCAGAAAAATTGCTTTTTATGAGGTTTGAAAAATGCACTTTATCACACGGAGGTGTTATCATTATGGTACCAGAAACCCCAAAACGGGTAGTTGGCAAACAGTGCACTTTGCAAAATGTTCAGCCAGTTTCCGTATAGATTTTGAAGAAAACAACCTGACACCCCTAAATTTAAGGGTGTTAGGTTGAGTTAGCTTCAGAAATTCAGTAAAATAATGGTTGAGTTTTTGGCAAACAGCAAAGGCCCTGATTAGATGCCGCAGAATGATCTGGGCCTGAACTGTTTGCTAGTTTGCCCGTCTGAAATGGGTTAATGAGTTGTTATTAGCATGTTCAAATTGCAAGTTGAATGTCTGCATCTCAATGTTTGTAATAATCCAAATCAAGAATACAGTAACTGTTACAAGCTAACATAGCCACAATATAAGGTGACAAGTAGTGTTGTGAATCGGACAGAAAAAATACAATCGATTATCGGTAAAGTAAAACCGATTGATTATCGATTGTACAATCGGATATCCCATCATTTGCTTCAACAATATATAACGGTAGCAAACGCTTTTCAGAGCCCCCATTTATACATTCCCACCCAATTACAGAGCGTAATTTGTTCCAGAAAACAGCTCATAGTTAATGAGGCAGTGGGCTCTAGTTTTGCCTGGTGTCCCACAAGGGACTGTTCTTGGTCTCCTTTTATTCTCCCTGTACATTAATGATATTTCCTCTGACATTGATTCAGAAATAAGTCTGTTCGCAGACGATTGTGTTTGCTACAGGGAAACAAGAAATATAGAGGACTCAGTGAAACTTCAGAATGACATAGACACCTGATGATAAGGATGTTGGGCACGAAAATGGGGCATGGAATTTCAGTCCGTTTATGCAGTATTATGCAGATAACTAGGAAGAGACCCAATGAAATTAAGTGAACGGTGATTCCATTAAATACATTGGTGACACAATCACACACGATTTGAGATTCATAACACCTAATTAAAGATATATACAGTTATACAAACTTAATTACTTTGACACGTGTGATAAAACATGACATGCAATCAACTCAAAACTGCCAGCTTAGCGAGGAAGAGATCACCGTAAAAGAAAGCAGTTTAATTAACAATTTAATATTCAGGCTATAAAATGAGCCCAAACTTTCATACCCGCTTTTATGGGCAAAACCAATGCGAATATAAAAATTTTCTGCAACCAACATCATTGAAAAATCAATTGTCTATCGTTTTTTTCTGTTGGCGATCGGTAAATGACGTCATCGGATTTTAGCAAATATACATGCATTGAATCTTATTGTTTTATTTTAAATTGGCATTTTTTTTTTCTTCATAAAAAAAAAATATAAATTGGAACCGTTAAAATATGTTCTCAATAACTAAACGGTTGTGTTTTGAGAAATGCGCCTTGTATTGTGCACATTTTATTTTTGAAAGTCCTATTTTATTTACCAATAGCAGCGTATCCCATAAAGAGGTCGTTTTTGTTTTTTTCGCGCCAAGCATGCGCTTTTTCCCGCGAAAAAAAAAAATAGCGTTCACGAGACAGTAGAAAAGTCTGTTTTAATTTTGCAATCATCCAACTTTAGATGTTGCTAATCGCCGTAGGAGGATTTTCACACTTGTTGATTGAGTTTCGTGATTGAGGGAGATACCCAAATAAGAGTCATAACTTCACCTTATTTTCACACCTAGTCACACGGAACATTCATTATAGGCTTATCAGTATGACCGGAGACTTGTGTTTGCAGTGTAAAAGTAGAATGGTAGCGTGAATAATACGGTCGGCATTCATAACCCGTTTCGGTTAACTGAGTTAACTGACACGGTGCGTTGGTTGGACCCGGATTTCCGGGACATAGCGAGGTTGATGTGTATTACAAATCCGCTTTATATCGCAAATTGGTAGCAATTACACACTCTAAAACTTACAACGAATTCATTTTGGAAGAATTGATATGGATAAACACACTTAAACATATTCCATTTTTGACTTCTCGAACGTTATTTATTTATGTTGATATTGGAATGAATACCGAGCTCAGATTTGACCACGTCTCTGTTACCGTCAAAAGCGATAAGATCGTACTTTTACACAACGGTATTTATAATCAACGCCAAAGGCACTAATTATGGTCGCTGAAGTGTGGACAGTCAACAGGTGTCACACGCTAAAAACGTGTTTACATAACGGTATTTATAATCAGTGCCAAAGGCACTAATTATGATCGCTGAAGCGTAGAGAGTCACAGTTGTCAGGTGCTAAAACACGTGCCGAGTTAATTTAAAGAGTATGAAAATAATGCCGATAAATAGACTTCAAAGGAAAGAAACCTAATCAAGATGGCATGATTATTTTTTTTTCTGCGATAAAAAGAGTGTGCACAGCAGGCTTCATTTACAATCGATAGTGACAAAAGTGCTATCGATTGTCGCCGACGTTGCTCAGAACGATTAGTTTTCGATGTTTAGCGACAATCGGAACAACACTAGTGACAAGAGACATCTTGAAAACATGCTCCATGAAATATCGTCTGAAATATCATTTGCCCTTTTTGCTGATTCAAGAATTCTAGAAAAGTGTCAAAAGCATGTGAACTGCCCTGTTTAACCAATAAAAAGGACTAAGCCTGTCAAGGAAAGGTACAGTTGGGTTCCTAAAAACAGTTTCGCTTATGCCTTGAAGGGAATAAATACACTTTCAGGAGAGGCAAATGCCTGTATTAGTATTTTTGTTTCCCATGTCAATAGGGGTCGACAAGTAGCTCATCATAATGTGCTCTTGGGTCGACTATTAATGGAAAGAATTTGCTCCTCAGGAGCAAATTCTTTCCTTTAAGAGTCTACCCCTTTTTTCAGTGGGATTGAGCCTATTATATATAAAAGCGAATTTATCAAGTCCCTAAAGTTGTCTCCCTTTGAAAAATCGTGGAAAAATGTGCCAGGTGTTCCCATTACCCTTAAACAGTAAGACTTAACCCTTGTCCTGCTGAGCCGATAATTATGTCTTATCTTTCAAACAATGTAGATCCAGATCAGATGGCTTCTGAAGAAGCCATCTGATCAGGATCTTCATTGTTTGTCATTCAGTTTATTAATTTCTTACAATGATTTGCATCAAGAAATCTGATTGGTTGATAAGCAGTGGTGGGTGTGGCATATATAAATATTCAGCAGGACAAGGGTTAAATGGACCAAACACCTTCACGATCATGCAAATTCGTTTGAGACAGGGATATTTTGTGCCACTGAGGGTTACTCACTGGACCAGATCAGGAGGCATAAAGCCGGCCTCAGTGGCTCAGTCGGATGCGCGTCTGACTGGTGATCAGGAGGACGCGGGTTCGACTCCCGCCGGGGTCGGCAACATTCTTTCGTGGAGATTGATCATGAAATCTTTTCTACGGTCATTCTCTCCCTTCCGCTGATTCAAGAAGGGCAGTTGTCAGTTTCTGGCGAAAGAATGTGCACTGTACTGGTTAACCGCTTACGTTTAAGCCTGCCCAGGAAAGTGTTGATAGGTAAACTGACCGGCTCAAAAATGACCTAAATAGTGTTGACTGGGCCGTAAAACTCCAATACAAACAAACAAACAAACATCAGGAGGCATAATGAGGATGGATGGTCTGATTCATAGCTTCAGATAAAAGGGAGTTTCCTCAAATCATTTTTTCTTATTTCTGCACGAAAATGTATGTTGTGCAGATTATTTGGAGTTATGGTCTATAAAATAAATGTTTGTTAAACTCATTGAAATCCCCTCATTTGGGCAATTCATAACGAGTACACACAACATACATTCTTATACCCTATGCAGTGGGGTATATAGTTTTGACTTTTCTGTCTGTTTGGCAAGCCTAAGAATGACATGTCTGTAAATAAACATTACCGTATTAACCCTATGTATTCGGACAGACAGGCATAAGCAAACAATGTAGATCCAGATCCTACACTGTTTGTTTTTTTTTGTTTGTTTTTTCATCCAGCTATTTTTACACACAATGGCGGGTATAAATTGTACTTATTTAAATTTTAGAATAAATATGGTAAGTAGTAGTTGTGTCCCAAAATTTTGGTAATTATGGTACCTGTTTGTTTGTTTGTATTGGAGTTTTACGGCCCAGTCAACACTATTTAGGTCATTTTTGAGCCGGTCTGTTTACCGTAAAGATTCGGCTATAAGACGGGACCCCTTTTTCAGTTTTCCTAAGGCGGGATTTTGCTTATACTCTTTTATAAGACGGGTCAAACTTTTGCCATATCTGTCGGGGCCTATCTGCTACCGCCAGATGCCATTTAAATGTGAGAAATCGGCCTTTTTTCGACGTTTTTTTCATCGGGGAACACAACACCTAGCTATTCAGTTTCAGAACCAATGCCCCAGCTAGCACAAAATAGCGGCAAATGTCGGGCCGATACGTCGTAACGCTGTCGGCCCGGTACATGCCTTGCTGGCTTAGGCTACACAGACTTCTATTTAATAGACGACAGGGGCTGACAAATCCATTTCCCGGCCGTCCGGGACAAGACCAAAATCACGCCGGGCAGGTGCACTTTGACCTTATGACGCTCGGTCGGGACAAGTGCAAAAAAAAAAAAATCGTCTACAACTGCCAGTCTTTTTGAGCCCTGAAATACGGTAAAACTAGACCAGTAAGTAAATCGCTGTCAATTCAGAGACAAACCGTCTGTGCATTTATTACGGTTCAAGTATGACACTATTGTTAATCCCTGTTGTATAATTGCCACCCTGCGGTGTGTGTCGATAAGGTGTGAAAATATGGTCAAGTTATGTATCTATTTTGCGTTTATCCTCCAGTCATAAAATTTAATCCACAATCAATGTGAAAATGATTTAATTGCTCATCAGTCTATTAGCTACATCTATAGGTAGATGTTTGCATTATAAAATCGGACTACACTATGATCTCATGAATGGTTATGTTTTGGCGCCAAATAGCAGACGTTGGCGGGAAAAGTCGAAAGCGGTTGTTGGTTATTGACACGGAGCTTCAAGGGATAATTCGGGAGCTGTACAAAGCACTGATTTTCTATCCACCTCTATTCACAACCGCTTAGCTATCGGGAAAATATTTTTTACCGGTTCCAAACATTTTTTTATGAAAGAGATACAGGCAATTACATTAAACATGTGTGGGGATAATGGTGTAGGATGACGTCATTTACCGATCACGTACAGAAAAATCGTAGCGGTGGTTTGTGGGCAGCGATTTATATCAATTCAAAAATCACCGATCGGCTTTTTCTGTATGTCTGATGTTCGGCGGACATTGCCGGAAAAAAGCCTGCAGTCCATGACCTCGGCTATAAGACGGGGTCACTTTTTTTGGCTCATTTTGGAGGGAAAAATCCTCGTCTTATAGCCGAATTTTTACGGTACCTATTCTCTCTTTTCCTGGGCAGGCTTATACGTAAGCGTTTAACCAGTACAGTGCACGTTCTTTCGCCAGAAACTGACAACTGCCCTTCTTGAATCAGCGGAAGGTAGAGATTGACTACGGTTCCTGTACTACATACAAATGATGTTTGAGTGGTCACTTATAGACACATGTACATGGATAGATTTACTGTAAAAATCCTAAATATTTAGACACCGTGAGAACTTGCTGTAATTCTTCTAAAATTTTAACAAATTTGTTTCATGATCAATTAAGGAGTCAAAAAAATGCAGATGGACTGGCAAACAGTGTAGATCCTGATCAGACTGTTCCTTCTGGAGCAGTCTGATCAGACTGTTCCTTCTGGAGCAGTCTGATCTGGGTCTGCACTGTTTGCTTACTGCTTAGACCTGTTTGTCCCAAGTCTTAGGGATCATTACGGTAATAACTTTTAAGGCTGGCACGATTAATCGGATAATCGATTATTCAATCGATAAATTCCACAACAACGATTATCATTACTGACAGGGGGAACAACCTACATCATAGCAGAGATGTCGTTCCCATTTCAGGAGCGGCCATTTTGGTGTAAATAGGGTAATGAAATGCTTCAAACCAGATATGTACATTACGAGTCTTCAGAAAACATACTTCAGCTGGTAACCACCAATATTTACATCCCATCAGTAAGCTAATTCCACCAAGAAACATTGAAAAGGCTTTGATAGCTTCGCCACAAGATTTGATTCGGCGCTGTAAACAATGGTAGTTCCGACATTATTGCCAAATCAGCTTGTGTCGAATTATTTAAAGAAATGGCCATATTTCTGAGAAAGATTTCAGTATGTTTGATTCTTTTATGACCTAGTGCACCGACTGCGCCTACTTGTTGTGACAAATGCCTTTTGTGTAGTAAACGCCGGCAAAACTACGAAAGGTTATGACGTCACTGCTCTGACATAGGTTGTTCCCCCTGACTGATTTGCTTGCAATTGATTATTCGTTAAGTAAATTTTACTACCCAAAGCTGTGCCTTAGGCAGCCTAAAATAGCTGTACGAGTGGCAAACAGTGCAGACCCCATTCTGCGGCGTCTCATCTGGGTCTACACTGTTTGCTCAGGCCTGTCTGTTCAAATACATATGGCAAAGTACAGCATATGGTATGAATCATGTTCAGACAGAAAGAAAAACAGTTGAAATTATGACCAAATCTTCGGTGATTACTAATCGATTATCGATCACAATGACAGGAATGATAATCAATTGTCTTTTCAGCTCCGATTAGCCAGCCCTAATAACTTTAGGTCAGTTGACAATAGACCAATAAGCAGTAAAAACGTGAAAAGAGACAATGAGCCATGGCAGGAGTTCACAGCCTGTTTTACAGCAAAGATCAGCATCCCTACCCATAGGGACCTTAATGGATTGGGCTGCATCATGCTTCCGCACAGAGCTGAAACTGATCAAACGTTTGAGTACTGGTAAACTTCTTAGAAGGTCTAAGCCTGCCTAGGAAAAGTGGTGTGAGACAGACTATCCCTTAATCACTTGCAGTTTCTTTGGGAGGTAGGACTTGAGATGTCAATTCATCTCAGTGTCAGATAAAAGTCCCACAAAATTGAAAGCAATGTCTCCAAATGACCTAAATGGCATTGACAAGGACGTTAAGCCACAAAACTTAGGTCTTTCACCGCTCGGGTCACATGTGAGACGCCAAGTTCTGCAACGGAAGGTCAGGTTGTTTTTCTCTGGGTACTCCGGTTTTCGCCCACCTCTGATTAACGATCAGCTCGATATGAGTGAAATAATCTTGAAAGGGCCGTAAAACCAAAACCAAAAAAAAAAAAAAAAAAAAAGCCACAAAACAAACAAGCAAACAAACAAAAGAGAAAAGACCATGAACAGACTGATCAGGGGCCAATTGTTCAAAACTAACATCATCATCGTGGTTAGTTTACTTATTATACCCCCGGCATACACAGTATGCCATGGGGGTATATAGTTTTCATATTTTCTCTGTGTGTGTGTGTGTGTGTGTGTGTGTGTGTGTGTGTGTGTGTGTGTGTGTGTGTGTGTGGGTGTGTGTGTGTGTGTGTGGGTGTCTGTCTGTCTGTTAACATTTTTGTGTCCGCTCCATAACTTTTAAACCGCTTGACATATTTTCATGAAACTTCACATAAATGTTAAACACCATGAGACGTCGTGCAGTACACATGAACCGTAACTGTTGCTTTTCTACTTTCAGAGTTATTGCCCTTTGTATGTTTTAACTTGTATTTTTGTGTCCGCTCCATAACTTTTCAACTGCTTGATATATTTTCATGAAACTTCACATAAATGTTAAACACCATGAGACGACGTGCAGAACACATGAACTTTAACTCTTGCTTTTCTACTTTCAGAGTTATTGCCCTTTGTATGTTTTAACTTGCATTTTCGTGTCCGCTCCATAACTTTTCAACAGCTTGATATATTTTCATGAAACTTCACATAAATGTTAAACACCATGAGACGACGTGCAGAACACATGAACCATAACTCTTGCTTTCCTACTTTCAGAGTTATTGCCCTTTGAATCTTGAAAATGGTCATTCTATGGAATATGGCCTGTACATGCAAAGAAGCTTTTGACATTGCTATTTTCAGCTGAGATGATGGCACTGGCCGGGGGTATACGTGCCCCACTGGGCACTTTTGTCTAGTTGTTAAAATTTTGATCATTAAATATGGCAAATGTGCCAGTATTTTGCTGAAAAAATGTGAGCAGCTTTTGCAAATGCAAAAGTTGCTCCCATTTTTTTCAGCAAAAAATAACACCATATTAGAGATTGTACTTGTAAGAACAGTTAATATTTTTACCCCTAACGAGCTTGTTAAGCTAAAAATACTTTGAACAACTGGGCCCTTGAGTTTGATCTTTGAATATGCCTCATTGTTAGCTTCAATGCCTGGTATGCACTTTACCTTTCTTATCTCAGTAAAATCAATTTGTTGTCAGTTGATTTGGTTGAATTGTGGTTTAACATCCCCATCAACACTATTTAGGTCATTTTGGAGGCATTGCTTCCGATTTTGTGGAACTTTTACCCGACATTGAGATGAAATGACATCTCAAGCCCTGTCGCCCAATGAAACCAAAAGTCTTATATGAATTAGAGTCTTTGCCTGGGCAGGCTTAGTCCTAAGCGATTTACCAGTTCTCATGTGTGGTCAGTTTCAGCTCTGCATAGAAGCACCATGCAGCCCAATCTATTTCTCCAAGCCCCGATGAGTGGGGGCAACAATTTGTTCTCAGAAAATCAAAAGGCATGTACAGCAAGAACAAGAGCAAAAAAAAAAGTAAAGCGGTGTTCCTTACTGTCCATTAGTCATCATTTGGAATATATTTGTTACGAGGAAAAAGGCCCGAATCGATCGCCGATCATCTTGCCAAATAATATTTCAATTTTCCACACTTTTATTACCTCATGACTATTCACTATATACGTGTCACTGTCGTGATAGATAGGCTTTTGTTACGAAACAGCATCCCCTTATGGCATATCAGAAAACAGATAAGCTACTGATATCTTGCTGCTTGTTAACGTTCCATGATAGACTCACAGAGGATTCAGCGAATGCTGAATCCTCTGTGAGTCTATCATGGAACACTTTCAGAACATACATCGAGAAGAGGCATTTAACAAAGTCATCTATTAAGAGCTCAATGGCAGGCTTATCCTGGTTTATATGGTCAGATCCGAAAACTATTGTCTGGACTTTCTTGGATAGTTGGACTTTCTCGGAAAGAACATTTCTCATTATTGGACTTTAGTAGACGTTGATACTCGTATATCAGGACAAAACCACGGACATGTCACTATTGATTGATGAAGACTAAAGATATTTGTCACTGTAGAACAAATAGCCTGCACAATCACAGACCCAGATTGTTTGTATCAGAGTTTAAAGGACCAGTCAACACTATTTTAGGTCATTTTTGAGCTGGTCAGTTTGCCTATCCACACTTTTCCGGGGCAGGCTTATAGTAAGCAGTTAACCAATACAGTGCACATTCTTTCGCCAGAAACTGACAACTGCCCTTCTTGAATCAGCAGAAGGGAGAGAATGACCGTAGAAAAGATTTCATGATCAATCTCCACAAAAGAATGTTGCCGACCTCGGCAGGTATCGAACCCGCATCCTCCTGATCACCAGTCAGATGCGCATCCGCAGATCCTGAGCAGAAATGCACTGGCAACTAGATTATATGAAACTAAAATATGGGCCCCTTCAAGCGATTTTGGTACTTATCGCCTATGCGAGCAGCGAAGGTTCAGGCGAGCCTGCGCATCCGCGCAGTCTCGCCAGAACCTTCGCTGCTCGCTCATACAAGCAGTGAATCAAGAGGAACCTTCAGACAGAACGCCATATCCCTGGCCCCTCTCAATGGCTGGGCATGCGCAGTTAAAATTTGTCATGACGGAATGCTCGAAGACCCAAATTCGCTTGGCGGGGCTCATATAATAGAAAAAATACTGTAATACTTAGCAAGTGTCAGTCAGCTAGTCAGATTCAAGTTATTCGCACGTGACTTCCATAATACTCTGGTGGAATTGTGGATGTAGGGTAAATGATCTATTTTTTTTTTTTTTTACATTTTTTTTTTTACATTTTTTTTTCTGCATACTGTACTTTATTTATCTATATTTTTATATGCTTAATGGCAAACAATGTGGACCCTGATCAGACTGCTCCTTCACGATCAGTCTGATCAGGGTCTGACTGTTGTTTTAGTAAACTTTCTTGAATGTCAAGACATTTTGGATTTTTTTTTATTCAGACAAATTTTGTTTGATCCGCAAGGCTTAGACAGCCAAAATTAGAAAGTTGTTTGGTTCTATTTCTGTTTTGGTTTAATATTGATACAGAAGAGGGCTATTCAGATTCAGGTCACAGTTCCTTAATTCAGTGTCTGTATTCATTTTCAACAGTTTTATACAGTCATGTCTTTCTCCCAAAAGTATTTGTAGGTATTTTGATGGAAAAGGGGTTGTGGAAAATCAGAGATCTCAGCTGAAATGAAGTCAGTAAAACTCCATAAAGATAAACCTTTTGTAGAGCTTAATCTGTTACTGTCATTTCTATTCTTAAATGTCCTTCAATTAAGACAGTCAAGTACAATCTGTCCTTATTCTTGCTTGAACCAATGAACTGATTATCCCCACGCTTTTCGAAGAAAAAGTGGGGATATTGTAATTGTCTCCGTCGTCCGTCCGTCCGTCTTACCGGACAACTCCTCCCACACTTTTACAGCTAGAAACTTAAAACTTTGGAAACTGATAGGTCTTTGGTCTGAGGAGTGCATGACACTTTCAGAATTTTGATCCTACCCCTAGGGGCCAGGCCAGGGGGTTGGGTGCCCCGGGGGTAAAAACTCAAAGTTTTCAGAACCTGGTCGTGTGACATATCAAATCGAACGGCATAATGAGTAGAATACATAACAATCAAAATTTGACCCCTAGGGTCAGGTTTGAGGTCACCAGAGGTCAAAAACTTGGATTTTCACCCCCATAACCCCCTTTTTAACGATTACCGGATAACTCCTCCTACGCCGTTTCAGATAGAAACATGAAACATTATGAACTGATAGGTCTTTGGTCTGAGGAGTGCATGACACTTTCGGAATTTTGATCCTACCCCTAGGGGCCAGGCCAGGGGGTGGGGTGCCCCGGGGGGTAAAAAATCATAGTTTTCAGAACCTGGTCGTGTGACATCAAATCGAACGGCATAATGAGTAGAATACATAACAATCAAATTTTGACCCCTATGGTCAGGTTTGAGGTCACCAGAGGTCAAAAACTTGGATTTTCACCCCCATAACCCCCTTTTTAACGATTACCGGATAACTCCTCCTACGCCGTTTCAGATAGAAACATGAAACTTTGGAAACTGATAGGTCTTTGGTCTGAGGAGTGCATGACACTTTCGGAATTTTGATCTTAAGATTGGGTGGGAGTTGCAATTGAGAACTTATATAGCGGCGTATCTTTAAAAAAGCGTGGGGATATGCGATGGCGTGCCATCGACTGCGAGATTCTAGTTTGATTTGATTTGAGGTTTAATGTCCCCGTCAACACTGTTAAGGTCATTTTGGAGACGTTGCTTCCAATTTTGTGGGACTTTTACCCGACAATGAGATGAAATGACATCTCAAGCCCCGTCGCCCAATGAAACCAATAGAGTTTATTAGCATGGACGGTCCTCCTCGCACCGCGGTTCCTGGACAGGCTTAGATCCTCTAAGTGGTTTACCAGTACTAGTGTGCGGCCAGATTCAGCTCTGCGTGGAAGCATCATGCAGCCCATATATTTCTTCAAGCCCCTATTGGCGGGGGCCTAAACCAATGAACTGAACACATGGCGATAACACAACCGTGTGACATAATGTATGTAATAAAACGGTTATTTTTACGATGAAAATTTGTGATATTTTCCTTATTTTTACTGCTAACATAGGTTGTGGGTGCTCGTTAGAACCACCTCATTGAGGCGGTTCTAAAGAGTACCCACAACCTATGTCTTGGAGCAGAAATAAGAAAAATAATGTATACCCCCATAAACCCCAGTTTTCTCTATATAAAGAGGGGTTTATGGGGTATTCATTTCAGGAACCTGTTCACGTCATGATATGTTGTCAGTAAAAGATGTTACATTTACACAATAAAACATAAACAAAGTGGCATTCCGTCTGTCTTTTTCAAAAAAGAGTCTATAGGACCTTTTTCAATTGAATTAACAGTTTGTTAAATTTTTGCTCTTAACTGATGTCAGTTAATCCTCTTGAAAAAGCAGTGTTGTGCACTGTGTGTTGACCCTTATCCTGCTGAATAATTAATTTTGCCACACCCATTCTAGCATTTGAACCAATCAGATTACTGGATGTAATTTATTGCTACAAATTCAAAAACTGAATGTCAAACAGTGTAGATCCTGATCAGATGGCCAACTGATCAGGTTCTACACTGTTTGCAAAAGTAGGGGTTGTCATGATGAGTAGGATAAGGGTTAATTGTATCAAATACCATACACTCCAGACCTTGATAATGCTTTGCTTTGGTTCCTTAGAGTTAATCCATGTTATAAGTGAACCACCTTACAGAGGGATAGTTTTATATAGTATCCTTAGCCAAATTACCCTGTAGGAACCAGTAATTCGACTGGCTATGCCATAACCATGTTTTTGTTTTGTTTGATTTGAAGTTTAATGTCCCCATCAACACTGTAAAGGTCATTTTGGAGACGTTGCTTCCAATTTGTTGGACTTTTACCCAACATTGAGATGAAATGACATCTCAAGCCCTGCCGCCCAATGAAACCAATAGGGTTTATAAGCATGGACACCACATTGCCTGGGCAGGCAGCGGTTTACCAGTACTCGTGTGTGGGTCAGTTTCAGCTCTGCATGGAAGCATCAAGCAGCCTATCTATTTCTTTCAGCCCCGATGGGCGGGGTCTATCCATTACCATGTTATAACAGTATATGTAAGCATTATAAAGGAGCTACCATATACTCTTTTAATAACTTCACTGGAAAAAAAGCTATACTGGACCTTCAGCTGTACTGGACTTTGTGACTGTGAGGTGTGGGACTGAGGGGGCCCCTTTGAAGATCCATCATCCTGCTGTCCCTCTATATGACTGTCCATCTGGGCCCAGTTGTTCAAAGCATCGTTAGCTTAACGAGCTCGTTAGCGGTCATATTGTTAACTCTTCTAGCAAGTACAATATCACAAATTTTGGTATTTTTGCTGAAAAAATGTGAGCAGCTTTTGCGTACGCAAAAGCTGCTCACATTTTTTCAGCAAAAATTTCAGCATATTTGTCATATTTAATGATCAAAGTTTTAACGATACGTTAACTAACAACGTCGTTAGTTTTAAACAACTGGGCCCAGTTTGTAAACATTTCTGGTTATCACATCTGCTCAGAGATCATTGGACAGATTTTCATGAAACTTGGCCACATATCCCCCACAAGATGTGATTGCTTAATTTTTACAGAAATTCTGATGGTTTTTATACAACGAGTGGAGACACTTTTCAAATGCCATATTTTGCATTTTGGGATGCCAGACACAAACAGGTTAATACAAGTAATCCAGCTTTATTGGTTCTGCCAAAATAAAATGTTCTTAGAGAGATTCCTGTAAGAGACAATCTTTGATGAGAATAGGGCCTTGAAAAGAACTCTTTGGTAATAACAAGTTTGTGACTTATTTTATGGAACTTTTTATTGTCCAGCTGTATTGGATAGGGATTGTAGGAAACATTTAACTGTTCCATAATCCTTTCACCCATGTTTCTAAAGTGGACCCTTCCAAATTTAAGTTCGAGTAAGGCTGTTGTTGCAGCTAGGGATTATTAGTAAAAAAAAAAACAACACAGAATGGCGAACTTGATAGATCCTGGTGAGATGGCTCATTATGAGCCATCTCACCAAGATCTAAACTGTTTGCAAAGGTGCCCGTTTTAGTCTAAGGGTTGAAGGAGTTAGTAATGCTCTTGCGTGCTGCAAATGTTGATAGGAAAAAGGAAGAAATTGCATCTGTTGATTAGTAAAGTTAATAATGAAAAGAACAGTGAAGAAGAAGAAAAAGGTAATCTTGGGAAGTCCAGGCCTCATATTTTTCAGGCATTTGCAGGATTTCAGGATTTTAGATTTTGATTTTTGTACCTATAGTCTGTTTAAAAAACTATTAAACCCTTATCCTGTTGAATACATTTATTAACCCACACCCATTTTCCAACAATAATCAACCAAATTACTTGATATTTTCACAAATTGCATTACAAACAGTGTAGATCCTGATCAGATGGCTTCTTCAGAAGACATCTGATCTGGATCTACACTGTTTGCAAAGGCAATAGTTTTGTCTTGTTGAGCAGGATAAGGGTTGCAGCTGCAAAATCGGGCCTTTCAGGCATTGAAAAGCCTGGTCAGTATGACGCCTGGAAGTCGCAACACTGGTGATTACATTGTATCCTGAAATCCAGAATGATATTGGTTAACTTGAAACATTCAGCCTAGGAGTTTACAGCTCGGAGTGAATATGAAGCAGTCAGTTTACCTTGGCAGGCTTATATATGTTTGTTTGGAGTTTAACGGCCCAGTCAAGACTATTAAGGTCATGACTAGCCTGTTACTTCACCTACATCACTTTTGCTAGGCATGCTTATATATTTGTTTGTTGGTTTGGAGTTTAATAGCCCACTCAAAACTATTTAGGTCATGACTAGTCTGTCAGTTCACCAGGCTTATACATACACAAGTGGTTAACCAGTACCATGCATATTCTTTAATCAAAAACCGACAGTTCTTCTTCTTGAATGAGCAAAAGGGAATAAGTGAATTTTTTTCATGATCAGTCTCCACAAAAGAATGATGCTCAGAACCCAGCAGGGATTGAACCCGCTACCTTCTGATCACCAGTCTGACTGAACCACTAATTTGTACCAGAGCTTTGTGATAGTAACTTATGCCATCACTTCAACTAATCTGTGCAATGGTTGTCCTTGTAAATTCTACTTCAAAATTAAGGGAAAACTGTGGTTTACAAGGGTATACATTGGATTTCTTATTTTTTCTCAAAAACAGATTGTGGGTACTTGTTAAAAAAACATAGATTGTGGGTACTTGTTAAAAAAACATAGATTGTGGATACTCGTTACCACCTCAGTTCGTTAGAACCACCTCAGTTGTGTGGTTCTAAGTATTGAGGTGCTTCTAACTAGCAGCCACATTCTATGTTTTTTTAGAAGAAATAAGGAAAAAGAAAAAAAATCATCTGATAAATGATAGTTCTCCAGATATGAAAACATGAGATGGTTGAATAGTTGTCTAATGGCTATCCCTTCCACAGATATCAATTTACTGCAGCCTGCCCGTGTACTTTACTGAAATAAGCAGTGGTGGACAGGGATGGGTGTAGGGGCAAGTATCCATTGGAACAATTTTTCATTGAGAGTGCAGGTTCCAAGGTTATAAAACTTTTTTCATGCTCAACTCACTTGAGCACGAAATTTGTCCTGCTCATAAATTTTAAAATGCCAACAATTGTTGGCATTTTAAAATTTATAAGCAGGACAAACAACATTCTTTGCTGATCTGAGCAGGCAAATTGTTTCATTTGTTTGTATATTGATAATTATGAGCATTTCAAATTTCATGCTCAGTTGAGTTGAGCATGAAAAAAGTTTTATAACCTTGGGGCCAGATATCCTGCAGGGCTTATGTCCCAGATTCGTTCCAGACAAAACAGAACTCAATATACTGACCTTGACAAAGCTTACTTATGCCTGTTTGAGTGAGTTCATTTCCTGAGACTTGGTTCAAAAACGTCAGTAGAATTTTGAAAAATAACATTAATGATGGAACGTCAGACAAAAAACAGTTCATGTCAAAGAATATCAGCCGTAATTTTCTGAGACATAAAATGTCTGGTAGACCATTATGATTACCTCAGTTGCCATGATAGTTTTCAGCTTCCATTATTGACGGAAAAAACGATTACCGTAGTTACCGTTAGTATTCGGACACCGCAACTCCTTACCATACTTGCTCTAAAAATTGAACAAGTACTATTTATTACGTGGAGACAGTTGTTCAAAGCCTTGTTAGCTTAACCAGCTCGTAAGTGGTCATATTGTTAACTGTTATAGCAAGTACAATAATCTAACATTTTGGTATTTTCGTTGAAAAAATGTGAGCAGCTTTTGCAGATGCAAAAGCTGCTTACATTTTTTCATCAAAAATATTAGCATATTTGGCGCATTAAATGGTCAATGTTTTGACGATACGTTAACTAACAACATCGTTAGTTTTGAACAACTGGCCCCAGATGCCTAAAAATAGCTGAATGAGTGGCAAACTGTGTAAAGCCTGATGAGACGCCACATTTTGTGGGGTCTCATCTCATTCTAGGTCTACACTGTTTTCTCAGGCCTGTCCGTCGGAATACATATAATACGGTAGATATTTTATGTAATGACATTGCTCCAAAATTTAGGACACCTTAATTATAGGCCTTGGTTTCCATTTCTAAGGAAAAGATGATCAGACATTTTATATAATAACGTCATTTGTGCAAAAAATTCAGGACACATTACCCAATTACAGTGATTATCCTTAAAATGAGACCCTTCACAACGAATGTGTCTTTGCGGATTGCCACCTGAGGTTGGACACAAACCAACCTGCTCAGCTACAAAGACTAGCACAGCCCCCGCGCATCTGGGCTTGAAGAAATAGATGGGCTGCATGATGCTTCCAGTCAGAGCTGAAACCAACTGCACATAAGTACTGGTGAACTGCTTAGAGGATCTAAGCCTGCCCAGGCAAAGCAGTGCGAGTCAGACTGTCCATGCTCATAGACCCTATTGGTTACATTGGGAGACAGGGCTTGAGAATTCATTTCATCTCAATGTTGGGTAAAAGTCCCTCGAAATTGGAAGCAACATCTTCAAAATGACCTATACTGTGTTGACGGGGATGTAAAACCCTAAACAAATACACAGACTAGCAAGAGTCTTGAAGTACTAGAGGTATTGTACTATTTTAGCTGCAAACATTGACATGCTGATCAGATTGTACTTACCGTATTTTTCGCCCCCGCCCATAGGGGCTTGAAGAAATATATGGGCTGCACGATGCTTCCACGCAGAGCTGAATCCGGCCCGCACACTAGTACTGGTAAACCGCTTAGAGGATCTAAGCCTGCCCAGGAACCGCGGTGCGAGGCGGACCGTCAATGCTAATAAACCCTATTGGTTTCACTGGGCGACAGGGCTTGAGATGTCATTTCATCTCAATGTTGGGTAAAAGTCCCACAAAATTGGAAGCAACGTCTCCAAAATGACCTTTACAGTGTTGACGGGGACGTTAAACCACAAATCAAACAAAAACTTACCGTATTTACCCTGTATACTCGGACACTTCAACGTCTTTCCATACTAGTTCTAAAATTTGAACATGTACAAACCACTACCTGATGTTGTGTCTAAGAATAGCGGGATGGATGACAAACAGTGTAGACCCTGATGAGACGCCGCAGAATGCGGCGTCTCATCTTGGTCTACACTGTTTGCCCAAGCCTGTCTGTTTGAATACTTACGGTATGTGCAGGCTAATCTGAACATTTGTTAATTCATAAATAACGAAATCAGGTTTTCTCATAGGGTAGATAGAATTGAACAAGACCGCTTGACCGTCAGGCAGTAGGTTGTAGCAGTGCTGACAGAATGAGAAAAGAATGTAGACCCTGATCAGACTGCTGCACTCTGATCAGGATGCACATTGTTCTCTCATTTTTTCCCCCCGCCAGTACATAGAGGAATTACACTAAATTGCTTTTAAGCTGGTCTAGGCATCTCAGCAGGGATGTAAAAGAGATTAAGAGAAATTGATTCTGTATTGGGAATCCTAACATTAGATTTTCCTTTTTTATTCTCTTCAAAATCTGTTTTGTGGTCTGTTTCAATATTGTTTGACAGAAATAGATACTGTAACTAATGTCTGACTATTGGGGGCACATCCCTTAGCAATTATCTGACTATTGGGGCACATGTACTGTGGCAGTTCTGATTATGGGGGCACACAACTGGTCAGTTCTCTGACTATTTGGACAAACAACTTGACAATTCTCTGACTATTCAAACACACAACTTTTCTGGCTGTCAGTACACACAAATTGGCAATTCTATGACTCGGGAAACATACCTTGGCAGTTCTGTGACTATGGGGACACACAAAACTTGTCAGTTCTTTGACTGTTTGGACACATGACAGTTCTCTGGCCATTGGGACACCCAACTGGGCAGTTCTCTGACTGTTGGGACACAAAACTTAGAAGGTTCTCTGGCTAGTAGGACACATTATATGGCAGTGCTCTGCCTATAGGGGCACACAACTTGGCAGTTCTCTGGCTATTGGGACATTCACAATCTGGCAATTCTCTATCTGGATTCACTACTTAACAGTTCTCTGGCAGTTGTCTGGCTAATGGGGCAAACAGCATGGCAGTTATCTAACTATCGGGACACACAAACTATTGAGACACACAATTTGGCAATTTTCTATCAGGACAGTCAACCTGGCAGTTCTCTGGCAAATGGAACACAAAACTTAGGAAGTTCTCTGACTATCGGGACACACAACTTGGCAGTTCTATGGCTATGGGACACCAAACTTCAGAATTTTCTGACTATCAGGACACACAAATTGGCAGTTCCCTGACTATCAGCTATCACAACACACAACACAGCAGTTTTCTGACTATTGGGACACACAGCTTGGCAGTTCACTGACTGTTGGGACACAAACTTGGCAGTTCTCTGGCTATTTTGACACACAAATTTGGAAGTTCTTTGACTACCAGGCACAAAACTTAGCAGTTCTCTGACTGTGGGGACACAGACCTTAGCAGTTTTCTGTTTGAACACACAAATTGGCAGTTCTCTGTCTATATATAATGGGGCACAAAGCTTTGGAAGGTGTCTATCCGGACACAAAAATTGGCAGTTCCCTGGCTATCAGGACACACAACATGGCTGACTATTGGGACACACAACTTGGCAGTTCTCTGACTGTTAGAACAAAATTAAGCAGTTTTCTGGCTTTTCTGACACACAACTCTCTATTTGGACTCACAACTTGGCAGTTGTCAGAGTGTTGTGATACACACCTTGGCAATTCTCTATCGGGACACACAACTTGGCAGTTCTCTAACTTTTGGGACTCACAACTTGGCAGTTCTGTGACTACTGGGACACACACTTGAAAATTCCCTGACTATTTGGACATACTGTATACCTTGCCAATTCTCTTAAATATTGCAATACATACAATGACATTTTTCTGACTGTTGGGACACATACATGTACCTTGACAATGCTCTGAATATTGGGACCAGGGCTCGAGAAACTGAAGAATCCAAATCGGTCCAGCCAGATTTCGCCAAAAAATTACAGAAATTGCCGATCGGTTTCGGTAATTTCCGTAAACTCAATTGGCGATTTTCAATTTCAAAATGTGTTATAAGCGTAAAGAATGACATACCGATGTTGCTCTTACACTTGTCAACGGATATGAGCACCAGTATCTCGATTATAAACAGCAATTATTGCTCACATCGTTCAGATTTCATCTACTTTCATTTTCTACGCCAGATTTCATCTACCTTCATTTTCCCAATATCCGGGTCACTAAGAACCTGAAGACCGCTAAAGGGAAACAACCGACGTGGGGCAGTAAAAGACCAGTTCGATGGTCACTATATTTTTCCCCCTTTTTAAAACCTTTAAAATATTTCTCTTATTTCAAGCATTTTATTTTGCCCAAATTGCTTTGTTTACAAATGGCGACAACGTGCAGCAACGTGGTTGGAAAATGACGTCATGCGGTTTCCGTTTACACAATACACATTAATGCAGTCAAGGACGTAACCCACACACCTGTTTTAAGTGATTGATTTTAATAGAGCGTATTTCTAAAAGAAATCGTTTTGAACGGGTCAAAAAATCGAAAAACATTTCTTTACTCTCGAAACAAAACATAGCCGAACGAGAGTCATTGAAAATCTTACATGGCCGAACCGTGTTTAAAAGAATATAAATACATATTTCACGATTACACAAGCCTGAAACAAATCGCTTTGTCTACAAATGACATGGTTTATGTTATTGGTTTCAATGGAGCGTATTCTTAAATAAAAATATTGTTTAGAATGGGTGAAATAAGGCATTTTCCCTCGAAGGCATAACACGCAATGTTCAGACATGACAGGTGTGTATTGAAAAGTGCGCCCTGTGAAAAGAAAAAAAATTATATTCAAATACCGGTTCTGTAGTAAGCCATAAATTAATGACTTGTCTAAACAAACTAGAGTATGTCCTGCATTTATTGACCTTATTTTTTCACCTTGCCAGCTTGGCGATAACACCTCAGGCCAGTTTTCACGGATTAATAATTTTGACACACAGGTCAAATTGCGCTGCGATAAGATCAAAGAACCCGACGTGGACTTGTCCAATTTTCACCTAGTTAGATAATGAACCGGTCTAACACCTTGTGCTGCAGGCGTTTTGTATACATGCTTGGATTATCAGTGGCAAACAGTCAGCTTGTTTTTACAACATAATGATTTAGCGAAAATTTTCGAACCGATTTTTTTAAAATGTTATAGAGTTACGGACCGATTTTTTTATCTTCTTCTGAAGTCCAAATCGGTTTATGGAGGCCAAATTCGGTCCAGAACCGGAAAACCGGCATTTTCTCGAGCCCTGATTGGGACACATACATTGACTAAATATTGAGACATAAACCTTAACAAGTCTTTGATGATTAGGAAACATTCCTTAACAACTCTGAATATTGGGACTCATACCTTAGCAATTCACTGAATATTCCCAGGGAAACATACCTTGCCAATTTTCATAATATTGGGACACATACCTTGACAATTCTTTAAATATTGGGACACATTCCTAAGCTATTCTTTGATGATTGGGACACATGCCTTAAGTAGCAATTCTCTGAATAGTTTGGACACATACCTATGCAATTCTGTGAATCGTCGTACCTTGGCAAATGCTAGTCAATTTTTATGCCCCCGCCATTCGAAGAATTGTGGAAGAGCATGTAGCGTTGCCCCTGTCCATCCGTTCGTTTGTCTGTCCGAAACTTAAACGCAGTCAATTACTTTCTTATTTCTGGATGGATTTTGAAATAACTTTGTAGAAATGTTAACCATCATGAGACGATGTGTCACATGCAAAACCCAGGTCCGTACCTCCAAGGTCAAGGTCATACTTAGAGGTCAAAGGTCAAAAAAGGGTCTGAAACTTAAACTCAGCCAATAACTTTCTTATTTCTGGATGGATTTTGAAATTACTTTGTAGAAATGTTAACCATCATGTGACGATGTGTCACGTGCAAAACCCAGGTCCGTACCTCCAAGGTCAAGGTCATACTTAGAGGTCAAAGGTAAAGAAAAAAGGATCTGAAACTTAACCTTTCTTATTTCTGGATGAATGGTAAAAAAAGGGTCCGAAACTTAAACACAGTCAATAATTTTCTATATCTGAATGGATTTTGAAATTACTTGGCAGAAATGTTGGCCATCATGCGACAATCTGCTTCACACAAAACCAAGGTCCTTACCTCCAAGGTCAAGGTCATACTTAGAGGTCAAATGTGAAAAAAGGGTCCAAAACTTAAACACTGTCAATAACTTTCTATGGATTAAAACTAACATAGAATATGTTCAGGCGGGAGCATCCGTGTCCTATGGACGCATTTCTAGTCTAAGATTTTGTTAGTCAGATATTTTGTCTGAAACCTACTGGAACAGTGGCAGACAAAATTAGATTTTTAACCTTTTCTGTGTCAGACGCTGCAGGAAAGCTTGAAGGACAAATATTCATCCGAAGTCATTCAACGTCATCATCAGTTTTTGTCCAGATTTTCAAATGACTTCTCAAAAATAACATATTTAATTAAATGAACATGGAGATTGACAAAAAATTGCTGTCTTGAAATGTCCATGAAAAATTTTAGGGTGAAAATAAATTGGTTTACAGTAATTGAGGTGTGTTCATTAGATAAAATGGTTCTGAATGTGACAGTCCATTAGTCCATCAACCCATTTTATACTGAATGGAATCTGCCACCTTATATACAGGATGAGTTCATTTCTAAATTTAGGGATGTCTGGTTGTGTGTTCTTTAAAATTTATTTGGAAAATGGTTGAACTATTTGGAAACAATGGTGGTCCTGATCAGATGCAGCATACTGGGGTGTCTGATCTGGACCTGCACGGTTTGCCCGTTACCGGGTTTTGGAGGGTTTCCAGTATGAATGGGTTAAAAGCAAAGCTCTTACAGCACATGACATAAGAATTACAAGGGATATGTTGTGAGCCTCATATAGAAGGATTTGAATTTTGTCGGAGCGTACTGTATTATTTTTCAACACACAGCATAGTCCCCTTCAGTATCTGTACACTTTTGCCAGCGGGGTTTAAGGGCCTCAATGACACTTTTATAGAACTCCTATTCTTGACTCTTCAGAAAGTCATCCACTGCATATATGACATCATCATCAGACTGAAAGTGGGTGCCTGAAATAGCCATGCTCAGTTTTGGTAATAAACAAAGTCTGATGGAGCGAGATCAGGTGAATAAGGCAGATGCTCAATCAATCTGAATGGCAGACTTGTGAACAGGAGCATTGTCCTGATGGAACAACACACCTTTAGTGAGCTTTCCATGGCGCTTAAGTTTAATATTTTCCTATAACTGCATCAGAATTGAAGCATAGTATGTGCCATTGATTGTTTGTACCTTTTGGAGATAATCTATCAGCAGAATACCATCTACATCCCAGCAAACCGAGGTCATAACCTTCCCAGCTAATGGAACAGTCTTTGCCTTCTTTGGCGGGGGTGAGCCAGGGTGCCTCCATTGTTTTGATTGTTGTTTGGCCTCTGAGGTAAAAGGATGGACCCATGTTTCATCCATAGTGACAAAACTCTGAAGAAAGTTGGCAGGATCTTCCTCATAAAGGTTAAGATTAACACCCGATAATGTGTGCCTGGTGTGCTTCTGATCAATTGTCAGAAGTCTTGGCACCCATAATGGACCAAAAGCTTTCTCATTGCAAGATCCTCTGTCAAAATGGAATGTAGTCTTTCCTGTGAAATGCCAACTCTACTGGCTATATATCTTCTGTGACTCGTCTGTCAGTCTTCACAATATCATGGACTTTATTTACCATTTCTGGGTTTGCAACATTGACAGGATATCCAGGACGGGGATCATCCTCAAGGATCTGTCTGTCGTGCTTAAATTCCACCACCCACCTTTTCACTGTAGCATGTAAGGGTATCTTTCCCTTATGATAAGACGTCTTCTCCTTTAGAAAGCATATTTGAAAGGTTTCATGCAGTCATTCTGTCTTGTGTTTTCTGCACTCAGTGTCTTCTAGAAAGAGACCATTTTTGAACAGTCACAAAAGTGGTCTTATTATAGGAATTTTACTTTATTTAGACTACATTTGAGGCTTTGCTGAGTACATTCGAATTCCTCAATGACACTTGCCCAACTGACAATGAAAGGCTCCATGGTGCTTCCACACAGAGCGTGCGGAAGCTGAAAGCAACTGCACATTTGACTCATGATAAACCGCTTCAAAGGTACAGTAAAATTCCTATATTAAGACCACCTTTGGTACTGTTCAAAAGTGGTCTTAAAGACCACTTTTGAACAGTCCCAAAGGTGGTCTCTCAGTAGGAGACCCCAGGTGTAGAAAACACAAGAATAAAGAAAGAATAGCTGAAACCTTCTCAATAAGCTTTTAAAAGCAGATTTAGTCTAAATTTTAGGTGTTCTTGATAGCCAAATTTTACTGTTTAGTTTACTGTTTACATATAGTTCCCCTGCAGTCCAGGAAAATGGCCCTTATTGGACTGTCACTTAAACCCTAGCAGTTTCTTTGGGCGGTAGGTCTTGCAATGTCATTTCATCTCAATTTCTGGTAGAAGTTGCACAAAATTGGAAGCAGCGTCTCCAAATTACCAAAATAGTATTGATGGGGATGTAAAACCTCAACACAAACACAGACTCTGAAAGAACTAACCCTGGTTTGAAGTTAGGATAGTTGCAGTCATGAATCCAAATAGCCAGATTTATGGAGCCTTTTCAAAAGTACATTTCTATTGTAATTGAATTGTATTTCCAGCTTGTCTTGAAGAGTACAAAAAGTTGACAAAAAGTCGAGGAAATTAGTCTGTGACTTTATGAAAGGTTATATTGGTCTTGGTCATGACAAACTGAATAGAAAATTTAATTTCATTGGAGAAAATACCAGAGGCCAGTTGTTTTTACATTAGTCACATTTTTGATGGCAAATCGACAATTCATGTGAGCAGCTTTTGCAAATGCAAAAACTGCTCACATTTTTTTTCAGCAAAAATACCACTGTTGCATTTTGTACTTACTAGAACAGTTGACATTCTGACCAACAACGAACTCGTTAAGCTAACAATGGTTTGAAGAACTGTACCCACATTGGGGCGGCCCCCGCCCATTGGGGCTTGAAGAAATAGATGGGCTGCATGATGCTTCCACGCAGAGCTGAAACCGACCCGCACACGAGTACTGGTAAACCGCTTAGAGGATCTAAGCCTACCCAGGCAAATCAGTGTGAGTCAGACTGCCCATGCTTATAAACCCTATTGGTTTCAATGTCGGGTAAAGGTCCCACAAAATTGGAAGCAACATCTCCAAAATGACCTATACTGTGTTGACAGGAATGTTAACCCTTGTCCTGCTAATCCCGGATATGCCTTATCTTTGAAACAATGTAGATCCAGATCAGATGGCTTCTGACGAAGCCATCTGATCAGGATCTACATTGTTTGCCATTCAGATTATGAATTTGTTGCAATAATTTGCATCAAGTAATCTGATTGGTTGATAATCGGTAGTGGGTGTGGCATATATAAATATTCAGCAGGTCAAGGGTTAAACCTCATATCAAACAATTATCATAATCCTACTCTTGATCTTCTTTTATATGGGGATTCCTCTCTGTAATATGAAACAAACGCGCTAATTTTCGAAAACATCCATCGGTTCATTTTAAACACCAAATGCTTTGCATGAGATGTTATAACTACCGATAGGGTCATGCGATTGTTATATTTCAATTATTCGGTTGCCAAATGATTTTGTATTCCATGTCGAGTGCCTGGCCCCGACCTCCGCCCCCACCCAGCCCCAAACCCCCGCCCCAAACCCCCTATCCGTTGTCCTTTGATTTTTTTTTCTTATCCCCCTTTTTTCAAATCCCCACACCCTTTCACATAACCGCTATATACAAAATTAATCTTATTTAGTATCATAACTTATACCAATATCCCCCCCCCCCTTTTGTTTTTTCTTCACCAAATCATGATTATCCTTTTCTCATTATGTTGTTAATATCACTACATGATATCACTTGTTTCAACATACTTCGTTTGTAAATCGTTATTATGTTTACATGTTAGTTGTTACTGGGAGAAGAACTATATAAGTACTTGTGCTTTCGTTCTAATCCCAAATTGTATAATAACTTGTCACATATTGTAATGATGTTATTGCTATAGTAATAAAATATGTTTAAACCAAACAATTACAAACAAACAAACAAAACCTAGATTGGGGTTTGGCCACAGGAGTCTGTCCTCACGATAACTGTGTTAACGGTACTAACAATATGAAATTAGAAATTTTATGGGTCGGCACAGAGAAACTATTCAGTTACCCAAGAAGCCCAGTTATTTTTATCAGCCTGCAACTGCACAAGCCTCTGTGGCATTACTGAATTTTAAACATTAGGTCTATAACACATATGGGTTTGGGTGTCATTTGGATCACATGTGGGATGCCATATTCTGCAACATAGGTCAGGCCGTTTTTATGCCTGAATCTAGATTCGGGGGCATATAGTTTTTGGTCTGTCTGTCTGTTTGTCCATTTGTCTGTCTACATAAACCTTAACATTGGGCATAACTTTTGAATGGTAATAATTAGAGCTTTCATATTTCACATGTGTATACCTTATCACAATACCTTTCCAATGGTACCATAATTTTTTATCTCGTGACCTTGACCTATGACCTACTTTTTTTTTTCAAAATTTTTAAAAACATTAACATTGGCCATAACTTTCTATTGGTAAGTGATAGCGCTTTCATATTTCACATGTGCATTCCTTGTCACAAGACCTTTCTAGTGGTACCATAATTTTTTACCTTGTGACCTTGATTTTGATGTTTGACCTACTTTTTAAAAAACTTTAACATTGGCCATAACTTTTGATTGGTAAGTGATAGGGCTTTCATATTTCACATGTGCATATTTTATCACAAGACCTTTCCAGTGGTACCATATTTTTATACCTCGTGACCTTGACATTTGACCTACTTTTTAATAACTTTAATATTGGCCATAACTTTCAATTGGTAAGTGATAGGGCTTTTATATTTCACATGTGCATATTGTGTCACCAGACCTTTTCAACAATCCCATAATTTTTGACCTTGTGACCTTGACCTACTTTTTCAAGACTTGAACATTGGCCATACCTTTCGATTGCTTAGTGATACTGCTTTCATATTTAACATGCACTGTCCGGGGGCATCAGTGTTTCACAAACACATCTTGTTCTTACACTCTGTTTTTTTTTTTTTTCAATTTTTTGATTATCAATCAGCTTGAAATGGAAACTGAAATAAACCACACCTAAAAATATAAAAAAAAAAATAATTTTAATTAACCCATTTTGTACTGAATGGAATCTTCCACCATATATATAGCAGGTGTCAATTTCAAAATATAGGAGTACCAGGTTGAGTTGATTTTAGAAATGGATTTAAAAGTGGCTGAACTTTTTGCAAACAGTGAAGGCCTTGATCAGATGCTGCGTACTGCAGCGGCGGATCTGGACCTGCACTGTTTGCCAGTGACCCATTTTGGGTTCCTGAATGAAGTGAGTTGATTAAGGAAATAATAATAATACAACAATATAATTGCAACCACTTTTCAATTGCTGGACTTCCGTGATGTTTCTTGCCAGTCACATTTAAAAGGCAAACTTTCTGTAACTGACCAGGTGCATACCATTTTTGTCACAGAGGAATAGAATTAAGGGAGAAGGTTAGAAAAATTATGGGTTACTATCGAATGGTTCTAAGTATTGGGACAGAAAGACCTAAGCAAACAGTGAAGACCCAGATCAGACTGCTCCTGAAGGAGCAGTCTGATCAGGGTCTACACTGTTTACCATTCCGTCAGCACCTTTTGAACTTTTTGTTGGATCATGAAAAATCTGTTAAAATTTTAGGAGAATTACAGCAAGTTACCAAGGTGTCCGAATTTTTAGGATATTTAAGGTAACCCGTGGTTCCCTGTAGACCAGTAAAGATACATATGCAAACAGTGTAGATCCAGATGAGACGGTTCATAATGAGCCATCTAATCAGGATCTGCAAGATTTGCCATCCTGTTAAATTAAGGAGTTTGATAAAGCTCCCTCCCTATTTGCATGAATGGATGCATCCTAAAATCAGAGACAGAACAGTCCATATTTAAATACAAATGTACATTGAAAATTTTACCATCAAAAATGAAAATTTTCTGATAAAAATTTCAGATATTTTGCATAATTCTGCTCATAGATTGTGGAGGCACCCGTTAACTGCCTCGGAGAGGCGGTTCCAACACATAGATTGTGGGGGCACCCGTTAAAAGTGCCTCAGAGAGGTGGTTCCAACAGGTTCCCACAATCCATGTTTCTGAGCAGAAATAAAAAAAAAAATATGTATACCCCTGTAAACCCCAGTTTTACTATATAAAAGTGGGGTTTAAGGTGGTAAAATTATATAGGCATGTTTTTGTGATGAAAGGTCTGAATGTAACCTTAATTGTTACAGGCCCAGCTCATTGCCCAGTCCATTGGGCAGGCCTTCCAGGTGGCCTATATGGAATTCCTGAAGGCCAATGGAATAGAAGATCCTGGTTTGATGAAAGAAATTGACTACCAAGATGTACTTAATCAACAAGAGATATATGGGGAAGAACTTAATCTCTTTGCAAACAAGGAAATGCACAAAGAGGTAAGCAAAAAAATTTTTTGTCACACCAGCTTTTAGCATGGCATGATGTAGGGATCAAGTTTTCTGTCTGTTTTTCAGTTTGTTTGTTTATTTGATTGTGGTTTAATGTCCCCATCAACACTATTGAGGTCATTTTGGAGACGTTGCTTCCAGTATTGTGGGACTTTTACCCCACATTGAGATGAAATGACATCTCAAGCCCAGCCACCCAATGAAACCAATAAGGGTTATATGCACTGGACAGTCCGACTCGCACCACTTTGCCTTGGCAGGATTAGTCCATCTAAGCGGTTTACCATTACTCTTGTGCGGTCAGTTTCAGCTCTGCATGGAAGCATCATGCAGCCCAAGCTATTTCCAACCCCCGATGGGTGGGGGCCGATTTGTTTGTTTGATCAGCTGTCCAACACTAGTGCAGATCCTATTGCTCAAGTCATATTTGGTCCCGCATGTCGACATAGCCTTCGGCAGAATTCTTGTTGTATCCTTAGATCAGATTCATATAGTAACTTTGAGGTTGATTGACAAATAAATATATCAGATTCATATAATGACTTTAGGTTGATTGATTGATAAATATTTCAGACTCATATAGTGACTTTAGGTTGATTGATTGATAAATATTTCAGATTCATATAGTGACTTTAGGTTGATTGATTGATAAATATTTCAGATTCATATAGTGACTTTAGGTTGATTGATTGATAAATATTTCAGATTCATATAGTGACTTTAGGTTGATTGATTGATAAATATATCAGATTCATATAATGACTTTAGGTTGATTGATTGATAAATATTTCAGATTCATATAGTGACTTTGGGTTGATTGATAAATAAATACATCAGATTCATATAGTGACTTTAGGTTGATTAATAAATACATCAGATTCATATAGTGACTTTAGGTTGATTAATAAATACATCAGATTCATATAGTGACTTTAGCTTGATTAATAAATATATTTCAGATTCATATAGTGACTTTAGGTTGATTGATAAATAAATATATTAGATTCATATAGTGACTTTAGGTTGATTGATAAATAAATATATTTCAGATTCATATAGTGACTTTAGGTTGATTGATAAATAAATATATATTAGATTCATATAGTGACTTTAGGTTGATTGATAAATAAATATTTCAGATTCATATAGTGACTTTAGGTTGATTAATAAATAAATATTTCAGATTCATATGACTGATGAATAAATATATCACTCATTCAGATTCATATAGTGAGTTAATTGATAACTAAATATATCAGATTCAAATAGTGACTTTAGGTTGATTGATAAATAAATACATGTATAAACAATCAACCCAAAAGAGCATATTATTTTACTGAAGCCTGCTTTAAGAAATGGGGCTGTATTGAAAAAAAAAATATGAAAATTTGACAAAGACAAAGCATACTTGGGGATAAATATGTTCAAAATTGTCATTTAGGGAGGAAAAATCTTTCATGAATTGTGATTAGAAGTTGGTGACCTTGATCTCATTTTCAGGCCCCCTGAAGCTGTCAAATTCAGAAAAGAAAATAGCTTGTCTGCATCCTGTCTCCTAAATGTATCCATGAATGGTAGTCACACTTGGTTTCATATATCACTGCAAGGTACCAAAGACTTGGTTTGAATTCTAATGGCCTTGACATAATTTTCAATGTCAAACAAATGCAAAGATTACCTTCACCATGCTGGATATTTCAATTTGCTACACTCCACCATTATTTTCAGCCATTTATGTTGCATGATTTCAATTTTTACCATGGATTCAGAAGCAGTATGGAAAACAGTATAGTTCCTGATCAGCTGGCTTCCGAGAAGCCAGCTGATCTGGAACTATATTGTTGTCAAAAAACAATAATCTTGGTTCAGCATGGTGATGGATAACAATTTGTCATCATTATTTCAGGTGATTGTTCCCAAGATGAAGGGAGAGTTACTTGGAGTTGTCATAGTGGAGTCTGGCTGGGGCTCTATGGTCCCTACAGTTGTCCTGGCCAACATGTCTCCTAATGGACCTTCAGCAAGGTGTGGTCAGCTCAACATTGGTGATCAGATCATATCTGTAAATGGAATCAGCCTGGTGGGTCTGCCACTTTCAGCGTGCCAGACATACATAAAAGTAAGTCTTCAGTTCTTCTTTCTTAGTATTTCTTTTCTATAGAAGAAGTGTTTGTATGTAAGCATGGAAGATACACATGCACAGCCTTTTCACACACACACACATACATATAGACGCACACACATATAGACACACACACACAAACAGAGAGAGAGAGAGAGAGAGATTGTTTAGAGAGAGAGATTGTTTAGAGAGAGAGAGAGATTGTGTTATTGGAACGGGCTGGAAAAATACTGATAAGAATACATGTGAGAAAAGAAGTACCTGCAAGTAGTATCACAAATTGTTAGGTTAGCAAAATTACTCCACAAATTTTGTGTTTCTGGGCTGCCGTGAGGTTTTTAGTAATGACAACTTGGCTTTGTTGCAATTACTGTGTCTCGGTTATTTATGGATATGAACTAAGGTTATGTGAACATTATTGCTTTCTGACCAGTCTTTCTTAACCCTTGTCCTGCTGAACCCAGATATGTCCTATCTTTCAAACAATGTAGATCCAGATCAGATGGCTTCTGAAGAAGCCATCTGATCAGGATCTGCATTGTTTGCCATTCAGATTGTGAATTTGTTGCAATAATTTGCATCAAGTAATCTGATTTGTTGATAATAAGTAGTGGGTGTGGCATATATAAATATTCAGCAGAACAAGGGTTAACCCTTAAAGCACTGCAGAAAATTCTAGAACAGAATCATTATTTCGGCGTAAATAAGACTTATCGTTTCATGTGAACTGTCTGCCCAGCATGCTTGGCACTTGAAGAGTTATTAACCCTTCTCTTGCTGAATATTCAGTTTAGCCACACCCCTTTCTGACTTTGAACCAATCAGATCACTTGATGTAATTTATTCCTACAAATTCATTAATAGAAAGTCAAACAGTATAGATCCTGATCAGATGGCTTCTTCAGAAGCCATCTGATCTGGATCAATGCTGTTTCCAAAGATAGGGGTTGTCCTGGACAGCAGGATAAGAGTTAACCCATTTTGTACTAAATGGAATATTCCTCCTTATACAGTCAAACTTGTCTTGGGAGACCAACTTTGGGAAGAACAAAAAGTGGTCTCTCAAGACAGGTGGTTTCTTCAGGCAGGGAGGATAAATCAAGACACTGCATGACATTAATGATGAATTAAAAAAAAATGAATTTTATTTTAAATTTACGATAATGAGAAAAAAATGAATTCACAAGATTTTGGGAAAAGGTGTTTTAAAATGAAACAATTAAAAATAGATTACACAAACATGTTTGCTGAGATGCCAATACACGTGGTGTTAGTCTGCCGTGCCGCGGATACAAGTTGCCATGATAGTTTGTCGAGACGACTGTAATTCATTCAGATTTTTTTTTCGCACCTATTCAAACGCAAAGTCGTGTCACACATTATGACCAAACAATCCAGTTAGCATCAATTAGTAAATGCATTGATTATAATTGGCAAACAATTGATTTTAAAACCCCGTTTCGCATAATCTTTGTCATAATTTCAAAGACAACCTGAAGGGAGATATTTATTGGTATTTGCACACCGGTTGATCTTCCAGTGTCACAGTAAACTTATTTAGCCGCACACGGCAGGGAAAGTTTACATTTTGGACAAGTTTTAAGCGGTCGTTGGGCAGGTGGGTGCTCAGGACAGGTAATTTAACATTGAAAATCACTCGGGAGGATTGCATGACGATAATTCAAGAAAACAAACCGCTTAAGACAGGTGGTCGCCCCGCAGATTCAACTCTACATAGGAGGTGTCACATTTCAATATTTAAGGGTGTCAGGTAGTGTTATCTTCTAAACTCATTGAAAATGATTGAACTTTCTGCAAAGAGTAAAGGCCCTGATCAGATGCTGTGCACCTTTGGCCACTAACCCGTTTCGGGGTCTCTGGTGGTATCAAAAGGGTTAACATGACATTTTACTGATTTAGTTAAACATTTGCTGATAGCTGAGTATGGGGCTTAAGTTTTACTGATTACCAATGGTGGTATCCAATTGAGATCCTCATGTATATTGTCATTTATTAGCTCGCCTTACGAAAGTAAGGGGGAGCTATTGCCATACCCCCGGGCGTCCGGCGTTGGCGTCGGCGTCCGCATTTGGTTAAAGTTTACCTGCAAGCTCTTATATGTGATGTTTTACAACTTTATTTTGAATATATAATTAATAATTGCTAAAAAAACAATATTTAACATTATCATTGTACTTCATTTTACAGGTTTTTTGGCTTAAATTGGACTTTTTGAGAAGTTAATATTTTCCTCTGTATTACCTCCCTTACTTCTTTGTGTTAAAGTTTACCTGCAAGCTGCGTGAGTTCAAATCCCGGGGGAGGAACGTTTTTTTTTTTTTTTTTTTTTTTAAAAACATAGCGGGGTCTGGGGCTCAAGGTCAAGGTCACTGTAGCTATTTTTAGAAAAACATTGTCATCGCTCTAGCGCCTTCATTCAATGATGGATTTTAATGTAACTTCACCCAAATGTTGGGTATAATGATATCTCGAGTGACTTTGACTTTCAGGGTCCGGGGCCTAAGGTCAAGGTCACTACTTTCAGGGTCACGGGGTCAAGGTCACTGTGGCTATTTTTAGAAAAAAACATTGTCATCGTTCTTGCACATTAATTTTTTGATGGATTTTAATATAACTTCACACAAATGTTTGGTATGATGATATCTCTAGCAAGTTCGACTTTCAGATTCCGGGGCTGAAGGTCAAGGTCACTGTGGCTATTTTTAGAAAAAAACTTTGTGATCGCTCTAGTGCCTACATTTATGGATGGATTTTAATATAACTTCACAAAAATGTTGGCAAAGATGATATCTTGAGCGAGTTCGACTTTCAGGGTCTGGGGCTGAAGGTCAAGGTCACTGTGGCTATTTTTAGAAAAACTTTGTGATCGCTCTAGTGCCTACATTTATGGATGGATTTTAATATAACTTCACAAAAATGTTGGCAATGATGATATATTGAGCGAGTTCGACTTTCAGGGTCTGGGGCTGAAGGTCAAGGTCACTGTGGCTATTTTTAGAAAAACTTTGTCATTGCTCTTGCACCTTCATTTATTGATGGATTTTAATATACCTTGACACAAATGTTTGGTATGATGATATCTTGAGTGACTTTGACTTTCCAGGTCAGGGGCTGAAGGTCAAGGTCACTGTGGCTATTTTTTAGAAAAACTTGATCATTGCTCTAGTGTCCAGATTTATTGATGGATTTTAAGATAACTTGATACAAATGTTGGGTATGAAGTTAAACTTTCAGGGTCTGGGGCTCAAAGTCAAGTTCACTGTGGCTATTTTTAGAAAAACTTTGTCATCACTCTTAAGTACCTACATTTATTGATGGATATAATGTAATTTTACACAAATGCTAGGCTAGGCTTTTTTTAATTTGTCTTGCTCGAGGGGATTTGTATCGTCTGTGATGCCTTGTTATTACTTGGTAGTTTGTAGAATTTTTTTTTATCAAATATAGTTTTCTTTTTCATTTTTTTTTTTTTTTGCAGTGGAAAGGCTTGAAAACAGGATGATTAGGGGTACATTTTGGTTCTCTTTCATTTGCTGCAGTCTATTGGGCTGTTTTACAGAAGAAAATTTTTTTGATAACTTGCCCTCATCCATCTTAGGCCCCCAAAGGCGAGCTATGTTGTCTTCTGACAACTCTTGTTTTATTTTGTTTTCTGTCACAGAGTGCCAAGAATCAGACGGTTGTGAAGCTAACTGTGGTACCTTGTCCGCCAGTTGTTGAGGTCTGTATTAAACGTCCAGATGTCAAGTATCAGCTTGGCTTCAGTGTTCAGAATGGTGTGGTAAGTTTAATTTGCATATTAACACTTACACTGCTAATCCCAGAGCTTTCAGCCCCCGCCCATCTGGCTTGAAGAAATAGATGGGCTACATGATGCTTCCAAGCAGAGCTGAAACCAACAGCACACCAGTACTGGTAAACCGCTTAGATGATCTAAGCCTACCTAGGCAAAGCGGTGCGAGTCGGACCGTCCATGCTTATTAACCCTATTGGTTACATTGGGCGACAGGGTTTGAGATATCATTTCATCTCGATGTTGGGTAAAAGTACCACACAATTGGAAGCATCATCTCCAAAATAACCTATGCAGTGTTGACGGGGACGTTAAACCTCAAATCAAACAAACAAATCCAAGAGCTTTCTTTTTACATATCCAATGTAAGAATTCACTTACTGTGACAGTTTTTGTTCTCTTCGAGAATCATCATCAGACTGGGACCTTGATCTTGTGATGTCACAGGACTTGACTGCTTATCACTAGACTGGTTGCTAGTGGTAAACAATGGCCTGTAGGTATAAACACGGTCAGAGTGTAAGTCGTCTGTAACATGTTTCAATAAAAGTGCAGCGACAGATCACATCGCTATAGCCAATCATGTCATTAACTGGGAGGGGGCAAAAGTAGTGGACAGGGAGGATAATCGGAGACTTAGATAAGTAAATGAAGCCATCAGTCTTCACACATCATGAACCAAGACCAGGAGACATACAACCTGAGCATGACTTAAAATAGTGTTGACTGGGCTGTTAAACTTCACTACAAACAAACAGACAACCTCAGCAACACCTACAGGAAAAAGAAAGCTCTTGAATTAATGTAATATTCTATCCAGTTATCCTGATGAATCTGTTCAGTGCCTTAGACTGCTAATCTCAACTTTTCAGCTCGACTTTTCAGAATATTTTTTTTTTTCAGAGAAAATAAGGCTTGACATTACAAGTGAATTGTCTGCTGGGCAGACAATTCACTTGTAATGTCAAGCCGTATTTCTATTAAAAAATCAGATTGTCGTCGAAACAGCAGAAAGAAACAACCCATTTTATACGGGAAACCGAGAAGTTTGTAGTTAGAATTATGAGTTGCAGTCATGAATCCAAATAGCCAGATTTATGGAGCCTTTTCAAAAGTACATTTCTATTGTAATTGAATTGTATTTCCAGCTTGTCTTGAAGAGTACAAAAAGTTGACAAAAAGTGGAGAAAATTAGTCTGTGACTTTATGAAAGGCTATATTGGTCTTGGTCATGACAAACTGAATAGAAAATTCAATTTCATTGGATGGCCCCAGCCCATCGGGGCTTGAAGAAATAGATGGGCTGCAAGATGCTTCCAAGCAGAGCTGAATATGACCGCACACGAGTACTGGTAAACCGCTTAGAGGAGCTAAGCCTGCTCAGGCAAAGTGTTGCGAGTCAACAGTTTGTGTTGTAGTGTTTGTTGTCTGATTTGCTGGTAAAATATAAACATTGACCTCTTTATGTCCATGCTTATAACCCTATTGGTTTCATTGGGTGACAGGGCTTGAGATATCTTTTCATCTCAATATTGGGTAAAAGTCCCACAAAATTGGAAGCAACATCTCTAAAATGACGTATACAGTGTTGACGGGGACATTAAACCTCAAATCAAACAAACAAACAAATGGGAAACCCCCAAAATGAGGCACTTGGCAAACAGTGAATGTGGCCTTTAATTAGGGTCTTCATTGTTTGCAAAAAGTTAAAGAAATTTCTAAAAACAACTTAACCTAACATCCCTGAATTCTGAAATGCACTCTTCATATATAAAGACAGAAGATTCTATTCAATACAAAAAGGGTTGACCCTTCAACTGCTTCATAATACTGGCCAAAATCAGTTCCAATGAACGAACAGTGAAACTTAGATGACTCGAACACTCATGTCTCGTTTACCATGGATGTTTCGAAATTGCTCTGAAGTCCCTAGGAAATATTTCTAAATACTGCAGATTTGGGATGCTTAACCCTTCTCTTGCTGAATATTCATTTTAGCCACTCCCATTTCTGACTTTGAACCAATCAAATTACTTGATGTAATTTATTGCTACAAATTCATAAACTGAATGCCAAACAGTGTAGATCCTGATCAGATGGCTTCTTCAGAAGCCATCTGATCTGGATCTACACTGTTTGCAAAGATAGGGGTTGTCGTGAACAACATGATAAGGGTTAAATCTTTTTGTACCAAATGGAATCTTCCTCCTTATATATGACAGGAGTCCATTTCGAAATCTAGGGGTGTGAGGTTGTGGTTTCTTCAAAATTTGTTTGGAAAATGACTGAACTTTTTGCAAACAGTGTAGGTCCTGATCAGACGCTGCCTAGCCTGGGCCTGCACTGTTTGCCAGGGTACCCGTTTTGGGGTTCCTGTACAAAATGGGTTAAGGGAGAATTTTTTTATTATTTTATAATGACAAGGTATTTGTGTGTACACATTAGAATCGCTTTAGTAAGGCGATTCTGATGAGTACACACAACATAGCATTATTTTTACACTGATTAACCCATCGATGGCTCAAACTTCACGTCTCTCCAACAAAATATTTATGGTCCCAAAGGTCATTCAACTGTAGATTTTTATGGGCCTCCATGGCATAGTGGTTAGGAGCACTTAATCTAAATGCTTTTTGCACCAAATGGAATCTTCCTCCTTATAAATAGCAGGAGTCCATTTCAAAATTTAGAGGTGACATGTTGTGGTTTTCTTCAAAATTTATTTGGAAAATGGCTGAACTTTTTGCAAACAGTGTAGGCCCTGATCAGACGCCGCATTCTGGGCCTGCACTGTTTGCCAAATACCCGTTTTGGGGTTTCTGGTACAGTATGGGTTAAACTTTATGTCTCTCACTGCTATGGGTATGAGGCATATGTGTTGCTCAGGTCACATGTGAAAAGTCTAGTTCAGTAACAGATAGTCAGGTAGTTTTTCTCCCAGATATTCTGGTTTTTGCCCACCTCTGAGTAGCAAAAGGCTCAATATAAGTGAAATTATATTGAAAGGGTCATAAAACAAAAGCCCCCTTCCCCGCACGCGCCAAAAAACACACAATATAGTTTAAAAAAAAAAAAAGAATGAAAAAAAAGAATAAAGGTTATAATTTTAAACTTGAAAACATTCATTTTTGCTGTCAGAAGAAAAACTGTTACCCTTACAAAAAGTTTGCTTCTTTTTATGTGCAACTAAACAAGAGTTGAAGTTGTTTTGTCATACTGTTTGTTGTCTGATTTGCTGATAAAGTATAAACATTGACCTCTATAACTTTGTTCAGCTTAATACAAACAAGAGACTCAGAGACTCTGATCAGACTGTTAAATATATTTATCATATAAGGCAGCTGCTATTTAGTGGGTGTCATGTAATAAAAGTCATATGACCACACATGTAATAACAATGTTACTGACGAGTAACATCACGATGCCATTCATGACATGCCTATGTTTTCTAACAAAATTCTTCTGAACCTCTTCAGCTGTAAAATCAGATTTAAAGTCATTATATGAGCCCCGCCAAGCGAATTTGTGTCTTCGAGCATTCCCTCATGACAAATTTTAACTGTGCATGCCCAGCCAATCAGAGGGGCCAGGGATATGGCTTTCTGTCTGAAAGTTCCTCTTGATTCACTGCTTGTATGAGCGAGTATGAACCTTCGCTGCTCGCATAGGCGATAAGTACCAAAATCGCTTGACACGGCCCATATGATAAACAGACTTACAATTGTGTGTTAGTTTCATATGAAATTTATGAAACTCGCCAGAGGCCTGTTCCATAAATTTCATATTAAATGACCACTCTTGTATGATCCTGTATATAAGTCATACTGGCCACCGCCCATAGGGGCTTGAAGAAACATATGGGCTGCATGATGCTTCCACGCAGAGCTGAATCTGGCCCGCACACTAGTACTGGTAAACCGCTTAGAGGATCTAAGCCTGTCCAGGAACCGCGGTGCGAGGTGGATCGTCCATGCTAATAAACCCTATTGGTGTCATTGGGCGACAGGGCTTGAGATGTCATTTCATCTCAATGTCGGATAAAAGTCCCACAAAATTGGAAGCAACGTCTCCAAAATGACCTTTACAGTGTTGACGGGGACATTAAACCTCAAATCAAACAAATATAAGTCATACAGTAATGATGCTTAGTAATGGGACATATAAGCCAAAGCAAACAGTGTAGACCCAGTCTGATCTGGGTCGACACTGTTTGTCATTCCATCTGCACCTTTTGGACTCCTTGCTGGGTCATGAAACAAATTTGCTAAAGGGTTTTGGATAATTACAGCAAGTCCTCAAGGGGCCTGAATTTTTACAATTTTACAGTGTCTACAGATAAAGAGGGGTAATGAGAATATCTGGGATATTTTTACCTATTTGTAGTTAGAAACCATAAAAATCCTAAAAATTTGGACACCTTGAGGACTTGCTGTAATTCTGCTAAAATTTTGCCAAATATGTTTCTTGGGACAGCAAGGAGTCCTCAAAATACAGAGTGGCAAACAGTGTAGACCCTGATCAAACTGCTCCTGTTTGCTTAGGCCTGTCTGTCCCAATACTTAGGATCAATACGGTAGTTGTTAGAATTGTCTAGATAAGGCAATTCTACCCACAACATGTTTCTGGCTGATATATTGTTGGTACCTATTAGAATTGCCCAGATGGAGCAATTCTAACAAGTACCCACAACATGTTGCTGGTAGGGCATCTTTTAACATCTACCCACAACATGCGTTTCTAAAAATATCCCTTTGTTATCCTTGTTACACCGTCAACACTTAACCCTGCTCTTGCTGAATATTCAGTTTAGCCACACCCATTTCTGACTTTGAACCAATCAGATTACTTCATGTAATTTATTCTTACAAATCCATAAACTTCATGTCAAACAGTGTAGATCCTGATCAGATGTCTTCTTCAGAAGCCATCTGATCTGGATCTACACTGTGTCCATAGATAGGGGTTGTCGAGAACAGCATGATAAGAGTTAATTTATCCCTCTTTGTGGAAGGGCTTATGCAATATATATATGACTTGTTTTCAGATCTGCAGTTTACTACGTGGAGGTATAGCTGAGAGAGGTGGAGTTAGAGTGGGACATCGAATTATTGAGATCAACGGTCAGAGTGTGGTAGCTGTACCACATGAGAAGATAGTTTCTCTACTTGCCAGCTCTGTTGGAGAGGTATATACTAATCATTGCTCATAACAACAAACCTCTGTATAAGACTTTATCATATAATGTTGCTGTAATTTATAGAATAAGTGAGTGTTAGAGTTTTACGTCACCAACAGCTAAGGTCATACGCAGACGTGACCTCGGTTTAAAGACACATCTGAAAGAGATCGATCCTGCCAACCCTGGTTTACAAGGCGAGTACCATAACCACTACACCACGGAGGCTTCTATGTAATTTAAAGAGGATCTTACATGAGTGTTCATGTATTATTCAATTTAACAACAAGTTGAGGAAAAGGGATAGAATACGAGGCTTCACCAAGTATCTTATCCCTTATTCAATTTATTTAACAAGTTAAGAAAAAGGGATAGAATGCAAGGCTTCGCCAAGTATTTAATAAATTCAATGATACATGACCACAAATGCAAGATTCTATTTATCATATGACATTTAAAACATATTTTATTCACAGTTTGTTCACAAAAATGTCAGTATTCTGTCCTTTGCAAATGCGGCGTCATTAAGGGCTTGGTATGTGTAACATTGGGGCATATCTAACTAATTTGCATATTTAATCCACAAGTGGATAATGGAATTTTTTAAATGGCATTATTACACTCTCAGAAGCCACGTTATATGATAAAGTGGATTTTGTCATATGATGAAAATGATAGGACCACACATGAAATAACAATAATAATATAATGTTATTTAATGAAATAATTTCGTATTGGCCCAGTTACAGGTCCGAGGTCTGCTGTATTGGCACGAGGCCGAAGGCCGTGGCCAATACAGCTGACCGAGGACCTTTAGTTTGGCCAATACGAAATTACTTGATTAATGACAATTTTATTAATTGACGCAATTAAAAACATGATTTATGATTTTTGAATATTGGTTGACTTGGTGTAATACAGGATAATCAATTAATAAAGGCGTGTAATGCCGTGATGCCGTCCACGACAACCCTATGATTTCATGAACTTCTTCAGCGATAAAATCTGTTTTAAAATTGTTATATGATAAACAGAATCTTACACTCATGTTTGTTTCATTTGAAATTTATGAAACAACCCTCTTGTGAGTTTCATAAACTGCATCTGAAATGACCACTTGTGTAAGATCTTTTATCATATGACGTCGCGTCTGAGAATGTAATAATGTCATGTATTATTTTCGATAATCCACTGGTGGATTAACTATGCAAATTAGCTAGATACGTCCCGTAACGTTACATGTACGACGTCCTTAACGGCGTCGCGTTTACTAGTGGCGGAATATTGACATTTTTGTTAAACAAATTGATAATAAAATGCATTTTAAATGTCATATGATAAATAGAATCTTGCATTCGTGCTCATGTATTATTGAATTTATTAAACTCGTCGAGGAAAAGGGATAAAATGCTCGGCAGAGCCTCGCATTTTATCCCTTCTCCTCAACTTGTTTAATAAATTCAGTAATACATGAACACTCATGTAAGATCCTCTATATATATTGGACATAATACTGGTCAGTTGGTTTGGTCTTTAATATGTTCTAGAAAGGGTTATCCTTTGGAAGCAAGGAATACACCACAGAACTGGAAAATATGGAGTGAACATGTTTTCTGGGTCAGACTAGCTAGTTTTGGCCAATTAGGCCTCATCAGTGACCCTCAAATATTTTGAAAATTCAACAATTTAATCAATGATCCGATAGGACAAGAAAATAAACTACACTATGATGTAGAGCAGGGAGACTTTTTACGGCCCCCACACATTCCCAGACACCAGCTGTAGAGATGTTATATATGTTCTAGAAAGGGCTATCCTTTGGAAGCAAGGAATACACCACAGAACTGGAAAATATGGAGTGTATATGTTTTCTGGGCCAGACTTGCTAGTTTCGGTCAATTAGGCCTCATCAGTTTTTTGTACCAAATGGAATCTTTCTCCTTATATATAGCATGGGTCCATTTCAACATTTAGCGGTGTCAGGTTGTTTTCTTCAAAATCCAGCTGATCTTTTTGCAAACAGTATAGGCCCTAAATGGGTTGACGGGCCAGTCAGTGCTAAAAATTATACTGAGCCCTTCAGTGTGTTAAAACAGCCAGCAATTTTTATTTTCTATTTTTCACAAGAAAAAGGCTTAAAATTTTATGTGAATTGTCTGCCCTAAAAATGATTCACATGTTGACAAGAATCAACCCTTTATTTTCTCTGAAAAAATACACAATAAAAAGCACTGAAAATACTGTCCTTTTGTCATATTTTGCATGCTGGTGGACTTTTCCATTGTTATGCATTGGACAAGTCCGTAAACTATTTTTGACAAAAATCTTGTTAGCAAACAGTGTAGATCCAGATCAGACGCTGCATTATGCAGCCTCTGATCTGGATCTTCACTTTTTGCCCATGTCTCTTTTATGAGTTTCCCGATAAGAATAGATTAATATGTTTCTGCAATTATTTTCCAGATCCACATGAAGACAATGCCTACGTCTATATTCCGATTACTCACAGGACAAGAGACTCCACATTATTTATAGCACCGGTACTGCAGTTGCAGATATACAGTATCTCAGGATTGGCAGAGTTACCTTCTCTTTACTGAATGTACAGACTAGGCTGTCCAGGAAATAGCTATCACAGAGTGGTGAACGAGAGCTCGCGTTGTTTAGGCTACATGTAGTGTGGGAGGAGACAGTTAAAGAGATCATGGGCCGAAGTTATAAACATCTTTTCATACTCAACTCAGCTGAATATGAAATTAATTTGTAATGCTCATAAAAATTAAAATGCAAACTAGTTAAGTTATTTTTATGGTCATATCGACAGAGACTATCATTTGTTCTGCTCATAAATTTTAAAATGCCAACTTTTGTTGGCATTTTAAAATTTATGAGGAGGACAAGTTCATGCTCTGAAAAGTGAGTTGAGCATGAAAAAAAAAAAGAAGAAAAGTTTTCTAACCTTGGGGCTAGTGCCCAGTTGTTCAAAGCATTGGTAGCTAAAGAAACTTGTTAGTGGATGAACTGTCAAATGTTCTAGCAAGATCATTATCTAATACTGTGGTATTTTTGCTGAAAAATATAGTGCAAAACTGGGTTTGCACAGACCTGTAAAAGTCTTTGAAAATGGGCTTTTTCTGTAAAAGTCATTGAATCTTGATAATTTGGATTTTATCATGGAAAAATCATGGAATTTTCAAATATTGCCATATAGTTGAAAAAATAAAGTCCTTGAATAGGCTTGTAACTGCATAAAAATGATCAAATCCATTGAAATCTAATTTAAAAAAAAACTGAAAATTGAAAGTGTAATGGTGCACACATTCTTTGCAGTGCTACAAGAGAACCAGCCTAGAATACAAAGCAATGAAATTTACTATAACACCAGTTGATTTTTACTTTGGTAAATTCAGATAGTATCAGTGAAAACTGTGATATGTCATGGAAAAATCATCAAATTTTAACTTTACCAGCTTTTAGCTCACCTGTCACGTAGTGACAAGGTGAGCTTTTGGGATCACTTTTTGTCCGTCGTGCGTGCGTGCGTGTGTGTGTGCGTGCGTGCGTAAACTTTTTCTTCAAATGACATCTCCTCCTAAACCACTGATCGGATTTTAACCAAACTTCACAGGAATGATTCTTAGGTGGTCCCCTTTCAAAGTTGTTCAAATGGTTCCGGTCCATTGCACATCTAGGTCACAGGAGCTAAAAATAGATTTCTAAAATGAAAACTTTGAAAATCTTCTTCTCTGAAACCGAAAGGCCCAGGTCTTCGATATTTGGTATGAAGCTTCATCTAGTGGACCTCTACCAAGATTGTTCAAATTATGGCCCTTGGGCCAGAAATGCCCCCGCCCTGTTGGCCTTTGTGTTTACATAGGCTTATATAGGGAAAATGTTTAAAAATCTTCTTCTCTGAAACCACAAGGCCCAGGTCTTTGATAGTTGGTGTGAAGCTTCACCTAGTGGACCTCTACCAAGATTGTTCAAATTATAGCCCTAGGGCCAAAAATGCCCCCGCCCCGGGGGCCTTTGGTTTTACAAAGGCCTATATAGGAAAATCTTTAAAAATCTTCTTCTCTGAAACCGAAAGGCCCAGGTCTTCGATATTTGGTATGAAACTTCATCTAGTGGACCTCTACCAAGATTGTTCAAATTATGGCCCTTGGGCCAGAAATGCCCCCGCCCCGGGGGCCTTTGGGTTTACATAGGCTTATATAGGGAAAATCTCTTCTTCTCTGAAACCACAAGGCCCAGGTCTTTGATATTTAGTGTGAAGCTTCACCTAGTGGATCTCTACCAAGATTGTTCAAATTATAGCCCTGGGGCCAAAAATGCCCCCGCCCCGGGGGCCTTTGGTATTACATAGGCTTATACAGGGAAAATCTTTAAAAATCTTCATCTCTGAAACTGCAAGTCTCAGATCTTTGATATTTAGTGTGAAGCTTCATCTAGAGGACCTCTACCAAGATTGTTCAAATTATAGCCCTAGGGCCAAAAATGCCCATGCCCCGGGGGCCTTTGGGTTTACATAGGCTTATATAGGGAAACTCTTTTAAAAATCTTCTCTGACACCACAAGGCCCAGGTCTTTGATATTTGGTGTGAAGCTTCACCTTGTGGACCTCTACCAAGATTGTTCAAATAATAGCCCTAGGGCCAAAAATACCCCCGCCTCGGGGGGCCTTTGGTATTACATAGGCTTATACAGGGAAAATCTTTAAAAATCATCTTCTCTGAAACCGCAATGCTCAGATCTTTAATATTTGGTGTGAAGCTTCATCTAGTGGACATCTACCATGATTGTTCAAATTATAGCCCTGGGGCTAACAATGCCCCCGCCTCGGGGGCCTTTGGTTTTACATCGGCTTATAAAGGGAAAATCTTTAAAATCTTCTTCTCTGAAACCGCAAGGCCCAGGTCTTTGATATTTGGTGTGAGGCTTCACCTAGTGTACCTCTACCAAGATTGTTCAAATTATAGCCCTGGGGCCAGAAATGCCCCCCGCCCCGGGGGCCTTTGGTTTTACATTGGCTTATACAGGGAAAATCTTTAAAAATCTTCTTCTCTGAAACTGCAAGATTCAGATCTTTGATATTTGGTGTGAAGCTTCATCTAGTGGACCTCAACCAAGATTGTTCAAGTTATAGCCCTGGGGCCAAAAATGCCCCCATCCTCGGGGCCCTTTGGGTTTACATAGGCTTATATAGGGAAAATCTTTAAAAATCTTCTTCTCTGACACCACAAGGCCCAGGTCTTTGATATTTGGTGTGAAGCTTCACCTTGTGGACCTCTACCAAGATTGTTCAAATTATAGCCATAGGGCCAAAAATGCCTCCGCCCTGGGGGCCTTTGGTTTTACATACAGAGAAAATCTTTAAAAATCTTCTTCTCTGAAACCGAAAGGCCCAGGTCTTCGATATTTGGTATGAACCTTCATCTAGTGGACCTCTACCAAGATTGTTCAAATTATGGCCCTGGGGCCAGAAATGCCCCCGCCCCGGGGGGCCTTTGTGTTTACATAGGCTTATATAGGGAAAATGTTTAAAAATCTTCTTCTCTGAAACCACAAGGCCCAGGTCTTTGATATTTGGTGTGAAGCTCTACCTAGTGGACCTCTACCAAGATTGTTCAAATAATAGCCCTAGGGCCAAAAATACCCCCGCCTCGGGGGGCCTTTGGTATTACATAGGCTTATACAGGGAAAATCTTTAAAAATCATCTTCTCTGAAACCGCAATGCTCAGATCTTTAATATTTGGTGTGAAGCTTCATCTAGTGGACGTCTACCATGATTGTTCAAATTATAGCCCTGGGGCTAACAATGCCCCCGCCCTGGGGGCCTTTGGTTTTACATAGGCTTATAAAGGGAAAATCTTTAAAATCTTCTTCTCTGAAACCGCAAGGTACAGGTCTTTGATATTTGGTGTGAGGCTTCACCTAGTGTACCTCTACCAAGATTGTTCAAATTATAGCCCTGGGGCCAGAAATGCCCCCCGCCCCGGGGGCCTTTGGTTTTACATTGGCTTATACAGGGAAAATCTTTAAAAATCTTCTTCTCTGAAACTGCAAGGTTCAGATCTTTGATATTTGGTGTGAAGCTTCATCTAGTGGACCTCAACCAAGATTGTTCAAGTTATAGCCCTGGGACCAAAAATGCCCCCATCCTCGGGGCCCTTTGGTTTTTCATAGGCTTATATAGGGAAAATATTTAAAAATCTTCATATCTGAAACCACATTGCAAGGCTCAGGTTTTTGATATTTGGTATGAAGCTTCACCTAGTATAGCCCTTGGGCCAAGAATGTACTAGAGACACTGATTCTCAGGTGAGCGATTCAGGGCCCACTGGGCCCTCTTGTATATTAACCCTTTTTTTCAGCAAAAATATCAGTGTGTTTACTGTGTTAAATGATCAAAGTTTTGACATTTAACTAATGTTATCATAAGCTTTGAACAGCCAGGCCAAGACTTTACCATGTCTCATTTTAATTGATTGTATTCACCTTCGGCTTTTCAATGTCACACCAAAAATTGAGATATGTAAGTGAAGGAGATGTTTTTTATATCACATCGTGTAAACAAGTCTGTGTAATGAACACTCTTCTAAACCCAACTTTATGTAACAAAAATGGTGTTTTCAGGGGTATACATTATATTTTGTATTTCTGCTTCAAGACATAGGTAATGGGTACTCGTTAGAACCGCCTCAATGAGGCGCTTCTAACAAGCACCCACAACCTATTTTTGAAGAATAAATAAGAAAAACTTCAAAAATTTTCATAAGAAAAGTAACCATTTTGGAGCTATGAAAGAATCCAGTATCTCACATGAGAGTGTTTTTATAAGCAATGAGATGAAAAAAAAACAAAAACATTTTCACAAAGGGAGGTAGCTTACACGAATTTGAATGTGGCCAGATTTGTCGACAGCTTGTGAAAGTTAAGGCTTGCAAACTACAATCAGAAAATCTAGTCAAGATGTAGAAATACTGTACATTAGAATACACGCATACTTACACCCAGTTACATTTTCACTGGTAAAAGTTTCAAAAAGGCATTTTTAAATCATTATTTCACAATCAGGATTGCAAGGCCTAATTGCAAGCTATTTATGTATATCATGTAAAATGTATTAACGAGCTATCCATTGATGCATAAGTTTCAAATAATAGATTGTACAAGACATACCAAAAATTCTGGCAAAATAATGCGGCATTTGATCTGAATCTGCTTACCTCAGATAAAGACATACCACAACTATTTTCTGACACTGTTATTGGAGTCCAAAGCAGAAACCATGTTACATTACAAAAACACGCCTATACAAATACATTGCCACCTTTATCGCGAAAAAAATGAAGATTTTAAGATGAAAAATTACGATATTTTCCTTGTTTCTGCTCAAAATATAGATTGTTGGTACTCGTTAGAACCGCCTCATCGAGGCGGTTCTAACGAGTACCCACAATCTATATTTTAGAGCAGAAATAAGAAAAATAAGGTTTACCCCTGCAAACCCCAGTTTTACTATATGAAAGTGGGGTTCGAGGGGGTCAAAATTCTACAGGTGTGTTTTCGTGATGATTAGGGGAATGGATACACCTTCAGGGTAGGCAACTACTGGAAAGTATTTTTGTCGCCCTTGTCAATAGGGGTTAACTCTTAAAGGAAAGAATTTGCTCCTGAGGAGCAAATTCTTTCCTTTAAGAGTAGACCCCTTTTTCTGTGGGACAGAGTATATACAAAAATGAACAGGAAGTCCCAAAAGTTGTCTCCCTTTGAAAATATGGGGGAAATAATCAGCCAGATATATCCATTCCCCTTTAGCAACTGTTTTAAAAATGTAAAGAACATAAAGAAAAATGACCATGACTGGTTATTTGCTCAAGTATAAGCCTACCCAGGAAAAATGTGTTTAGCCAAACTGACAGTCTCAGTATGACCTTAACAGTGTTGACTGGGCTGTTAAAATCTAAAGAAACAAACAAATCTGGTCAAAGGGCAGCAGCGACCTATTTTCTCATTGGTTGGCCCTGATTCATTTAAATTATCATGCATAAATTGGTTATAGCTCTATTTTTTTGTTGCGTAGAATTCTGAAATTCCTCGAAAAGTAAGAAAAAAATAAGAATATATCAGCAGCCAGTTTGGCCTGGTGCTTTAAGGGTTAATGAGCTATCACCCGGGAGAACAACAGAAAAAGGAAGTTGTTATATTTTATGCTATTTTGATAAGAGAAAACATGGATAATTGATGAAAGGAGGGTTTAAATCTTGCTGGAATTTAAATCCGTCATTGGTTTAATATCATAAGATGACTGTTTGTCTTTCATGGTTTCCAAGAACACTCAAATATGGATAATTTGCACAAAGAATTACTGTGTTTTTATTCCATGAAGCATGTGTTACAGACGGGGTTTTCAAAGCATTTTTTTTTTTTTTTTTTTTTCATTATTAATAAGCAAAAGTAAGGCCTTACTTTCACAAAAAAGAATGAAAAAAAAGATTGCTTTCTGCTCTAACAGGGCTTTAACCCTTTTTGTACCAAATAGAATCTTCCTCCTTATATATACCAGGAGAACATTTCAAAATTAAAGGGTGTCAGGTTTCTTCAAAATTTATTTGTAAAATGCCTAAGCTTTTTGCAACCGGTGTTGGCCCTGATCAGATGCCGTGGTCTGCGGCGTCTGATTTGGGCCTGCACTGTTTGCTAATTACCCGTTTTGGGGTTTCTGGTACAAAATGGGTTAAGGGTTATGTGGAGCGCTGTGGTGCAGTGGTAAAGCATCGGATTTGAGATCGAGAGGTAGCCGGTTCGATCCCCGCAAGCGCCAAGTGTTGTTTCCTTGAGCAAGAGACTTTATCCACATTGCTTAGTACTGGTTCCTACCCATGAAAAGAGGGCCACATGGAAGATTAGTACTAGTACTAAATGTGTTACCCTCTATAAATAAGGTCCATTATTATTAAGGTCGATTATTATTATTATTCTGCTTCAACGTATCAATTTTTAGGACACAAGCTGGTGAGGCTACCAACCCTGCAAATATGAAACTACAGTATTGTTGTAAAGCAGTTGTGGTGTATATTGCGCTGCTTGCAGTGCTCTTGCTAAGAATTCAAGGCAGACAGTAGAGCAGTCAGATTAGGGCCAATATGTTAAAACTGCAAACTGCACCGCTCTGTTGACAGTTTTATTTTCACCGGTGGCCCTTGCAGCTTGATAGCACTTTTCATGAGCTTGCTAAATTACAGCAGTAATTGTGAGTTATGAGACAGACAGGTCTATTACGTTTCACCATATATGGAACATAAAAGGAAATGATAGGATATAATTCAGATGTTATTTAATAGTCGGTTTTATCTTTATACCTACAGTAAGTTCTTTGCAGCAAGAGAAGACTCAGATCATCCTGTGCGTCTTCGTTGCTCACATGAGCATTCTTTAGCCTCCTGAAGACACACTATTGCTTGAAGTAGCTGTAATTTGTAGGACAGTGTTGTCATTGAGAAATGCTGCACCTGATATTTATATTAGAGGCATTATTAGAAGAAATTTTAATCAGTTTTTCAGGCAATATTTCTTTAAATGAAGCTACAGTGGCTAAATGACTTACACAACTGAAATGACTTAACCTGAATTTCAAATTACAAACTTTTAACCCTTATCCTGCTGAACATGACAGCTCCTACCTTTGAAAACAGTGTAGATCTAGATCAGATGGCCATCTGATCAGAATCTGCACTGTTTGTCATTCTTGTTTGTGAATTTAATGAATACTTGTGAATTTAATGAATACTTTATAATAATAAGTAATTTGATTGGTTGATATCCAGCAATGTATGTGGCTAACTTAATTTATTCAGCAGGATAAGGGTGGTTCAATATGAGTACAGTTTAGCATTGGCAACACAAACACAGATGTGAATACAGGGGTAACATAAATATCTCCTTGCACTTTTGTATGACAAGATAAACGGCAATGGTGAAAGTTTCGTCCAGGTTTTATCGTACTTACATGACCATGTAGGAGATACTATAGCAGCAATGGATCCTAATATCCAAGTGGATCCTAATAGCATAGTCTTGCACCCAGTTGTTCAAAGCATCGTCAGCTTAACGAGCTCGTTAGTGGTCAAAATATTACCTATTCCAGCAAGTACAAATCTGATAAAGTGGTATTTTTGCAGAGAAAAATGTGAGCAGCTTTTGCATTTGCAAAAGCTGCTCACATTTTCTTCTGCAAAAAAATAGTAGCATATTTGCCATATTAAATGATCTAAGTTTCACTGATACGTTAACTAACAACATCGCTAGTTTTTAACAACTGACGCTGATAAATGATCTGTGATGTAGATAGAGTCTGTGTTGTTATTATGAAGCAATAATTTGTCATCCGTGTATTTTTTTTGTAAACATTTTACAGCCTAGGGCAGAGTTGTTCTCAGCAGCATTGGCTCGAGAGTAGTCAGACTGTAAGTTGTTCTAGCAAGTTGAATTCTAAATGCAGTGATAATTTTTGCTGAAAAAAAATGGTAGTGGCTTGACACATTTTTTTTTTCAGCAAAAATGAGTTTTTAGTTATACTGAATGATTTGAGTTTTAACCCATTAACATTATCAGAAAAGCTCTAGAAGCCTCCGTGGTGTATTGGATAAGCTACTCACCTCATAAACTAGGGGTCGCAGGTTCGATCCTAGGCTTCTCCAGACTTTCGGATGAGTCTTTAAACCGAGGTCCTGTCTCCGTATGACCTTAGCAGTTGGTGGGACGTAAAACTCAAACACACTCACACTCAGAAAAGCTGCATCTATAAATGTCTGTTTATGTCTTCTTCTGCATCTTCTTGCAAACATTTCAACAGGCAAACAGTGTGGATCCTGATCAGACTGCTCCTCTAGGAGCAGTCTGATCTGGGTCCAAACAGTTTGTAACAATGACTGAAAGTAACCGGCAGACAGTATAGCAGATGGCAGTTGTTGTTATCGGCATCTGAAGCGTTGATTTAATGTCAACCAATGGCATTGTTTGCTTTGAACAACGGAGACCTGATGTTGCCATTATGACTGCAAATATTTGGACACATCTTATTACCGTAAAAATCCTAAAAATTCGGACACCTTGAGGATTTGCTGTAATTCTCCAAAAATTTAAACAAATTTGTTTGGCAATCGAGCAAGGAGTCTAAGAAGTGCAGAGGGAATGGCAAACAGTGTAGATCCTGATCAGACTGCTCCTTCAGGAGCAGTCTGATCTGGATCTGCACTGTATGCTTAAGTCTGTCAGTCCCAATTCTTAGGATCAGTATGATAGACCAAGATCAAACCAAGGCAAGGCTAGTCAGTGTCTCACTCACTAGCATAACACTTGATAGAAAATATTAGCTCCTTGATCCTTTTTCAGCGTGATAGACCAGCTACTTATGCAAACAGTGTAGATCCCGATGGCGCATGATGAGCCATCTTGTCTGGATCAACACTGTCATCCTGTTAATGATTTTGTCTAATCATGCTTTTTAACCATTAACCGTTTGACGCTTATGACCCACAAAGAGGGTTGACGCGTCGTTAAACACGAAATCATCATCATCATCATCATTTGTCTAAATTTGCTCAAGAGCTGCAAATTCTTTCTTCAGGTGAATGGATGCACCTTCAGGGGAGGCAACTCCTGCAAAAGTATTTTTGTCTCCCATGTCACTAGGGGTCAACTCTTAAAGGAAAGAATTTGCTCCTGAGGAGTAGACCCATTTTTCCATAAGACAGAGTTTATAGAAAAGCGAACACGAAGTCCAGAAAGTTGTCTCCCTTTGAAAAATGACAGAAAAATCTGTCTTGTGTTCCCATTCCCCTTAAATAATAGTCCCTTTTTCATGGTTTTTCAACTGAATCCAGATCAGAGTTATACAAGCAACACAAACAGAAAGTCAAACTTGCAAAAAAAAAAAAAATATTGTGGTAAATAAGCTATGTGTTTTCATTTCCTTTAAACATTTTACATAACCACGGTGACTGGTTTGGGTGTCCAGATATTTTTTAGTAATAATGGTGATACTCTATTAGTGTAGGTATCCAAAAACAGAGACACACTGAAAGATTATACATGTATGTTCCCGTGTGACAAAATGGCTGCTGGTAACTTTATAGACAGCCATGCTGCCAAGAGGTGCTGGAAAAGGTCTGTTTCTGTTCTAAAGAGATGCATGGGCTGATTTTAGTTTGCTGTATTAGTTTGACTAAGATGTGATAAGAACTGTATCTCATGGGCTGGCCTAATTTTATTCCCCATCATGTTAATAAGTCCATGAAATGAATACCCCTTTAAACCCCACTTTATATAGAGTAAACTGGGGTTCATGGGGAAATACATTATTTTGCTTATTTCTGTTCCAAGACATAGGTTGTGGGTACTCGTTAGAACCGCCTAAATGAGGCGGTTCTAACAAGCACTGACAACCTATGTTCGGAGCAAAAGTAAGAAAAATATAACAAATTTTCATCAGAAAAGTAGCCATTTTTGGAGAGCTATGTCACACAGGTTTGTTTTATCATAATGCTTTTTCCTTCAGCATTTACAAGTTCACAGTCCATGTTTTCAGGATACTTCTAATTAATACTGAATTAAGCTGCCATACTACCTGTTTTGTGTATTTATCTGTATACATGTATTTTAAATTGATAATTTTGAAATCTGTATTTATGTAGCTTTGTATTGTATCAGTATGAACATTCGTATGAAAAGTGTGTTTGCTTGAGTGCTATTATACGAGCCCCGCCAAGCCGATTTGTGTCTTCGAGCATTCCGTCATGACAAATTTTAACTGCGCATGCCCAGCCATTCAGAGGGGCCAGGGATATGGCTTTTTGTCTGAAGGTTCCTCTTGATTCACAGCTTGTATGAGCGAGCAGCGAAGCTTCTGGAGAGACTGCGCGGATGCGCAGGCTCGCCTGAACCTTCGCTGCTCGCATAGGCGATAAGTACTAAAATCGCTTGACGGGGCTTATACAGTATTTACCCTAAGAATTCCAACAATTCGGCTCTTTATTTTACTCGCTCTAAAAGTTGAACAAGTAGGATTTACCACCCAATGTTCTGTCTGAAAGTAGCTTGATGAGTGGCAAACAGTGTAGACCCTGATGAGATGCCACATTTTGTGGCATCTCATCTGGGTCAACACTGTTTGCTTAAGCCTGTCTGTCAAAATACATACCATATATATCATATATATTATATAAAAGATAGATGAAATGAAACAAAAATATATACGTGATAATTTTTTTAACTGTATGAGGGACATTTGCCGTTGTGATGAGGGAGATTCTTAATACATGTAAATGTAAAGAATACATAGGGAAATTCTCAGTTCAGATGAGGGACACTCCAAAATTTTGTCATTGTTTGGGCAAAAATTAGTGCCAAAATGAGGGAGTCTCCCTCATGATGAGGGGGGTATCACATGCATGAAAATATTACACCAGTCCAGTCAAACATGAAAACCTCTGTGATAGGGGAATATTTGTTTAAAATAGGTCGTTTTAGTCTTGGGAGGTTTTACTCAGGAGGCATAGTGGAAATATTTCAGGTATGTTTTTGTATACGGGGTACTTTAATAATAAAAAGGTATATGCTGTGTGTACTCATTAGAATTGCCTCATTGAGAAGATGTTAATGACTAGACAATATGCTGAGTGTACTCTTTAGAATCGTCTCAATGAGACGTTTCTCAAGAGCACACACAACATACCTTGTAATATAAAAGTAAGAAAATCTGCCTGAATTATCACTCTGACGCTAAATATTGTCTAGAGCTTCAGGAATATTTCGCTGGAGACTTGAGAACATTTGACTCAGCCATAGTAACAGTCGATGTTCGAGTCCTTGAATCATCATTGTATTTCAGTAGTGAAAAGACGCAATCAGGTTAGCTACCATTGTAATGGGAATGCATAGATCATGTGATGTGAGGGATAACAGTGTTCAGAAGTGTCATTTGAGGAGATAAATTGTGAGTTTTATGTCGTATTGCAACAGTGCAGCAGCAGAGCCATTAAATGCAATTTGGAAAATAAAACAGACATTTCATCTCCTCAGATGACAATTTTCAATACAGTTATCCCCATTTTAACCCATTTAGTACTGGAAAGCCCAAAACGGGTACACTGGCAAACAGTGCAGGCCCAGATCAGACGCCGCAGAATGCGGCGTCTGATCAGGGCCTACACTGTTTGCAAAACGTTCCGCCAGTTTCCAAATAGATTTTGCAGAAAACACAACCTGACACCCATATATTTTGAAATGGACTCCTGCTTTATATAAGGAGGAAGATTCCATTTGATACAAAAAAGGGTTAATGCACTGACTCATACCTTTTTCTGCTTTTTTTTTCAAAACTCAAAAAGGGAAGGGCTGACAGCAGTGTAAAACCTGGCAATGAAAATTCAAGGTTACATTTTGAGGTTGGGCTTCAGAACTGTCGCAATTTTTTTTTATGTTATCCAGTCAAACGTCACATTACGTTTGCATGCTTATTGGAATGTACAGTCTTCAGCATATCTTCCATCTTAAGTTCTTAATTTAAACCTTGTTCTGCTGAATAGATTAATTTTACCACATGCATTAATGATCATCGACTGAATGTAATTTCTATAAATTCCCCGATTGAATAAAAAATGGTGTAGAAGCCATCTGATCTGGAACTTCACTGTTCAGACAGGTTTAGCATATCCTGGTTCAACAGGAGAAGGGTTATCCAAAATCCATTTCATAACAAGAAACCAAAAAAAAAAAAAAAGGAGGCCCTGACAACATTCCCTTTAAACGCTTGAGATGCAAATCACAACAATTGACCTCTGCTTTGTTGTCTGCTGGTTACTGTAAAGGTCATTGTTGCTAACAGTGTGAACCCAGATCAGACGGCTCCTCTAGGAGCAGTCTTATCTGGGTCCACACTGTTCGCCTGTATTCAAAAATATGTTTGAAAACTTTGCCAGAAAATTCAGCAGATGACATAAACAGACAACATTTTCAGATACATTTTTTCTTGGCATCTTAACGATTAAAAATCATCTCATGTAGAGCAAAAACTAAAAAATAAATTCCTAAGATTAATACAAAAATTGCAATACATATGCTAGATTTCAAACATTAATATACTGAACCTCTTCAACTGATTTATAGAATCGTCTGCCTTTTGTGCAGGTGTTTGTTTCAGAATTTGGGCATGTCAGGTTATATTTTTTTTATTTTTTTTTTGGTTTTACGGCCCTTTCAAGATTATTTCACTCATATCGAGCCGATCGTTAATCAGAGGTGGGCGAAAACCGGAGTACCCGGAGAAAAACCACCTGACCTTCCGTTGCAGAACTTGGCGTCTCACATGTGACCCGAGCGAGGCTCGAACCACAGCGGTGAGAGACCTAATGATCAAGAGTCAGCGCTCTTATGTCAGGTTATATTTAGAAATTGACTTAGAAAACGGCTGAACTTCTTGCAGTGTTCTGCTGCATCTGATCCGACCCTGCACTGTTTTCCTGTGTCCCATTTTGGGGTAAACCACCTAAAGTAGGTTAATGCTGAAGTGCTTAAACGGTCGTAGCATTTGGCAACATATATGTCTGAAAAATAACCAGAATTTAACAGAGTAACACAGCTTTGAATTTCCTGAAAGTTTGAATGTTTCCCTTGGTCACAAAAAGTCTGTTTAACCGACTTTGTTCCTTAACAAGAAATGCCCAGTGTAGTATGGTCTATTTTGGTCAAAGGAAGTGCAACAAACTCTGTCAAACTAACATGCATTCATGCATTATGTCCCTTGGTCAAGATTTCGGTGAGGCTTCTCTTAAAGGAAAGAGTTACCTCCACTTGTTTAGGGGGCTACTCTTAATGGAAAGAATTTGCTCCAAAGGAGCAAATTCTTTCCTTTAAGAATAGCCCCCCACCCCCTGTAAAAAGGGAGACAAATTGTTATGTATATACACTAAATATGGATGTATGCGGGATGCTGTCTGTATTTGTTAATTGATTATATCTCACAATGAGATGATGTTGTTAGATTGCCTAATTTGTTGTTGTAGACTGTTGTTAGTATTCTGCTGCTTTTACTGCTATTTTATTTCTTTTCATCTTATTACATGTATATTTCCTTCCACAATGTATACTTCTAAAATGGCCTAATCTGTATGGAAATCCACAGAATGAATACTGAAAATAAGGATAAGCTATGTAAGATAAACCATGTATGATAACCCATGTCAGTTAATGCTTTCACAACTCTAAAAATGTCATTTCTGATGAAAAATTGAGATGCTTCATCTTATTTACTATAAACTTAGATTATGGGTGCACATTGGAACTGCCTCGGTGAGGCAGTTCTAATGAGCACCCAAAACTTTATGTTTTGAAACAGAAATAAGAAAATATTGCATAACATTTTGATCCCCAGTTTTCCCTATATAAAGTGGGATTTTCAAGTATATTCATTTTGCAGACATGTTAACATGATATTATTGAAAATCTTGATTAATCATTGTAACTTTCGAAAATTTTATTGGTCGATTTCAATATTTTATGATGCAATAAAACTGCTGCATAAGGTTTAGTAGAAAGTAGTACCCCCAACCACCAGCCCCTAGGTCAGAGGGAGCAGATTGATCCTGGTCTTAACTGTTTTTTTTATGCAAACATCTGCAAATAACAGACCAATAGGTGCTTGATGGTAAACGAAAAGGTATACTTGGTAGAGAGCCATAAGAATCTCATCTAACTGATTAAATAATAATAATAATAATGAAAAAAAAAATGATCTTCATGATCCTGTTCGACCCCCGCCCATAGGGGAAATAAATGGGCTGCTTGATGCTTCCATGCAGAGCTGAATCCGGCCCGCACACTAGTACTGGTAAACCGCTTAGAGGATCTAAGCCTGTCCAGGAACCGCGGTGCGAGGCGGACCGTCCATGCTAATAAACCCTATTGGTTTCATTGGGTGACAGGGCTTGAGATGTCATTTCATCTCAATGTCGGGTAAAAGTCCAACAAAATTGGAAGCAACGTCTCCAAAATGACCTTTACAGTGTTGACGGGGACGTTAAACCTCCAATCAAACAAATTTACAGTAAGGCCTTCACCTTCATTGAGCTGATCATTAATTGGCTGTGCTAGGGTACATTCAAGCTTAGGTTACATGTGACACACCAAGTTCTCCGACTGAAGGTCACGCATTTTCGCCAACCTCAGATTGTCTGATAACTGAACGGCTCGAAATAAAGGAAATGTTGAAAGGAAAAATTCTTGTCATTTTCATCAGATACCATATTAACCCTTATCTTGCTGTTCACGACAACCCCTATCTTTGGAAACAGTGTAGATCCAGATCAGATGGCTTCTGAAGAAGCCATCTGATCAGGATCTACATGGTTTGGCATTCAGTTTATGAATTTGTAGCAATAAATTACATCAAGTAATTTGATTGGTTGATAGACAGAAATGGGTGTGGCTTAAATGAATATTCAGCAAGAGAAGGGTTAACTATATTTATTCAGACAGGCTTTAGCAAACAGTGTAAACCCAGATGAGACTCCACCGTACTGACACAGTGTGGTGTCTCATCAGGATTTACGCTGCTTTCTACTCATCCAGCTGTTTTCAGACACACTAGTTACCATATGTAATCGCACTGAGCAGACAGTGTAAACCCAGATGATACACTGCAGTTTGCCACTCATCCAGCTATTTTCGACACATCAGGCAATAAATTGTACTTAATTTGTTCAAATTTTAGAACAAGTATGGTAAGGAGTTGAGATGTCTGAATATTGAGGGTATTTACGGTTTTTCTCCTTGTTATTCACATTTCAGCCACGACAGGCAAAAATGTATCTTTGGACATGTAACACAGTCAACTGCTGTCCTGCTGAATAGATTAATTTTCTGACTATCCACCAATCAAGTTGCTTGATATAATTTATTTGTTCAGTTTGCAGACTGCTTGACAAACAGTGTAGATCCTGTGATCAGGATCTGCACTGTTTGCAAAGGTAGGGGTTGTCGTGTCAGCAGGATAAGGGTTGAGACTCATACTAGCCAGTATATGATTGCAGGTTGATCAGTCTTTGCCATGCACCATATGGATGATAGATAACTGGTTCCTTCATGTAGACATGTTCTGACATCAAAACTGCAGGCCGGTTTGAGCCTGGTTATGTACATATCGAAAGATACATTTTCACATATTGTGGCCTGTTTTTGCTGATTATTTGTATTATGGGTATATAATTATGTGCAATATTTAAAAAAGAAGAAGAAAAAAGAAAAAGGTATTCAAAGTGAATAATTATGAATGTGCTAGAGTATATATGAAATTAAGAAGCCAATTGTTTTCTAATTATAGTAATCATGTATTGGTAAATTGGCAGGTTTTGAGAAGGCGTTATTCAGACAATGTCGGTCAACATCGTTAGCAAATATCTACCATAGTTATTGTATGAGTAAATTTTAGTCATCTTTTATGTCTTTTCATAATTACTATATTAGCAAGTACAAGTGAAAAAAAGTGTCTCTAGACACGCCCATAGCAAAGAGCAGGCTGATCAGTTATTGCTCTGTTTTACAGTTGAACTTCAATTACCCGGATGGCTTGTTTATCATGACTGATGCGAAATTGCTTAAGTAGAATATTCTAGCCATGGGTCCAGATAATTTAGGAAGTTTTTTTTATTATTATTTTATTGTGAAAAGGTAGCTAGTTGTGTGTACACATTAGAATCGCCTCATTGAGGTGATTTTATTGTGTACTCACAACTTTCCTTTACTTCAAAGAAGTTCGCAAAGATATCACCAAGTTGTCCCCATTATGACTTGTGATCTGGGGCCAGTTGTTCAAAACTAACGACATCATTAGTTAATGTATTGTTATGGCAAATCTGCTAATATTTTTGCTGAAAAAATGTGAGCAGCTTTTGCATCCACAAAAGCTGCTCACATTTTGTCAGCAAAAATTCCAAATTATTTTAGATATTGTACTTGGTAGAACATTTAACAATATGACCACTAACGAGCTCGTTAAGCTAACATTGCTTTGAACAACTGGGCCCTGGTACTATGATTAACCATCAGTAGTTCGAACTAAACCCTAGGTGTCAAACAAATTTTGATGGTCCCAAAGGTATTCAAACTAATGAAGTATGGCTGGGTTTTTTTATGTTGGTTGGCCTTAAGCTTCTTTACAGCGACTAGTAATGTTATGTTCTGACTGACACGAGAAGCAGGCTGATACAAACAGAATAGATCCAGATCAGATGGCATCTACGCTGTCTTTGCCACGCCCACAGGTTCAAAAACGGACTATTCTCTTGTTGAGACTTGTGTGTAGCACATATGAACACATGAAAAAGGACCCACAGCATTCTTTGATTTATGTTTGTCAAATCTGCAAGGGCAGCCATGGCTTCTTCCATACAGCTACATGTACTTCAAGGACTCCTGTACTTGTCTGTGAGTGGCAAAGGCTCTGGTGAGACTGCATTTATGCGCAGGCTGGCCCGAGTCTTTTTTGGTAACATGTGCCATACGTAACCTTTTCTTATGAGCTTTCTCAATCTATCTTAAAAATCCTAAAAGTTTGGACACCTTGGGAACTTGCTGTAATTCTCAAAAAAATTTACAAATTTGTTCCAAAAGGTGCAGGGGGAATGCAGACAGTGTAGACCCTGATCAGACTGCTCCTTCAGTCTGTGCTCCTTCAGGAGCAGTCTGATCTGGGTCTGCACTGTTTACTTAGGCCTCTCTGTCCCAATGCTTAGGATCATTACGGTAGCCTTGAAGAGATATGTATGGTATGTAACAAATATGGCAATGTTTCTGTAATTAAAACTGTTTTCAAATCAAATCGCCAACAACACTGTTTCTTTGATAATCTTTGAGAGTAGGCTTGGAAAACTGAGAGTAGGTGTGGAAAATTGTCCTGAACGGGCTTTGAGTATTTTGTTGAACTCTTAAATTCCAGTTTTTAAAGCAAACAATATAGGATCTACACTGTTTGCATAGATGTCTTTGCCGGTCTACAGAGTTGAAAGGATCAGCCCTGTAGACTGGTATAGATATGTATGCAAACTTTTGAGCCAGATGACTTGGCCATGATAAATTTAATCACAGTCTTGCTAGAGCCTTGCTAATTGGAGACATGTAGGAGAGATCTTTAGGAAGCTTTGTGCAAAACATTATGCATCTAGCCCTATTACTAGGCCGCACATGTGCATTTTTGAATAGCATAAATCAAAAAGTGCTATGGGCCGTTTACTCATGGATCGTCTTATTGAGTCTGTCCTCGGGGTTACATAGGGCAGTTGTCCATTACTGGCAAAAGAACGTTCACTGTACTGGTTATCCTCATATTGACTAAGCCTACACAAGAATTGCATGGCTAGGTTAATTTACTGGTTTAACATGACCTATATGGGCCCCGCCAAGCGAATTTGTGTCTTCGAGCATTCCGTCATGACAAATTTTAACTGCGCATGCCCAGCCATTCAGAGGGGCCAGGGATAGGGCTTTCTGTCTGAAGGTTCCTCTTGATTCACTGCTTGTATGAGCGAGCAGCGAAGGTTCTGGCGAGACTGCGCGGATGCGCAGGCTCGCCTGAACCTTCGCTGCTCACATAGGCGATAAGTACCAAAATCGCTTGACAGGGCCCATATAATATCAACAGTCCACTAAACAAATTAGATGTCCTAAATAACATATTTTTCAGGCCAGAAAAATTACTTTACATGATGTACACCACAACATCTTTATATCACTATTAATGGAGTCCAAAGCAAAAAAAAAAAATGTTTGTTAAAACAAACAAAAATATATAGATTATATAGAAAAATGACCATTTATGGTCATTTTTTCTATATAATCTATGCATTTTTGGGATCCATCTTCCAAATTTAAAGAAGATCTAAAATCGTGTTATAGCAGACTGTGTTATAATCTGGTTGCAGTGTACAATGAAAATTTTATCCAATAATGTATTAGTGTAATTGTTATTATATATGATACACATTATTTCACATAATTAATGTGCTTAATTATTATAATTGTGATTTGTATTATATTATTATTATTATATAATTTTTGTTTATTATGAGCCTTAACAAGCAAAAAAGGGTCCTTGAGCAATGTGGTGTTCTGCGAAGTCTTGAACCAGTTTGTACAAACTTTGTCAAAATACAGTAAAATTCCTATATTAAGACCACCTTTGGGACTGTTCAAAAGTGGTCTTTAAGACCACTTTTGAACAGTCCCAAAGATGGTACCTGACCAGAGGACATTATGTGCAGGAAATTATAAGAAAGAATAACTTCACCCTTCTAAATAAGCTTTTTAAAGCAGAATTAGTCTTAATTTCAGGTGGTTTCAATAGCGGTATTTTACTGTAAAACTTTGCCTGACTGCATAAAAAGACTGTGTCAATATTCATCCAAGTACCTTAAAAGTCCTGAAAAATCAGACACCTCGAGGACTTGCTGTTATTCTCCTAAAATTTTAACAAATGTGTTTCACGATCCAGCAAGGAGTAAAAATAGTGCAGACTATAGACCCTGATCAGACTGCTTCTGAAGGGTCGGCACCATATGCATTGGCCCATCTGACCCAATATTTAGGATCATTACGGTAGTATAAAGTGAAGACAGTTGTACAGTCTGATCTGAGCCTTCACTGGGCATATGCTCTTAGACTAGTTTTCGCTTGGCTCATATGTTGATTTACTTTGAATCTACAAACTGTGCATATACATGTAATTTCATGAGTATTACAAAAGGCTCATGTGTCAACCCACAGGCACTTGGAGTCTGGTCCATCAAAACATATTGAAAATGTCAACATATAGAGACCCCAATGCAATTTCTTGCGAAATGGCTTGCTGTCACTTTTGCTTTTAGTCATTATGAATTCCAAGCCACAGTGGTCAAAGCAAATTCTCATCATATGCATGTTTATTTGTCTAAAGATGGATTTGATTTCAGTTAGGGGAAATTAGTACATTTTCATGGGAGGTAATTCTTTGAATATTTCTTGTCTCCCTTATCCACAGGTTTCTGTTCTTGAAAGAAAGAACTCTTGCTCCTAAGGAGCAAATTACATGTATTTTCTTCAGGAAAAAGCCTTTTTAAGACCGCCTAGTTCATGGCAAAACAAACTGGAAGTCGGGGAAATTTATTTCATAAAATAATGGCAGATAATTATGTCCAGTATATTTATGACGTATGAGCCACCGCAAGACTAAATCTACACTAAGACCTGTTCAACCAATGAAGACTCGGATCATCCTGCTCATTCTTGCAATCTGATCAGTCTTCACTGATCACGAACCTTCTATAGTCTCTGGCACATCTCCGTATGACCTTACCTGTGGGTGGGACGTAAAACTCAAACACACAGACTCTACAGTCTCTGGGGTACTCGGAAGGAAGTGAAAAATTTTACCATGCTAGGTTGATGCACAGGCTGATCCGAGTTTTCACTGGTCACAATTGTCTAATACTGTACTCATATTATTTACATTGCAATGCAGTTTTCTTCCTCCGTTAGCAGTTATACTTCCGAGTCCAGTTGTTTAACCCTTTTTGTACCAAATGGAATCTTCCTCCTTATATATAGCACATGTCCATTTCAAAATTTAGGGGTGTCAGTTTGTGTTTTCTTCAAAATTGATTTGGAATATGGCTTAACTTTTTGCAAACAGTGTAGGCCTTGATCAGATGCTGCATTCTGCAGCATCTGATCTGGGCCTGCACTGTTTGCCATTTACCCGATTTGGGGTTTCTGGTACTCAGTGGGTTAAAGCATGGTTAGCTTAACAAAGTTGTTAGTGGTCAAATTGTTAATTTTTCTGGTAAGTAAAATATCTTATACAGTGGTATTTTTGCTGAAAAAAATGAGCAGATTTTACATCTGCAAAAGCTGCTCACATTTTTTTCAGCAAAAATATTAGCATATTTGCCATATTAAATGATCAGTTTTAACGATACACTAACTAACGACGTTTTAACTTTTGAACAGCTGGCCTGTTCGCCGGAATCATCGGCAAATTTCAAGTGAGCCTGCTTATGAGAAAAGGGTATAGTGCGAACAATTTAACCTGAGACTGACCTTTATGCAAGGACTTCTCGTGAATTTTCGGCATCACGTGAATAGCGGTCCATTTTCGGACCTCTGTGTACTGTATAACAATATTGCCAAATTCGGAAAACGACGAGGACAAATATATGCATTTATTTGGGTGTGAAATTATATAAATAGAGTTCACCAGTCTCAGGTCAATTTGTTCGCACTATACTTGTTTGATTGGCAACCAGAAAAGACTCCAGCAACCCTGGGCATATGCACAGTCTCACCAGTCTTTATTGCTTGCAGACATGTCGATAAATTTTGAGATAGCTTCCTGCAAGAAGCCATACTGCTAGCTTTATTAGTAAATTGGGCAGATACATTTGAATAATACAAATCACAGAATAATAAGGGCCCTTTTCTCCATGTGTCCGCTCAGATGAAAACTTCAAAAATAAAAATAAAAGCATGCCAACATAAATTAAAGTTTATTTTTCTTGAGCGGCGCTGTGCTGTCTGATCAGTCCTTACAATGAAATTCCACGCTGCACTCCCATTAGAGCCAGTGTTACAGTGTTATATGTCTATGGCTGTGTCCACACCATTGATCTCTGTTGAATAAGACAAGATTGATCAAGTGGCTCTATATATACAGTAAAATTCCTATATTAAGACCACCTTTGGGACAAAAGAACAAAGGTGATCTTTAAGACCACTTTTGAACAGTCCAAAAGATGGTCCCTGACCAGAAGACAATGTAGCCGAAGACCCAAAGAAAGAATAACTGAAACCTATTACATAATTTTCAAGGCAGAATTAGTCTTCCTTTTAGGTGGTCTTAATAGCAGAATTTTTGCTGTACATAATTATATAGCACAACCTCTTTATAACACTTGTTGGGGTCAAAAGCAGAAACTTTGTTTGTTAAAAAAACATGTTATAACCAAATAAAAATATAAAGATTATATAGAAAAATGACAAGACCATTTATTGTCATTTTTCTATATAATCTATATATTTTTGGGAGCCAGCTTTAAATCGTTATATTTGAAATCATTGTATGACCAATATTGTTAAAAAAAGAGGTTTTGATGTTTTGTACAATAAAAAGACATTTTGTTGGAAAAAAAATGAAATTGACAGTGTTTCTGTCATTTTATCGATGGAAAAATGAACTTGTTTAGAAGCACCTTCATCAAGGCTGTTCTTTAGAACGATACAGATTGATACGAGAAAATATATCCCAAACTTATTCTCTGTACTCCTCGGATGTGTCTGTTCTCTTTTCTCTACAGCCTCTTTAAAACACATTGTTGACAGTCCAAAGCATAAATGTAGGATCTTACACTTGTGGTCATTTTGTATGAAATTTATGAAACGAGCCTTTGGTGAGTTTCATAAATTTCCTATTAAATGACCACAAGTGTTGGATTCTGTTTATCATTAAAGATTTTGCAACAGCTTTTAATGGAAAAGAATTTCAATAGAAATTTTGGGTTGTCACGGACAACATCATGACGTTTCGTGCCAGTAATCATGTGTTATTACATGTGTGGTAATGTGATTTTTATGACGTGACTTTATCCACTAAATAACAGCTACATTGTTAAACCCTGACAAAAATATATAATTATATAGAAAAATGACCACTTATGGTCATTTTTCTATATAATCTAAATATTTTGGGATCCATGTTATATCCAAAACTATGTTATAAGGGAGAGGATTATTTGTATTTGGACAATGTATGATCAAATTTTTGGGGTTACTGGTAGATGAGAAACATAGTGTATGCCAGACAGCATGAACTGATCAGACTAGTCATTTTTGAGAAACGCTTTTTGTGCTTCATGAGTCCTTGTTAACTCTTATCATGCTGTTCACGACAACCTATGTCTTTGGAAACAGTGTAGATCCAGATCAGATGGCTTCTGAAGAAGCCATCTGATCAGGATCTGCACTGTTTGACATTCAGTTTATGAATTTGTAGCAATAAATTACATTGCGTAATTTGATTGGTTGATAGACAGAAATGGGTGTGGCTTAAATGAATATTCAGCAAGATAAGGGTTAATGTCACAGTGGAATGAAATAATAATTGCTTCTTGTTTTGTCACTAAGTGTCAGAATAAAATGTGGAAAACATTATTTCTTGATTTTATTATTCTACTTTGTTGGTGAGACCTCGGGGCTGATTTGTTTATTAGCTCACCTGAGCCAAAGGCTCACAAGGTGAGCTTATAGTATAGATAGGCATCTGGCGTCCGTCCGTCATCCACACCTTTGAACTTGAATATCTAAGTAACTAGCTGGCCAATCCCAATCAAATTTTATGTGCAGCATCACTGGGTTGGGGGATTGACTGCATTAGGTTTTGGACTAGTTTTGATCAGAACTGTGGTTGCCATGGAAACAAGAAAGTTCCATAGACTTATAATGGGGAAAACAAAGTTTCCACTTTTTCTCAGCCATTTCTGATCTGATCTTCATCAAACTTGCAGTTAACCAGGAGGGGCTTACAGTCCACATCGAGTTGGAATTTGGGCTGCACGGGACGAACAGCTTTGGAGTTACCTTCCCTTGAGCATAAATAGAAGTGAAAAATGGTGTCTCCAGCTTTTCTGAGCCGTTTATGATCTGATCTTTCTGTAACTTTTCATAAACGAGGACAAGCATAAAATCTCAGACAAGTTCGAATTTGGTTTGAATCTGACCAGCGGTTTTCCAGTTACATCCCCTTGAGCATGAAAAATTTTCCCATAGACTTACAATGAGGAAAACGACGTCTCCACTTTTTCTGAGCCATTTCTGATTCGATCTTCATCAATCTTGCAGATGACCAGGAGGGGCTTACAGTCTACGTCGAGTTCGAATTTGGGCTGCACGGAACAAACAGCTTTGGAGTTACCTGCCCTTGAGCATAAATATGAGTGAAAAATGGTGTCTCCAGCTTTTCTCAGCCGTTTATGATCTAATCTTTTGTAACTTTTCATAAACGAGGACAAGCATAAATCTTGGACGAGTTCGAATTTAGTTTGAATCTGACCAGCACTTTTCCAGTTACATCCCCTTGAGTGTGAGAAATTTTTTCCATAGACTTATAATGGGGAAAATGACGTCTCCACTTTTTCTTAGCCATTTCTGATCTGATCTTCATCAAACTTGCAGATAACCAGGAGGGGCTTACAGTCTACGTTGAGTTCATATTTGGGATGCATGGGACAAACAGCTTTGGGATGCATTTGATTTCACTACAGCTGGTGTGTGGGAATGTGTGGCGGTGGTAAAACGTCTCCCTGCCCTACATCATAGTGTAGATTATATATTGTCCTTTGGGATCATTGATTCCATTGTGGAATTTCGAAAATAGCTGCGGGTCACTGATGAGGCCTAATTGGCCGAAACTAGCTAGTCTGGCCCAGAAAACATGTACACTCCATATTTTTCAGTTCTGTGGTGTATTCCTTGCTTCCAAAGGATAACCCTTTTATAGAACATATTGGAGTTACCTGCATTTTGTACCCTTAATATTCAGACATGTCAGCTCCTTACCATACTTGTTCTAAAATTTGAAAAAGTACAATTTACTACCTGTGTCTAAAAATAGATGGATGGGTGGCAAACAGTGTAAACCCTAATGAGATGCCGCATTGAGTTCAGTGTTCATGTACATAGAGTAAATACAACATCTCCTGAACTATACCTTTTGGTTACAAACTGGGTAGGTGAATACAAGTCAAGTTTTCACGGTTTCTTCAGGCGTGTTTTTATCATGAACATTCAGGTTTAATATGGTTCTGGAATTTCAAGAGGATTGGACTTAACCCTTTTTGTACCAAATGGAATCTTCCTCCTAATATATAGCAGGAGTTCATTTCAAAATTTAGGTGATGACTGAACTTTTAGGAAACAGTGGAGGCCCTGATCAGATGCCGCATTCTGTTTGCCAGGGTACCCGTTTTGGGGGTTGTGGTACTAAATGGGTTAATATTTGCTAAACAATTTTTTTTTTTTTTTTTTTGCTGGCTCAGATATCCGCTGATGAATGTAAGATAGCTGGTATTTTGAGGCAAGGCACTTGTCTGTAATTAAGGTAAGAACTTTTGAAGGAAATAAATAGTATACTATTAAACCAATCACAAAACAAAAAGTGTAATTACTCCAATTACTCTTTTTCTCACTAAAGTTGAGATATTGTACCAAGTTGACCAATTTCATTTATTCCTTCATGAGAAAGGGTGCAGACAAGCCAAAATTGACAATTTCAGGGGGCATGTGCCCTTGAAAATAAGGTCAAGGTCACCAAAATCTAATCAAATCTTTGGTAGGCGCAATGATGTCTTATACATGTACCAAGTTTGACAAAATTTTCATTGATTCATTCATGAGACCGAGTACAGACAAGCCAAAATTGACAGTTTTTGGGGGCCATGTGCCCTTGAAAATAAGTTCAAGGTCACCAAAATCTCTTCAAATCCTTGGTAGATTGCAATGATAAATTGTACAGAGTTTGACTAAACTTCACCATTCCTTCATGAGATAGAATGCAGACATGTCAAAATTGAAGGATGCAGACATGTCAAAATTGACAATCTTTGAGGCCTGTGTCCTTGAAAATAAGGTCAAGGTCACCAAAATCTAATCAAATCTGCAGTATGTTGTAATAATATAGTGTACTAAGTTTGACTAAAATTCATCAACTTGTTCACGAGATAGAGTACAAACAATTGTTGGCCCGAAATCGCCTATTGTTGGGGCCTGTGCCCTTCAAAATGAGGTCAAGGCCGTCATAACCTAAAGACTGTTTTCCCCCATCCTAGTGATGTACCCATGCAAGTTTCATCAGAATCCATCCATAGGTTCAGGAGATTTAGCACTTCAAACAGGCTACAACGAGGCCAATGACATCAGATTCTGTTGCTGAATTTTACATTTTTGGGTCAACCCGTAGATACTAAACTATTATGTACCAGAAACCTCAAAACGGGTAGTTGGCAAACAGTGCAGGCCCAGATCAGATGCCGCAGATCAGGGCCTACACTGTTTGCAAAAAGTTCATTTTCCAAATAAATTTTGAAGAAAACACAACCTGCACCCCTAAATTTTGAAATTGACTTCTGCTATATATATAGAAGCCTCCGTGGTGCAGTTAGAAGCCTCCGTGGTGCAGTGGTTACGCTACTCGCCTTGTAAACCAGGGATCGCAGGATCGATCCCGGGCTTCTCCAGACTTTCGGATGAGTCTTTAAACCGAGGTCCCGTCTCCGAATGACCTTAGCTGTTGGCGGGACGTAAAACTAAAACTCACTCACTCACTCCGTGGTGCAGTGGTTATGCTACTCGCCTTGTAAACCAGGGATCGCAGGATCGATCCCGGGCTTCTCCAGACTTTCGGATGAGTCTTTAAACCGAGGTCCCGTCTCCGTATGACCTTAGCTGTTGGTGGGACGTAAAACTAAAACTCACTCACTCACTCACTCTGCTATATATAAGGAGGAAGATTCCATTGGTACAAAAAGGGCTAAATGAACCTGGGTTATGTTGCTAATGTCTCTAACAGATAGCTTTTGTCTGTTCGGCCACCGCTCATCGGGGCTTGAATAAATAGATGGGTTGCATGATGCTTCCATGCAGAGCTGAAACCGACCACACATGAGCACTGGTAAAGCGCTTAGAGGATCTAAGCCTGCCCCAGCAAAAGTAGTGCGGGTCTGACTGTCCATGCATATAAACCCTAATGGTTTCATTGGGCGACAGGGCTTGAGATGTCATTTCATCTCAATGTTGGGTTAAAGTCCCACAAAATTGGAAGCAACGTCTCAAAAATGACCTATACAGTGTTGACTGGGACGTAAAACCTAAATCAAACAAGATGGCATTTGTAAATAATCCAGGTAAGAGCTGTTTACAGCCACACCATTCTTGTGATTGACGGACTGGGCCCAGTTGTTCAAAGCATCGTTAGCTTAGCGAGCTCGTAAGGGTCAAATTGTTAACTCTTCTAGCAAGTACAATATCTAAAATTTTGTTATTTTTTCTGCAAAAATGTGAGCAGCTTTTGCATCTGCAAAAATGTGAGCAGCTTTTGCATCTGCAAAAGCTGCTCACATTTTTTTCTGCAAAAATTTTAGCATATTTGCCATATTTAATGATCAAAATTTTAACGATACGTTAACTAATGACGTCGCTAGTTTTGAACAACTGGTCCGTGTTTGGGATTTAACGACACGTCAACGCTTGTGGGTCATTTTGCGTTGTCTCCTAGAGAAAGGGACGAGATGGAAGAGATAAGTAGTGGACATGGGAGAAAGAGGAAAAAGGAGTGGAAGTTTAGAAACAGATGAAATAACTAGGGCTGGCTAATCCTAGTGATTAGACTATAAGTCTTATATGGGTGTGAGGGGTGGATTGAAAAATCCGTCCCGAGGGACACTGTCCGGCATCACGAGGCTTGCCAAGTGATGCCGGACACAGATGCTTGGGGTCAGGTTTGATTAGCTTTCTAGCCCGACAGAACAGGCCTACTATCAATAAAACTTGTTTGAAGGCCTTAAAACAAGGTTTAAAAAAGGTCCCCATCACTGATAGGCTCTAATATACACAAGTGTGTATATTAGAGCCTATCAGTGATGGGGACCTTTTTTAAAACATTGTTTTAAGGCCTTCAAACAAGTTTTATTGATAGTAGTCTGTCGGGCTAGAAAGCTAATCAGACCTGACCCCAAGCATCTGTGATGCCGGACAGTGATCCCGAGGGACGGATTTTTCTATCCACCCATCACACCCATATTGGATTCTTTTTCTTGCATACCTTCCATTTCTATTGCGAATTTTTAATGCTGCTGTCACTTCGGTTACCGACGTCCGCCATTTAGTGATGACACAACAGGAATGTTTAGTGACGTCACGCATGATGCCGCCCACGAGGTTGTAATCAACCAGTGCATTTATCAAACACCCGATTATATTCGATTTGGGGTCGGAACACCAGGGTCAGAACATAAATTTCTATCCCAGGGTAAAATCACGGATTTCCTTGTCTGGTGTGCAAGAAAATCGATTATCAGTCCTGTCATTGCAATCGATAATCGATTAGTAATCCCTGTTTTTGTCACAATTTTACCTGTCTGGCTTTCTATCTGAGCAGGACTCTTACCATATGTTGCACTTTATCATATGTAAAATGCATTTGAGTGAGTGAGTGGGTGTTTGAGTTTTACGTCCCACCAACAGCTAAGATCATACGGAGACGGGACCTTGGTTTAAAGACTCATCCAAAAGTCTGGAGAAGCCCAGGATTGATCCTGTGATCCGTGGTTTACAAGGCGAGTAGCGTAACCACTACACCACGGAGGCTTCTATATATACTACTCAAAAGTTTGATAGGGATCACTTTTTATATACAAAATTTTGCACTGAAAATTTAAAATTTCTTGACAGAATTTGTACTAGGTATATTGATAAATATCTTAAGCAGAAACTGTGTGCAGTTCAGTACTCATAAAAGTGCACACTTCTCACACTTTGCAAATGAATGCATGCACCCCCAAAATTTTGCGTAGCACTGCTTTCCAACAGACCAATCGAACTTGTCAGTGTTCCTTTACCACGCGTAAAAAGGACTTCATTTGATTTGTGAAACACTAAAAAGCCTAGGGGACAATTTAGAAACCATCTGAGCCAAGAAGAAATGAATCGTGGCGTCTCTCAACGTCGTGTTGCTGGGATTCTGAATGTGTCTCAGAGCGTGGTTTCCCGAATTTGGAGTCGGCATCTTACCCACGAAAATCCTTCACACACACACGGCGGGGTCGAGAAAGGGCTACAACTCAACGTCAGGACCGTTTCTTGTTGATCCAGTCTCCACGTCAACGGTTCCTGAACGCTACGCGTTTGCATAACGAGCTTAGGAACGAAACTGGAGTATGAATTTCTACACAAACTGTCAGAAACGGGCTCCACGAGTTCGGACATAATGCCATGAGGGCTGCTGTACGTGTTCCATTGACGAGACAGCACGTGCTAGACCGGTTGGACTTTGCCAGAACTCACGTCAGGTGGACGGTTCGTGACTTGACACCAGGACTGTTTACTGAGGAGTCCAGATTCTGTCTAGACTTCACTTATAAACATCAATTAGTGCGGCAAATGTCTAAAGAGCGATTCGATGACTTGAATGTGGCAGAGCATGATCGCTATGAAAAGGGGTCAGTCATGGTTTGGGCTGGGATAAGCGTGAACGGTATAACTGACTTGTACGTCGTTGAAAACGGAACGTTAATGGCAGTGAGGTACTGTAATGATATTCTTGATGAGTTTGTAAGACCATATGCAGATGCTATCGGCCCAGACTTTTTTCTGATGGATGATAATGGCCGTCCTAACCGTGCCAACGTCACTGATTCCTATCTGGAACGTGAGATAATTGTTCGTATGGACTGGCCTGCTCGGTCGCCGGACCGAATTCCGATTGAGCATGCGCGGGACATGTTACAGGGTGCTGTTTCAGCCCGACCTGTGCATCCGAAGACTTTACAGGAGCTCAAAGATACATTGGTTGCTGAATGAAAGCGGATTCCACAAAACCGGATACAGACTCGGATTACGAACATGCGCAGGCGATGTCGTACTGTAATTGACGCCCGTGGACGTCATACACGTTATAAGGCACGTTTGTCTAAACAAATTTGGGAATTTGTGAAAAATCAGTTGTCCAAATCCCTTGGTGTTACGGCAAATATTTGGGGTGCCAAGACGGTTGCTGTTGTCACGCTTGAATGCAGTACCAGTTGACAAAATTAATCACTAGGTTTTGTGAAGGATACGTTTTCTGTCACTATGTAGAAGCCTCCGTGGTGCAGTGGTTACGCTACTCGCCTTGTAAACCAGGGATCGCAGGATCGATCCCGGGCTTCTCCAGACTTTCGGATGAGTCTTTAAACCGAGGTCCCGTCTCCGCATGACCTTAGCTGTTGGTGAGACGTAAAACTAAAACTCACTCACTCTGTCACTATGTATCGAATTTGGATTCAAGTGATTAATTCATCCAAAACTTATTTTGCATTAAAAAAGTGATCCCTATCAAACTTTGAGTAGTATATGTATATTTGAACAGACATGCCTGAGCAAACAGTGTAGACCCAGATGAGACGCCGCAGAATGCGGGTCTCATCAGGGTCTGCACTGTGTGCCACTCATCCAGCTATTTTAGGCATAACTTTGGGTAGTAAATTGTACCTAACAAGTAATCGATTATCATCAAATCAGAAATGATAATCATTTCTGTGGAATTGTGTGTGTGTGTGTGAATTCGGGTTTAACGTCGCTTTCAACAATTTTTCAGTCATATCACGACGGTGTCTGGTTGCGACAGGGAGCTCAATGCTCACATTTATAGTGCTGCCTCACTGAAGTATCATGTCCCAGACACATTACATGATACCACACCCAGTCACATTATGCTGACACTGGATCGACCAGTCCTAGCCCTACCCCGTAAATCTGAGTGCCAAGCGAGGAGCAGCTAGTACCATTTTTAACGACTGGTATGCGCGGCCCGGGATCGAACCCGAGACCTCCCGTTCCCCGGAGCGGACACTCTACCAACTGAGCTATCGGGGCCGGTTTCTGTGGAATTGATTGATCGATTATACGATTAATCGTGTCAGCCTTAGAAATAACACTGCAGAAAGTGGCATCTGATCAGCACCTATACCGTTTGCCTTAACTTGAAAGGTCAATGCAATCAAGTCTCCGATCAGGACCATTTTCCAGCAAACTACCAGTGCTGTCAGTGCTTTAACACTTTTTGTACCAAATGGAATCTTCCTCTTTACATATAGCAGGAGTCCATTTCAAATTTAGGGGTGACAGGTTATCTTAAATTGATTTGGAAAATGGCTGAACTTCCTGCAAATAGTGTAGGCCCTGATGAGACGCCGCGTTCTGCGGCTCTCATCTGGGCCTGCTTTGTAAATTTGATTTGAGGTTTGAAGTCCCCGAAAACACTGCATAGGTCATTTTGAAGACGTTGCTTCCAATTTTGTAGGACTTTTACCAGACATTGTGATGAAATGACATCTCAAGCCCTGTTGCCCAATGAAACCAATAGGGTTTGCAAGCACGGACGGTCCGACTCACACCGCTTTGCCTGGGCAGGCTTAGATTCGCTAAGGGATTTACCAGTACTTGTGTGCGGTAGGTTTCAGCTCTGCATGGAAGCATCATGCCGCCCATTTAATTCTTCAAGCTCCGATAGGCGGGGGCCACATCTGGGCCTGCACTGTTTGCAAAGGTACCCCTTTTGGGGTTTCCGGTACAAAATGGGTTAATGGGGTTAGATACTGGAATATTCTAGAGATTTTACTAACTCCATTGGCACTTGAGCCTCAAACCTTGAATCAAGTGATCAAATACATCACCTGTATATTAATAAACAACTTTATCACATGACGTCATTGATAAGCAGTGGATAACGTGTGTGTGTGTGTGAATTTGGGTTTAACGTCGCTTTCAACAATTTTTCAGTCATATCACAACGGTGTCTGGTTGTGACAGGGAGCTCAATGCTCCGTTTTATAGTGCTGCCTCACTGAAGTATCATGTCCCAGACACATTACATGATACCACACCCAGTCACATTATCCTGACACTGGGTCGACCAGTCCTAGCTCTACCCCGCAAATCTGAGTGCAAAGCGAGGAGCAGCTAGTACCATTTTTAACGACTTTGGTATGTCTTGACCCGGGATCGAACCGGTGACCTCCCGTTCCCCGGAGCAAACACTACCAACTAGATGGGGCCGGTATTAATAACGTCGTGTAATAAAAATCGTATGACCACACGTGTTATAACACTTTGGCGGGACTAAGTAGCGTCATGACGACGTCCATGTCAACAATGCATTTTAGGTGGAACATTTGCTAAATTTAAAGGCGATGAAATCCAATTTAAAGTGGTCATATGATAAACAGAATAATACACCAGTGGTCATTTCATATGAAAATTATGAAACTCGCCAAAGGCTCGTTTCATAAATTTCATATGAAATTACCACTCTTGTAAGATCCTCTATTTATGCTGATAGCTCCAATTTAACCCTTCTCTTGCTGAATATTCAGTTTAGCAACACCAAATTCTGACTGAACCAATCAGATTACTTGATGTAATTTATTCCTACAAATTCATATATTGAATGTCAAACAGTGTAGATCCTGATTTAGAAGCCATCTGATCTGGCTCTACACGGTTTCCAAAGATAGGGGTTGTCGTGAACAGCGTGATAAGAGTTAACTTTATAAATATGGAAAACAAATGTCTGATCTTGATGACCCAGACCAGGTCCATATTTATACAAACGGGTGGTATTGGTAGAAAATTGATATATTTCAATGTTTTCATAAATTTTGAGGGAATAAAACCGGACCTATATCATCAAACCAAATATGAAACAAATCACTCTTAAAAGTTAAGGTTCTACCTGGTACAAACCGGATTATGTATGTACCTATGCACACATTTGTACAGGACATACATTCATTTGCTCAAACCGAGACGTACATATGGAAAACCGCAAAACTATATTCCCACAGCATCATCCGATAAGGGGGCATAAAATAATCGGAGCAACAAATTTGACCTTGGCATAATAGGTTAAGGCCATCCAGGGGTCAACATTTGAAGGAACTTTATTGGGCCCCCATGCTACATACCAAGTTTCATGAAAATCAGCCTGTTGGTTGTAGAGTAAGATTTCTCAAGTGCTTTTACCTTATATGGTCATATTGGTCATTTCTTGTTTCTATAAGCTTTCAGATAAATTTGGTACAAACAGCCCAGAAGTTCCAGTGGAAAACTAATGATTTCATTTTTCGTAGGCCAAGGAATAAACTGGACACTGAATACTCATGTAGTTTCATCCATTCATTTAGCTAACTACATTTTTAAGATCAGACTAATAGTTTCCGAAAAAACAAACAGTTCTGACTTTCCCCATTCACAAGTCTGACCAAATTTGACCTTGGAATAAATAGGTCAAGGTCATCAGTCATCCTTTGAACAAACTGATGTCCCTTGTTCCTAAAATGTATTTACAAAAGGCTTAGTGGTTTCGGAGGAAAATAATTTTCATATCTGAATGGCCTTGAATACTCTTGTAGTTCCATTCACTCATTTAGCTAATTGCATTTACCAATTTTCAGATCATAGGCTGCAATAGTTTCCAAAAAGTACAATTTTGACTCCCATACCAAGTCTATGTGACCAAATATGACCTTGGCGTAATAGTCAAACTAGAATTTGTTTTTCTACAAAAACACAGATGTCTCCCCTTTTTGACCTTGAGTATGACCTTGACATTGGAGGTATTGACCTGGGTCTTGTGTGCAGCACATCTAAAGATGAACATTTCTGCAAAGTAACTTTAAAAAAGTTCATAGAGAAATAAGGAAGTTAATAACCGTACACAAAAAAAACTACCTTTGACCTCTAAGTATGGCCTTGATCTTTCAGGGACAACATCGTCTCATGGTTAACATTTCTGCCAAGTAATTTCATAATCCATCAAAGAATGAGTTACTGACTATACAAAAAAGGCTCTTTTTATGACCTTCGACCTCTAGGTATGACCTTAGTCTTGCACACAACTCGTCATCAAGTAATTTATTGACCAACCACAAAAAGGCCCCTTTTTGACCTCTATGTATGACCATGACCTTTTGAGTTACCATCATCTGGGTCATGCACGCAACACATTGTCTCACGGTGGTTAACATTTCTGCCAAGCAATTTCAAAATCCATCTAAAAATAAAGTTATTGACCAAACATGAAAAAAGGCCCCTTTTTTACCTTCGACCTCTAAGTATGACCTTGACCTGTGAGGTACCAACCTGAATCATGCATGCAATCGTCTCGGGACTTAACATTTCTGCAAAGTAATTTCAAATTCTATCTAAAAATAAATTTATTGACCAAACGCGAAAACCAGGCCATGATGGTGGCCCTGGATCGCTCACCTGATCCATAGTGCAACAAGTGGGCCCAAGGGAGGGCCATTATTGGCCTCCAGGCTTTAATGTGCATAATGTTGAGGGAGGTCTTAAAGGTGAAGCTTCATACCAAACATCAACAAAGGCTATAATTTGAACAATCTTTGCAAAGGTCCACTAGATGAAGCTACACACCAAATATCAAAGACCTGGGCCTTGAGGTTTCAGAGATTTTTTTTAAAGATATTCCCTACATAAGCCTATGCAAAACCAAAGGCCCCCGGGGTGGGGGCATTGGTGGTCCCAGGGCTATAATTTGAACAATCTTGGTAAAGGTCCACTAGATGAAGCTCCATACCAAATATCAAGGACCTGGGCCTTGCAGATTCAGAGATTTTTAAAAAAATCCCTTTATAAGTCTATGTAAAAACCAAAGGGTCTCGGGTAGCGACATTTTTGGCCTTAGGGCTATAATATGCACAATCTTGATAGAGGTCCACTAGATGCAATTTCACACCAAATATCAAAGACCTAGGCCTTGTGGTTTCACAGAAGATTTTCGCTATACATGTATTAGTCTATGTAAAACCAAAGGGCCCCGGAGCAGGGGAATTTTTTGGCCCCAGGGCTATAATTTGAAAAATATTGGTACGAGGTCCATTAGATGACCATCATACCAAATATCAGTCCTGGGCCTTGAGGTTTCAGAGAAAAATTAAAGATCATCCCTATATAAGCCTATACACCCAAGGGCCCCGGGACATGGACATTTTTGGTCCAAGCACTATAATTTGAATAATCTTGGTAGGGGTCCTTCATACCAAAGCTCAAAGAACCCGAGCCTTGTGGTTTCAGAGAAGGTTTTTAAAGATTTTCCCCATGTAAGTCTATGTAAAACCAAAGGGCCCTATAATGTGAACAATCAAATATGAAAGTCCTGTGCCTTGCAGTTTCAGAGACAATTTTTAATGATTTTCCCTATATAAGCCTATATAAACCCAAAGGGCCCCGGGGCGGGGGCATTTTTTGCCCCCCCCCCCCCTCACTAATTTGAACAATCTTGGTAGGGGTCCACTAGATTAAGCTTCATACCAAATATCAAAGACCTGGGCCTTGTGGAAGATTGAAGTTTTCAGTGAAAAAAGTCTATTTTCGGCTCCTATGACCTAGATATGCAACGACCCGGAACCATTTGAACTTTGAAAGGGGACCACCTAAGGATCATTCCTGTGAAGTTTGGTCAAAATCCGATCAGTGGTTTAGGTGATGCCGTTTGAAGAAATTGTTTACGCACCGACTGAAGACTGACAAATGGTGATCCCAAAAGCTCACCTCGTCACTACGTCACGGTGATTTAAAAGGCCCCTTTTTACCTTATGACCTTGACCATTGATGTACCGACCCGCCTCATGCGCGCCACACAGTCTCATGGTTGTTAATATTTCTGCCCAGTAATTTCAAAATCCATCTGGAAATTAGAAAGTTATTGACGGGACACGATTTGCCCATACATACATACCGACAAACTTCCAAGGGAGTTAACTCAAAAAGTATAAATGCAAGAGTTTGTTCTTGCGCACATCGTGTCGTCTAATAATGATTAATATTTATATGAAGTTTCCTGATGATAGCTTGAACAGTTCAAGATATTGAGCGGACAATTTTTTGACGGACGGACAGACGCCCGGGGGAATAAAAAGATTTCTCTGGAAAATTGGGGGGGGGGGGGGGACAATCATCCAACACTACATACAGATAAATGGCGAATGGCAATCAACCCATTGGTTCCGGATAATTTTGGAAGGTTTTTACCATACATGGGCATCGCGGCCATCTTGGTCATGTGACCTGGATCCTACAAACAATTTCGTTCACCCATCCCATTTGTCTTCAATCTACCCAGTGGTTTCAGAGATGTTTGAAAATGTGGACAGGCAACAGGCAATGGAGCTGCTTCAGTTCAGGTGAGCTAAAAAGGAATTTGAAGACTAAGAAAAGCAAAGTATTTAAAAAATTTTTATTGTATAAAAATATATGTACACCATCATACAAACACAAAATCATTATAAAAATGGCAGACACTAAAAATCTTGTCTAAATGCTACTAAGTTCCTGGAACTAATTAACTTCAACTGTAGCACCACTGTAACGCTCACATAGTCTATCAGCATTTCATGAGTCTATTGTTTCTAACTAGTTTTGCAGTCTACCACTGTCCAGATTACTCTGCTACAGTCGTTACTACTGCATTAGCCACTACAATTACATGATCTTCAGGATGACAATATGCCATCTCCTACAAAAAACAAGATGTGTTTGTGAAACACTGATGCCCCCGGACAGCGCATGTTAAATATGAAAGCAGTATCACTTAGCAATCAAAAGGTATGGCCAAGAAATGTAGGCGCTAGAGCGATGACAAAGTTTTTCCAAAAATAGCCACAGTTACCTTGACCTTGAGGTCATGACCTTGAAAGTCGAACTCGCTCGAGATATTGTCATAAGGAACATTTGTGTGAAGTTATATTGAAATCAGTAAAGAAATGTTGGCGCTAGAGCGATGACAAAGTTTTTCTAAAAATAGCCACAGTGACCTTGACCTTGAGGGGGGGGGGGGGGGGGGTGGTGTGTCTGGATGGACAAAATTATGGTACCACTAGAAAGGTCTTGTGACAAGGAGTGCATGTGTGAAATATGAAAGCCCTACTACTTACCAATCGAAAGTTATGGCCAATGTTAAAGTTTATTAAAGTAGGTCAAATGCCAAGGTCAAGGTCATGAGGTCAAAAATTATGGTACCACTAGAAAGGTCTTTTGACAAGGAGTGCACATGTGAAATATGAAAGCCCTACCACTTACCAATCGAAAGTTATGGCCAATGTTAAAGTTTTTAAAAAGTAGGTCAAACATCACGGTCAAGGTCACAAGGTCAAAAATTAAGGTACCACTAGAAAGGTCTTGTGACAATGAATGCACATATGAAATATGAAAGCCCTATCACATACCAATCGAAAGTTATGGCCAATGTTAATGTTTTTAAAAATTTTGAAAAAAATAGGTCAAAGGTCAAGTTCAAGGTCACGAGATCAAAAATTATGGTACCACTGGAAAGGTCTTGTGATAAGGAATGCACATGTGAAGTATGAAAGCTGTACCACTTACCATTCAAAAGTTATGCCCAATGTTAAAGTTTTTGCAGACGGACAAACGGACAAACAGACAAACGGACAAACAGACAAACAGACGGACAGACCAAAAACTATATGCCCCCCAGAATCTTAGATTCCGGGGGCATAAAAATGGTCTTGCCCAATTCTACAAAATCTGCCTGCTCAACAACCTAGTGTGTCAAAGTAATTTAATTACTGTAAATTGTGGTCAGAAAGAAACAATGAAATGATGACAGACCAGTAGCGCCAGAGTACATACACCACACATGATTATATATAGAGCCTACTCACTGAATACTGACACTACAAATGGATAGACAGTCTTATTCCATGAAAATATTAATATTAAAGAGGTAATATCCTACACAGGTCTCATTTTTGCCTTGCAAGCAGTGGTAATGTCAATACTGCTAGAGAGCAGCAGGACAGCTCTGGCACACTGTCATACCTGTTACAGATTGTATCCTCTTTTGAAAGCCAGATCAACAGATCAATCTCTTAGGAAAGCACTGTGTTAATTTTCAATAGAAATCACAACTGTCTGCCTCAAGTACGAATATCCAGACATACTGATTTAATACCAAGATTTGACTGACAAATGACAAGCATTAGCACTAAGATTCCAAGAAACTAATACACATCTGTTGAAAATGTGTTGGTTTCAAGTATGCATTGTACTTCAATGGCCTCACTAGACTATATATATGCAAATTTCAGTCAGATCTTGCAATCACTGGTAAGTATTTACAATAACACTGCTGCACCAACGAAGTTGAATTTTTGGGGACAGTCAAAAAGCTAAGTCTTAACCTCATGACTGCAATTGGAAGACTGACTGCGTTTGACATTTCTAAACCGTGCAATGAAAATAATTTTAGATTTTATTTCTCCATAAATGAAACAAAAACAAACCTTTGTAATTCTTATATGGGTATGTGTTTAAGATGGATCTCAGGGGCCAGTTGTTCAAAGCATCGTTAGCTTAACAAGCTCCTTAGTGGTCACATTAAGTATTCTAGCTACTTTAATACCTAAATTGTTTATGCTGAAAAATTGAGCAGCTTTTGCTGCAAAAGCTGCCCATTTTTTTCAGCTAAAATAAGTTTATTTGCCATAATAAAGGATCTAAGTTTTAACCATACGTTAACTAACAACATCGTTAGTTTTGAACAACTGGCCTCTAATCTCTATCTTGACGGCACAAATATTGTAAATGCTTACCAGCAACTGACCAAGAACCCCATCTGTAGATTTTAAACCATTAATGGAACAAAAGGACCCATTTTAATAGCTTCATTTCAATTAAAAATGCATTTGGATTTCTGACAAACAAGGTTTTTATATATAAATATGGTTTCTGGATCTTGTTATTGTCAGAATGTTTTTGATAATCAGAACTTAAAACCAAAGATTTTTGACATGCAAGTAGGCACCATACAAACAAATTTTGCTATTTCCAGGTGCAAAAAAATTTGGGAAAATGTATGTTTTCATGCACTTCCAGACATTACGCCACTTCTGTATTATGTACCTTTATTTTCTGAAATTCAATATTGTATTTGACTTGTTAACGTCCCTGTCAACATTGTCATTTTTGCAACATTGCTTCCAATTTTGTAGGTGTCATCTCAAGCCCTGTCCTACCCAATGACACCAATAAACTTTTTTTATGCATGGACTTTTTTTCAGTATACATGTTTTTAGGTGAACACGAAAATGGTCAAGTACCCACCATTTTTGTTACAGATGGGGTTTCAGTCATTTACATATATAATAATTATAACAAAACAGTAGCCGTGAATGTGTTTACAACACATTTGTAGATATAACTCGATGTTTGTCTTTGGTGCAGAATATAACAAGCTATCACAAACCAGTTTTATGTTGGTTAAGCTCAGAGATAACCAACAGTCAACAATACCCCAACAAAGCAACTCTTCACTCAACCATAGCCAATAAATAGACCAGTCTCTCCTGACACTCATGATAATAAATTAATGACTTCCAATGATTCTTTCACACATTCCTACTACATTTCCTCACAGGTTTCAAAGAAAATAAATTCCATTTGACCAAACCATGTATTGAAAGGGCACTGCTAAAATTCCATATTAGGCCAGTACATTTAGCCGGAAATGACCCTTGACCCACAACTAATTCCTTGAGAAATGTTATCAGCAGTTTTAGTATCAGGAAGGTGTCCTGATTTATAGAAAAAAAGTCCTCAAAAAAAATCTGAGGGGAAAGGGTATTTTTTGGGGGGTGAAAAAATACGAAAAATGAAGAAAAATCACAAAAACCAGGACAAAATTAATTTTACTGGCGAATGTTAAACAATTAATACTTGACTTCATTAAAGCATCCAAAATGAATATTTCTATTTTGGGAAAAATACTAAAAATTCTGAAGACAAAAGTTTTCTTTTAATTTATTTTTTTATATATTTTTATGTGAAATATAGAAAAACAAGTATTAGCTTTTACAAAAAGCTTGAGTCTATGCTAAGCACACATTAATTCGTGTAAAACTAAAATGTGTCAGTTACCATAAAGTGTAAAAAGAGTCACAGATATCAAATAAGGATTTCCAAATCTTATCAACAATGTCACATAAAACAAAATTAAAAAAGGAAAATCAAAAGCAAACTTTGGAACATCACAAAAAACATGCCTATGTACTTTTGACCCCACTAACCCACTTTTATATATAAACTAAAACATTTGAGGTTTAGGGGTTATATATTATTTTTCTGCTAAAAAACAAAGCTTCTGAGATTGTTGTTACTCAATAGAACTGCCTCATCTATGTTTTGAGCAGAAATAAGTGAGGGAGTGTGTTTTAGGTTTACGTCCCGTCAACAGCAAATGTCATATGCAGTGGTTTCAAAAACATTTTGGCATCCAGATTTCAAGGAAAGATAGGAGTGTGATTTTCAATGTTATCTGAATAAAGCTAAATTTATGAAGCATAGCAGGGGAATAATGTCTAAGTAAACGGGAAAATCCCCACTACCCGTCTATTGATGAAACCCCTGCATACGGAGACCGGACCTCGGTTTAAAGACTCATCTGGGAGTCTGGAGAAGTCCTTGGATCGAACCCAAGACTCCTGGTTTATGAGGCTAGTAGCTTAACCACTACACCATGGAGGCTTCTTTGAGCAGAAATAAGAAAAAATAATGTACATGTATACCCCATAAAACACCCCACTGCCCCACCCCACCCAGGTGTAAATGGGTAGCAGTGGTGTAAAAGTCAACTGTCTCTCCCTCGCGCGCGTGAAGACATCCGGAATGAGTGTTCGAGAGCGATTAATTAAGCTTGAGACTTTAATCGCAGTCGAACTAAAATAAATTAGTATAAACTAAAACTCCACGAGGAAGGGGTTTCTATCGAGTACCCACAATCTATTCTTTTGAGCAGACATTACGAAACACGCCTAAACAAAAACATTGTCAATTTTTCAGCCCAAAAATGAAATTTTAAGATTAAAAACATGATGTTTTTCTTATTTCTGCTCAAAACATAGATTGCGGAGCTCGACTAAGAACCGCCTGAACTTGGCGGTTCTACTGAGTACCCCCCCAAAAATATGTTTTTGCGCTGATATAAGAAATTTAATGTTTATCCCTGTAAACCACAGTTTTACAATATAAAAGTGGGGTTCGAGGGGTCAAAATTATATAGGCGTTTTTTTTTACCCCACCCATCTGGGCTTGGAGTAATAGATTGGGCTGCATGATGCTTCCGCACAGAACTGATACCGACCGCACATGAGTACTATAAAACCGCTGAGAATGACTAAGCCTGCCCAGAAAAGTTGCTACGAGTCAGCCTGTCCATGCATGTAAGCCCTTGTGGATTCATTGGGCGGCAGGGATTGAGATGTCATTTCATCTCAATGTCAGGTTAAAGTCCCACAAAATTGGAAGCAACGTCTCGTTTTCGTGATGAATAAGAAAAACATCAGAATTTTCTCTGGAACTTTTTTGGGTGATCAAATCTTCCAATAGATTTGAATATGCGTGTTTTCGTAATGCTTTTTATGACCCCAACTTTTTTGGAGGGGCATATTGCTTCTGGTTCGTCCATTCGAACTTCAGTTACGCCTCATTTGATTTATATCAGTCTTTGAATCGACTGCCTATTCGAAATTCGCAAAATTGCAGTATGTTTCCTCTGGCTTTCTTTGCCGGATCATTACAGGGTCACTGATGAGGCTTTATTAGCCGAAACTACGTAGTATGGCCCATCTTCTTTCTTATGAATGTTTTCATTGCTCTTAAAGGAACTCATTTTTGATTTTTATTTGATGCATAGCATAACGCAAGAACCGTGCATGCTAGGGTTTTGAAATTTCATATAGGGATTCATTCTTCATGGAAAATTAGCTCACGCGTATTTTTTTCTTATCCGGATTATGCCCCTTTCAAAAGTTATTGCCCTTTGAATTTTTTGTTTTATAAAATCTTGTCAGCAACATATCTCAAAATCTATTGGAGGTAGAACCTTGTTAGTTGGTGAATAGATTGGTGCTGATGAGTAGATGTCGTGATTACCTTTTGACTAAATTCCGAAAAATACTTTGTGGCTAATGGCCCTTTGTCACTTTCTGTACATTGTATGCATTGTGATGCATAGCATAACTTTAGAAGCTTGTATGCTAGGGGTTTTGAAATTTCATATATGGATTCCTCATGGAAAATTAGCTGTAAGATATTTTTTCTCATCCGGATTTTGCACCTTTTAAAGTTGTTTGAGTCAACCTTTGTGTTCAATCAGTTCAAAACAGTTATTGTGCGCAATGTTGGGAGACAAAATTTGTAAATCAATTTCAAGGGGTATCCCTTTTCTTAGTATTATTTTTCCTGCCTGTTTAAAATTCATCGGCCAATTTCTATTGCAGTAAGTAGACAGGACAGTGCTGCAATTGTTCTGATTGTGATTTTTGAGTGGTTCCTTCCACAAAGTCACAAATAGCTTTCAAAATCTTATGTGTGCAATGTTACCAGAATACACCGTATACACATATTTACGTATTTGATTCTGATGGCACAAATGTGCTTCCATACACTAAATTTTTGTCATGAGACATTGACAAATGTATTTTCTGACCCCCCCCCCCCCCCCCCCCAAAAAAAAAATGTTTATTATTACAACTTGAACATAGATCTTGTTTATCAATAACATACAAGGAAAATATAAATGGCATCTATTTAAAAAAAAAAAAGAATATAGAAAGCAGCGGGAGCCTGCATCGTCTGCTTGTGTCCGCCAAACCTTCAACTGGATTTCCTTTTGATTTTGTGGATATAGATGGATAGATTTGGGAAAATGCATAGCCTCCGTGTACCATATCTCGAACGATGTTGAGCAAATGATGAGCAAATATTTCCATTTATCAATCAAGAGAAAGCTTCTTCGTTCTCTTTTTAATAACAAATTATAGACTGCACTTTAACCATTTCTGACGTATATTTTGTTTTTAATGACGTCATTTGTTTGCGCGTGAGGAGAGCTTGCCTTACAACCGGTAAAACAGTGTATGGTGCTTTTATTGAGCCATTACTTATTTAATGCTTTTTCTGCGGATTAAATCCTAATTTTCTCAGAACTGGCACGGATATTTTTTGAGGACTTTTTTTTGGTAATTAATATAACATAGCCCTGTGTTTTGGTGTTAAAAGAGTTTCTCAAGGAATTATCTTGACCATAAAAATTAAAGTGCCTCGCCTATATGTCATGATTATTCTGGAAACCCGACGACTCTTAAGAAATTAATTTCATTTTTCAGAGAGTAGGCATAAAAAATGGGGGGGGGGGGGGGTTTGCTATGGACAATATTTACACAATTACATTATTAACTCAAAATTATTAATCTTGTATTAAGACCCGTCACTGAAATATGAGTTTGCACACATTCTCAGTTAATATTAACAAAACAGCATAACCAAAGAAACTAGAGCTGTCAATGAAACTGACTAGGGCCCCGGCAGCGCTTTTAGAACTCTTGCTCAAGTTAGATTTTTTCTTTCAAAGGGCCATAACTCAGTATTGTAGCTAGAGTTACCTAACTTGAAATGGAATTGTGAAATGGTATGGTGACCTAATATTTAAAGGTATTTAAAGTTTGAAGTTTATGCGTTTGACGTTTTTTTAAGTTTGTAACGGAGTTTAACGACCCAGTCAACACTATTTTAGGTCATTTTTAGCCGGTCATTTTACCTATCCACACTTTACCTGGACAGGCTTATACGTAAGCGGTTAACCATTACAATGCACATTCTTTCCCCAGAAACTGATAACTGCCCTTCTTGAATCAGCTGAAGGAGAGAATGAGCGTAGAAAAGATTTCATTATCAATCTCCACGAAAAAGAAGGTTGCCTACGCCGGAATGTATCGAACCCGCATCCTCCTGATCACCAGTCAGACGCGCATCCAACTGAGTTACTGAGGCCGGCGGGTTTTTTGAAGTTATTTAGAAGAAAAAAATGTTGACGGACAGACTGGGTGATTAATATAGGGCATCTATTTCTTGAATCCGCAAATATATTTGCAGGGCCCCAATTTATTTCGCCATGTTCAAATACTAAACAGAAAACCTACGTTTACATCAACTTGTTCAAAATGTCAGCTGCTATGTAGTCATTGTTTTGTTTGATTTGAGGTTTAACGTCCCCGTCAACACAGTATGGGTCATTTTTGAGACGTTTCCATTTTTGTGGGACTTTTACCTGACATTGAGATGAAAAGACATCACAAGCCCCGTCGCCATAAGAAACCCAAAGGGTTTATAAGCATGGGCAGACTGACTCGCACTGCTTTGCCTGGGCAGGCTTAGATCCTCTAAGCGGTTTACCAGTACTCTTGTGCGGGTTGGTTTCAGCTCTGCGTGGAAGCATCATGCAGCCCATCTATTTCTTGAAACCCTGATATGACCCATAACATCCAACCAATTAAAGGGGTTTACTGTTAATGCATTAATGTATTAATGAAGTCCTGATACTTCACTTTCCATTTTCACTAAGTTTATCAATTATATAATTGTGATAATTTCAGGATATGTTTTATTTCTCTATTTAGATGTGCTGTGGGTACTTGTAAGAATCCCCTCAAAGAGGAAACTCCCTCATAGAGGAAACAAATAAAAAGTACCCGCAACAAATCAGGAAAATTATCCCGTAATTATTCTTGTATCTCCTTAACTGTATCCATGCCTATGTGTCTTAACTGTAGCCATGCCTATGTGTGCTTAAATAGATAGCCACTCATCCCTAATTGCTGTGGCCCGACTAGAAATCCAAAGAAATTTCCCCTCGTCTAAATTCATATGCATTCTGTCAAGAGAAATGTAGTAGGTTCAGGTTTCACCAGTAACATTCGTTCATGAAATCACAGATTTTTGGAAATGTGTATTGTAGTATCACTGGATCTAAAGACCTGCTGACATCAAGGATTCACTGCTGCAGCCATGTCTTTTACCACCTGGGTCTTGAGCTGGGCTATCGTACTGATCTTCATGAATTTGGAACTAGAGTATTTTGTTCTAACAGCCTGCAAGTAAACAACATATGACTGAGCTTGACAAGGTTGAAAAGAATACAAACTTCATTTTACCCATGTTAAGAGAAAATTTGGTTATTTGGCAGTTCAATGGCCTAGGTAGGTCTTTATCCAGCCTGTCCGTATACCTATCCACACTTAATAACAGCTCTACGTAAGTGGTAAACCACTATCCAGGTCAGCGTCTCAATTCATTTACATTACCCAGTTTGCAAACAGTTTCATAAATTTGAAGAAGATTGAAAATATCAAATGGTCATCTCCATTGTGCCTCATGACCTCGAGCTCAGTAGTTCAAACTTTCCCCATCTTAAATAAGCTTTTGTGGGCCCAAATTAATTAGTTATTGTTTGTGGGTCTTTTTGTAGGTTCTGTCCTGCACAGGTTAAAGTATACCAAATCAAATGCTTAACTGTGTGCCCTTAAAATGATATTTTTAATGTAAAATTAATTTTAATTAATAATATACCTACCCATCACTACAATTATAGCCTTTTAACCAGACGCAGCTCTGGGACAGTCTGATAAAAAAAATCCACCAGAAAATGCCACAGGCATGCCCATCTCCATGAACGCCTCACGTGACCTTCCTAGAGACGCGTCCCGATTGGTTGCCGTGGTCACATGCCTAATGCGGCCAATCGGCAGTCGATAACGGGTCACGTGACCCTAATCTCGCGCTCAGCTCGAGAACAAAGACATATTTCAATCAGATAATTTAAAAATATTTCAGGCGGGGCTGGGAGGTGGGACATGCCATTGTAGTGATGGGTAGGTATATTATTAATTAAAATTAATTTTACATTAAAAATATCATTTTAATATCAAATATAACTACCCATCACTACAATTATAGCCTGAATTCAAAGCAAGTGGAGGGTTGGATGAAAATTAAAGTTATACATACCCAACTCCTCTGACCTTGGTTGTTTTTCCCTTTTTGATCCCTCCATAGATCGTAGCGTAAGAGGGATCCACCATGACTGCCAGTGATCCAAATCCAAATTTCCCATAAGCGAGAAGGTAAATGGAAAGGGACCAGAGTCAAAAAAGAAGGTTCACACCTATTCAAACAGGTTAACAAACAACCAAGGAAATAAGATCCTACAATTAGTGCTTCTCAGTAATAGACTGAGAAGCTACTAATCTACCCAAGGAATGAGTATCGTTACGAATGGGGGCCAAATTCCTGAGGTAAAAGGATGAAAAGGTGGAATTGGAACGCCAATAAGCTGCACGACAAATGTCCTCAAGAGATATGGAGTTCCAATAAGCCCAAGATGTAGAAAGGGCCCTGACTTCATGAGCTGAGATCTTCATGAATGTTAACTGAGCAGAAGTGAGATTGGCATAAGCATGCTTGATCACTTTACAAATCCACCTTGAAATAGAAGCAGGAGAAATATCTCCTGACCCCTTGATAGGAATGAAAAGTCGGTCACGATTAGCTCGAATAGATCTAGAAGCTCTGATGTAAAAACGTAAGGCTCGAACAGGACACAAAAGTTTCTCATCAGCATCCGATCCACAAATCCTGGAAATACCAGGAATTAAAATAGGTTCAGGCATAGAAGCAGGGAGCTGATTTTTAGCCAGAAACCCAGGTTGAGTGAGAAGTGAAATAGAGTCATTGTTCTTATCATATCTGAAGCAACCCTCTGCAATTGATAATGCATGAATCTCACTCCTTCTACGAGCCGAAGCAAAAGCTAAAAGAAATACAGCCTTATGAGTTAGATGATCAAATGAGGCTGACTTCAAAGGTTCGTAAGGAGGCTTAGTTAAAGACCACAATACACATGTAAGATTCCATTTCGGGGTCAAGGACCTGGAAATCGGTCGGCGTAGTGAAAACCCCTTAATTAAGTCGGTGATAATGGGGTTTAATGAAATATCTGAAACCGCCGAATATTTTAATGTGTTTGAGATAACTGATCTGTACCCTTTTATAGAGGAAATTGACAACTTAAGGGTAGAGAACAGGTAACAAAAGAAATCCACCAAAACCTCTAAAGAGGGGTTGACTGGATTAATTTTCCTTTCCTTACACCAACTGGTAAAAACTTTCCATCTTCCAGAGTAAACCTTGAGAGTGGAGTTCCTTCTAGATTTGGAGATACACTCGGAAGCAAATTCTGAAATGTGTCTACCTCTGATTTGATTCCTGATAACATCCAGGCGTGTAGGTGAAGCATTCCCGGATTGGGATGGAGTGCTTGACCTACATTTTGCGATACTATATCTGGAACTACTGGAAGACGGATTGGAAGTCTTGAGACTAGGCTCAGAATGACTGAAAACCAAGATCTCTGAGGCCATAGAGGCGCTATCAGAATGACTCGGCTTCTGGACGCTTTGATTTTCTCTAGAACTAGAGGGACTATCTTGAATGGTGGAAACGCATATGCAAAGAGAGTCCCCCAATCCAGAGATATTGCATCTACTGCACATGCTCTGTGATCTGGAACTGGAGATACAAACAGTGGAAGTTGATTGTTGAACCGAGTTGCAAACAGGTCCACCGAAGGTTCTCCCCATTTGAGAAACACACGGGAGAGGACAGATGGATTCAACATCCATTCTGTGGAAAGAACACGATCCCCTCTCGACAGGCGATCTGCAATTACGTTTAGCCTGCCCGGAATGTGTCTCACTTGAATTGACATACATTACTGATGGCACCAAGTTAGAATCTTCCATGTAAGAGCACACAGGGATGAGGAATGAGTCCCCCCCTGTTTTCGGAGAAACGATACTACAGTTGAATTGTCCGAAGCAATCATTATGCAACTGTTTTTCAAATGAAACTTGAAGTGCTGAAGAGCAAGGAAAATTGCCTGAAGTTCCAGATTGTTTATGTGAAGCCCCGCCGTTTCCGGGCCCCAAGAGCCCTGAACAACTAAACCCTGAGGTTCGAGATGGGCCCCCCAACCCGATAGGCTGGCATCCGAAAATAGATGAAACTGGGGTGAAGGATCTCGAAGAGGAATCCCCTTTTTGTAAATGGAGGGATTCATCCACCACTTCAGAGCAACTCGAAACTCTGGTGATAAAGGAATCAATTGCTCTAGATCGTCTCGATGGGGTCTCCAGTAATACAGAAGATAAAACTGGAGAGGTCTGAGGTGAAGTCTGCCCAGCGGAACCAGGTCTGCTGCAGCATTCAGAGTTCCTAACAGGGACAACAAACTCCTGGCTGACATGGACCGGAGATTGTAAGACTGGAAAAGGAGGAGAAGTATCTTGTTGATACGCTCCTCCGGAACCTTTACTACCCCCAGATGAGTAAGGAATCTCATTCCCACATAAACGAAATCTTGGGATGGAATTAATTCTGACTTCTCCAAATTTGGCATGAGACCTAGATTCACAATAACCTGCCAAGTTAGGTGAAGATCTGATAAAAGGTTGACTTTGGAAAGATGGTGACAAAGCCAATCGTCGAAATATTGCAAGAGATTGGGGCCCAATTCTCTGATATGAGCTGCTACAATTTCCATTAAATTGGTGAACAGGAAAGGGGCCGTTGAGATTCCAAAAGGAAGACAACGGAACTGGTACACGACCCCATCCAAGGTGAACCGAAGGTATTTGCGGGATGACCTGTGGATGGGGATGTGTAAGTAAGCGTCCTTTAAATCTATGGAAACCGCCCACGAATTGGGTGGAATGGCCTGACGAATCGAGGACGAGGTTTCCATTTTGAAATGATCGACTCGCATCATCTTGTTTAAGTGTGAGAGGTCGATGATGAGTCGATTTTTCCCATTTTTCTTCTCGACCAGAAAAATCCGACTGTAAAAGCCTGGGGAAAGTGGATCTTTTACCACCTCTACTGCTTTCTTTCCGAGAAGAACCCTTACCTCTTCCAACAAAAGTTTCTGTTTTTTGATACTGTTTACTGGAAACAGAATTGGAGATTGGGAAAGGGGAGGATTTCGTACAAACGGAATCCTGTACCCCTTTCTCAAAATTGATAAAGCCCAAACATCTTTGGTGATAGAAGCGACTTGATGGAACTGAAATAGCCTGGCTCCCACTGGCAGAAGAGGAAGAGGAAGGGAAGGAAGATAGTCATTTTTTTGACTTGGATCCTCCTCTGTAGGGAAGTTTCGTTCCAGTCCGACCTCTGGAACGAAAGGACCGTCCCCCTCGATCCGAGAATGATCTATTAGTAGATGGGAACTGATTGAGATCTTCCCGTCGGGGGCGTTTTGCACTTGAAACGTCACGGGAAGTAGTCGAAGAGCGTCTCTTGGTTGCGGCACCTGAGCTTGATACGCTCTCCGAAAACTTCAAAAAAGACGAGTGCTGACGGTCTTTGAAGTTTGAATCTAAAACATTTGGAAGACATGGTCCGAATAGAGTTTTAGAATCAAGAGGCGCAGCTCTAAGTTTTTGCTTACTATGATCAGTTAACACTGAACAAGTTTCAAGAGCAGCATTGCGCCTAAAATGCAACATGGTAGCAGATAAGGTAATAGCTATAACCATGGCATGTTTGAATGACCGGGAAATAGACAAGAGCATTTGATTAGCAGCTCGAAGGTCGGAATGCTCTTGACTAATGGCAGCGTGGGCAGAACGAGAAAACCAGTCGCCATGAGAACCCACGTTAACAAGTAACCTGGTAAGACGCTCCAATGATTCGAGCGTCGAAACAGGAAGTGATGCCACATTCCCTGACGTCATATCTACAGAACCCGAATCTGGGTCCAGCTTTGGAACTTCTGAGGGCCAAAATTGGTAGTGTGATTCATAACTCCCGAAAGGAATGTGCTTTCTAAGAGTCTTTGAATTAACTGACCACTTCGATTTAAATCTGTCCTTTTCAGAATCCTTGAATAAGGAGGACTTTAGAGACTCAATAATTTTTGATTGAGGCAAAGATCTAGGCCCAGATTCAGATTCTACAAGCAAACACTCTAGGGCTGATTTTACCCTGCTAGCGTTTGCCCCTTCAGTATCTCTTGGACACTGTTCATCTCCCAGGAGAGAATATACCATGCCAAGAGTGGTTGAATATGATTTTGTTTCTTCTTCCTGGGAGCTTACAGAATCCATATCTGACATTGCCGAATCAGAATTATACCCATGTAACAATTCTAAAGATGATCCAGTAGGATGTACACTACCCCCGGTTATGGGAGAATCAGGGGAATAATCACGATGAATGTGATCTGAAGCAGATGACACTTGAGATCTAGTATGTGTATGAGGAGCCCTTTGCCCTACATGAGAAGGGATAGATTCAGGAGAAGCTCTAACCTGATGAGCTGAGGAAGTAGTATCAGTATGAGCAACAGATTGATGAGATCCAGTTGGAAAAGGAGCCCCTGCCGACCTATAGGACGTGTCGATATAGCCGGGGTAGGGGGGAGTCCCATAAAAATATCCCGATGCATCATAACAGTTCCCTTGAGGGTAACCCCAATGAAAAGGATAATTAAACTGATTATGATAATAAAAATTACTATAATCAGTGCCAGAAGTCATAGGAGCACGGTAACCTAGGTACCGAGGGTCAGGAGGTGCACCCGGATAAAAACCGGGATAGGCACCGTAACCTAAATTCGACTGTGACATGGATTCGGCAAAATTTTGGGCATAGGTTCCCCGTGCCCCGAGGGCGCCGCGATTTTGCGCAGAACCTCTCGGGGCGGTCGACAAACCCCTCCTAGTCAACCCAGACCCAGTTTTATGGGAGGCGGGGACATGGATAGGTTCATCTTGATTCGGCAATGTTGACCCCCACGAATTGGATGGATTTTGCTTTGAATTACTTTCTAAAGGTTTCAAATGAACCTGATAATTATCCATCTGCATCGTGGGGTTTATAAGTGTAGTAGCAGACGAGGACTGGACCTGTACATGACCAGAAGTTTTTGAATAAAACTGAGAAGTTAAATCAGCAATAGAATTATCCTCTTCCGACGTAGGAAGAGGGGAGGGAACATGTACAGCCCCCGTCCTGTTTCTGGTGCTCTGAGTTCCCACAACGCCGACCTCGAACCAGTTTGATTTAGAAAATGATTTAGAGTATTGACACGGACTGATGCGTGTGCACCCGTGGCAAAATACACAACCAGAAATAGGATGGTTATCAAAAGCCAGGAAAGTCTGGCCACAAGATGAACAAAGCTTCATTCTGAAAAATCAAAGATGGCGGCCGATACACGTGTACAAGTCGGCGAACAAAGACCGAAATAAATTCAACAAAGAAAATTATTTCGGATCAAAAGAAGCATTAAAAATCAGGTACGTTGTGGAAACTATTAAAATAAAAGTAATTATCAAAAAAGAATGAAAAACTTATCCGTTTTTATTCCTCTGTTTCTAAAAGCTGTCGACCACGTTGGCAGTCTGATGAAATATGACTGTTCTCGAGCTGAGCGCGAGATTAGGGTCACGTGACCCGTTATCGACTGCCGATTGGCCGCATTAGGCATGTGACCACGGCAACCAATCGGGACGCGTCTCTAGGAAGGTCACGTGAGGCGTTCATGGAGATGGGCATGCCTGTGGCATTTTCTGGTGGATTTTTTTTATCAGACTGTCCCAGAGCTGCGTCTGGTTAAAAGGCTATAATTGTAGTGATGGGTAGTTATATTTGATATTAAAATGCTTGTTTAAATTTTGGCTTTTACAGGCCAACTATTCATTTAGTATCCTCTCAGAATGGAAGAAAATGGATCAATTATCCTTTCTCTTCCGATCTGAGAAACATGTCAGTGCATTTTTACAGAAATGCACAACCTTTAGATCACAAGTCAGGAAGCCCACTGCCTCTTGAATGATGTTAGTAATCATGACTTCACTGGCTGCATACTTAAAATATGAGCCAGCGCACGACAAAACCTACAATAAGACATGGCCCAACTAAGACTGATCAGCCTGCTGTACGCTCTAATGATAGCTAAGGGCCCAATACTCCTTCATGCAGCAAGAGAGGTCTGTTTAGACTGGATGTGCAGGCTGATCTGATTCTTCGCTAGGCGCACATGTAAGTAGTAGGACATGCTGTGCCCTGGCTCATATTATAACAGATTGACAAAAACAAAGGAGAAAGTCCATCGTCCCTACCAAGATGGAAGTCACCATAATAGCACTGCACAGAAAGTTCTAGGTTTCCAGCTTTTGCATTTCCTGAGAAATCTTTGCAATTAACGTTGGTCTATATGGAGAGAAAGAAGAATAAAATAAGCCAAGAATGCCCATCGTCTCTTACACAATATAAGCCATCATTATTGCATTTTTGTTTGTTCGATTTGATGTAAAGTTTAACATCCCCGTCAACGCTGTATAGGTCTTTTTGGAGACATTGCTTCTAATTTTGTGCAACTTTTACCAGACATTGAGATATGACATCTCAAGCCCTGTCGCCCATTATTGCATTGCAAAACCAAGTTTGAGGCTTCTATCTTTTGCACTTCCCGAGAAATCTTGGATGAAAAATTTAAGACTGGCCTATATGGAAAGAAAGAACGAAAGAAAGAATAGCCGAGAAAGCTGATTATCTCTTTCAATGTCCTCATAACAGCAATGCATACAAATTTTGAGGCTTCTAGCTTTTGTTGTTCCTGAAAAATATTCCAACAAAAAATTTAACATTGTTCTAGATATGGAGCGGAAGATGGAACAAATTGGCCAAGAAAGCTCATTGTCTCTTACACAATACAAGTCCTCATCATAATTCATTGCATAGTATATAAAGTTTGAGCTAGCTTTTTTAGTGCCTGAGAAATCTTCAACCAAAAATTAACAATGGCCTATATGGAGAAAAAAAGAATGGACAAATAAGCTGATAATGCCCATTGCCTCTTACATGATAAAAATCCATATGACTGGTTACTATGGCAAGTTTAATGATGCTAGTTTTTATTTTTAACTTTGCTCCCGACAAATAGATTGGGCTGCATGGTGCTTCCACAGAGCTGAAACTGACCACACATCGCCAAGATGGATTAAGCCTGCCCAGGTAGTGGTGCAAGTCAGACCACCCAATGCATGTTAGCCTTATGGTATCATTGGGAGGCAGGACTTGAGATGTCATTTCATCTCAATGTCTGGTAATAGTCCAACAACATTGGAAGCAGGGTCTCCAAAATTATCTAAATTTTTGTTTGTTTTGGAGTTAAACGGCCCAGTCAACACTACTTTAGGTCATTTTTGAGCCGGTCAGTTTACCTATCCACACTTTTCCTGGGCAGGCTTATACGTAAGCAGTTAACCAATACAGTGCACATTCTTTCGCCAGAAACTGACAACTGCCCTTCTTGAATCAGCGGAAGGGAGAAAACGACCGTAGACAAGATTTCATGATCAATCATCTAAATAGTGTAGATGGGGACGTTAAACTTCAATTCAACATAAGTTCAACAAAAAAAATTAATAAAGTAGGTCAAGGTCACAAGGCCAAAAATTATGGGACTGTTGAAAAGGTCTTGTGACATAGTATGCACATGTGAAATATTAAAGCCCAATCCCTTACAAATCAAAAGTTATGGACTATGTAAAAGTTTATAAGTAGATCAAACATCAAGGTCAAGAGGTCACAAATTATGGTACCACTAGAAAGGTCTTGTGACAAGAAATGCACATGTGAAATACGAAAGCCCTACCACTTACCAATCGAAAGTTATGGCCAATGTTAAAGTTTTTAAAAAGTAGGTCAAATGTCAAGGTCATGAGGTCAAAAATTATGGAACCACCAGAAAGGCCTTGTGACAAGAGTGCACATGTGAAATATGAAACCCCTGCCACTTACCAATAGAAAGTTATGGCCAATGATTGATTGTATTGAGGTTTAACCACCCCGTCAATGCAGTATAGATCATTTTGGAGATGTTGCTTCCAATTTTGCATGGCCAATGTTAAAGTTTTTAAAAAGTAGGTCAAACAAAGGTCACAAGTCACAAGGGTACCACTAGAAAGTGGTTGAGAACAGGAATGCGCATGTGAAATAAGCCCTATCACTTACCGATGTTAATGTTTTTAAAAAAAAAAATTGAAAAAAGTAGGTCAAAGGTCAAGGTCACGAGATAAAAAATTATGGATGGATGGATGGATGTTTTGTTTAAAGACGCTCAACCCTAATAGGGCATATAGCGTCTAAAAATAATTAAGGTATTAAATATAAAATTGTTATGAAAATTTAAAAGTTAAAATATTTACTATTACAGTTTGTTAAAAAGGCCGATTTCTTTAAGAAAATTGATTAATTTATAAGATGGTATATCGTTAAAAAGCTCTTTCATTGTTGAAACATTAAAATATTTTGTGCGTATATGATAAAATTCTATACATGAAATGAGAAAGTGTTCAACTGTGAACGGTTCGTTACAAGATATGCAGAAAGGTGCTTGTTCGTTTTTTAATATAAAGGAATGTGTGAGCCGTGTGTGGCCAATGCGGCATCTTGTGATTTTCGTCTGATCTTTCCTACTATAATTCGAAAAAGAGCATTTGCTATGAAAATTTGGTTGAATTTTATTTAATTTATTATTGGTTTCTTTTTCCCAAATAGTTTGACATTTGTTATTTATATATTTATTTATGTTGGATTTAAAATCTGAATGCGGAATTTTAAAATTAGTTATATTTAACGACAATGCCGATTTGGCCTCTAAATCGGCTAACTCATTTCCACGGATATTTAGGTGACTGGGAAGCCAGCAGAATACGATCTCCTTTGAGACGGAAAGGTAATGATATTTTCTTAAAATTTGTTGAATCAAGGGGTTTCTGTGATGTTGATCTTTGAGAGATTTCAATACAGAAAGAGAATCTGAATAAATGATAAAATGCCTTTCAGGTTGATCTCTAATGTGATAAAGTGCGATATCAATTGCTTTCGCTTCAGCAGTAAAAATAGAGCTGTTATCAGGTAATCTAATGCTGTCAGTGAAATTTGGACTAATGACAGAACAAGCAACTTTCTCATCTTGTTTCGAACCGTCAGTGTAAATGGATATATGAGGTTTAAAATTGGATTTGATTTCTAAAAATTCGTTCTTAAAAATATGTGATTCTACTTCGGATTTCTTATTTTTGTTCAAGTCTAAAATTATCTTTGGGGAGTTTAATGTCCATGGTTGTTTAGATGGTAAAGAGAAAGACTGAATATTGTTTATATTAATATTGGCCTCTTCGAGTAATGGTTTAATTCTTAGGCCAAGAGGTTTTATCGCTGATGGTTTGTTGTTATAAAATCTTTCATAGTTAGGGTTAAAAACAGAGTCATATGCTGAATTACGTGGATTTGCGGCTAATTTTGTAACATACTGAAGAGACAATTTCTCTCTTCTAACGTAAAGTGAAGGTTCATTTGATTCAGCATAAAGACTTTCAACAGGTGAAGTGCGAAATGCACCTAGTGCTAGACGTAAACCTTGATGATGTATAGTATCCAAAGATTTTAAATAAGATTTCCTAGCAGATCCATAGACTATGGAACCATAGTCCAATTTGGAACGAATTAAAGATCTATAAAGATTTAAAAGAACAGTGCGATCTCCTCCCCAGTCGGAACTGGACAGGACTTTAAGAATATCAAGAGCTTTTAAACATTTAGCTTTCAAAGCTTTGATATGAGGAATAAAAGACAATTTGCTATCGAATAAAAGACCCAAAAACTTCGCCTCAGTGACGACTGGAATTGGACTGCCGTATATTGTTAAAACTGGATCTAAATGCAACTTTCGAATTTGGCAGAAATGAACACACTGAGTTTTTGTTTTAGAAAATTTAAAACCATTTTCTGTTGCCCAAGTTTCTATATTATTTAAACACCTTTGGAGTTTAAATTCAATGGTTTCCATATTTTTGGAACGATAAAAAATTCCAAAATCGTCAACAAAAAGCGAACAATCTGGGTCTTTTACACTTTTAACTATATTATTAATTTTTATGCTGAACAAGGTTGGTGATAAAATACTACCTTGTGGTACACCTTGTTCTTGATCAAATGTGTCCGATAATGTATTTCCTATGCGAACATTAAATGTTCGATCGGACAAGAAATTTTGAACAAAAAGTGGTAATCGGCCTTTAAGGCCCAATGTGTGTAAATCTTTCATGATGCCATACTTCCAAGTGGTATCGTAGGCCTTTTCTAGGTCAAAGAATACAGCTACGACATGTTCTTTTTTAATAAAGGCATCACGTATAAATGATTCTAAGCGAATCAAATGATCGTTAGTAGAGCTGTTTTTTCTAAAACCAGCTTGGAATTTAGTGATAAGGTGGTTTGATTCTAAGAACCAAACTAGCCTATCATTAATCATTCTCTCCATTGTTTTACATAAGCAACTTGTCAAAGCAATAGGTCTGTAATTAGTGGCTTCAGTATGATCTTTATTAGGTTTCGGGATAGGAATAATGGTAGCTTTTCTCCAGTTTTCGGGGAACTTTCCAGTGATCCAAATATCATTCAAAATATTTAATAAAGTTTCCAATGCCTTGTTGGGTAAATGTTTTAAAATTTGATAGTGTATGTCATCAGGGCCAACAGCAGTATCATGGGATTTATGGAGAGCATCTAATAATTCTTTAGTAGTGAAAGGCAAATTATATTTTTCGTGATTTAATGAGGAAAAATTTAAATTCTTTTTCTCTTGTTCTTGTTTAATATTTTGGAAACTTTCTGAATAATTTGAGCTAGAGGAGTTTTTCTGAAAATTTTCCCCCAAGGCATTGGAAATGTCTTTAGCCGTTGAACATATATTTCCGTTCGATTTGATATGGACATGTTTATTTGATTTGTTTTTGCCACTAATTTTTCGAATCATGTCCCATATTTTCTTCGTTGGTGTCCTGGTATTCAGTTTGGAGACGTATTGCTGCCAAGATGCTTTTTTGGCCGATTTTATTGTTTTGCGAGCTTTAGCTCGCATATGTTTGGCATGGATAAGATTTTTTTTTTGTTGGTTGTTTATTAAATTTTCGTAATGCAGATTTTCTTTTATTGATCGAAGTTTTAACTTCGTCATTAAACCAAGGTTTGTTTCTTTTTGAAAAAGTCGAGGATTTAGGAATACATTTTTCAGCAATATCAATCAATTGATCAGTAAAATCTTGTATATCATTTGCAGTTTTAAAAAAATCAGGGTCGAGTTTGTCATTACATAATTGATTAAAATTTTCCCAATTTGCTTTACTCAAATTCCATCTGGGGTGACGATCCTCATGGGTCGATGCAATTTCTTCAATTACTATCGGAAAATGATCGCTCCCATGGAGATCGTCCACAACAGACCAATCAAAATCTAGATAAATATTTGGAGAGCAAATTGAAAGATCTAAAGCAAAATAATTTCTTGTGGGAGAATGAAGGTATGTTGGTTGTTTATCATTAAATAAACATAAATCATTTTCAGCAATAAAATTTTCTATGATTTCTCCTTTGTCATTTGTATCCGAGCAACCCCATAATTTGCTGTGACTATTAAAATCTCCTAATAATATATAAGGACTAGGTAATTGATTTGTTAAATTTTCTAATTCTTGCTTAGAAAATTTATAGTGTGGTGGAAGGTAAACAGAACAAATAGTTATGGATTTGGATAAAGTGACGTTTACAGCAACAGCTTGTAAATTAGTGTTTACATCTATTTTCCTATGAGGAACGTCAGATTTTACCAGGATTGATGTACCTCCTGATGCCTTCTGATTGTCCGTTGTGATATGATTGTACATACTGTAACCTTTGAAATTAATATTATCTGTAGTTTTCAAAAAAGTTTCTTGGAGACAAATGACATTAGGAGAAAAAAGTGTAGATAAAATTAAAAGTTCGTTAAAATTGGCTTTCAGTCCTCGACAATTCCATTGAATTATTGACTTCTTATCCATGGTTGAATGGAGAGAAGATTAAAACAAGGAATTTAATCCTTTATCTTTTATTATTAGGCTTTAAGAACGTGGAGGGATCATTGTCCAACTCCATGTCCTCAAGGGCGCCGTACTGATTAGCCAGTTTTACTGGATCAGCCGACGCCCCTTTACTGTTCGGGTTTGATCCTTTATGCTTTTCTTTGCCGTTCTTTTCTTTTTGATCCGCTGTCCCTGACGTGGATCGAGAGTGAGATCTGCTCGAATGTTTGCTGTTAGGTTGTGAACTGGTCTGCGAAGTTTGTCTAGATTCTGATCTTGAATGATGAGTAGATGTAGGTTGTGACGATGTAGTAGGTTGTGATGATGTGGGTTTTGGTTTAACAGTAGGGGTAATTACTTAGAGTGGGGTTTAATTTCAAAATCTTTTTCATTAAATTGAGTGGAGGTTTCTTTTGTTTCAGGTTTGCTGGCAAGGGATTGGACAACTTTTGCGAATGTGTTTTCTGGTTTGTTTTGTTGTATTTTCTTTGCTTCCAAATAGGTGACATTTTGTGTAACTTTGATTTTCATGATTTCTTTTTCAGTTTTCCAAACTTCGCAGACATTGGATTTAGATAAATGATCTTTTCCGCAGTTCACACATTTTGGAGGATTCTTGCAGTTGATAGTGTGATGGTCGGTACCACCACACTTCTCACAAACAGATCCGTCAGGGACAGTGCAATCGTTTTCATGGTGTCCAAACCTCTGACAATTGAAACATCGCAGAGGATTGGGCACGTATATGTCAACCGGTATTATCCTGTAGAAAATTTTTAGTGATTTCGGTAAGGAAGTTGTACTAAATGTAAGAAGAAGCGTGTTCGTGTCAATCAGATTTCCGTCTTTTTTTATTTTAAAACGTTTACAGGCCGTTACTCCTTGATCTTTAAGATATTCTATAATGCTGGCTTCAGATTCTTGTTTTAACATTCTGTCACGGATAATTCCCTTACAAGAGTTTAAAGTTTTATGTTCCGTGACAGAAACATTCATGTTGAAAAATTTGTTGATTTTAAGTAGATTTTCCGTTTGCGTTTTCCTGTTAGTTTCAATCAAAAGAGTTCCATTTTTTAATTTTTTAACGTTTTTAGGTGTACCAATGATAGATTCTATTTGCTTTTCGATCACAAACGGTGAAAGCGTAGTAACAGCCTTTTCTTCCTTACTCGAAATCACCAAAAATCTAGCGAAATTTTCGTTGGCTTTGAAATTGAAAGTAGTCGGTTCCGGGTCGTCGTCAGATAAATCTAAAAATGCTCTTTTTCTAGTGTTGGATCCCATGTTGATAATTTATGATTCGATAGCTATGCGCCCCACCCTCCTTGGAGCCCTACAAGGGGACGTTTTAATGGAAATGGATCTCCTATTTCCAACGCCAAGGCTACATTGCTATTATACTCGATGACAGGACCAGAGTCCTTCCGCTCCACTTCTGTTTCATGACTCCCAACTATGCACCCAGATTTCAATGAAAAAATGAGGAACAGTTGGGACCCATCCCCACCCGTATTCTCTCCCTCACAGAAGCTTCTGCTGAAATTCCCCAGTACAAGCCCACCGATTGACCCATCAGCCGCCGCCCATCAAATAACACTCAAAGATAGAGGAATAAGACAAAATTACACCCGGTTTGTACCATAAAGATACGTAAAAAAGAAAGAAGGAAGATAAGGACAAGCTGTGCGATTCTAGAGCTTGGCACGACTGAGCCGATTGATTCAGGCCGGATCTAGCCCAAACCCCTCTTCTATCTGAAATATGGGCCAAAATGATGTGTTGAAAAGCTGGAGATCCCTGGGCTTTTCTCAATCATCAGGATCCCTTCTTCCAGCATACGAGACGCCACTCACGGCAAACAAGTGGCTCCTGTTTCAACAAGGAATTTCATCCCCATTCACTACAGAAGGAAAGTGATCTGTATATTTTATTCCCTACAGACAAGGGAGGCCGAAAACGTTTGCTTAAATAAAAGCTTGGCTCTGAAAACAGGAGATCCTTTGCTAAATATGAGATCCACGATTATGGTAAGAAATTATTGAGGTGATAAGTTTCAGAGAGAACAAAGGATTTTATAAACTAATATAGAATAAAGCTGTGTTAGATGATGACGAACACTTCAGAACTTCGTGATAAGTATCCAATTCTGTTAACATTGATGTAACATAAAATAACTGGGGTAACATGAAATGACAAGTTACTTATCTAATAACGTATACAAAATGCATCTTTCATTGATGTGCAGAGTGAAGGAGCATGAAAAAGTGACACATACACAGTACAAACATATACAGATGAGGTTTCTTCTTTGTGGTGCGCGACCCACCAGCAATGATGATACACATACAAATGTAGCGTGGTAGTAACATGAGATAGGAAAGGTTTAAAAGGATAGATCTCGCGTAGTGAATTGTAAAAAATTTGGTAAGATGCATTTGAATAAATTGAATTACAAGATAATACCGGTCGAACGGACGATTGTTCTGTATGTTGGAGGCTTTTACCCAACTGCCACAGAACCTGAAGGCAGCCACCTATTTCGAGGCACTGGGTGGTCTCGGCAATGGGACTGTTTTCGGTGGGGTCTTACCACTCTGCCACACTCCCGAAGGCAGCCGCCATATTTCTACCCCCCGGGCAGGCGTGGGGCTAAAAAATTATGGTACCACTAGAAAGGCCTTGTGACAAGAGTGCACATGTGAAATATGAAACCCCTGCCAATTTCCAATAGAAAGTTTTGGCCAATGATTGTATTGAGGTTTAACCTCCCCGTCAATGCAGTATAGGTCATTTTGGAGATGTTGCTTCCAATTTCGCATGGCCAATGTTAAAGTTTTTAAAAAGTAGGTCAAACAAACGTCACGAGGTCACAAGGGTACCACAAGAAAGGTCTTGTGAACAGGAATGCGCATGTGAAATATGAAAGCCCTATCACTTACCGATTGAAAGTTATGGCCAATGTTAATGTTTTTAAAAAAAAATGAAAAAAAAAAGTAGGTCAAGGCCAGAGATAAATTATGGTACCGCTGGAAAGGTCTTGTGATAAGGTATACACATGAAATATGGAAGCTCTATTACCATTCAAAAGTTATGCCCAATGTTAAGGTTTTTGTAGACAGACAAACTGACAAACAGACCAAAAACTATATGCCCCCCCCCCGAATCTAGATTCTGAGGGCATAAAAATAAAATCACCGACTGAAGGACCATACAGATGTAAACCAGTATACCCCATACTTTTTCAAAGTGCGGGTATAATGAAAACTTCCCCTTCTATACTACCAGCTGCAAACAGTCCTTTGCCAATAACAGCTCCAAAATACAGCAATGATTATGAAGATTGGGATTACATGATTTTTCTATGGCCTCAATAAAAATTCTCTCCTGATTATCCTTTTTACTTCTGATCAGGAGCTAAACAAACCACCATCAAGTGCAAGTTGGCTTCTTTGTTACTTACACAGATTTTATTGTTCTCTGCTGCTTTGATGACTAGACTGGCAAGTTTGTTCATTGTTGGTATCAATTCTTTCTCTGAGTAAGTACTATAGTGGGTTAAGGTATCAGTCTGAAAAATGAAATAAGAGCTATGGAATTTCAAATTTCCAGCTTTTCCTAGTGAATGGATTGTGCTTTTTACTGCTATCTAAGAGACCACTTGGCTCCCACAGAAGAACCTTTTCCTAGCCTTCAGGTTAAGTGGGTGTGGAATTTTAAAAATTCCTTTTCTTGCTTGCTGGTATGCAATGTTTTTCAAACCCAGGACTCCTGCATGCATAAATATAATAAATGAGCCTGCGCATGACAAAATCTACACTAAGATCAGTGCAACCAGCAAAGACTGCATAGTCAGACTGGCCAGTATTCGCTTGTTGACCTCTGGATAACCTGGAGGCCTTAGAAGACTCATGCAACAGCAAATACTCTGATCAGAGTGGGCAGATATATAGGCTGATCTGAGTTTGCTGATTGCACAGGTCCTATTCCATCAAAAAATGAAAAGCGAAAAAGTGGGTGTGACACGCCTCATGACAAATGGACTTGTCCAACACAGCAATGAAGAGCCCACTAGTATACAATGAGTTAACAGAAGGCACAATCATCCTTAATTCTAACACCTGTCACCTATGTAGCAATTATCATCAATTCTAACACCTGTCGCCTATGTAGCAATTATCTTCAATTCTAACACCTGTCGCCTATGTAGCCAATTGTTAAAACTGGCGATATATTGAGTGACAAATCACTAGGCGAAAAAGTAATGCGTAGAGCTGTCTCTATGACGTTTAGCGATATCGATCGTTTGCTTGATAATAGACGGAGTAACGTCTAATTCACACACAAAGTATGTAACAAAACCAGGTAAATGCATGTGGTTGGCATGGTTTCTTCAAACAATGGCGTAATGTTGAGAGAATATGAAGGAAACAACAGCATTAAGACAACTTCCAGCGTGTTAGAATCGAAATAGATCCGCTCTAGCCCGTGATTTGTTGAGTTATAATTTATATCAGTTTGTCGGTCAGCTGCAAGTAGATAAATCAATCACGCTACATGCTCGTGATTTGATCTACCTTACAACTGACCTCCAAACAGTGATATATTACTCAACAAATCACTGCTAGAGCTGATCTATTTCTTGAACTAACATTATTACTCCCCCTGATCTGCAGTTTTAAGTAAAAACTACAAAATCCATAGACATTTACAATAGTGCATACACCCTGGAAGGGGAACCAGCAAAGAAACCAGAGTATAATTTGCTACTCACCCATTTAGAATTGTCCAACAATTTCATGGAAAGACAGAGGGCAGCTGCAGCTATCTGTGATGGTAGATATTGCACCATATCATACTCTACGATCGTCAGCTCCATTAGATATTTAGCTAGTGTGTGTTTGTTGGCATCCACCTGTTACATAGAATCATTTATAAGTGTTTAAAGTTCCCGAGTGCTATGGCCCTTTTCGCATACATGTGTCAGCTAGAATGAATTCAAAAAGTTGTCAACACTGTACACACCCTATCCCCACACTGATTATTTCAATATGCTACACACCTCCCCATTTTCCTGCCCTTTGTGGCACAATAATAGACTTGTCAGAAGCTATAGCCACACCTATGTGTAAATCCTTACAACCACGCACCCAGCAGTTTAGCAATAACACTTCTCCCCATCGCACATTTGATGCAGGTTGACAATGTGGGCCATGTTAACATTTTTAATATATGCAACGCAAATGCAGTGGTATAGATTTGAAAACCCCCAAGCTCCACCCCAACTTTCTATCTGCAGCAGAATTTTACCGGTATTCAATATGCTAAATATGGAGTACTGTTTCTCTGTGCTGTGACAAACTTGTCACTTGTGACGCAAGTTCTTGTTCGGTGCGTCGTGATTCCACATATTTACACTTAAATGAAATGAACCGACGATAGATGTCAGTTACCAGGTTGTAATGACAAACAATTGTTTATTAGATTAAAATTGCATTCATACTTGTATAAATTTACAAGCGAAAAATCACAGTTAATACTTTGTCTAAGCCACAAAAACTCGTCTGCTAAACTATTTTAGTTGGTCTGTTTAGGTGTCATAAACTGGTCAGATGATTTCAAATAGGACTAAATTTCAATTGTTACTATGGATTCAGAATGGAAGACAGTATAGATTCTGATCAGCTGACTTCATAATCCAGCTGATCTGAATCTATAGTTTAAATTCTATTTTGAATCCATGGTCACAAGCTGACAGATCGGACGAGCTGATCACATCTATACCATTAATACATAATATCTGGGTTCAGAATTGCATCAGTCTTGAGGTAACATAGCATACCTGTCCGGCCTTAGAATTCCTTCGAAGAAAATGCAGACACAATGGTTTTCCAAAACTAAAGTTCAAAGCATGCAAGATAATTCCTTCCATTTCGAGAATGTCTTTCTTAGTATATGCATTGTCTGTTATATACACAAAGTCTGCCACCTCAGGAGCATACATTTCTTCATATTTGGATGCTATCAACATTGAAGTCACTCCGACTAGCTGTAGTTTGCTTCGGGGTACTGGTTTTATCTGCAACAGACAAACTTGCAATTCAAGCCAGCTCTGGAAAAACGAAGGGCAAACAAAATAATCACTAGCAGTCACTTATTTTCTATTATCAGACTTGTGCTTACTTGAAGCCATCTGATCAGGATCAACACTGTCATTCAGTTTGTGAACTGAACATATTCATTGTATCAGGTAATTTGATAAGTTGATACGATAGTCAATAATGGAGTTGGCTTAATTTATTCAGCAGGATAGTGTAAAATACAATGCAACTTAAAAATGTTTTACAAGTTCATACTGATTATGAGTTCACCTTACAATCTTATGACTTTCAATCTAGCCCGGTGTTATGTATTCTCGCGGTACTTAAGACAAAAAAGTAAATTAAATAATATAGAAACATAAGCTCAATCAACAATGCTTAATTCTATTAGCTTGTTATCTAATTTAGTTTTCCAGCAAACAATATTTCCAGTCCATTCATGTTCAGAAGAAAGCAGCATTGCGATAGACAGTTACTGCTCCTCCGCCATTTTGAAAGAGTCATGTGATCTCGCGTTAATTATAATATTTTGTCAGACGGAAGCTCTCATTGGATAGTCATGGTCTCGAAATAAATCTGACCATTGACCTCATTATGCACATGACCTAGGCCAGTCTTCGCCATGAGATTGTATTTATTTTTGACTGAATATAGGGTTTCTGAAGGAGATGGGTATACAGGCTAGTAATATTGATGATGTTCGTTTTGTGTATAAAATGCTGTCACATTTAAAACTTATCTTCAACATGTTTAAAGGATACATTTCTTAAATCTAAGTGTGTCAACGGAAGCTTGACCCTCTGACAGGCATTATCCAATGAAAACATTCGCCTGGCAGTTTGTTATGACCAAAAAATACAATCAACGCGAGAATACATTAAGCCACTATATAACATATTTATTAACAAATATTTTCTGACAAAAAAAAAAGATGTTTGTGAAACAGGAACATCTCCCAAAACAATCCCTTTGATGAGCAACTTTAACAGGAACTCACAACAGAAAAAGAAACAAGAGGGCCCAGAGGGCTCTGATTCGCTCACCTCAATGCCACTGTCTCTAGTACATTATAGTTTTAGCTCTGGTGACCATCTTGTTGATCAGAGTGGAATGATCTTAGCTATTTCGGTAGGGTGTCACCTAGGCAACATTCCTTTGAAGTTTTAATCAAATTGACCCAAGGGTTTAGTATGAGTTCTCATTTGAAGCAAATTTACAATGTTTTTCTATTTTTAGCTCTGGAGGCCATATTGTTCATCAGAGAAAGACCATTTTAGTTATTTTATTTTGGTAGAGAGTCATCTAAGCAACATTCTTATGAAGTTTGAATGTAATTGGCCCAAGGGTACAGGAGGAGTTGTTTTTTTTTCTATTTTTAGCCCTGGTGGCCATCTTGTTTATCAGAGTGGAATGATTTTAACTATTTTGGTAGGGAGTCACCTGGGCAACATTTAATGAACATTCCTGTGAAGTTTGAAGCAAATTTACAATGTTTTTCTATTTGTAGCTCTGGTGGCCATTTTGTTCATCGGTGCGGGATCATTTTACCTAATATGGTATAGGGTCAAGGACATTCCTGTGAAGTTTAAATCAAATTGGTCAAAGGGGTAAAGAGTTGTCATTTGAAGATTTTTTTCTATTTTTAGCTCTGGCGGCCATCTTGTTTGCATTGAACAATTAAGCTATACTGGGAGGGAGTCGCCTAACTAACATTCCTGTGAAGTTTGAATCAAATTGGCCCAAGGGTTGAGTTCGCTTTTTGACGTAAATTTACAAAGTTTTTCTGTTTTTAGCTATGGCGGCCATTTTGCTCATCAGGGCAAAAACGTTTTACCGTATTCGCCCTTATTACCGCACCGTGCGCTTAGTTTTTTCAAAATTGTGTCAACAAATCGTGGTGAAAAATCGACCTTTTAAGCGCACACAAATCATTCGGGTAACTGTCTTGGCAGCTGAACTGTCTTGTTCCCCGCTTCACTGATGAAGAAATAACGGTAAGTTTTTATAGATTTCCCGTGAAAGCTTCAATGGGAGGTTACTTTATGGTGTGCGCTTATGCATATTTTTTCAAAAATAGATTCGGTGTGCGCTTATGAGAGCATGTGCGGCAATTAGGGTGAATACGGTAGCTATTTTGGTAGTGGGTCATCTAAGCAACATTCCTATACATGTAGTTTGAATGACATTGGCCCAAGAGTAAAGTAGTCGTTTGAAGATTTTTTTCTATTTTTAGCTCTGGCGGCCATCTTGTTTGTCAGAGCGGAATGATTTTAGCCATTTCTTTAGGGAGTCACATAACATTCCTGTGGAGATTGAATCAAATTGGCCCAAGGGTTAAGGAGTTTATGTTTGAAGCAAATTTACAATGTTTTTTCTATTTTAAGCTATGGTGGCCATTTTGCTCATCGAGCAGAACTTTTTCAGCTATTTTGGTAGATGGTCACCTAAGCAACATTCCTATGAAGTTTGAATAAAATTGGCCCAAGGGTACAGGAGTTGTCGTTTAAAGATTTTTTCTAATTTTAGCTCTGGCGGCCATCTTGTTTGTCAGAGCACAATGATTTTTTTAGCTATTTTGGTAGGCAGTCATTCGGGCAACATTACTGAAGTTTGAATCAAATTGGCCCAAGGGTTGCGGAGGAGCTTATGTTTGAAGCAAATTTACGATGTTTTTCTATTTTTAGCTATGGCAGCCATTTTGCTCATCAAAGCAATACCATTTTAGCTATTTTAGTAGAGGGCCACCTTTAGAAGCAACATTCCTATGGAGTTTGAATTAATTGAGGGTACAGGAGAAGTTTTTGTTTAAAGAATTTTCTATTTTTAGCTCGGGTGGCCATTTTGTTCACCGGAGCGAAAATGTTTTAGCTATTTTGGTAGAGGGTCACCTAAGCAACATTCCTATAAAGTTTGAAATTGGCCTAAAGGTACAGAAGTGGTTAAAAGATTTTTCTATTTTTAGCTCTGGCGGCCATCTTGTTCAGCGGAGCGCAACAATTTTAGTTTCTTTTGTAGAGAGTCACCTCAGCAATATTCCTATGAAGTTTTATTGAAATTGGCTCAAGGGTAAAGGAGGAGTTAGCATTTAAAGCAAATTGTTGACAACGCACGACACGACGGACAATGGCCGATCACAATAGCCCACCAGGAGGACATCGTGCTCGGGTGAGGTAAAAACCCATTTTGTACTGTAAAACCAAAACCGTTATGGCAAACAGTACATGTCCCGATCAGACGCCACAGAAAGCAAGGTCAGATTCGTGCCTACACCAGACACCTAAATTTTGAAATGGACTTTTGCTATACATTGATTGGAGGTTTAACGTCCCCGTCAACACTATAGGTCATTTTGGAGACGTCGCGTTCCTTCACATTTTATGGGATTTTTTATGAGACAGATGAAGTAACATCTGAAGCCCCATCTCCCATGAAACCAATAGGGTTTATAAGCATAGACTGACCGCCGGCCTTTTAGCTCAGTCGGATGCGCATCTGACTGGTGATCAGGACGCGGGTTCGATTCCTGCCAGGGTCGGTAAAATTCTTTCGTTGATATTGATCCAGAAATCTTTTCTGCAGTCATTCTCTCAAAAATGACTAAATAGTGTGGACTGGGCCAATACAAACAAAGCAAAGATGGGCCAACTCGCTCCGCTTTGTCTGGGCAGGCTTAGATCCTCTACGCGGTTTACCAGTACTTGTGTGCTGTCGGTTTCAGCTCTGCATGGAAGCATCATGCAGCTGATCTATTTCTCCAAGCCCAGATAGGGGCCATTGAGGTGGAAGATTCCATTTGACCAGTACGAAATGGGTAAATTGGCATTACACCTCTCTTACATGGAGCTGTCACTGTGCTATCTGCTTTTCTGTTTGAAGGGAATCTTGAAAAGAAAGCTTACCTGTAAGAATCTGTCTATGATAGCTACTGTGAGGTAGAGTGTTTCCTGGAGAAGATGAAACCTATGATGGACCTGACACAGCCAGTCTATCAATATAGCCCTCATTTTCCCTGTAATCTCATGACCTTCCAGGTAGTTCTGACGCACTGTGTATTTTTTCTACAAAGTACAAAGAAACTGATGTAAAGGTATGTTGTCCCACATCCAGGGATAATTTTGTTAAGATATGCTCAAAATGCAGTTTATTAATGCACAGTACACAGGGCTTTACCCAGGTATTTTGGGAAAAGGCCCGACTAAAATTGGGGAAAAAAAGCAAGAAAATTACTAAATTTGGGAAATTAAAGACAAAAGTAGTAAACTTGGGAACAAGAATTACTGTTTCATTCAACCAACTATATCTTTCTTCTGTGACTGTTTACTGATCTGATGTTTCAGAAATGACTGTTTGAAGTTTCAGTTAGCAATGCAGTGTCTCAGAAGATGTTTCTTTGTGTTGATATTTTTCTCTCATCAATTTGGGATTTTTTTTATTAAATTGGGAAAAATAAAGGCTATTTTCAGTTGCCAATGGGGCCCTTTTTCGGCCCCTGAGGAATAGTAGAAAATCGCCTGGTACATGTATTGATATGTCTCACTGAGACTACAAGATCTCTCAAATAGTTTTCATAATTTTCTGTTTCAGAATCATCCCTGAACCCTCAACAGCTTTGAAGCATTTATGCCCTACAGTGCAAATTTCCTCCAAAGCGTGCAGAATACAGCCAGATGGAACAGTATTTTCCAACCACTTCCCCTTCTGCAGAACTTAGGGTAGTTGTTGAGTACTGATGGAAATAGGTGCATATAAACACACTGCATGCGGGAAACCCCTAAAGGGGTGCCTTGGCAAACAGTGCAGGCCCAGATCAGACGCTGCAGAATGCAGCGTCTGATCAGGGCCTGCTTTATTTGCTAACAATTTTCTGACAGAAATAGAGCGAAAACGACAAAATAGGCACAACATCCCTTATGACAAATGGACTTGTCATACATAATGACTAATGGACTTGTCATACATACAGCAATGGAAGAGTCCACTAGTGTACAACGCGTTAAATGCTAGTATTAAATTTATGCACCGAAGAGCATACACATGGCAATGTTGCTCAGCCAAAACTTTCAACTTGTTTGGTTTGTTCACCATGACCACAGCTCCAGATAAGGAATTTTCCTCATCTTTTGCTAGAAACAATGTGGGTACTTTTCAGAATCACTGTGGCAATTCCAGCAAGTACCCAGCCTTGTCATGAGTAGGCAGCAAGAGCCTTAAAGCAAAGCCTACTCATGGGTCACTTTGGGCTAGCAGTCTTGCAGGAAATCTATACACATTCAAAGAAGGCAACTCTTAAGTAACAAGGAATGTTTCAGAGGAAAACAATGCCCCCCCCCCCCCCCCCCCCACACAACCACCACTTATAAGTACCCACTAAACACCCATTTGACTTGGTCCAAAATCTGAGGTGCATACAAGCCATTTTTTGGCAATTGAGTTTTTGGCAGCCCGTCACTTTGAAAAGGTAGGATCAGCAAAATCCAACCAAATCTTTGGTATGTTGCAATCTTCTTGAACACTGACACTGTACTGTTGGATCAACAATCATCAATTCTTAAATAAGACTGGTTGTAGACCAGCCATTATTTGCCCAAAACTGATTTTTCAGGAGTGAGGAAACCAAATTTCATTGATTTTTTCATTATGGGGTGCAGACAAGCAATTTTTGGCACAAACTCTTTGGGACCTTTTCCCTTGAAAATAAGGCCAAGGTCATCAAAAATGCCTGTTTTCTCCCATCCTAGTGATGTTAGCATTCAAGGTTGGTCAGACTCCAATAGGTTCTGAGATATAGCCAATGCCGACCTAAAACGATATGTCCCCCCACCCTCACCCCTGGTGGGGGACGTACATAGTTTTCAAAGGGCCCTACTCTTAAAGAATTTGCTCCTCATGAACAAATTCTACCCTTTAAGAGTAGGCACCCTTTTAAGATGGGACAGTTACCGCAGCACCAGTAGGAAGATACAAATAGTTATGACTTGTCTACTTTGTAGGAATCGTGCAGAAATATGACTGGGGGTCTATGCATTCCTGTTAATGCATTTATAATCCTTTTATTTTCAGATTCAAGCCACCTACTTTGAACAAAACTTAATGAACACTATAAATAGACCCACTATCGGGGAAATAACCGTCGTGGAGCTATGCTTCTAAAGTGCCACAGCCTAGTGCTGCCTTGTGACAGCCAGCTACACTTACCTCCAGGCATCTCATGTATTCATATATATCATTCACATATTCACTGACTAGTTGGGGGTTGTCTTTGTCATTGACATCAATATCTTGTACATTTAGCAAAGCTTTTGAGAAGGCATCTGGACCAACATCACTTGTGTCCATAGGAGCAGGATGACTTTGCTGGGGCAGGACTGTGGCAGTGGGCACCGTGGCAGTGATCTTGGGTGCAGCTGGCTCAACAAACTGAAATGCTTCTGTGGGGTCCTGTAAGGTGGGGAATAGTAATTTGTTTAATTACAGAAAACGAGACGAATACATTGTATAAATTTTACAAGTATTGTGGATAGATTGCAGTAATTTGCAAGTCTTCAAATTTCTTTTTGGTATTGGAGTTTAACCCCAAGTCAACTAGAGCTGGGGCGATACCATCGATGCATCGGTGCATCGTGATATTTTTGCTTGCGATACTGTATCGCGATACTTATTCCGTGGATCGATACTTGACGATACTTTTATGTTAAAAGTCAACAAACGTCTGAATCATAAGCGATGCATTTTTTCTGCGCCGCTTATACCAATGCAAACGGTCTTATTACCTGCCGGCCGCTTATACCAATGCAAACGGTCTTTATACCTGCCGGGACTCGGAGACTACCGGAACACAGTAAACGCAGGTAATGCCAATATGGTCAGGTTTGAACCCATATCCTATATGACCATTTTTATCATGTAAATAGTTGTATTTCAGCCCTGTCAAATCTATTAGAAATTATAACTTCCAAAATAGTTTGTTTGAGTTTGGGACGTTGGGGGCGTTTCTGCATTTCAGCAAACTCCCCAGCAGTGGTGACCCCTCAGTCTTTGTCGGACCTTCAGAATACATTGCGGCAGTGGTGTATTCCGAAGGTCAATCAAGACCGAGGAGTCACAACTGCTGGGGAGTTTGCCGTTGCAGCGATTCGATGGACCTATGAAATTTCGGTGATCCGCGTTACCGTTTTTTTATTGATATAAGCGGTCGCTACTCTCCAGTTGTAACCAAACTAAACAATATGGATGTTGAACCAGAAATAGAGCGGGCCGGATCGGCATTCAAATCTTTAGTGTGGAAGCATTTCGGCTTTTTGAAGTCCGACAAGAGTAAAGTAATATGCCTCCATTGCAAAGCTGTCCTAAAGTACGCTGGCAACACCACTAACATGGCTGTCCATTTGAAGAGGCATCACCCCCAGTACAGTTCGGCCTCGAGTTTACCAACGAGCAGCTCCCCCAAAATATCTCCGGCCACAACTTCAAGCAGCTCACAAAAAACTCTTCATGAGTCCTTTAAATCTAAGTTTGTGAAGAATTCACCAAGGAGCATAGCAATAACTGATGCTATAACAGAGCTCATTATTGATGGGATGCTTCCTTACTCTTTCATTGACAATGTCAAGTTCCGAAAGCTTCTCAATCTTTTGGAGCCAAGATACACAGTTCCAGACAGAAAATACTTTTCTGAGAATGCTATTCCTAAGAAATATAAGGAAATTAAATCCACTATTGTATCTGGTATCGGAGAATCAAACAGGGTCGCAGTAACAACAGATGGGTGGACATCGCGTGCCACACAGTCTTATGTGACTATAACCTGTCATTACATAGATATAAACTGGGAAATATGTAATCATGTGTTACAAACAAGACTTCTCTCTGAGTCGCACACTGGGGTCAATATTGCTCAGGTGTTGCTGGAAGCTGGTAGGGAGTGGGGGTATGCAGATAAGGATCCTGCGTTAGTCAGTGACAATGCTAGTAACATGACTGTAGCTGGAACAGAGACTGGATACTCCAAACATATCAAGTGTTTTGCCCATACACTGAATTTGGCATCCCAAAGAGCCCTCTCAGTAAACCAAGTGAGCCGTTTACTTGGCAGAGTGAAAAATATTGTTCGTTTTTTTCACAAAAGCTCCACAGCAGTGACACTTCTCAAGGATAAACAGACACTACTGTCCATCCCACATCATAAGTTAATTAACGATGTGCCAACCAGGTGGAATTCATCATATGATATGTTGGAACGATTTTTGGAACAGCAGCCTGCAGTATTAGCCACTATTATGAGTAAAGAGGTTCGGAAGTCTGAAAAGGATGTAGTTTCTATAAATGAAGATGATATTAGTGCAGCAGAAGACATTGTTACTATACTGAAGCCAGTAAAAACTGCAACTACTGTTCTTTGTTCAGAGAAGTCACCAACTATCTCACTCATTTATCCTCTGTACAGTCAACTCCTGTTATCAATGTCCCCAAGGGAAACTGATAAAACAGTAGTCAGAGACCTGAAATCTGCGTTTTATAATGACCTCAGCAAAAGGTAAAGTATCAAAATAATTTTGACTAAACAAATTTAGGTCAATATCTGCTGCTTGCATGTAGGTTAGTAGCAATTAGTTTGTCACTGTTTCACATCTCCTCCTATTAAAATCCTTAATATGTCACTGCCTGGTACTGTCAGTCATGTTTGAAGCAAATGCAGCGTCTAAACTGAGGTGAATTGATCTACCTTCGAGGAAAGGCACTCTGACCAGGACATATTTGCCTCCAAGTTAATGAAGTTATTAAAAAATTAATAGAGATCTACTATTACAAGTTTTTGTAATGCGAGAGCAAATTCCTTCCTTGAAAATGAAATACTACTTTTGACTATTTAAGCCAAGGATTGAGTTGGGTCCATTCACCTTTAATTAAGATGAATTGATACAACTGAATCTTTAGCTTCACCTCAATGAATTAGCCTTTTATCTTATGTCTTGTAAAAAATGTATTTCAGGTACACAGATCAGTTTGATTTCCTAGCTATGGTGACAGCGTTAGATCCACGCTTCAAGTCCCTCCCATTTCTGTCAGAGGATCTGAGGGTTGCAGCTTATTCCAGTTTGACAGCTGAGGCAGCTATCAGAAGTGACCAGGTAGCTAATAAATTCTAACAATTTAACAAATTGCTCTTACAATGACTGAATTTAGTAAAAAGCATCAGAATACTACAAACAAAACCTACTTTAATTTTCATCACTCCTAATTTTGAATTTTGATATGATTGTATTTTGTCCAATTGCTTGTATGTTATCTGATGGTAGCCTTTTTAATTTTGTTTCTGTTTCAGTTAAAGGTGAAGGCTGAAAGGCAGGACAACCAACCCCATGATGGTGAACGCACTGAGCCACCCCTTCCAGCACCACCAGCAGTTCCCGACCTGCCCATGACTCCCAAAGATGTCATCGATGATGTTGAGCCCATGACACAGGATGAGCCAGATATCAAGCCATCCACATCTGCTTGTGCTTTAGATGATTTGTTTTCTGATACTTTTATCACAAAAGTCGAGCCAGCAAAGCCAGTCATTGACAGAGCAAATGAGGAAATCCTTGCTTATAAGTCTGAACCTGTAGTGCCCCTTTCTGACAATCCTTTACTGTGGTGGAAGGAAAGGGAACTTAGATACCCACTGTTAGCCAATGTTGCAAAGTATTACTTGTGCATTCCAGCAACTTCAGTCCCCTCTGAAAGGGTATTTTCTAAAGCAGGTCAGGTGGTTAATGATAGAAGAGCCTCCATTAAACCAAAACATGTTGACTACCTAGTATTTCTGAACAAAAATATGGCCTAAATAAAGTGACTGCTGAGGTTTTGCAAATGCTTGACTGCTTGTTACCTCTAATTCTTGCTGCTCAATATTTGCTGCAGAACTATTGAACTAGTCATCTTAACTCTAGTCGAGTTTGTCATATGCAATTTTATGCATATGAGTGTTCTTTTTTTATTTGCTTTTGCATATAAGAATATGCTTAATAAAACAAAAAACACATTGTTATTGAAGAGGCAAGTTTTATTTTCATTCCTGGGAATATATATTACAACAAAATTTTATATTTTCTTTTTGAAAACATAGCAAATCTGTAAATGTCAAGTATCGCGATACTGTATCGTATCGCCAGTTTGGTATCGCGATAGTATCGCGATACGTTTTTTCTGGCGATACCCAGCTCTAAAGTCAACACAATTTTAGGTTATTTTTTAGCCGGTCAGTTTACCTTTCCACACTTAACTAGTTAAGCTTTTACCTAAGCAGTTACCTAGTACAGTGCACATTCGTTCGCCAGAAACTGACAACTGCCCTTCTTGAATCAGTGGAAGGGAGAGAATGACCGTAGAAAAGATTTCATGATCAAACTCCACCAAAGAATGTTGCCGACCAGAGCTATACAGGTATCAAACCCGCAACCTGATCACCAGTCAGAAGTGCATTCGACTGAGCTACAGAGGCCAGCCTCTTCAAAAATTACAAAATCTAATATTTTACATATTGACATATTGATTTCATAGTTTGACTTTCCGGGGCTATAGAAGATGTTTTCAAAGATTGGTGCTGGTGTAATTTCATGTTTGAGCAAGATTTAATCAGTCACCAGTAAGTTCGATGTACACTGAATTTTTTTTCATTGAAAAAAATCATCCGAGCCAACCCATGAGAAAAAAGCCCTTCAACTTCACATATGCACAAAGACGTCTTGCATGTGGCAACAAAAGCTCAGATGAGACTGCATATATGCAGCCTTGTCCTGAATCTTTACTGATCAGTTGCAATAAGTAAACTGATCCCAATGGCTCAAAAAGTGAATCTTATTCATAATTCAATTAAAATACAGCCAACATTAACTTAGTTCCATTGAAAAAGTAGCAAATGTGAGAACATAAATTTTGTACCTGCTTGACAATCACTTCAACTTTGTTGGTTTCTGCTAATGCCTTCAGGGATGATGTAGCTTTGTTCTTTGTCAACACTTTCTGTTGTCTTGTTGTCAACTGGACTATTTCCTTTTTCACTGGGGCTTTCTTGCTACCATCTAGCGTGATAGCTGATACTTTGTTACCAATGTCTCCCAGTGCATTTCTGTGACTGGCATGTGATGTGTGAGGTCTCTGCACCATTGTGGTTTTATTGACTGGAATGATGTGTTCTGAATTCTCTCTGTTCATGTTCATCTGCGCCAATTTCGCATTGGCAAGATTAGCCTGAAAAAAAAAAGTCCAAAAAAATAATTAGTACATTAATTTAACAGAACTTTGAACAAAATTTCAATTTTTCCACTGCTCAAATAATCTTAGAAACTAGAATTGTTTTCTAAGAAAACAGATGTCCCCCCCCCCCCACCACACTCATTATTTCAAATTCTGCTTTTACCGGGAAAATGAGGTTCTTAAGATCAGCCCACTGATATAATGTATCTAGTTTGAACCAAATCCATCCACTGGTTCAGGAGATAGAGTGCAGACAAGCCAATTTTTAAAAGTCTAACTCCCATTGTGACCTTGAAAATTAGGTCAAGGTCACCAAAAGCTAATCAGTTCTTAAGACCATCCCACTGATATAATGTATAAAGTATGAACCAAATCCTTCCATTGGTTCAGGAGTTAGAGTGCAGACAAGCTTTTTTGGTCTAAAATTTGACAATGGTTTCAGCCCTGTGACCTTGAAAATTAGGTCAAGGTCACCAAAATCTAATCAGTACTTTTCCCCCTCCCAATGGTGTATCTAAGTTTAATCAAAATCCATCCATCCATTCAGGAGATAGAGTGCAGACAAGAGGCAACGCTGACGCTGACAGGATCTGCACCAAAACCAATATGTCCCCCTCCCTTTCCGGTTGGGGGGACATAACTAGGAATGTCATTGTTTCATTGGACTCTGGACTCGAGATGTCATTTCATCTCAATGTTGGGTAAAAGTCCCACAAAATTGGAAGGAAGGTCTTTAATGAAATGCTGAAGAAAAAAACTTCCACTCTTAATACAACACCCCCATGCGGTGATTACATACATCGATGACCGCCATTCTTTCAAGGTAGTAAAACACCTTCCGTTCAAGTGTGGCGATAAAACACAAATCGCTATCAAACATGGATTACCATATCTGTCCTATTTAAGATCAAGAATACGTAAATGAATGGCGCAATAATTTACGCGCATTGTGAAGGTGAAGGACATATGTCATCATGAGGTTCTGGCATTTCAGCGTCGCATTCAAAATGGCGGTGTACATCGCAGTGAAAATATAGACAAAAAAGGCTTTTAATCAGATCATATGTGAAAACCAGAGAACTTATCTGAGCGACCGCTAAAGACAACTAGAATTGTTTTCTAAGAAAACAGATGTCCCCCCACCACACTCATTTCAAATTCTGCTTTTACCGGGAAAATTAGGTCAAGGTCACCAACCAGAGCTCTCACTAGGATTTTGAAAACAGGATTCCAGGAATCCTTCCTTGTAAAAAGTTGGATTCACAGATAAAAAGTTGGATTCCCACATAAAAAAGTTGGAGTTCTGATCTTGATCGTGCATAGAACATAGACAACTAGAAATGTGTCCAGACGACACAGATGCCCCCGCCAAGGGCCCCGCCTCACCCCGAAAATCCATGTTGCAACAAAATTTGTCATCAGGAACATTTGTGAGAAGTTATATTGAAATTGGTGAAAAAATGTAAGCGCTAGAGTAATGACAAAGTTTTTCTACAAATAGCCACAGTGACCTAGACCTTGAAAGTTGAACTCGCTCGAGGTATTGTCATAAGGAACATTTGTGTGAAGTTATATTGAAATCAGTGAAGAAATGTAGTCGCTAGAGCGATGACAAAGTTTTTCTAAAAATAGCCACAGCGACCTTGACCTTGAAAGTCGAAATGGCTTGAGATATTGTCATAAGGAACATTTGTGTGAAGTTATATTGAAATCGGTGAAGAAATGTAAGCACTAGAGCGATGACAAAGTTTTTCTAAAATTAGCCACAGTGACCTTGACCTTGAAAGTGGAATTTGCTAGAGATATTGTCATAAGGAACATTTGTGTGAAGTAATATTGAAATTGGTGAAAAAATGTAAGCGCTAGAGCAATGACAAAGTTTTTCTAAAAATAGCCACAGTGACCTTGACCTTGAAAGTCAAACTCGTTCGAGGTATTGTCATAAGGAACATTTGTGTGAAGTTATATTGAAATCAGTGAAGAAATATAGACGCTAGAGCTATGTTGTGCGCGGGGATAATTAAAAATTTTTAAGTCTGTGACCTTGACCTTGAGCTCATGGGCATGGGTGGGGGTATCGCTGAATAAAATGGACAGGTATCTAACATCATATCAACTCAATCCATCACACGATTTGGAAAATATCAACTCTTAAAATATCTAATTAAAAATTTCTAAGTCTGTGACCTTGACCTTGAAGCCATAGGCATGAGTGGGGGTATTGCCAAATAAACATTTGGACCTGTATCTATCATCATAGCATACATAAGCCAAATCCATTATAGTTTGGAAAATGTGAGATATTTAAAATCTTTCACATTAAAATTGTCTAAGTCTGTGACCTTGACCTTGAGGTCATAGGCATGGGTGGGGGTATTGCTGAATAAAACATTGTACCTATATCTATCATCATATGAACCAAAGCCATCATAAAAGTTCAGGTTCTACCAGGTACAAATACCTTTACTGGAGTCTTTACCATGGGAAATTTTTAAGTCCATGACCTTGACCTTGAGGCCATGGGCATGAGTGGGGGTATCGCTGAATAAAACTTTGGTCCTATATCTATAATCATACCAAATATGAACCAATTCCATCAAATGGTTTGAAAAATATGAGTTCTAAAATGTTCAAGTCTACCTGTTACAAAAACCTTAACCTGAGTCTTTAACATTGAAAATTTCTAAGTCTGTGACCTTGACCTTGAGGTCACAGGCATGGGTGGGGGTATTGCTTAATAAAACTTTGGACCTATATCTATCATCATACCAAAGATGAACCAGTTCCATCAAATGGTTAGGAAAATATGAGTTCTAAAAGTTCAGGCTCTACCTGTTACAAAAACTTTAACCTGAGGTTACAGGATCACGTACGTACGTACGTACACACACACGTACATACGGACGTACACATGTACGCACGTACGGAAAACCGAAAAATATATGCCCCCGGCATCATATGATGCGGGGGCATAAAAACTTATTATCAGGCTACACGTCCATATGAAAACCTGTATACTTTCATGGCTCCCAAACTCTTTTTTCTGATAAATGCATTTAATAACTTCGTTCCAAACATGTAGATTGTGGGTACTAGTTAGAAATATTTCACTGATGTGTCTATCCCCCCCCCCCCCAATGCAGTTGCTCAGATTTATTCTCACACTTCTAGTCAAATAATGCAACATAAAAATAAGGTAGTATTAGGATAACAGCAGATATAATGTAAACCCAGATCAGAAAAGCAGCAGTCTATTTAGCTATATTTGTGCTTTCAAATTCGGACGTATATGTACGTGACAGAAGCTCAATTATTTTTAATTGGTGTAAACAAAAACACAGGGGAAGCATCCTAACCACGTCTGACTTCCTGTAATTGTTAAAAATGATTGTATTTTGAAGAATTACATACATTTTTGTCACCAGTAAACGTCGAAACACACTTTGACCGAGCGATAAAAAGTAAGATCGTGTAGTCGCGAAAATACATGACATTGGTAATTCGTCAATTTTATCGTCTTCGCCGTAACCCTAGTTTAACTAAACGTGATATTTTACCGACTCATGCTAATCCGTTGATGATATAAGCTTACATCAATTAGTAAACTAGTTAATTGTAATCCGTAATAACAAGGGGATTAGGCGAGATTAAACAGGTACAAGCATTTTTAACACGTGCCGCAAACTGACCACTTTCCAATATCGTCTCTCCCACTGACAGGTGCAAAAATACCTGTCAATATAGGTCACGCCTACTGATTTGTGGCACGTGCGCTTTCAACATAAAAAGCGGCGCCGCATTTGATCTTTTATTGTTATTGCATAAGCGGCCTAAATTAGCTTCTGAATTTACCGCTTCTGTACGCGTGTCGCAATAAAAACATGCGTACACAAGAATCGCCAGTTGTGAATTTTACGCGTACAACGGCAAAAGTTGGCGTAAAATACGCAGAATCCTGCGTTTCCGAGAGCTCTGCCAACATCTAATCAGTTCTTAAGACCAGCCCACTGATATAATGTACTAAGTTTGATCAAAATTCATCCACTGGTTCAGGAGAAAGAGTGCAGACAAGCCAATTTTTAAAAGTCTAACTACCGTTGTGACCTTTAAAATTAGGTCAAGGTCACCAAAAGCTAATCAGTTCTTAAGACCATCCCACTGATATAATGTATCAAGTATGAACCAAATCCTTCCATTGGTTCAGGAGTTAGAGAATGATTTCAGCCCTGTGACCTTGAAAATTAGGTCAAGGTCACCAAAATCTAATCAGTACTTTTCCCCCTCCCAATGGTGTATCTGTAAGTTTAATCAAAATCCATCCATCCATTCAGGAGATAAGAGTGCAGACAAGAGGCAACGCCGACAGGATCTGCACCAAAACCAATATGTCCCCCTCCCTTTCGGGCGGGGGGACATAAATAAATATGATTTAGTAGACTAGAAACAGCCTGAAATAGAAGAATTTTCAGGAGACTAGAAAAAGTTAGACTGATAGTTGAGCACAGACTTGACCAATTAAAAAGATGTTGCTTCCAAACAAACACAAAAAACGGCTTATGGAGCAAAACATTGACGGGCTGTGATCCTGTCTGTATTGATTTAACAGATTTATCGATTCTAACTCCCAAATCAAATAGATTGTACCACAGAATCCACTTGCGCCGACTCAAATCATTAGGCGTCTCACCACTGGGGTTCAAGTCTGGCTCAGGTCATACATGAGATGTGCAAGTTATGCAACGAAAGGTCAGGTGGTTTTATTCAAGGTACTCTGGTTTTTGCCTACCTCTGATTAACATTCAACTCGATATAAGTAAAATAATTTTGAAAAGGAACGCAAGCCAAAACAAAGAAAATCTATTTTGAACTGCCAAGTGGTATAATTATCCCTTTACCACTCAGATACGTATTTTCAACCCCCCCCCCCCCCCCCCCGTCTATCCAACACCCCGACCCGTATTTTCCTGACTCGATTAACGTACAGATACGTATATTTCCATGTGTCACCATTTGAACAAATATGTGTTTGCCTGTATCTCAAAATCAATTGCATTATTTTTACCTTTTTCCTAAATATAAAAATGTCGGATGTTTATAAATGTTAAGTTTGGAATTTCGCCAATAATATTTGCAAAAAAAAATATGTAACTTCTATGCAAAGTTTTTGTGTAATTTGTAACCAAACACACCAGGGGTTTCTTTTACTGAATCACGATGACCATGTCTGATAATGGAAAATTACTGGGCTGAGTTACTGAATGATGCAATATTCCCTATTCTAAAATAAGTTGTGTGCCAGCCGCGCATGATTTATGTTAAGGCAATAAGCACAGTCTAATCAGTTAACTTCAAGGGATTTATGGTCCAAGATAATTAGTTAAGCATTATATCGCTGCTTATAAACTCAATGTGCATTACACATGGTACTAAACTCATGCTGCGGGCTTTTTTTTCGCTTAAGGTGGAACATTTAGTGGGATCAATATCAAATCTACTGTTTATCGCACCACCAAAATGCGAATGCGCAAATGATAGTCCTACTTAGAGAAGATACCGAGAATAACTGCCAACAGACAACTAGCCTGGCTTCCCATGGTACTGAGGTAGTTAATGTTACAGTATAAATGCATCAAAGTTTGAGCTTTTCAGCACAATAAATTTGTTAACTTCCTATAGTGTCTCTTCTAACAATGAGTAATGATCTCAATACTTTAGCTTGTATGTACAAACCTGTCAGATATGTACCTAGGCAGAATTTTCTCATGCCAGCAGGGGTTCCCACGGTACAAAGGCAAACAGAAAAGTGACAAATACCCAAAACTATAGAGGTCGGATATAAAAGCAAAGGCCGCGCCAAGCCAAGAATTTCACCCGCTATTTAACGATCTAGATATTTATGTATTCAGTGTTAGATACTAAGCACTTTGCTTTTGGTGCCCAGACTGCCTTAAATCCAAATTTTACATTACAAGTTAACAGGAAATTCTGTTCAAAATTTAGGCACCCAAACAAAAATTTAGGCGCCTTCGGCGACTATCAGCCTGTATCGCTGGTATTTCAATGTAATGAAATGGACATATCCTACTTTGTTGATGTGAGGATAAAGCACATAGGAATTATACAAGAATCAAAATTCATAGGAATAATGCAGCAAAATATTGATCACCTTGGCTGGTACTAGGAGAATCAGCCAAATTGGGCTTGGCCAACCATCTTTTGTCTTCAAATCTGCACGAAATCTTTTCTAGACAGACATAGAATAAGGACAATCGGCGTGACTTCACTTCCGCTGAGGTCCGCCATTTTCGGAGGTGTAAACAAAGATATTCAGCGTATTCTGCTTTTTGACCCTACCAAATGTGCACAGGAAATATTTAAATCAGTCAAACCCCTGACAAAGACTTACTCTATATTATTGTTCCGTATATTTACTTTTGATTCTGATGATAGTCAATAAAAAAGACATTTTGCGTCGAAAATTTTTAAAAAATGATCTATCTATCTCTATATAATCCTCAACCCTCTTCCGAGTGTTATTAGGATGATAGCGATAACAACCGAAGCTTTCACCTCCACCAAATCAGAAAATGGTGTGAAAGATAACCATTCTTTGTTTCTTTTTACTGAAGAGTTCCCTGCTGACTGTCCTTATATTTATTTTCTGTCGGATATGAGCAACATACAACATAAGCCCAGTAGGGCTTTTACTTCGACAAACCGTTGTAAAACAACAAATATATCACAGTGCATGCAGTTAAGAGTTTAAACAAATTACATAAGTTAAAAGATGATTTACAATAAGTACATATCAGTTATATAGTCATAGACTATACTATTTAAAAAAAAAACTGGGGTATATAATGTCTAATCTCAATGGTAGTCGGAGCCTAAGAGTGAGCTGAATTAGGAGTATAAAAGAGTGGATTCTTCAATGCATGTAGCTATTCATTTCGTTTTTCATCATGCATTTATATTCTCAACGCACGTAAATATGCATCTGTCTGGTCATGAAATACAAAACCCACAAATGTGACGTGTATGAACATGTTTTTTGACGGTGGTGGGACTGGTAAAAACACAAAAACGTTCACAACAAATACATGTACGCTAACACTACACTTCAGAATCTTTATGAGGAGCTTATTTCAGCATCATTCTTTGTCTTGTAAATACATGCAAACAATACGAAATGCATGACGCTTCACTTACAGGCCAAATCGCCATTCATAAATGATAAAGTTCAGACACTCTTGACCTCTCGCAGCGAAATAATATTTGTAACTTTCCAATAAAGCAGCAAAACTCCAAATTCACTAACTTACCGACGCGGCTCTAGTATTCAACGCCATTTAAGATGAATTTATGAAATTTCAGCACCGAAGATAAATACAAATTCTGATTTTAACGATGTTACTTTCGAGTCAGCTCCTGTCAGAGCACCATTTTCAAGACTGACACTTTGCTGCGGAACTGTTCAAACAAATCGCGGGCCTGATGTGATTGGTCAAAGCAGATTCATAACATTTTGCTGATTGGATAAACTTGTTATTTGTGTATAGCAACTAAATTGACCGGCTTTTATAATGGAAAATATTATTTTTATTTTTCATGATACAAATAGTTTATTTGTCATAAAAAAATCCAATATGATAATACACATTGAATTTAACTGCGTTAAAAAGTTAGAAAGGTATTTTTTCTTAGAACCAGTTCGATTATCAATCGGACTATGGTACCAGAAGTCAAACTGCGCATGTTCTTTCACAAGTGTGGAGCAAACACCCGAACAAAAGTCATACCTTATGTTATACCAATAAAAGGAAAACAAACACTGAAACAGAAATTTTCCTGGCTGGAGAAAGAGTTGATATAACCGACTCAACAGTACATCTGGGGATAGTAAGAAATACCTCGGGAAAAGTTGATGAAGAGGGTAAAGTCGGAGCGTGGAGCGTGGTATCTCAGTCACTCCCATTCTTCTCAAGGTCCTTGAACATATTTTAAACAAACGCCATAACCAATTACTGCAAAATTCCCAGTCAAAATTACAAAAGGGCTTTACAGAGAGAACCTCTTCCATCAATGCTGCCCTCATCTTGAGTGAATGCATCAATGAGTCCAAACACGAAAAGAAACCCATGTACATCGCTGCGCTAGATGTCCAAAAGGCCTTCGATGTCGTAAATCATGGGTTCCTCTTGCACAAGCTCTATCTTGACGGCATAGCCGGTGATGATTGGCTTCTCCTGAAGGATCTCTACAACGATATGACTGCACGTGTCAAGTGGGATGGGTTCCTTTCTTCTCCCTTCATTATAAGGCAAGGTGTCCGTCAAGGTGGTATCTTGTCTGCCTCCCACTATAAGAGATACAATAATCCTCTTCTCTTGGAGATAGAAGACAAATTTACAGGTAAGAAGATAGGGACAGTGAACATCCCCCATGTGACATGTGCTGATGATTTGTGCTACGTGACGGAGACCAAGAGTGAACTCCAACCAATGATGTCCACTTCTGAGGGATATGCTAACCGGGAGCATTATACTGTTCACCCGACCAAAACGGTTATAGTGGCCTACGATGCTTCTGATACCCCTACCATAACCTTGTATGGCGAAGAAATCCCGGTGGTGGAAAAAACAGTACATCTTGGTGTCTGCAGGAGTGCAGATTGTAAACCAAATATTGATGAGAAAATTTCACTAGGCCGTGGGACTGCATACTCACTAATGGGTGCAGGCTTTCATGGCAAATCAGGCATCAAGCAGAGCATAAAGGCTGATATGTGGCGGAAATATGTTATTCCCAGACTGATTTATGGCCTTGAAGCCCAAAATCTACTGAAAAAAGATCTAAAAGCCTTAGATGCTTTTCAAATAAGAACTGCCAAGCAGCTCCAGGGATTACCCACAAAAACCCCCAATTCTGCCGCTTTGGCCCTGCTTGGCCTTCTACCTGTTGAGGCCTGTATTAACAAGTGTATCCTGACTCAGTTCTGCAATGCTGTTCGTGACCCCAAATCTATTGAGCATGACATAGCAATTAGACAACTAGCTGTCAAATCACCCGATGACAAAAGTTTTTTCTCAAACGTTAGGAAAATCTTGGATATTTATTCCCTTCCAACTGCATATACGTTACTTAATAATACTCCCAAGAAAGAGAAATGGAAAAAGTTAGTAAACTCCAATGTGCACTTGCACGTGGAAACCCTGTGGAAGGAGGATATTGCTAGTAAATCCTCTCTGAAATACCTAAACCCAGACTCCTTAAAGGTAGGCAAGGTCCATCAAATTTACGCATACGTAAACAATAGTATCTTTGATGTCACGAGGGCTGAAACGAAGGCTAGGCTACTAACAGGAACATATACGTTGCAGGCCAATAGGGCAAGGTTTAATCAATTTAATGTTAATCCACAATGTCCTCTCTGTAATAAGCAACCTGAGGATAGAGAACACTTCATTGTCATCTGTGAGAGATTAAATTATGTAAGAGTACCGTACATTCTCAAAATTAGGACTTTGTTTAACTATTCCAGAGAAATTGACCACGTTCTAGAGACTCCCGAACTGTGTGTACAGCTTCTACTGGATTCAAGTCACCCGCATGTTACTCAGAGGCTTGAGTTTACCAACAGACAAACAGAACTTCTGGAGTTACATTCCCGGGAACTGATTCACGAGTTACACCTAAATCGCGTTCGTTTACTGAAAACTGACTAGGAAGTGCTGAAAGTACCAGAGAGCATAAGATAGGAAAACTTTAAAGACCACAAGTTTATCTGTGCAAATGAAATGAATTTAAATCTGTGATAAATATTCACTTCACAATCTGTGAAGGTGCCACGCAAAATAAACGTGGGGACACTAAGCTACAAGAAGAAGATAGCTCAGTGGTTAGTGCACTTGCCTCTGATGCTAGAGGTCCCGGGTTCGATCCCCGGCAGCGGCGATAAAATTTCGGTGTCTGAACACGCTCCATTGGCATCATTTGCAGGGATGAATGTCATTAAGTGCACCGTCCTTCGGATCGGGACGTTAACTGGAGGCCCCCTGTGCAGGGAGAACCATCCCCTGTGCAGGTTAAAGAACCCTACCATAATTACATGATTACTGTGTAGGCTTTCATCCTGCAAAACTGGAGTGTATGTAATATACACCTGCCTAGAATGTCCGCGAGGGCGTATGGCAGTATATATAGAAAGAGAAAAGAAAGAAAGTCACATTGTAACAAGACGTTACGCCCCCAAGACGTTTCCCCCTGGTCGTTTCCCCCTAGTCGTTTCGCCCCTTTTTTGGCCCCTAGTCGTTTCGCCCCCTAACCCTAGTCGTTTCGCCCCCAAACCCTAGTCGTTTCGCCCCCAAACTATTTTACTATATTTTATATATAAAAGATTCATATATAAGAGAGAGAGAGAGAGAAAAGAGAGAGAAGAACCTGTTCTTTGAATGAAAATGTTAATTAGGAATTATGATAAGCATTACCTGTTTTGATCAATACCGTTAATCACATTGTTTATTTGGTTGGACACATTAATCACGCAATTAATGCCCTTAATGATAATGTGTGAAAACATGCGCTGTTTGCAAAGTTAACTGTCTTTAATTATCGCTTAAGCACCTTTACCAGTTTTGTTTTAAATTGGTCGGTTGATTCGTTAACAGAGTCGACCACTAAATCATTGTTGAATATTGCCACAAATGCCGTCTACGCAACATCGCGCCAACGCCGATGCAACGTAATAAAGTTGCATCGGCGTTGATACGACGTTGCATACACATTGTGTGCCCATTAAGTAATACATGGTTGAGTATTGCCGCAAATGTCGTCTACGCAACGACGCGTCAACGCCGATGCAACGTAATAAATAGAAGTGGAAGCAATGATCAAGTCGATTCCTTTCATCAATGTTCTTTCAGCAATCTGTGTATACTCTGATCAGATTTGCGGCGCCCGACCCAGTAATTCCTGAACTGTAAGCAAATAGTGCAGACCTTGATCAGGCAACGCGGTTAGCTTGATACATTCAAGTACAGCTTCTTCCCTAGGACTATACCCGATTGGAATTCTTTACCAGCATCTGTTTCTGAGGCCCCTGACTTGGTATCCTTCAAGCAGGGACCGTCTACTCTCGTTTTAACAGTTAGGTAGGGGCCGGTCTGTAAGTAAAGTCAGGGATTTTTTAACCTGTGCCGGTTGGGCGACGCTTCTGTAGCCGGAGAGATCTGGTTTCCAATGATGATTTGAAAAAGCAGGCAGGAATCTTTCCTTTCTTTTCTTTCTTGTCTATCCACTATTTCTCTTTCTTTCCAATATTTCAATATTTCCCACTTTCTCTTTTTCACGCGCCATCAGAGACATACTGTTCAAGTATGAATGAAGTCCCTTAACGAACAGATACAGATACTTAGGCTGGCGTGACAGGGCGATGATGCTACTTAAATATTTTACCCTCTTCTCACCTCTAATAAAAGTTCAACATTGAAAATTAGCCTTAGAGTAAAAAGTGGGCGAAACGACTAGGGGGACGAATCGACTAGGGGGGCGAAACGACTAGGGGGAAAACGACCAGGGAGGAAACGTCTTGGGGGCGAAACGACTAGGGGAGGAAACGGTTTTGGGGGCGAAACGTCCCGGATTCCGTCACATTGGGGAGAAAAACAGCCTATTCCTTAAAGTGAATGACCAGCTTTAATATGAAATAAAGGCACTGCCTTTTGAGCAAACACACTCATTTACACCCCTTAGATAGTTAACGGGACTGGAGCCCCCCCCCCCCCCCCCCCCCCCCCCAGAGAGAACCATCTCCTGCGAGTAATGGTCAAATGTGACCGATCGTGACCGATCGGAGTATAAGTAGAAAGAAAGAAAGATCCCTACCGTAATTACATGATTACTGTGTAGGACCTTGCGTGTATGAAATGTACATCTGCACGTAATCCTCGTGGGCGGGGGTGTTGCAGTATATATAGAAAGAAAGAGTAGTGGTGTTGAACATCAAAAACACACCAACAGTGGTTGCTTACGGTGAGAAAGCCTCTGATGCTGGAGACCCCCGGTTCGATTCCCGGCAGCGACAATACAGTTTAGTATCCGAAGAACATGTTCCACTGGCATCATTTGTAGCGATGAATGTCACAAAAGTGCACGGTCCTTCGGATCGGGACGATAACTGGATAACTGGAGCCCCACCCCACCACCTACGTGCAGAAAGAATAATCTCCTCTGCAGGTTAAGATCCTTACCGCAATGTCATGATTACCGCGTAGGCGTTTGTCCTTCAAATCTCAAGTGAGCAATAACCAAATGTGACCTAACGCAGTAAGGATAGATAGATAGATAGATATATATATAAAGAGGGGGTGTTTGGCAAAGTTCCACATGAATGGCTTGAGCACTATCAAGCTCAGACACGATAAAATATAAACCACTTACAGTGGATCCAGAGCTTCCTGACCAACAGAGGTTAACCAGACCTGGTAAAAAAGGCCTGATTACGGCGATTGGCCAAGCTGTATCTGGTGTCCCTCATTCTCAGACCGCTGTTGTTCTGCCCACGCATAAATGACCTGCCACAGAAAGTCTGCTCTGGAGTTCACCTCTTTGCTAATAACAGCCTTTTATACCACAAGATCTCAAGCATTGTTGATACTGCAGCACTTCAGAGGGATCTTTACAGACTACAGCAATGTCTATAATGGAATACAGCCATGTACTGCCAATCTTAAAAACTTGAAAGTACCTTGATATCCTTTTTTTGATGCAATTGTTAAAAGCCAAACTGCAGCCTGGTGTTTCTTTGGAACGAAGATAACCAGCTGGTCTGAAGATGTTAAAGCATGATGTAGTGACTATGATAAGACATCCTGGAATATGCCACATCAGTATGGGGCCCACATATAGTATCAGCTCGAGACGGTGCAACGGCGAGCAACTCGGTTTGTCTCGAGGTGACTACCAGCATTACCTCCCGAGTGATACAACGCCTTGACCTGCAAACTCGATAGCATTGACATCAAGATGTCAATCCCGGGCATCATCTATCTCTGGGTATCCATGCTTGCAGGTTCTCCGACCTGAAAGCAGCGAACAGTAGAGGATACTCCATGGGGTATATGGACCGGCATCTGCTATCAACCAACCTTCATCGGCACGGGCATCAGACTTAAGACCAACTTCCAAAGAATATTGCCATTTCAGGGATCTTTGAGTGCTTCAAGAGGGATCTTCCATAAACTACATAAAACTGTTTTTAATTTGTTCTGTTGTGAGGCAAAGGTGACCGGAGTACAACATACATGTATATTGATTTACAGTTGGGCGAGGCCTGCTGTCCTTGCGGCAGGTAGGGGTAGAAAAGGAGTGTTGTTATATCTTCTATTTGTACACTTTTATTCATTTTCCCCTTTCTCCCCTGTCCCTCCCTCTCTTCTCCTCTACTAACTCTTCTATCTCTTTAGTCCCTTTCTCTGGGAGATAACACAATCTGACCAACCAGGGTTGGCGTGTGGTTAAACCCAAAGCAATTGTTTGAGCTTCACAGCTGCTTTGCACATAGCCTTAGTTTGACGATGCTCCAGTGTTGGTCCTGTGTGCAATTCATGGGCAGAAAATTACATAGGGGGATTCAGTTAATTTGAAGCATGGGCACTTTAAAGTGTCCTGAAGCACGAGCATTATGCTATGGATTTGGGGCTCATCATCACTTTATAAATCTTGGCAAGGTAGAAATCCACAGGTAGCCAGCTGGTAACAAGACGTTTCGCTCCCAAGACGTTCCTCCCCCACCCACCCTAGTCGTTTCGCCTCCCTTTATGGCCCCTAGTCGTTTCGCCCTCAACCCTAGTCGTTTCGCCCCCAAACCATAAATCAAACAATCAATAATTTTTGTGTACCAAGTTCTAGTCACAACTCCCCGAGTAGCCACTTTTAAGGCCCTGTGTCGGCCAGTAACTATGGATCAGATATCCTTGGACTCACGTGAGAGGGCGATGATGCTACTTTAATATTTGCCGCTTCTCACCTCTGTTAACTTAAAGATGAATAAAATTTCTGCAGTGAAAATGAGTTTTACCTTTGAAAGTAGGCAAAACGACTAGGGGGACGAAACGACCAGGGGCGGGGGAGGGGCGACCAGGGAGGAAACCTCTTTTGGGCGAAACGACTAGGGGGGAATTGTCTGGAGCGAAACGACGGGTTCAGCCAGATAGCTCTTTGTGTCCCGAACTATTCACAGGGCTTTATTTTATGTCCCTGAGCAAAAGTTTGTGAAAAGTTTTAATTGCTTAGCCAGACGAGAAGCGCTTTCCACACTACCGAGAAGCTCCGGAAAATGCTTCGGTAAATGCTCCGGTAATTCGTTGGTCCAAGCGCGGTGCTGGATTTTACCGGCTAACCTTTTCGGCTCGGTGCGCGTGACGTAGTTTCGAAACTTTCCCGCGATCAAACTTCAGCGTTTGATGGAACGGTCTTCGAAAAGAGCCTTTTAAAATTATTTCGACGCTTTTTGTGTTTCTTTTGTTACGGGACTTGACTCCTTTTGCTTTTGAAGAGTAATTTTTGGATGTGAATACAATTCTCATGAACTCTGTAAAGATGGCGGATTATCGCGAGAAATTGAACGAGATTCCAGGCGAGATTTGGGTGCCTAAGTATGTTGTTTCAGCCTCTCTTCAGTAAAGCAAACACTTCGTGTGTTTGCTATAACATAATTACTTCATTTGCAAGAAAAAGTTACTGTAATGATTAATCTCGGACTTTTATTACCAATTGAAACCTGCTAAGGTAATTAAATCAACATTTGATGGTTTCAGTGAAGTCTTCTGGCAGCAGCCATATTTTCCCCAAGGTATTCCAAATCTTTCCCAGGGTTCAACATGTTTGCTAAAATCATGATCTCATGGAGACTGTAGAAGCTCTATGTCTCTCTATGCGGCTAGTAAAGGAGAAGTGATTAGGCCCTCTAATCAGGTTGAATTCTCAAAAATCCTTTGAATAGGCTGTCAGTTCAGCATCTTACATAAGGCTTCATTATGTCTTTGGATGAAAATAAAGAATTGGAAGACAGTTTTCCGGAGTTTGGTACTCAGGGCTATTAGTATGAGCCCGAGTTCACAGAAGAGGAGTTTTTGTAGGTAAAATGGGGATTTAAAAGGACATATGTATATATTCTGATAATTTCTCCAAAACATAAATTATGGGTGCTCAAAGGAATCGCCTCATTGAGACATTACTAACGAGTACCCACAATCTATGCTTTAAAATATCACAAAATACCATGTGAAATGCAATGAAATATTACCTAAACTTGTCAAGGCGTGTTAATGTAATGATTGGTTAAATGATAATAATATGCATTAATTAACCCTTTTTGTACCAAATGGAATCTTCCTCTTTATATAAAGCAGGAGTTCATTTCAAAATTTAGGGGTGTCAGGTTGTGTTTTCATCAAAATTTATTTGGAAAATGACTGGACTTTTAGCAAACAGTGGAGGCCCTGATCAGACGCCGCATTCTGCGGCATCTGATCTGGGCATGCAATGTTTGCCAGGGTACCCGTTTTGGGGTTTCTGGTACTAAATGGGTTATTGAAGAAAAGAAAAGAAATAAGTAATCAAGAAACCTTCAAAGTAGAAGTAAAACAAAGATCAGGAATTGATACAATTAACTTACTCCACCCATAAAAGACACCAAAGGGAAAGAAATAAAAACATTAAGCGACCAGACCATAATGGAAACCTAAACAAAGGAAGGCCATAAGGACAGTTACTTTCCCACAAAATGGCCATATGGCCATCCAAAACCAAAAGACACAAGTGATACACACAGTAAGTAACAAACAACAACATAAATAAATCGCCACAGAAGAGCCGCCTTGGAACGGTCAGTGGAAGATTTCCACTGGGGGGCTTAAATCGATTTTACGTGGCCACAATCCTCGCCCTTACTTCCGTCGCGATTTAGACAAATAATTTGTTCAGTCCGCATGAAGGCCTCCTAACTCATCAGTGCAACATCTCCGTGAACACAAAAATAAAAGAACCACAGAGGTGAGACAACGGTGAGGACTCGACAGCAAGAAACCACTGAAATGCTGGAGCAAAAGAAAACCAACAGTTAGACTCCGATGAGCCCGACCAGAGACAGAGCATCAGGCACCAACCAACATTATCTCTCTAATTTTCAATAAGCCTTTACGTTGGAGCCGTTATAGAATTTGAGGCCTGACCCACCGGCGTGCAATTAAAGAGGGAAGCAAAGTTGCCAACCGTGATTGGGTTAACTACCATGCATGCAGTCTGTCGTATAATATCCATGTTGTACCCAATCTTTTTATATCGAACAATGATTTTACGAAATTGGGTGCTGAAGTCATTGCGGTTATATATTTTTCTGAATTTATATACTAAGTCACCATAAAATTCGGGTTCTGATAGACCTTGTTGCAGAAGAGATTTAAGTCCAATATTGAATTTTGAAATTAAATCAGAATGGCGTCTATAAAATTTTGAAAAGGCTTTGCGTAGTTTATGGTACCGATAACCCTGATTAAGGAGTTTAGCCGTTAATAATTTATTATGAGTGTTGAAGTCAGTTACATGACTACACACTCTAGCAAATCGAATTAATTGCGAAATATAAACGCCATAGGATGGCGCACGAGGAACATCACCATCCAAAAAAGGAAAATTTACAATCTCAAAATCAAAGTCATCGCGTTTATCATAAATTTTGCACGAAACAAATCCATCTACAATAGATAGATGTAAATCCAAAAACGGGGCCTCGGTATCAGAAGAATTTGCTATATTTAACTGAAGTTCTAGGGGGTAAATCTGACTGATCAAACCATCAAAATAGGTATTATCAATATTTAATAAATCATCTAAATATCTAGAAGTAGAGCTAAAAGCTTCAATAATTTCAGATTGGTTATCAATGGAAAGCGACAAAATGAAGTCTCTTTCATAACAATACAAGAACAGATCAGCCACAAGAGGTGCGCAATTAGTACCAATCGGAATACCCACAATTTGTCTAAATAACTTAGTACCGAATCTAATATAAATATTGTCAAGTAGAAAGGTGAGGGCATCACACGCTTTCTGACATGACCAAAGTGTATAATTCTTATGCTCTTTAGAAGTGAAAAATGCATTTCTGACATTACATGCAAGATAGAGAGAATCTTCTCTGTGAAAAGCCCATTCAATTAAATCATTAAGCTTTTCTTTTATAAGATTATGAGGAAGTGTAATGTAAAGAATGGTAAAATCGTAGGTAGACAGACTAGAAGCACGAAAATGTCTAGATTTCAATTTATTTAAAACCTCATTCGAATTTTTTATAGACCAAAACAGATTTCTTCCTGATCTTTCAAAGACTTTATCACAATATTTAATTACATGCGTTTTAATAGCAGTAAGACAGGAAGTTAATAATTTAGAAAGTTCAGTGGTAGTGCAAGAGCTAGAATTTGCAATAAACCGTGCTTTGTAAGGTTTTTTATGAAGTTTTGGTAACCAGTATAGCGTAGGAAGCTTGTCTTGGCCTTCGTTAACACACACAGCAAACTTGGTGGCTGAAAGACAAACATGTTTATCTACTATAGCTCTCTCTTCAGCTAAAGGCTGAAGTTCATAGGCCTTAGTACCACCAAGCTCCTGCTTAAGCGTGTTAACATAGTGGAGCCGTCACACAACGACGACGTTGCTAGCGGCCTTGTCTGCAGGGGCCAAAACAAACTTCTTATGAAATTCTTGAATACCTAGTTTAAGATGACGTAAAGACGTCTTGGGCTTAGGAGGTAATAAGTTAGTATTTTGAGAATAGAAAGAAATGCGTTTATTCACTAGTTTTAAAATGCTAAGTTTCCAGTCCTTAAGGGCTTTATGCTCAACATACTCTCGCTTACACCATCGATTACCGAATTCATTCAAGGAAGCAGCGATTTCATTTCTACATTTACTGAAATCAATTTTAGAAGGAAACCGATATTTCGGTCCTTTAGAAATTATATTCCTTATCCTAGAATCAGGTCCACTTGAAAACAGCTATCTTCAAAATGTTTAGCACAAACAATGTTTTGCTTTGCATAAACAAATGTCTTGATGTTGAGATTCTCTGTTCCAAGATTATGAATCCATTTTTCTCATAACTCTCTATGTTTCTTAGGGTCAGAGATAGCAAAACAGCTAATTCCTTGTCCTCTTTTCACTTTGCAGTATTTGGCCTTACCCGAAAGGCATTTTTATTTTAATGTTCATTTTCTTCTCTAAAATCCTCAGCTGCTAAAATACCAAGATTTGTGAGGTGGAGTTGCCGTGAGGTCACCCCAGGAGATATAATCTGTAAATATGTCTGACACCCTACCAGCAACTTTAAAGAGCCATTACAGTTAATTAGAGAAACAGTTTAGATGAAGAATGCGATTTTATCATTACACAATGGTGTTACTATAAAATGGATCTGAGAAAAAAAAATGGTGGCCATTCACTTTAATGGGGACAGGGTTCCATGGGGGGAACGGGGTAAAAGCTGCCCAGGGTGGACACATATGGTCTACTTTTATTATACCCAGATTATTATATGGTATTGAGGTACAAGCCCTTAAAAGGAAAGACAATGAGGCCCTTGAGAAGTTCCAACGTAAGTGCTTAAAACAAATTCAACCATAGTTGCAGTTTATATTTTACTTTTGGTCCTTTGAGATCATCGTGAATATTCTAAGAAATCGGTAATAAATTATTGGCTTAGACTCATTCTAGACAGGTTTTTAATTATTTGGACCCCATTTTGTTTTATATCAGTCTTTGAATCGACTGCCTATTCGAAATTCGCAAAATTGCAGTACGTTTCCTCTGGCTTTCTTTTCCGGATCATTACAGGGTCACTGATGAGGCTTTTGTAGCCGAAACTACGTAGTATGGCCCATCTTCTTTCTTATGAATGTTTTCATTGCTCTTAAAGGAACTCATTTTTGATTTTTATTTGCCGGATAATATCTCAAATTCAGCTTGTCTGGCTCTCCTTGGTATTTTACCAATAGAAAATATCCTGCATAAAAACTTGTTAAATTTGTTTGTCAACTCAATTAGAAATGATAATTCGGTTGGAGCTAAAAAAAACCTAAAAGGCAATTAGTAATGAGAGATTCCCCAAGAGAGAGTATTTTCACTTATATTAAAAGCATTTTGGTACATTACGGGTTGCCACCTGTATTTGACCTGTTGAGCAACCCTCCTGCAAAAGAAGAATGGAAACATGAGCTTAACCAAAAGGTGCACGAGTTGGTTGTCTCTGAATGGAAGGCCGACATTGTGAGTAAGTCGTCTACCAAATATTTGAATCCCAGTATAGTGTGCATTGGCAACAGCCACCATATATGGTCCACTGTGAGAAATAATGTAGTTGATAGCAGAAGGGCACAAATAAAAGGTAGACTGTTAACTGGTTCATATATACTGCAGGCAAATAGAGCTGCCTTTAATCAGTATACTGTGAATTCAACCTGTAAGCTCTGTTCTTCGGCTCCAGAGACTCGTGAGCACTTCATCGGAGTATGCACTACTTACACCTGTGAAAGAAAATCCTATGTAGACAAGTTAGCAACTAGCTCACTTTTACTTCAACATCAAGTTTCGCAGTTAGAGGATCCAAAATTTCTTACGCAAATAACGTTGGACTGCTCGTGGGTCATAAATGTTAAAGAGGCCAACATAGAAGAGTTGAGAACATTTGAACTATACACCAAAGAATACCTCTATTAGCTGCATATAAAGCGCATAACAGCACTCAAAAACTGTCTGAAGTGTAAGCGGTTTTGTGACGAAAGAACTGTACTTCATGTAAATAGGAAAATAGCACTCTTGTAAAAAAATATCACCAGCATAAACTTTATTTTACTTTGAGAGCTTAAAGTTCTACCTGATAAGGTCAACGACCTGTGCCCCGAAAAGTCAGCGGGGGAGCTTTACGAAACAACAAGAACAACATGGCAGCCCACATGGCACGATTGGAATTTTTGGACGACGAAGAAGATCACCATTTTGAACACTGCAGAAATAGCAGTGCCGATTCTTTCTTTCATATTGTGCATGTTTTACATCTTTCTTCTTCTTCTTATGTCTCTATTAACTCCCAGGATTGGGACACCCAGAATGTCTTCTGGTAGATCTTCTTATACTATACTTTTTTAAATGTGTGTGTGAGAGAGGGCTGATGTTGTGTAGATCATAGGGCATATATACAGGACCTCTGGTGAACACTGAAGAACATATCCACAGGTAATATATACACTGAAGGCCCTATACACATCCACTGAGACTTAATCACTGCCTATTCTGCTTCAACTTATGAACACGCTGTAGGTGTAATCCATAGCATAATTCAGATGTTGCTCTGGTAACCTCGCTGAATACATGTTCACGATTTAACCCTGGAAATATGGAGCAGTCTAATATACATTTGACAAGATTGTCCTTTGCATGAAATAGGGTTTTCCACTGAGTAATACCAATGTGTTGCATATTTAACGATTTCACTTTTGAATAGAGCAATTTCCGTTGATTTTTTTACAAATAAACATGCTTTAACAACACTTAAAATGTGTATTTTCACTTGGGCAAACAGATTTTCATACTTTTCGCCGCCATCTGGTGCGCCATTCTATCTATCTCTATATACTGCCACACGCCTTCGCGGACATTTTAGGCAGGTCTGCGCCACATCTGTTAGTTAAAGACAGAAAAAGCAAACTATAGCGCAAGGATAAAAGTGAAGATAGTAGAGGCTAAAATAGGTGATATGTTAGGATAGTGAAGAGTAGCTCAAAGTAGATAAAAACAAGCCATCCAGGGACTAAGGGCGTGAGTGCTGTAGCTTGCAGACTTCGTTCTTGAAGGCTTCAAGGGTCTGCAGGCTGACAACCGACATTGGGAGAGGATTCCACTGTACTATAGCAAGGAGGGAAAGGAATACTTATAATAGTCGCTGGTGTGTGTAGACCTGCATAAAGGTCATGGAGTGTGAGTATCTGGAAATGACTAAGGTGAATGTAGGTTGGGACAGGACCAGCAACAAGTCCATGAATGATTTTATAAAACAGACAAAGGCGGGCATCAGTTCTTATAGGATCTTAGGATACTAGCCTGTCTATCGAAGTTGTTGACTGTCCAGTGATCAGCTCTACACTGGACCTGTTCGATTTGGGAGATCCGGTCCTTAGTGTGCGGGTCCCAAGCAGCTGTAGCATACTCCAGCTGCGGTCTGACCAGGGTGTTGTATGCCTTTTTCACAGACCTTTGGCATCTTAGTTTTGATGTTTCTCCGCATGAACCCAAGTGTTCGGCTTGCACTGCCAACCACTCGGTCAATGTGGGGATTCCACGATAGTCCACTGGAGATATCAACCCCCAGATATCTTGCACTGGTGACTGTCTCCAGGACTTGGCCATGTACTGTATATGAAGTTTGCCGGGGTTTCCTGGAGCCAGTCACCTGTACGACCTGGCATTTCGAGGGGTTGAACTCCATGTCCAACCTGGTCGTAATGAGTCAGTTCGGTCATCAACCAGACTATGGTAGCGTATGTCAAACTGCGCATGTTCTTTCATAGGTTTGATCGAAAGACCTCTGGCAGAACTTTGGGAAACAAACATGGCAGCCCCCATGTCACCATCAGAATTTTTTGGACGACGAGGAAGATCACCATTTTGAACACTACAGAAATAGCAGTGTCGATTCATCGTTCATATCGTGCATATTTTACATCTTTTTACAAATAAACATGCTTTAACAACACTTAAAATGTGTATTTTCCCTTGGACCAACAGATGTTCTTACTTTTCGACACCATCTTGTACACTGTTTACCAGAGAAACTGACGCTTTAGTCTTGTTGGACAAGAGCGACGTCACGACTTTCCCGCTATTCAACCAGACTAAGTTCGATTACGCTTTGGCTATTGGTTAACCATGGTACCACGGTTCGTGATCGAACTGACCCAATGAGATCTCGATTTACAAGAATTAGCTTTTACAAAAAGCTTGAGTCTACGTTTAGCACACATTAATTTGTGTAGTCATAGGATTAGAAAGTCAAATGACAAAGCTGTTCATGTGTATCCTGTATAAGTATGCCAGTAAATATGGCAAACTTGGATAATAGCCAAATATTCAAAAAGTTGACTAAAGTTTCGTATACAAACAAAACTACCAATCAACCACTCGTACTTTTGGAAACGAAAAAAAAAAAACGAAAAAAAAAAAACAAAAAAAAAACAGTATAACAGATGCATCTGCCTGCTTTTAGTGGAAACAAACAAAAATAGATGTACTAAACAAAATTAGTGTATACCGCGACAGAGGTAAGGGCGAGGATTATGGCCATGTAAAATCGATTTAAGCCCCCCCCCCCCCCCCTCCAATTGGAATTCTTTCCACTGACCGTTCCAAGGCGGTTCTTCTGTGGCGGTTTATTTATGTTGTTGTTTGTTACTTACTGTGTGTATCACTTGTGTCTTTTTATTTTGGATGGCCATTTGGCCATTTTATGGGAAAGTAACTGTTCTTATGGCCTTTCTTTGTTTCGGTTTCCATTATGGTCTGGTCACTTCATGTTTGTGTTTCTTTTCCTTTGGTGTCTTTGATGGGTGGAGTAAGTTAATTGTATCGATTCCTGATCTTTGTTTTACTTCTACTTTTCTATTAGAGCTTCGTTGTTCATCCCTCCACTTGGCCAGCAGACCCGTCTGTATCTGAGGATCCCTTCGGCTAGGGCCATAGTCACGAGAGCAGTATATTTGTGAAATATCTTGTTGGGTAGCCAGTGGAATCCTTGGCTGAGCTAAGATTGGCACATTAACTACAACCTACGGTCTCTGCAGATCATTGTGCGCGAGCTGCGGTACTAACTCCATATGTGTTGATTGCTCTAGACCATATGGGCTTTGGCTTGCAACCGATGGATTATGTTCAGCCCCATTTGTGGGTGACTTACAACTTCCCCGGCCTACTTCTTGAGGATTGTGTGTATGTGCCCTATACTGATTACTAGTGAGTTGACTAGTAGCTGGTTGGTACTTGTAGTGTTCTTGAATAGTACGTGTTAAGGTGTACTGACATTGTACTGTTGGTTGCTGGCTATATTGCGTCTGGACTGGGTTTGAAGCCATGGGCCATCCAACGTGGTTATGAGCAGTAGCAAAATAATTTGTAGCTGGGCTTAAAATGTCCAGCTGTTACAGCTGGTTAATATGTCTTGAGACCTTGCCTAACATAAACCTAGTCACTTGTTGGTGTATATAAAGATAAAGGTAAAGAAGCTTTATTTAACATCGCACATCAGAAACAAATAACAGAAGCTCTGTAGAGGTTTTATTGCGACAAACAAAGTATCCTTTAACAAATACTTACCTGCCTTCATTTATCTTCTTAGGACTACCCCTGGTAATGCGAGCGTCAGCCAAGGGAACGTCTAGTACCATTTTTCACGTCTTTGCATGGCGCGACCGGGGATCGAACCCGTGACCGCCCATTCCCGAAGCGGACGCTCTACCACTGAGCTATCGGGGCCGGTGTATGCTGTACACTAGGTCCCCAGTTTCTTTATTAGCTGAACTACTGTTGGGTTAGTCATGTGAAGTTTGTTCAGTTATCATAGCATTACTAGATCGCCCTAAAAATTGCTGTGTATAATTTTCTGTCCCCAAACCCAAGGTTTTCCTTTTTTTTTTTTTTTAGATCAGAAGTTTCGAGTAAATCAATTATTCGTTGAAGGGTTCTCACTGTTCTTTCTAGTTCTAGGTTTCCTGCATCGGTCTTGCAAAGATAGTCTTCCAATCGCCTTTTATCGCTCTCTAATTCAGATGACTTAGCCTCTCTGATGCGAAGTTCTCCCTCCCATTTTTTAAGTTTCATCTCCATTTGTCGAAGTTCTCGCTGTTTCGATATGGCTGTGTCGAGTGAAGATCCTTTCTTCTGTCTGCTTGATTCTTCATTTGCTGTCCTTCTTTCAATGCTCTTGGTGATTGTGGATGTGCATTCCTTAATCTGATCTCCTTTCTCCTCTTGTTCTGTCCAAACTAGGGTTCCGCATATGCCTTCCTCATTGCCATGTTGTTCTCGACTCTCGCGCTGGAGCCGTGTTGTCGCACAAGCAAGACACAAGTCCTCAGAGTCATCACCAGTGTACATACACTGACATGCACAAGTTGCATCTATTCTCATCGTCTTCCAGGATTTCCCCACATACACAGCATGTCTGGTCGCCCTCTTCAAAAAGAATTGCTTCTGCTGCCGATTTTTGGGGACCATGAACACCAATATGCGTTCTACGAGGAATTAATAAATTCGACTTAGCATTCTTGTGCATTGTTGGACTATCACGGAAAATTTCTATTGCTTCATCAATTTCTGGCTATAAAGGGGGATGTAGTGTAGTTGCTTCATTCTTGGCTAAAGACTTCTGCTCAGTATTGCCAGAGGTCTGGCACCTTTTGCAGACCCATTTTCTTTCTTATGAATGTTTTCATTGGTCTTAAAGGAACTTATTTTTGATTTTTATTTGCCTTCACTGCAGCTGGTGTTGTGCCGTGTGGCGGCCGTAAAACGTCTCCCCGTACATCAACCATAGTGCAGTTTATATTTTACCTTTGGTCCTTTGAGATCAGCGTGGATATTCTGAGAAATCGGAAATAAATTACTGGTTTAGACTCATATTCTAGACAGGTTTTTAATTATTTGGACCCTATTTTGATTCATATCAGTCTTTGAATCGACTGCCTACTCGAAATTCGCAAAATTGCAGTATGTTTCCTCTGGCTTTCTTTGCCAGATCATTACAGGGTCACTGATGAGGCTTTATTAGCCGAAACTACGTAGTATGACCCATTTTCTTTCTTATGAATGTTTTCTTTGGTCTTAAAGGAACTCATTTTTGATTTTTATATGAAGCCAGGGTCATTATTCAATCTGTCCACTTCTGGTTCTGTTAATCTGCCACAGAAGTATTGTATCCAGTGTTTCCCCTTAACACATTCTGCACCCCGTGTCACTCACTGTAATACGTTTGAATTTCGGACACGTCTCCTTAGATATAGTTTCACTTGTTGAATGTTCAGACGATACATCGCCATGAGGGACACTATCCTGCTGAGGGTTACCTACTACGTCACTCGCCACAGGGCGGTCGTTATGGGTGACAGTGTTATGCGCTACATCCAGCTCTGATTCAACCAGATTACTCCTGCCCACACCTGGACCTACACGCTGTCTTCTATCAAGTACTCTGTGCAGTTGAACATCCAATTTCTGATTATAATCAGCCATACTATTTATGTTCTCTTTATCTAATGATGAACTCATAATCTGGTGAGTATCGGGAAGATGTGAGTCCATAAACCAATCAATTTCTTTACCATACAATAACATTTTATTGTTTGTTGGGTATAGATTGAGAGTATACCCCTTTGCTGCCCCTTCTGGTTGACGTTTCACATAATAAGTATGCTGCACCTGAGCTCTGTTGTTTTTATCAAAACTCTTGTTGCTGATACACCTGCCTTCTTCCAGGGATAGTAGTTTATAGAAAGCAGCACATGAAGACCTGAAAAACTCAAATGTTGCAGTGTCCATCGCGCCTGTGATGCCCCCACCTGTCACTTCATACGCCACAAATACAGATTTACATTTCTCAATTTTGGTTTTGAGTGTTCTTTTTATATTTAGAGTATAGTTTCTCTTTGAAAGAGTCTGGGCCAAATTTTCCTGGGATTAACTGGTGTCAAGTGTAGTTTAGATCGTAATACCAAAGCGTTAATCCAAAATCATTAATCCATAGACAAATGGCAAACATCAATGTTCAGATCAACAGACATGGACTCCAGAAGAGTGTAATCAGTCAAATGTAGAAATTGTCAGATTGCTATCTGAATTAATGTTTTGAACATCAAAATCTTCTTGTTGCTGTAAGTGGGGGCGCCATATTGGAAGCTATGTTAAAATGGCGTAAAAGTCCGGACACTTACGTAAAATGACGAAGTAAAAAAAAGATAAAATAGTTTTAAAAAAAAAATCAATGCAGTCTTATTAGCTTGTTCACAATTACTAGGAAATTCTGTTTAAAAGCACAATCCTTCTTTTAAGATGTATAAAATGCTATTTAAAAACGACAAAAGAGGTCGCAGCATAAAAAATTGTAGGGTCAAAACATGACCTTTCTAAAGTTTACCTGTCGTTTTCTAAGTTTTACGATAAAATTCTAGAGTTAAGAACTACCAAAACTGTACAATTAAAACCAAGTTTCCAGTAAAATGTCAGTGTCTAGCATCAATTAAAAATATAATTTCTTGTCCCTCCACGTCATCCCTCCACCATTGAACATTAATCATCTTGTACACTGTTTACCAGAGAAACCAACGCTAGTCTGGTATGACCCGAGTGACGTCACGACTTTTCCGCCATTGAACCAGAGGTCGCTCGATCAAAGTTTGGTTAACCATAGGTTAACTACGGTAAACCATGGTTGGTTGGTGGTCGAACTGCCTCTTAAGTATGAGTACTTGTTTAGCAATCAAACAAAATGTGTGTGTGTGTGTGGGGGGGGGATGCTGAATAGGATGGGGGACCCAGCATGTAGTGTTCGACCCCCCCCCCCCCCCCCCAAAAAAAAAAAAAAAAAAAAAAAAAAATCGGCCCTAACAGTGTAGCCGTACGCCAACAATACCCCACAAAATATCTGCATATTTTAACATATCCAAAAAATATTCCCAAGTTATACGGGCTGGCTTCCTGTTTATTAAAAAGTATGTTTTTACTTATTTCTCCTGTCTAATAGTTGTATTGGCAACAGAAGTACATTAAACAGTTTCTTACAGCCATTTATCTGTTATGCAGCAAGAACAAAATAAATATAAACATTATGCAAACAGAAGAATAGCACTGTGACCCCCCAACTACCTCACCCCCCACCCCCACAAAAAAAAAAAAAAAGAAATGAAATAGAATAAAAAAAAACAAAACGTCAAAGGTTTTGGATAGTCCAAAAATACAGCTTTCAGAGAGACCCACAAAAATCCTGCTAATTAGCCTGTACCATACTGCTTTTATATTGTTTTGTTTTCTAAAACTCCAAAAATCTAAATTTTTACCCCCCCCCCCCCCAATATTCAGAGTACCCCCCCCCCACAACACACACACAGACACACACTCTTGACACGTCAAATGCCATTCATTTACCGGACCTGTGATATGGGACATTAGTCCCTAGCTCTCTCACCAAAAAGGTAAACTTAGCTACATTTTCTTTCTTTCATTTCCTTCTTTCTGAGGGGATGGGGCTGCAGCAAATGATGATGCCTAATGGAAAATGTTCGGGCACCGAATTTTATTACTGCTGCCGGGAATCGAACATTTAACATATCCAAAAAATATTTCCAAGTTATACAGGCTGGCTTCCTGTTTATTAAAAGTGTGTTTTTACTTATTTCTCCTGTCTAATGGTTGTATTGGCAACAAAAGTACATTAAACAGTTTCTTACAGCCATTTAACTGTTGTGTAGCAAGGAAAAAAATAAATATAAACATTATGCAAACAGAAGAATAGCACTGTGACCCCCCCGCCTACCTCCCCCCACCCCCACCAAAAAAAAAAAAAAAAAAAAAGAAATGAAATAGAATATAAAACGTCAGAGGTTTTGGATAGTCCAAAAAATACAGTTTTCAGAGAGACCCACAAAAATCCTGCTAAACAGCCTGTACCCATAAAAATACTGCTTTTTTATTTTTTTAATTTTTTTTTGTTTTTGTTTTTTTTTTTGTTTTCTAAAACTCCAAAAATCTAAATTTTTACCCCCCCCCCCAATATTCAGAGTACCCCCCCACACACACACACACACACACACACTGTTGACACGTCAAATGCCATTCATTTACCGGACCTGTGATATGGGACATTAGTCCCTAGCTCTCTCACCAAAAAGGTAAACTTAGCTACATTTTCTTTCATTTCCTTCTTTCTGAGGGGGTGGGGCTGCATCAAATGATGATGCCCAATGGAACATGTTCGGACACCGAATTTTATTACAGCTGCCGGGAATCGAACCGATGGTCTCTAGCATAAGAGGCAAGTGCACTAATCACTGAGCTACCACGCTCCACTATCCTCTGCACAACTCACATAAGGGCGTCGAAATTAAACAGCACACAATACCGTAAGTACCAGGCCTATAGTGATGCCCTGAAGAATTTCTTCGTCCGTAGAACTATTCCTCAGTGGAATAGTCTTCCCTCCTCTGTGGTAGATGTCAATACTGCAGAGAAGTTTCTGTCATTCTTCCTGTACGTCTTAACCTCCGCAGAGGACACCGGGCGGGGCTCAAAGCCTTATGGTCCCACGGGCCCAATATGCACGGACCAGTCACTAACTGTAAGTGATGCTATTTATCGGAAAATGCTGTCGTGGCTGAGCGTGGATGAGTCTTAAAAGTTTTGCAACCCAATGTTTCATTGCTACAGAGATATCCCACATTTCAACAAAATCGTTTTACTCTACTTTATAAAGCAATAGTTGAATGTATTGCTTATAGAAATGTGACATTATTTCAATAAAAAGTTTAACAGTTTTTGTAAACTTTAAAGAGAAAAAATATAGAGAGAGAAATAGATGCCCAGGTAAAGCCACAATCAAAGATTACAGCCCACCAATGGCACCATGATGAAGAGTAACTAACAATGAGGAAAACGAAGAAGTTGAAAAAAAAATACAAACAGAACAGCTACAAGCACCCTATCTCCACAATAGGCGATCAAGGTGCAACAGGCGCAATTAATGAAAAATAACTTGATAACTGATAAAAATAAAAATAATATACAACCATAAGCATATACAACATTAACATCCCCGTCGGAAACTCCGACAAAGCTCATTAAAATAGACAACATTAGAACCATTGCCGTAATAAGGACGGCCAGTAGCGAGGACTACTGTGGCATTTAAATCGATTCTCTAGACACTAGGTTCTAATATATTTACATCACACGAAATAGTTAGGGCACCTGACGGTCACAAACTCAATCAATAGACCATCACAAAATAATATAAATAAGAGCAAATTGAAATGCAAATCAAATTTTGTAACGGCGATGATTTAATGATGAGGGTTCGTAGCTTGTTCCATACACTGTAGTCTGGTTTTCTGCACATTTGGCAAACATTTGTCAAATTCAGAGGCTTTAAGCTCCTTTCAATTCAGTTTTAATCAATACACTTTTAAATTTCTTCAACCACATTGTGTCAAAATTGACAACTAATATTCAATTACTGTTCAAATTTTCATTAACCTTCATTGGCTACAGTTAATAAAATGGCTGTACGATCATATTTTGGCAGCCCATTTACTAGTTCGTGTATACTGGGTCCGAGATGCTAAAGATTGGAACACAAAATAGAAGTGACGGCATTGATCAGGAATAGATACAATTAACCCACAGCTCCCATCAGAGACACCAAAAGGAAAGAAACATGAAATAACAAGTCCCTAATGGAAACATTAATAGCGGAAAGCCAAAAGGACAGTTACTTTCCCGCAAAATGGCACTTAAAGAGAGACCATAACAAAAATACACCGCGACAGAAGAACCGCCTTTTAACGGCCATTGAAACGAATTCCACTGTGGGGCTATAATCGATTTTACGCGGCTTCAGTCCTCACCCTTACGGTTGGTTTAAACATATTTTATTGGTCATATACATGTAAAGTAGAAGTAAAACAAAGATCAGGAATTGATACAATTAACTTACTCCATCCATAAAAGCCACCAAAGGGAAAGAAATACAAACATTAAGCGACCAGACCATAATGGAAACCTAAACAAAGGAAGGCCATATGGACAGTTACTTTCCCACAAAATGGCCATATGGCCATCCAAAATTAAAAGACACAAGTGATACACACAGTAAGTAACAAACAACAACATAAATAAATCGCCACAGAAGAGCCGCCTTGGAACGGTCAGTGGAAGATTTCCACTGGGGGGCTTAAATCGATTTTACGTGGCCACAATCCTCGCCCTTACTTCCGTCGCGATTTAAGTCACAAGCAAATGGGTTGGGCCACAAGTTCTAACAAATCCCGTACAAATCACACAATTACAAGCAATAACAGATGACAGTGAATATATCAACACCATCACAAAATAGATTTTTTTCATTATTCAGAGACTCGACAGAAAGAACCACCGAAATGCTGAAGCAATAGAAATCCAACAGTTAGACTACAGCTCATTTGTATAGATTTGTACTCAGAGGTGTCAAAGTGCACCGTCTTTCGGATCTAGAAGTTAACTAGAGACCAGGTCGGTATTACGAAGCTAATTTACTCATATAGCAAAAACGCAGTCACTCGGTAGTCGGATTCACGTCAGGCTGGTTATCAGGAGGACACGGGTTCAAAACCTGTCGGTGTCGGCAACACTCTTTCGTGGAGATTGATCATGAAATCTTTTCTACGGTCATTCTCTCCCTTTGGCGAAAGAATGTGCACTGTACTGGTTAACCGCTTACGTGTAAGCCTGCCCGGGAAAAGTATGGGTAGGTAAACTGACTGGCTAAAAAATTACCTAAACAAGTGTTGACTGGGCCGTTAAACCCCAATACAAACAAACAAACTATACAGGTTATAGCAATGAAGCTTATGCAGCGTGAAAGGCTGTTAATATGGTTAACTGGACCTACTATTCGGTTGCCTGAAATATAGCAGAAAAGTTGTACAAGTTGTACAAAATAGAAGTGGAGGCAATGATCAGGAATCGATACAATTAACCCACAGCTCCGATCAGAGACACCAAAGGGAAAGAAACACAAACATGAAACAACAGACCCTAATGGAAACATCAATAGCGGAAAGCCAAAAGGACAGTTACTTTCCCACAAAATGGCCAATAGGCTATCCAAAATAAAATAATATAAGCGACACAAACACCCAAAGACAAACCATAACAAAAATTAACTGCGACAGAAGAACCTCCTTGCAACGGTTAGCGAAAACAAATTCCCCTGTGGGGCTTAAATTGATTTTACGTGCCTACAATCCTCGCCCTTACTTCCGTCGCGATTATGACAAATAATTTGTTCAGTCCGCATGAAGGCCTCCTAACTCGTCAGTGCAACATCTCCGTGAACACAAGAATCAAACAACCACAGTGATGAAACAACAATGAGGACTCGACAGCAAGAAACCACTGAAATGCTGGAGCAAAAGAAAACCACATTAGACTCCGATTGGCCCGACCAGAGACAGAGCATCAGGTACCAACCAACATAAGCGTTTACGTTTGAACCGTCTTAGAATCTGAGGCCTGACCCACCGGTGTGCAATTAAAGAGGGAAGCAAAGTTGTCAACCGTGATTGAGTCAACTACCATGCATGCAGTCTGTCGTTTAACATTTATGTTGTACCCAATCTTTTTATATCGAAGAATGATTTCCCGAAATTGGATGCTGAAGTTATTGCGGTAATATATTTTTCTGAATTTATATACTAAGTTGCCATAAAATTCTAGACAGGTTTTTAATTATTTGGACCCCATTTGGATTTATATCAGTCTTTGAATCGACTGCCTATTCGAAATTCGCAAAATTGCAGTATGTTTCCTCTGGCTTTCTTTGCCGGATCATTACAGGGTCACTGATGAGGCTTTATTAGCCGAAACTACGTAGTATGACCCATCTTCTTTCTTATGAATGTTTTCATTGCTCTTAAAGGAACTCATTTTTGATTTTTATTCAATAAACCCTAACAAATAAGTCTTGTTATTTATTTTTCTGTGCACAAGAGATAGGGATTCTTTTAACATTTAGTATCAATGTTTCTGTAATGGTATACAAAGAGCAGAAAATGTATTGAGCCAACGCACGATAAATATGTTCTAGAAAGGGTTATCCTTTGGCCGCAAGGAATACACCACAGAACTGGAAAATATGGAGTGTACGTGTTTTCTGGGCCAGACTAGCTAGTTTCGGCCATGTAGGCCTCATCAGTGACCCTCAAATATTTTCAAAATTCCACAATGGAACCAATGATTCCAAAGGACAAGAAAATATAAACTACACTATGGTGTAGGCCAGGGAGAGCCTGACATAACGTTTGTGCGAACAGCGATGCGCCAGATGAGCAATTATACTCGCGCAGTCTAATCCGAGTGTTCGCTGGTTGTCCATGGCTTCTGAAGCCTCTGAACTCCCAAAGAGAGGTAAACTAGAACCATGACACACGGGGAAGATATGTAGGCTGGTCTGGGTCTTGACTATAGGATATGACGTGCGCTGGCTCATTTAAATTTTACTTTGTATTATTCTACTACACATATTGTTTTAGCTGCAACATTCTAATTCTGGCACTGCTGTCAATTGTTTCTTTCTTATGTAAAGATCAAAGAAATGATCTGAAATATTTTTCACCATCACTAGGTCTATCCAACTAGATCAAGAGCCCACCCACTTGTCAGTGATGACCATTGATTGGTCAATGTATTGTGTCATGATGATGCATTTTCAAATTTACATCATCTGCTGTACCGTTTTTGAGGTGTGTTTCTCGCTACTGACCGCCCTAAGGCTGTGGTTCTAATGTTGTTTATTTTTAATGTAGCTTTGTCAAATTTTCTGACGGGGCTATTCATGTTGTATGTGCTTATGGTGGGGTATTATTATTAGTATTATTATTATTATTTGTTTAGCTTTCGTTAATTGGGCCTGTTGCACCTTGATCTCCTCTTGTGGGAAGAGGGGGAGTGGGGGTTGGTTACTGCATTATTTGCAGTTCGGTTTTTTTTTTACCTTTTTGGACGGGGTTTTCAAGTAAAATTCCGTCCTTTAGAATAGCGATGTCGGTGCGGGCGGGCGGGCGGGCGGGCGGGCGGGCGGCCGGCCGGCCGGCCGGGCGTCCGCGTCCCGGTTTACCTTTTGGTTAACCCTGAAAAAAAAACGTCCATACTGCCATTTGGCGTTTTTCTTGTTTGTTTTCCTCGTTGTTGGTTGCTCTACCTCTTGGTGCCAATGGTGGACTTCGATCTCTGATTGTGGCTTTTCTTGGGCGTCGATATCTATACTTTTACCTTATAATACTACCTTCCATGGCCACATTCATGGCCTCGACCCGCCCCAGTTGTGGCCTCGACCCTGTCATAGATAGTGATTATGAAATAATTCCTCTGCCAGACTCCCGCTGATCCAAGAAAATGCCCAGTACTATATTGGGATAGGCGGTGCTAAAATATGTTCGGACAGATTTCAAGAGACTACTTCAGCCCTACTGTGAGCAAAGAACTATTTCATTGCCTAATATAGACCCTGGTGTTCGATTATTGTAATTTCTTCTCATATATAATAAAAAGCGAGCAAACAGTCATCAGTCAAACAAAAAGGCCCAGTGTCCATCACTATTGTGAGCACAAATATAATCACACTGGTCAATGTTTTCACAGGTTGCTGGGTCTTACGTAGATTTGCCGGTGGATACAGCGCAAGTTTTCTGGAAGAAAATGGCGGCACACAGTGGTTGCTAAGCGGAAATAGGTCGTAATTTCCATTGTTTTATCGAGAAACACACCACCTACCACACGGAGTATAGAAATTATTCCTTTTAAAGCGGCGGTGTGCATTTGGTGGTATCTTTTAGATTTTCGCAATTTTTGTTTCACACAATTCACTCAGGGGAGGTCATTTTTTAAGAAATGTGACATTTTCCAATGCAATTTGTTGCAATTTAAGATGTGAGAGCTTATCTTGTCTTTCTTCTTGCATGTTCTAGAAAGGGTTATCCTTTGGAAGCAAGTAATACACCACAGAACTGGAAAATATGGAGTGTACATGTTTTCTGGGACAGACTAGCTCGTACTTTCGGCCAATTACGCCTCATCAATGACCCTCAAATACTTTAAAATTCCACAATGGAATCAATGATCCCAAAGGACAAGAAAATATAAACTACACTATGGTGCAGGGCAGGGAGACTTTTTACGGCCGCCACATATTCCCAGACACCAACTGTAGTGACGTTAAATATGTTCTAGAAAGGGTTATCCTTTGGAAGCAAGGAATACACCATAGAAGTGGAAAATATGTGTACATGTTTTCTGGGCCAGACTAGCAAATTTTGGCCAATTAGGCCTCATCAGTAACCCTCAAATACTTTAAAATTCCACAATGAAATCAATGATCCCAAAGGAAAAGAAAATATAAAATATATACCTTCTTCTTCATATCGGCCCGAGAACTCGTATGACGATGATCGTTGGCAGGGGACTATGCTTAGGAATGAAAATCTGGAAAACACGAATATGACGCACGATTTGGGGAAACTTGATACGGCGCAAATTGCTGGTGGCCATTTTGTTATGACAATGTTGAGTCACTATGTCACTAATTTTATGCTGTGCGAGCCTTTGATTTTTTATTTTAGTCTTCCAACCTTAAATCCAACCACCAAGAGAGACAGAATAAGGCAGATAGACGACATGTAGACCAAATGTAACCTTTCACATATTTGCAGACACATAAAAAATGGACTACTTGTTTCACTTGCCCACATACAGACACGCATTAGCGGCAAGTAAGCTTCTTTCCCACGCACAGACAAACACGTACAGAGAGAGAGAGAGAGAGAGAGAGAGAGAGAGAGAGAGAGAGAGAGAGAGAGAGAGAGATTTTAGCAAAGCTTTTGACAAAGTCGCCAATGAAAAAAAATTCTTAAACTGCACCATTATGGCTTTAGAGACACTCTAAAATGGGTTAAAGGACATTTTGGACAATCGAAAACAATAAACCGGGAAAACTCAGCTAGTATCCCAGTCTCCTCTGGCGTCCAGCCGGTCTCGGTAGCTCTGTCGGATGCGCGTCTGATTGGTGTTCTGGAGGACGCGGGTTCGATACCTGCCGGTGTCGGCAACATTCTTTCATGGAGATTGATCATGAAATCTTTTCTACGGTCATTCTCTCCCTTCCGCTGATTCAAGAAGAGCAGTTCTCTGTTTCAGGCGAAAGAGTGTGCACTGTACTGGTTACCTGCTGACGTTTAAGCCTGCCCAGGAACAGTGTGGATAGGTAAACTGACAGGCTCAAAAATGACCTAAAATAGTGTTGACTGGGCCGTTAAACTACAATACGACAAAACCTCTGGCGTCCCGCATGGCTCGGTTCTCGGACCAATTCCCTTTCTTGTATTCAGCAGGTCGAATCAAAAGTCAAAATTTTCGCGATACTGCCATGTACCTTGCCATAAGCTCACAAACAGACAGCCTTCTGCTACAACAAGACTAGCATCCACTTGAACAGTGGGAAAAGATGTGGGACATGAACTTTAATCCTCTTAAATACCCTGATCATCATGTTACCCGACCCATCTGTGTACCTCATGCTTGATAACCAGAAGGTGTTTCTGCAGCTAAGTACCTTTGGGTCACCATCTTTGATTATCTAAACTGGAGCCCCCACATTGACATCATAAACAAAAATGCAAAAACAGACCCTTGAATTCTTGAAAAGAAACATTCGGGTCCATAATAAGGACCTGACATCAGTTGCATATAAGACACTTGTCAGGCCGCAGCTAGAGTATGCGTCCACTGTATGGTATCCCCACACTGCCACTGGCATATACTAAGTGGAACCAGTCCAAAGAAGGGCTAGCGGGTGGGCAACACCTGACTATAGCTACACTTCAAGTGTTACAGCTGTGCTGAAGGACCTAAATTGGCGCCTGTGAGTCGTTTCTTCCGTGGGCATTTTCGTCCTGGGTCGATTCTCCCGTGGGTCGTTTCGCCTAAATTTGGTGGGTCGTTTCGCCAATATTTTCCCGGGCTTGTTGGATTGGGGTAAGGTATGTTATGGGATATAAAAGGGTCAAGGGGTAGCCCTTCTTTGGATTGCTTCCACTTCGATTCTGTCCGGCATGCCTGTGAAAGCATTGACCAGTGTGATAGTATCAAACATTTTCTTCTTTCACAATATCGAAAGGTGCTTCTGCTTTAGGAAATTCGTCTGTAATAATACAACCATGTGTATATTAGCCAAATAGTTATTACTCTTTAACATAGACCAGTTCAATCGCCCCATGTCACCTCCAAGATACCACAGATCACACAAGTATACACAAAGACACTTTAATTTCTTTTCTTTTTTCTTAATTCAAACTTACCGTTGAAAGAATTTTCTATAGAAACCAAAACACTGACACTGTTGGTGGGTCGATTTTCTCAAACGTGATTACTGTGTAGGATAACCCTTTTATAGAACATATTTAACGTCACTACAACTGATGTGTGGGAATGTGTGGTGGGCGTAAAATGTCTCCCTGGCCTACATCATAGTGTAGTTTATATTTTCTTGCCCTTTGGGATCATTGATTCCATTGTGGAATTTTGAAAATATTTCGAGGGTCACTAATGAGGCCTAATTGGTCGAAACTAGCTAGCCTGGCCCAGAAAACATGTACACTCCATATTTTCTAATTGTGTGGTGTATTCCTTGCTTCCAAATGATAACCCTTTTATAGAACATATTTCATTCCTCCAAATTAAAATGAGAAACGATCAGGAACTGATACAAACAGATCCCAAATGCTTCCCACAATATTACTTGGGGAAAGAAGTCGAAACATGGAGAGACGACAGTAAACAAAACGGACAACAGGTAAACCGAGTCAGTAGCTCTTTCCCAAACAGCTGGTGAATCAGAATATCCAAACCTAACTAAAAAGAAGCAATATACATAATGGGGGAAAGAATCAATCACCAACATGACAAACATTAAAGTGGAAGGACAAACGTAACTAAAATGAACAACCAAAAAGGAGGAAGAATCAGACAACGTAACAACATATATGATTAGGGAATAATCCGAACCACCAACACAAAACATGAAGGAACCACAGCAAAAGCACCGACTTGGAACTGTCAATAAAAATACTGGTGGGTTTAAGAACACTGCGGGTAATGGCCAAATGTGACCGATCGCAGTATAAATAGATATATAGCTAGTGTGTAGGCTGGGAAAATAGTCCTGATCTTAAACTAAGAATGGTTAATTTAACGCTTAATCTCCAGTATTTTAAGCAAGCAGTTTAGAACCTGATAGAACGCGGCGTCTTATCTTGGTCTACAATACTGGCCAAACCCAACCAGATTCCTGTTTATATAAATATATAACCGTCATAGCTGGTGCAATTTGACATGAGACTGACCTCTATGCAAAGAATATTTCAGCCAATAGGTCGGTTTTCGTAAACTTCTAGTGAATTTTCGGCATCTCGTGAATGGCGACCTCTGTGTATTGAATAACAGTATCGACCCCTTCGGAAAACGGCGAAGATAAATATATGCATTCAGTCGGATGTGAAATTATGGTAATAGAGCACCATTCTCGTGTCAAATTGCATTAGCCATACCAAGGTCTTTGTATTTACCCAGATTTCCCACAAGTCAATGATAGTCATGTGGACTTCAGTTATGAAAAGCTACTGCGCTTTACAACTTTTGGTCGATTGACAATCGATCCATAACACATCATGTGAAAACTGCGACATAACAAAACCCGGGTTTCAAAAAGAATGTGTGTTCTTATTTATGAAGATCGATGGATCAGGGCACTAACATGTGTGAGGCTCTAATCAGTTACCGTCAGTGCCGAGGTCGAACATTTTAAAGCACATAAAATCCGGTGAATAAACGGATCCGATTAATATAAAATATTTAAAATACAATATAAATGCTCATCAATTAACTCATCTATGGTGATTTCAAAGTAGAAGTAAAACAAATATCAGGAATCGATACAATTAACTTACTCCGCCCATCAAAGACACCAAACGGAAAGAAACACAAACATTAAGCGACCAGACCATAATGGAAACCTAAACAAAGGAAGGCCATAAGGACAGTTACTTTCCAACAAAATGGCCATATGGCCAAAAGATCAGGAATCGATACAATTAACTTACTCCACCCATCAAAGACACCAAAGGGAAAGAAACTCAAACATTAAGCGACCAGACCACAATGGAAACCTAAACAAAGGAAGGCCATAAGGACAGTTACTTTCCCACAAAATGGCCATATGGCCAAATGTGATTTCGGGTAATCGTGTAACCAAGATATTAAGAGCACCTCTACACTGGGGAGTATGCCTCTACCCAGCACCAAACTACCCAACAGTGGTGACCCCTCGGTCTTAGTCGGACCTTCAGAATGCAATGTGACTAAACATCCCCAAGTCGAGAGCATTGCGGCAGTGGTGTATTCTGAAGGACACCCCTCATGAACTACTTAAATCTAAGTTATTTGGTTATGGAATTGGGGGAAAGACCCTCAAATGGATATATTCCTTTCTTTGCTACAGAAAACAGCGGGTTGTTGTTAATGGTGAATCTTCAGAGTGGGCTCCAGTTTTGTCTGGAGTCCCGCAAGGCACTGTTCTTGGTCCACTTTTGTTCTCCCTGTACATCAATAATATTTCCACTGACATTGACTCAGAAATAAGACTGTTCGCAGATGACTGTGTTTGTTACCGGGAAATACGAAATACAGATGACTCATTGAAACTTCAGGCTGACATAGATAGATTAGGAGGTTTGGCCCGAACATGGGGCATGAGATTTCAGCCAGTTAAATGCAATATTATGCAGATAACTAGGAAGAGATCTAATAAAGTTGAGGCTTCATACACCTTGCAGGGAACGGCCCTCGAGAATGTGGACTCCATTAAATACTTTGGAGTGACAATCTCACACAGCTTGAGATGGAATACTCATATTAGCAACATGTGTACTAAGGCAAATAGAACCGTTTGGTTTCCTGAGGCGAAATCTTCATCAGTGCCCTCAGGATGTAAAAGAGGCAGCATTTAAAGGTCTTGTTCGCCCAATCTTGGAATATGGTAGAAATCACCATTCGTTGGCGTTTCAGACCCTTACTGCAAGAACTGACATTATAAAGGGTCGTTCTTTTCAATTTCCTTGAACACCTCAACGCCTTGAAAGAAATTTTTCAAGCGATTAAGGATGCTAATTTTAGTCATAAACTTGTGATAGGTGAGTTTAACTTTAGAGATATTGATTGGACAAATATTTGTACTCAAGTCTCTGAAGAGCATATAGCAAGCCATTTTCTAGAATGTGTGAGAGATACATAATTTTTTTTTCAACATGTTAAACAGCCAACAAGAATACGTGCAGGGAATGAACCAACAATCTTGGATCTTATTTTTTCAAACGAAGAAGAAATGGTCAGCAACCTAAATTATTCCCCTGGGCTTGGTAGAAGTGATCATTTGGTCCTAGCTTTTAAGTTCAATTGTTACAACATGCAGGAGCCAAATACAAATACAAGACAGAAATTGAACTTTTCAAAGGGGATTATATCACAATTAAACAAACAAGAGGGCAATGATGACCCTAGATCGCTCACCTGATCCACACTGTAGCAATGAAATGGTAGGTAATACAGTAAGGTGCCTTGTCAGAAGGAAAATACAGGCCAAATATGAAGGCTCTATCTCAAATGGTTCAAAAGTTATGATAAAGTAGGTAAAAGGTCAAGGTCACGGATCAAACTTTTTGTATGGATGTGAAGCCATTGTCACAAGGAATATACATGCCAAATATGAAGGCTGTATCTCAAATGGTTCCAAAGTTATGATTAAGTAGGTCACAGATCAAGGTCAAGGTCACAGCTCAAATTTTTTGCATGAGTGGGAAGACCTTTTCACAAGGAACATACATGCCAGATATGAAGGTGCTACCTAAAATAATTCAAAAGTTATGACAAAAACGATCACAGGTCAAGGTAAAAAATTTGGCATGGTTGAGAAGCCCTTGTCACAAGTCATGTCAAATATGAAGGCTCTATCTTAAATGGTTCAAAAGTTATGAGAAAGAAAGTCAAAGGTCAAGGTCACAGGTCAAAATTTTTGTGTGGGTGAAAGTCGTTGCCACAAGGAACATACATGACAAAGATGAAGGCTCTACCTCAAATGGTTCAAAATTTATGATAAAGTAAGTCACATGTCAAGGTCAAGGTCACATGCCATTTTTGTATGACACAAGGAAACTACATGCCAAATACCAAGGCTGTATCTCAAATGGTCAAAGTAGATCAAAGGTCAAGGTCATAAGACAAATTTTTTGTATTGGTGGGAAGACCTTTTCATAAGGAACATACATGCCAAATATGAAGGCACCATCTCAAATGGTTCAAAAGTTATGATAAAGAAGGTCAAATGTCAAGGTAAAGGTCACATTTTATGTATGAATAGGAAACTCTTGTCACAAGAAACCTACATGCCAAAGATGAAGGTTGTATCTCAAATGCTTAAAAAGTTATGACAAAGTAGGTCGAAGGTCTAGGTGATGGGTCAAAATTTTTGAATGGCTGGGAAAGTAGAAGTAAAACAAAGATCAGGAATTGATACAATTAACTTACTCCACCCATAAAAGACACCAAAGGGAAAGAAATACAAACATTAAGCGACCAGACCATAATGGAAACCTAAACAAAGGAAGGCCATAAGGACAGTTACTTTCCCACAAAATGGCCTTAGGGCCATCCAAAATTAAAAGACACAAGTGATACACACAGTACGTAACAAACAACAACATAAATAAATCGCCACAGAAGAGCCGCCTTGGAACGGTCAGTGGAAGATTTCCACTGGGGGGCTTAAATCGATTTTACGTGGCCACAATCCTCGCCCTTACTTCCGTCGCGATTTAGACAAATAATTTGTTCAGTCCGCATGAAGGCCTCCTAACTCATCAGTGCAACATCTCCGTGAACACAAAAATAAAAGAACCACAGAGGTGAGACAACGGTGAGGACTCGACAGCAAGAAACCACTGAAATGCTGGAGCAAAAGAAAACCAACAGTTAGACTCCGATGAGCCCGACCACAACGAACATACATGCCAAATATGAAGGCTCTATCTCATATGGTTCAAAATTTATTATAAAGTAGGTCACAGGTCAAGGTCAAAGGTCAAATATTTTATATGAGTGGGAAGCCCTTGTCACAAGGAACCTACATGCCAAATATGAAGGCTCTATCTCAAACGGTTCAAAAGTTATGACAAAATAAACTAGTGATCTACTTTTTGATTTGACATGACCCATATTTGAACTGAGATATTGTCCAGATGATCATTCTGAGCAAGTTTTATGATGATTGGACTAAAACTTTGGCCCCTAGGAGTGTTCACAACGTTTTTCTATGATTTAACCTGCTGACCTACTTTTTGAACCAATATGACCCATATTCAAACCTGATCCAGATATTGTCAAGATTATCATTCTGAGCAAGTTTGATGATGATCGGACCAAAACTTTGGCCTCTATTGTGTTCACAAGGTTTTTCTATGATCTGACCTACTGACCTACTTATTGATCAGACATGACCCATATTCGAAATTAACCGAGATATTGTCAAATGATCATTCTAAGCAAGTTTGATTACAAACAGACCAAAACTGTGGCCACTATGGTGTTCACAACGTTTTTCTATGATTTGACCTACTGACCTACTTTTTGACCCAACATGACCTGTATTCAACCTTGATCGAGATACTGCCAAGATTATCATTCTGAGCAAGTTTGATGATGATCAGACGAAAACTGTGGTCTCTAGTGTGTTCAGAAGGTTTTCTACGATTTGACCTACATTCTGACCCGACATGACCCATATTCAAACTGAACCTAGATATTGTCAAGCTGATCATTCTGAGCAAGTTTGATGATAATTAGACAAAAATTGCAGTCTCTAGAGTGTAAACAAGGTTTTTCTATGATTTGACCTACTTTTTGACCCCACATGACCCATATTCGAACATGACCAAGATATTGTAGAGATGATCATTCTGAGCAAGTTTGATGATGATTCAACCAAAACTGTGGCCTCTAGAGTGTTAACAAGGTTTTTCTACGGTTTGACCTACTGACCTACTTTTTGACCCCACATGACCTATATTCGAACTTTACCGAGATATTGTTAGGATGGTCATTCTGAGAAAGTTTGAGGATGATTGGACCAAAACTGGGGCCTCTAGAGTGTTAACAAGGTTTTTCTATGATTTGACTTACTGACCTACTTTTTGGCCCGACATGACCCATATTCGAACTTGACCGAGAAATTGTCAGGAAGATCATTCTGAGCAAGTTTGAGGATGATTGGACCAAACCTGTGGCCTCTAGAGTTTTAACAATGTTTTTCTATGATTTGCCCTACTGGCGTATTTTTTGACCCGACATAACCCATATTTGAACTTGACCGAGATATTGTCAGGATGAACATTCTGAGCAAGTTTGAGGATGATTGGACCAAAACTGGGGCCTCTAGACTGTTAACAACGCTTTTCTATGATTTGACCTACTGACCTACTTTTTTACCCGACATGACCCATATTCGAACTTGACTGAGATATTGTCACGATGATCATTCTGAGCAAGTTTGAGGATGATTGAACCAAATCTGTGGCCTCTAGAGTGTTACCAAGGTTTTTCTATGATTTGCCCTACTGACCTATTTTTTGACCCGACATGACCCATATTTAAACTTGACCGAGATATTGTCAGGATGATCAATCTGAGCAAGTTTGAGGTGATTGGAGCCAAACTGTGGCCTCCAGAGTGTTAACAAGGTTTTTCTATTGTTTGACCCACTGACCTACTTTTTGACCACACATGACCCATATTCAAACTTGACCGAGATACTGTCAGGATGATCATCCTGAGCAGGTTTGAGGATGATTGGACCAAAACTGTGGCCTCTAGTGTGTTAACAAGGTTTTCCTTTGATTTGACCTGGTGCCCTACTTTTTGACCCGATATGACCCATATTCGAACTTGACCGAGATATTGTCCGGATGATCATTCTAAGCAAGTTTGAGGATGATTGGACCAAATCTGTGGCTTCTAGAGTGTTAACAAGGTTTTTTCTATGATTTGCCCTACTGACCTACTCTTTGACCCGACATGACCCATATTTGAACTCGACTGAGATATTGTCATGATGAACATTCTGAGCAAGTTTGAAGATGATTGGACACAAACTGTGGCCTCCAGATTATTAACAAGGTTTTTCTATGGTTTGACCTACTGACCTACTTTTTTACCCGACATGACGCATATTCAAACTTGACCGAGATACTGTCAGGATGAATCATTCTGAGCAAGTTTGAGGATGATCGGACTAAAACTGGGGCCTCTAGAGACAAGGTTTTCCTTTGATTTGACCTGGTGATCTACTTTTTGACTCGACATGACCCATATTCGAACTTGACCGAGATATTGTCAGGATGATCATTTTATGCAAGTTTGAGGATGATTGGACCAAAACTGTGGCCTCTAGAGTGTTAACAAGGTTTTCCTATGATTTGACCTGGTGACCTACTTTTTGACCTGACATGACCCATATTCGAACTTGACCGAGATATTGTCAGGATGATTATTCTGACCAAGTTTGATGATGATTGGACCAAAACTGTGGTCTCTAGAGTGTTAACAAGAAAAAAGTTTACGCACGACGGACGACGGACGACGACGCCGGACATCTCACAGTCACAAAAGCTCACCATGACCTTCGGTCAGGTGAGCTAAAAATGGAAGACAAGGATCGGAATAATTTATTTGAGGGCTTGAACTTGCTGCAATCCTGGTCAGAATTTGCTGAACTTTGTGTTAAATTAATGGAGAAGTACATACTGTTGAGCAGATCTGACCAGGCTGGTAGGAATTTCAAAAAACTCAACGGATCATGTTTGCAAGCAGTCAAGGAGAAACATAAAAAATGGTTAAAATATAAATACTGCAAATCTGATAACAATTATAATAATTACAAAGCAGCGAGAAATAGAGTAATATATGAGTTAAGACATGCAAATTATAGGTATGAAAAAGAGCTAACTTCCAAAATAAAGTCAAATAACAAGATTTTCTGGAACTATGTACGTTCAAAATCGAAAATAAAATCATCAGTGTCCAAGCTTCAAATGACCAATGGGTCCCTGAGTTCAAGTGATAAAGAAGCAGCTGTAACCCTAAATAGCTATTTTACAAGTGTCTTTGAGCCAAACATAAATAAACCACTACCGGATTTTGCAGCTCGACCATACAATGCACCACTGAACGATATAGAAATAACTGAAGAACATGTGGAAAAGGCTTAATATAAATGTACTGAAACCTGGAAAAAGTCAAGGTCAAGATAATCTTAATCCTAAATTTCTTAAGGAGGCTATACACCTTGTTAAAACCCCTTTAAAATTATTTTTAATAAATCTTTAAACGAAAGCAAACTCCCTGATATTTGGAAAACTGTCAATGTCAGTGCAATCTTCAAAAAAGGCGAAAAACAAAAACCTGAAAACTATCGACCTGTTAGCCTGACATCAGTTCCGGGAAAATTAATGGAAAGAATCATCCGGGATGCCATAGTAACACACATGACGGTAAACAATCTTTTTTTCCAAAGTCCAGCATGGTTTTATAAAGGGCAGATCCTGTAAAACCCAGCTTTTGGAATTCATGGAGGATATCAGTGAAGCGTTGGACAATGGGGAAGAAATTGACGTAGTATACCTGGACTTCTGCAAGGCCTTTGATAAGGTCCCCCAATTACATCTTTTAAAGAAAATCTTCGCATATGGTATTCAAGGCAAAGTGTATGGCTGGATAAAAGATTTTTTTGACAAACAGGGTCCAAAGGGTGGTTGTAAATGGTACTGAGTCAGATTGGTCAGACGTGACTAGTGGAATCACCCAAGGTAGTGTGTCAGGGCCTATTCTGTTTCTAATCTATATTAATGATCTACCAGATACTGTGGAGGTGCTCATGAAACTTTTTGCAGATGATGCTAAATTATATCATACTGTAACTAACAGCAGAGAAAATGAATTACAACTAAATATCGATAGAATAGTGAAATGGGCCAAAGATTGGGAAATGTTCTATAATACTGAAAATGTCACCAACCCCATATTGGGAAACAATATACAGATTTTAGGTATACCATGCAAAGTAGAAATCAACGTACACAACTTGATAGGGTAGACAAAGAGAAAGATTTAGGGGTGATAGTAGATAGTAAATAAAATTTCAGAGATCATATAGATACTAAAGTAAATTTGGCAAACCGAAATCTGGGGATAATTTTCAGGACATTTACATATCTTGATCAAGTAATATTCTTGAATTTGTTTAAATCCCTTGTCAGACCACACTTAGAGTATTGTACACCTGTCTGGTCACCCTGTTATAAAAAGGATAAAATTATTTTAGAAATTGTGCAGAGATCTCGAAGAGCCACGAAATTGGTTGCTTCGTGTAGAAATCTGCCCTACCCAGAACTTTTAAGGAAATTAGGTTTACCAACACTTGAATATCGAATATAAAGAGCTGGCCTTATACAAGTTTTCAAAATTTTAATTGGTATTGACTGTATTGAAAGAGATATGTTATTCACCTCAGCGCAATATACAGCAACTAGATGCCATGCTTTCAAGCTATATAAAAAGGGTAAGATTAAATTTACGTGCAAATAGTTTCTCAAACAGGGTAATCAACGCCTGGAATAGTTTACCAGGAACTGTAGTAGAAGCACCCTCCCTCAACGCGTTCAAAAGTCGCCTGAACAATCATTGGAAGAATCACCCTACCAAGTTTGAAGCTGCATGCTATCGGGCAGGTCCATCTGAAGGACAATATCGAAATGCGCCTCAAGAAGTCGGAGAGACTTACATTGGTGTCGACAACAGGTAAAACAGTTCTTCCCCAGAACCATTAGAGATTGGAATGCCCTTCCCGATTCGATTATTTCGACAGCTGAAGATGCTGATGATTGTGTAGCTAAATTTACCTCTTTGGTTAGAGCTAGGGACTAACTTCCCACATTACAGGTCCTGGTGTATGAATGTCATTTGACGTGTCACCAGTAACGATTCTGGTTCTGATTCTGAAGGTCAATCAAGACCGAGGGCAAACTCCCCATCAGTTGTGACCCCTCGGTCTTGATGGACCTTCGGAATACAACATTGCCGCAATGCTCTCGACTTGGGGATGTTTCGTCACATGGCAGCCCGTCACATTGCATTCTGCAGGTCCGACTAAGACCTAGGGTTCACCACTGTTGGGGCGTTTGGACCGAGGGGTCAACACTGATGGGGAGTTTGACCCGGTAACTGGTCAACTCGTACCTAAGTCAACTCGTACCTGAGTCAACTCGTACCTGTTTTTGGTCAACTCGTACCCGTTCTTTGGTCAACTCGTACCCCCTAGTCAACTCGTACCTATTTTGGTCAACTCGTACCCCAGGGGTAGGTGGGGTACTCTATTTTTTTGCCGAACAATAGTTGAAATGGGTTATAACTTGCCCCGAAACATGTCTTGAGTTCACCGGAGGCCAGAAAGAAGTACTTTGGGTCTCTTTATTGCAACATGGTTTTCACAGCGCGGGGATTTGCGATCGCGCGCCATCAACCTGCTCTAGTTATTATTATTTTTATTCTAATTATTATTATTATTATTTTATTAGTATTAAACCCATTCAGTCCCCGAAGACCACAAAGGGGTACCTTGTCAAACACTGCAGGCCAAGATCCGACGCCGCAGAACGCGGGGATATGCGATGGCGCGCCATCAACCTGCTCTAGTTATTATTATTATTGTTATTATTATCATTATCCTTATTATTATTATTCTTATTATTTTATTATTATTCACTTTTAACCCATTCAGTATCAGAAACCCACAAAGGGATGCCTTCTCAAACACTGCAGGCCCAGATCAGACGCTGCAGAACTCGGCGTCGTATGGTCAGGGCCTACACTGTTTGAAAAAGTTTCGCCACTTCCCGAATAAATTTTGAAGAAAACACAACCTGACACCCCTAAATTTCGAAATATATAAGATGGCAAATTCCATTTGGGTAGTCAAACACTGAATGCCCAGATCAGACGCCGCAGAACGCGGCGTCATCTGATTAGGGTGGACGCTGTTAGAAAAAGTATAGCCACTTCCCGAATAAATTTTGAAGAAAACACAACCTGACACCCCTAAATTTCGAAATATATAAGATGGAAGATTCCATTTGGGTTAATTTAATTAACACTTTAGTTAATCGTGTACCGATTAATTTGGGTGTAAAAAAATAACGATTATCGGTACTAGTTTAATCTAATCGTCCTTCATTGAAGACTGTTTTTAATTGCTTTAATTTTGCCCGCGAGCGGCTGTTTTTGTTCTGACAAAACTTAAAACTAAATCCCAGTTTTACTATTTATATATAAAAGTGGGTTTTAAGAGGGACAAATTCATATAGGCATGCATTCGTGATGATTGCTTTTATTTAAGAGTTTGTTAGTTAAACGGTATAACAAATGTTTATAATTTAAACAATAAAATTATATAAATAACTGAATTTATTTTTATTGTGCTATCTGTACATCCCGCTGTGTTTATACTCGCCGACATGTAACCGGTTTTGTCCGTGCAATGGGAACACCCCTAAACCTCACTTTATATAGAGAAACTCGGGTTTACGGGGTATACATTATCTTTCTTTATTTATGCTCCAATACATAGGTTGAGGATACTCGTTAGAGTCGTTCCAACTAAAGATCACAGCCTATGTTTGAAGTATAAATAAGAAAAAAAAAAAAAAAAAAACATTTTCGTAAGAAAAATTGCCATTTTGGAGATGTGAAAAACGCACCATATTGCACGGGTGTGTTATCGTAAAGTAACAGTAATAAGGAATATGCAACATTTATGTTAGCCAACATTTATGTTTTGAGCATATATGAGAACAAATTATAATTGTATAACTACATTTTATTTGCAACTGAGCATGAAATGTAAGTTCTACAATTATATTTTCTCGTTATTTCATTTACATATTTACATATGAAGTTCGTCTTATGTTGAGCATGATGTTATGTACCAATCACATCCCTCTGGAGCATAGATTGTTGGCACTCGTTAGAGCTGCCCCACAGGGATAGTTCTAACGAGCACCCATAAATTATGTCTGGCTAAAGGGATATGGGGGTCATACACATGAAAGGTGCCATTTTGGCGCACGTGCGTAATGGCGTCATGCACACACTATGTATCGTCTTCATCGTCGGGAAAAGGATCAGGAGTCTGCATAGACCATAAAGTTGACCTGTATATATGTGTACTTAAGCCAAACTTACCCCAAAACAAATTTTATTTTTACTAAGGTACGAGTTGACTTAGGTACGAGTTGACTAAGGTACGAGTTGACCAAATTCGGGTACGAGTTGACTAAGGTACGAGTTGACTTAGGTACGAGTTGACCAGAAACCTTTGACCCAACACATTCCGAACATAACATTCCGGACATTAGCGTAGCCTATACGCTGAGTGTGGGTACCAGCGAATGGAAAAAAAAAATGTCGGCGCGCACGATGAACTGAAAGTAGGAATCAAGCCTGCTTGCTGTCAGGGAGACTAAATTGCCGGTTTGGTATTGGTTCATTCGTCTGTATGTCCCTATGCATTCATATTCCCACTAGGCTGGTTATAACCCGCACCTGCATGTTACTGGTCGACAAAAACACATCTGGTCGACAAGCATTCGCTTTTACAAAAAGTTTGAGTCTTCTCTTAGCACACATTAATTTGTGTAGTCAAAGGATTCACCATAATTGCATTATTTGCTGGCTCCCAGCTTGCACATTGTCAATATTGGAAAAGCAGGTAACCAGAACCCCCTGACCTTTCAAGGTCAGGGGGTGGGGGGTGGGGGTGTCTGGTTACCTGTTTTTCCAATACTAATAACCTTCAGACTAGGAACCAGCAGCTAATCCAAATAAGGTGAATTGGAAAGTCAAATGGCAAAGCTGTTCATGTATAAGTGTGCCAGTATATAATAACCCAAATTTCCAAAAGCTGACTCCAGTTTCATACACAAGCAAAACTTTAATCGTTTATTTTGTATTCACCTTATTTGCATTATCTGCTGGTTCCTAGTCTGAAGGTTATCAGTGTTGGAAAAACAGGTAACTAGACCCCCATGACCTTGAAAGGTCAGGGGGTCTGGTTACCTGTTTTTCCAATATTGACAATGTGCAACCTGGGAGCCAGCAAATGATGCAAATATGGTGAATGCGAATAAGGTGTGATAAGCTTACAGAAGTGTTCCGGTCAATACCGGTTTTTAATCATTATAACAAATAACAATGATGACCACTCGCAAGAATATAGCATTCAGCCAGTAATGACCTTTTCTTTATTGCTTCTGGAGCAAAAGTACTATGGGATAAGAGGATCCACGCATAGGTGGATTAGCTCATGGCTCTCTGGGCGCTCACAACAAGTTGTACTTGATGGCCAAGCGTCTGATCATTAATGATCTCCCCGACAATATCAGGTCATCGGTCCGTTTGTTTGCTGATGATTGTGTCCTGTATAGGAACATATATTCTCCTTCTGACTGTCTTATTTTACAAGATGACCTGGATCAACTTGCACAGTGGGAGGCCGATTGGCAAATGAAGTTCAATGTGGCCAAATGTCACTCAATGAGAGTGTCACGACACCCTCCGGACAAGCAAATTAAGTTTGACTATACTCTTCACCAGCAAGTTTTGGAGCATGTTCAATCCGCCAAATATCTTGGTATCACCATCACTGACGATCTTGATTGGGGTCAACATATCTCAGAGATTACATCTAAAGCAACTAGGACTTTGGGATTCCTTAGACGGAACTTGGCTTTTGCACCTAGGCAGACAAAGGATGTTGCATATAAAACATTGGTTCGCCCTCAACTCGAATATGCATCACCCATTTGGCACCCCTATGTTAAAACTCAGACTCAGCAGGTGGAGAAGGTGCAGAGGACAGCTGCTCGATGGACCTGTAGGCGATGGCGAAATAGAAGTAGCGTCGGTGACATGCTTAATGAGCTAGAGTGGCCGTCCCTGGAGGCCCGTCGTGAGCAGTCCTCTTTAACCTTCTTCTACAAGATACACTCTGATTCAGTGTCTATTGATAAAGATAGGTACTTGACCCCTGTAACACTGTCGACCCAAACAAGGGCATCAAAATTAAACGACTCACAATATCGTAGATACCAGTCCTATAGTGATGCCCTGAAGAACTCGTTTTTTCCTAGAACTATTCCCCAATGGAATAGTCTTCCCTCCTCTGCAGTGGATGCCAAGTCCGCAGAAGAGTTCAAAGCCCGCACAGTGTAAGATTGGGTCTCAGAGGTATGCGTTTTAGGATACCTCTGTTATGCAGATTGTAAATAGTTTTAAGGACGCATCCAGTGCCTCTCTTTTTTTTTTTTTTTCAGCTAAATTCTAAATTTAGCCACCCAATCAACTGAGGTAATGGCCAGATATGACCGACTCAGTATAAGAAGATAGATAGATAGATAGAAAAGTAAATGCTAGGTAGTCTACACCCACAGCCGTAGACAATAACACGGATGACATGCCAATAGAAAATAACATTCAACTAGTCATGACCTTTTCTTAAATTCTTCCGGAGCAAAAGTCATCCTTAAGATTGTCTACGCCGTGCCTCTTGGGCTTCTGGTACTAGATGGGTTAATGGGAAGAGTTCATAATTTCCTGATATGGCCAGCAGGCATATGACGTCGGATCGTCAGGCTTCTGGTACTAGATGGGTTAACTTAATGGGAAGAGTCCATAATTTCCTGATATGGCCAGCAGGCATATGACGTCGGATCGACGTGTGTTTGTAGTCATGGCATTACTGTAGCGTCGCATCCGCGTTGGTGGGGCATACAGAGCATAAAAACATATCTTACTGGTTAAAGCTAACTATTTTAACTAAGAAATACCTGTACACTTATTAACTTCAGTTATGTGGTATTTTTTTAGCTCACCTGACCGAAGGTCATGGTGAGCTTTTGTGATTGTGAGATGTCTGGCGTCGTCGTTCGTCCAGGGATTTTCCTAGTGCAAATTTGGGGCCGGTAATCGGCCCCTATTTTTCCCAATTTAGAGACAGATATTCCCAAATTTTACAACAAATTTCCCAATTTCTGATTTTGTGCTACATTTTGATGAAAATTTCATGAAAATTGAACCTAAATTGACAAAGTTACAACTGATATAAATTCCCAACTTTACATATTGGTGAGCTGTTTTTCCCAAACCCAACGGCCCCTGGACCCTGATTATGAAGGGTAGGAAAATCCCTGTTGTCGTCCGTAAACTTTTTCTTGTGAACATACTAGAGGCCACAGTTTTGGTCCAATCATCATCAAACTTCCTCAGAATGATTATCATGACAACATCTCAGTCAATTGTGAATATGGGTCATGTCGGGTCAAAAAGTAGGTCACCAGGTCAAATCAAAGGAAAACCTTGTTAACACTCTGCCACAATTTTGGTCCAATCATCCTCAAACTTGCTCAGGATGATCATCTTGATAATATCTTGGTCAAGTTCGAATATGGGTCATGTCGGGTCAAAAAGTAGGTCAGTAGGTCAAACCACAGAAAACCCTTGTTAGCACTCTAGAGGCCACAGTTTTGGTCCAATTATCAAACTTGCTAAGAATGATCATCCTGACAATATCTCGGTCAAGTTCGAATACGGGTCATGTCGGGTAAAAAAGTAGGTCAGTAGGTGAAATCATAGAAAAACTTTGTTAACACTCTAGAGGCCACAGTTTTGGTCCAATCTTCCTCAAACTTGGTCAGAATGTTCATCCTGACAATATATCGGCCAAATTTGAATATGGGTCATTTCAGGTCAAAAGTAGGTCAGATCATAGAAAAACCTTCTTAACACTCTAGAGGCAACACTTTTGGTCCAGTCATCCTCAAACTTGCTCAGAATGATCATCCTGACAACAGGGCTTAAGATAAGGCTGCGTACTGCATAAATTACGAAAATATTTGGGAGGATACTCCTTTTTTTCAAATCTGGTGCGTATCAGGTACGAAAAACAAATAAGCATTACGCATGTAATATTTTTTGAGTGCGTATTTTTTTTTTTCCGCCCATTGTTTACAAAGTCAGAAAACGGCAGAGGATATCCGAATGAATTGAGTAGCGTCCCTTTGTTTCTGTCAGTGAATAAACCGCACCGAATATTGTAGCGTAAGCAGATCAGTAAATCGGCGGAAACCTTGTCCTTGCTAGTGCGACTCCGAAAAACAGCGTACACCACCTCGATTACAATCGTTACAACCCGTTCTACACCGAAAGTAGCGTGAGTATTGACAAAACATGAGGTGAGCAGCCTACAAAAACGGCTGAAAATAATTCAGACACAATCCTTAAGTTATGTGATCAGGAGCCTGTCTCTGCCGCGCTTATTGTAAAAAAAAGTTCTGACATATTTTTGACCCAGTAACTGATTCTGATTGTAACATTGCCTGTAAGGAAACACGATAGGTCCCATGATCGAAGGGTGGATAAATATCCATGGACAATATATGATGAAATTGAGAATATGGTTTGGAAAAGGAATAAAAGTTTAAAGAATATGAGTTTCACTCCATATCTTTGACAATAAAGTGAAGCTCATATTCTAATTTCTTTTATTTCACCCCCAAAACTCTTTGGCCACAATAATCAGTCATTAAGGTCCTGCTATCCTCTAAGAGAACTGAACCCCAAAAGCTAGATTTCTCGGTCAACATACTGCTGAGAAGAGATTTTGATATGGCATTGTTTTGACTGACTTGTGGCCAGGCTTACTGCTTGTTTTCTAATAGACACAGATATTGAATATGTGTATCTACAAGAAAACAAACTGTACACCTGGCCACAAATCAGTCAATAAAAACATTGTGTCGAGGCTGTAAAATAAATTTTTTTTTGGTTTATTTGTCAGTACTCTTTAAAAAATTCTCGTTACTCCTTTTTTAGCTCACCAGAGCCGAAGGCTCCGGGGGAGCTTATAGGATAGGCATTTGTCCGTTGTCGTCGTCGGCGTCTGCGTCGTCGTCAACACTTTCAAACGACATCTCCTCTGAAGCCACTGGGCCGATTCAGCCCAAATTTCATCTGTAGCATCCTTGGGTTGGGGGATTGAAAGTTTGTGTTTTTTATGAAATTCGGCTCATTGGTTTGGTTGCTATGGCAACTTAGAGTTTCCATAGACTTATAATGGGGAAAATTGAAAAATGGCATTTACTGCCAAGCCACTGCAGATATTTTGACAAAACTTTCATAGAAATATTCCTTAGGCAATCTACTATCTGCCATATGATTTTAGGCCTACTGCTCATTTGTATTGGTTGCCATGGAAACCAAAATGAAAAAATAGAAAAAAAAATACTTAAAAATCATCTCCTCAGAAACCGTATGCTCTATGAGGCTGAAAGTTTATGGAAATATTCACCATATTTGCCTTTACAGGTTTTGTGTTTTTTATGAAATTCGGCTCTTTAGTTTGGTTGCTATGGCAACTTAGATTTTCCATAGACTTATAATGGGGAAAATTGAAAAATGGCATTAACTACAAAGCCTTTGCAGATATTTTGACAAAACTTTCATAGAAATGTTCCTTGAGTAAACTTCTCTCAGTCATATGCTGTTATGTCAACCTGGGGGTCCAGTAGGTTGTGCCGGGGCCATGCCCCGCCCCCAGTACTTCATAAAATGACTTATATCTCAGAAACCTTACAGATCCCCACCCCTAAACCATATATATTCTTGTTCCTATTGATAAGACGCATTCAGTGACACCAACCTGGAGGTCCTCCGGGATGTGCCGAGGCCATGCCCCACCCCCTCCACTTCATAAAAGGCCCAATATCTTGGAAACCATTCAGATCCCCACCCCTGAACCCTATATACTCTTGTTCCTTATGATAAGACGCATTCAGTGACATCAAACTGGGGGTCCCCCGGGATGCGCCAGGGCCATGTCCCGCCCCTACATTTCATAAAAGGCCCAATATCTCGGAAACCTTACAGATCCCCACCCCTAAACCATATATATTCTTGCTCCTTATGATAAGACGCATTCATTGACCCCAAATTGGGGGTCTTCTGGGGTACGCCGGAGCCATGCCCCACCCCTTCACTTCACAAAAGGCCATATATCTCAGAAACTGTTCAGATCCCCACCCCTAAACCATATATGTTCTTGTTCATTATGATGAGACACATTCAGTGACACCAACCTGGGGGTCCCCAGGGATGTGCTGGGGCCATGCCCCACCCCCTCCACTTCATAATATCACAATATCTCGGAAACCTTACAGATCCCCACCCCTAAACCATATATATTCTTGTACCTTATGATAAGACACTTTAATTGACACCAACCTGGGGGTCTCCCTGGGCCTTGCCCCACCCCTGCACTTCACAAAAGGCCTTATATCTCAGAAACTGTTCAGAGCCCCACCCCTAAACCATATATATATTCATCTTCCTTATGATAAGGCACATTCATTGACACCAGCTTGTGAGTCCCCGGGGCATGCCCGGGCCTTGCTCCACCGCTTGACTTCATTAAAAGCCACATATCTCAGAAATAGTTCAGATCCCCACCCCTAAACCATATATATTCTTGTTCCTTATGATAAGACTCATTCAGTCACACCAACTTGGGGGTCTCTTTGTGCTGAGGCAATGTGCCCCGCCCTTCCACTTCATAAAAGGCCATATATTTCAGAAACCATTAAATCCCCACCCCATATTCATATATGTTCTTGTTCCTTATTATTAGCACACCTACTGTAGGGGTGTCCGCAGGGGCCAGTCCTCTCCTTTCCACTTCATGAAAGGATATCTTTGAAACCGTTCAGATTCCCACCCCTAAACCATATATATATGTGGTCCTTATGATGAGACACATTTAGGGACAACAATCTTGGGCTTTCCTGGGAACGACAGGGCATGCTCCAATCCCTCCACTTATATCTCCAGCCATGCAGATCCCCACTGCTAAACCATATATATTCTTGTTCTTTGTGATAAGACACATTTAGTGATACCAACCAGGGCTCCATTGAGTCCATGCCCCACCCCCTCTACTTCATAAAAGGCCTAATGTTTCATATACTGAGTCCACATGGATGCTCATTTGGATATGGGGGTTCATTTGGCAGATTAAAATGATATCATGTTAAAATACATGGCTGCAATTTGGCAGTGCCCACCTGAGCTCTGGTGAGCATAGTGGCCCATGGGCCTCTTGTTTAGCTCACCGTCACGTAGTGACGAGGTGAGCTTTTGGGATCACTTTTCGTCCGTCGTGCGTCCGTCCGTCCGTCCGTGCGTGCTTCCGTCCGTCCGTAAACAATTCTTTAAACGACATCTCCTCCTAAACCACTGATTGGATTTTGACCAAACTTCACAGGAATGATCCTTAGGTGGTCCCTTTTCAAAGTTGTTCAAATGGTTCCGGTCCGTTGCACATCTAGGTCATAGGAGCCAAAAACAGATTTTTTTCACCAAAAACTTAAAAAATCTTCTTCTCTGAAACCACAAGGCCCAGGTCTTTGATATTTGGTATGAAGCTTCATCTGGTGGACCCCTACCAATATTGTTCAAATTATAGTGCTGGGGCCAAAAATGCCTCCCCTCCGGGGCCCTTTGGTTTTACATGGGCTTATATAGGGAAAATCTTTAAAAATCTCCTTCTCTGAAACCGTAAGGCCCAGGTCTTTGATATTTGGTATGAAGCTTCATCTAGTGGACCCCTACCAAGATTGTTCAAATTATATTGCTGGAGCCAAAAATGCCCCCGCTCCGGGGCCCTTTGGTTTTACATGGGCTTATATAGGGAAAATCTTTAAAAATCTTCTTCTCTGAAACCGCAAGGCCCAGGTCTTTGATATTTGGTATGAAGCTTCATCTAGTAGACCCCTACCAAGATTGTTCAAATTATAGTGCTGGGGCCAAAAATGCCCCCGCTCCAGAACCCTTTGGTTTTACATGGGCTTATATAGGGAAGAGCTTTAAAAATCTTCTTCTCTGAAACCGTAAGGCCCAGGTCTTTGATATTTGGTATGAAGCTTCATCTAGGGGACCCCTACCAAGATTGTTCAAATTATAGTGCTGAGGTCAAATATGCCCCCGCTCCGGGGCCCTTTGGTTTTACATGGGCTTATATAGGGAAAACCTTTAAAAATTTTCTTCTCTGAAACCGCAAGGCCCAGGTCTTTGGATATTTGGTATGAAGCTTCATCCCACATGGACATGGTCCTTCTCCCCCCCCCCCCCCCCCCCCCCCCCACTCCGGGGCCCTTTGGTTTTAAATGGGCTTATATAGGGAATATCTTGAAAAATCTTCTTCTCTGAAACCACAAGGCCCAGGTCTTTGCTATTTGGTATGAAGCTTCATCTAGTGGACTCCTACCAAGATTGTTCAAATTATAGTGCTTGGGCTAAAAATGCCACCGCCCCGGGGCCCTATGGTTTTACATGGGCTTACATGGGGAAAATCTTTAAAAATCTTCTTCTCTGAAACCCCAAGGGCCAGGTCTTTGCTATTTGGTATGAAGCTTCATCTAGTGGACCCCTACCAAGATTGTTCAAATTATAGTGCTAGGGCCAAAACTGCCCCCGACCTGGGGCCCTTTGGTTTTACATAGACTTATATAGAGATATTCCTTAAAAATCTTCTTCTGAAACAGCAAGGCCATGGTCTTTGATATTTGGTGTGAAGCTTCCTCTAGTGGACCTCTATCAAGATGGTTTAAATTATAGCCCTGAGGCCAAAAATGCCCCCGCCCTGGAGCCATTTGGTTTTATATAGGCTTATGTAGGGAATATCTTTAATAAAAATCTTCTTCTCTGAAACCGCAAGGCCCGGGTCTTTGATATTTGGTATGTAGCATATCTAGTGGACCTTTGCCAAGATTGTTCAAATTATAGCCTTTGTTGATATTTGGTATGAAGCTTCACCTTTTTAGACGTCTCTGAACATTATGCACATTATAGCCCTGGGGTTAATAATGGCCCTCCCCGGGTCCCACTTGTTACTCTATGGATCAGGTGAGCGATCCAGGGCCATCATGGCCCTCTTGTTAGCTCACCGTCACGTAGTGACGAGGTGAGCTTTTGGGATCACTTTTTGTCCGTCGTCCGTCGTGCGTCCGTGCGTCCGTCCGTGCGTCCGTGCGTGCGTGCGTAAACAATTTCTTTAAACGACATCTCCTCCTAAACCACTGATCGGATTTTGACCAAACTTCACAGGAATGATCCTTAGGTGGTCCCCTTTCAAAGTTGTTCAAATGGTTCCGGTCCGTTGCACATCTAGGTCACAGGAGCCAAAAATAGTTTTTTTACACCAAAAACTTAAAAAATCTTCTTCTCTGAAACCACAAGGCCCAGGTCTTTCATATTTGGTATGAAGCTTCATCTAGTGGACCCCTACCAAGATTGTTCAAATTAAAGTGCTGGGGCCAAAAATGCCCCCGCCCTGGGGCCCTTTGGTTTTACATAGGCTTATATAGGGAAAATCTTTAAAAATCTTCTTCTCTGAAACCACAAGGCCCAGGACTTTGATATTTGGTATGAAGCTTCATCTAGAGGACCCCTACCAATATTGTTCAAATTATAGTGCTGGGACAAAAAATGCCCCCGCCACGGGGCCCTTTGGTTTTACATTGGCTTTTATGGGGAAAAGCTTCTTCTCTGAAACCACAAGGCCCAGGTCTTTGATATTTGGTATGAAGCTTCATCTAGTGGACCCCTACCAAGATTGTTCAAATTATTGTGCTGGGGCCAAAAATGCCCCCGCCCCGGGGCCCTTTGGTTTTACATAGGCTTATATAGGGAAATCTTGAAAAATCTTCTTCTCTGAAACCACAAGGCCCAGGAATTTGATATTTGGTATGAAGCTTCATCTAGTAGACCCCTACCAAGATTGTTCAAATTATAGCCTTTGTTGATAGTTGGTATGAAGCTTCACCTTTTAAGACCTCCCTCAACATTATGCACATTATTGCCCTGGAGTCAATAATGGCCCTCCCCGGGGCCCACTTGTTACTCCATGGATCAGGTGAGCGATCCAGGGCCATCATGGCCCTCTTGTGTTTTATATTAGGATCACTTTTTGTCTGTCATCCGTGCGTAAACAATTTCTTCAAACGACATCTCCTCCTAAACCACTGATCGGATTTTGACCAAACTTCAAAGGAATGATCCTTAGGTGGTCCCCTTTCAAAGTTGTTCAAAGGGTTCCGGTCTGTTGCACATCTAGGTCACAGGAGCCAAAAATAATTTTTTTTTACCAAAAACTTAAAAAATCTTCTTCTCTGAAACCGCAAGGCCCAGGTCTTCGATATTTCGTATGAAGCTTCATCTAGTGGACCCCTACCAAGATTGTTCAAATTATAGTGCTCTGGCCAAAAATGCCCCCGCCCTGGGGCCCTTTGGTTTTACATGGGCTTGTATTGGGAAAATCTTTAAAAATCTTCTTCTCTGAAACCGCAAGGCCCAGGTCTTTGATATTTGGTATGAAGCTTCATCTAGTGGACCCCTACCAAGATTGTTCAAGTTATAGTGCTGGGGCCAAAAATGCGCCCGCCCCAGGGCCCTTTGGTTTTACATGGGCTTATATAGGGAAAATCTTTAAAAATCTTCTTCTCTGAAACCGCAAGGCCCAGGTCTTTGATATTTGGTATGAAGCTTCATCTAGTAGACCCCTACCAAGATTGTTCAAATTATAGTGCTGGGGCCAAAAATGCCCCCGCTCCAGAACCCTTTGGTTTTACATGGGCTTATATAGGGAAGAGCTTTAAAAATCTTCTTCTCTGAAACCGTAAGGCCCAGGTCTTTGATATTTGGTATGAAGCTTCATCTAGGGGACCCCTACCAAGATTGTTCAAATTATAGTGCTGAGGTCAAATATGCCCCCGCTCCGGGGCCCTTTGGTTTTACATGGGCTTATATAGGGAAAACCTTTAAAAATTTTCTTCTCTGAAACCGCAAGGCCCAGGTCTTTGGATATTTGGTATGAAGCTTCATCCCACATGGACATGGTCCTTCTCCCCCCCCCCCCCACTCCGGGGCCCTTTGGTTTTAAATGGGCTTATATAGGGAATATCTTGAAAAATCTTCTTCTCTGAAACCACAAGGCCCAGGTCTTTGCTATTTGGTATGAAGCTTCATCTAGTGGACTCCTACCAAGATTGTTCAAATTATAGTGCTTGGGCTAAAAATGCCACCGCCCCGGGGCCCTATGGTTTTACATGGGCTTACATGGGGAAAATCTTTAAAAATCTTCTTCTCTGAAACCCCAAGGGCCAGGTCTTTGCTATTTGGTATGAAGCTTCATCTAGTGGACCCCTACCAAGATTGTTCAAATTATAGTGCTAGGGCCAAAACTGCCCCCGACCTGGGGCCCTTTGGTTTTACATAGACTTATATAGAGATATTCCTTAAAAATCTTCTTCTGAAACAGCAAGGCCATGGTCTTTGATATTTGGTGTGAAGCTTCCTCTAGTGGACCTCTATCAAGATGGTTTAAATTATAGCCCTGAGGCCAAAAATGCCCCCGCCCTGGAGCCATTTGGTTTTATATAGGCTTATGTAGGGAATATCTTTAATAAAAATCTTCTTCTCTGAAACCGCAAGGCCCGGGTCTTTGATATTTGGTATGTAGCATATCTAGTGGACCTTTGCCAAGATTGTTCAAATTATAGCCTTTGTTGATATTTGGTATGAAGCTTCACCTTTTTAGACGTCTCTGAACATTATGCACTTTATAGCCCTGGGGTTAATAATGGCCCTCCCCGGGTCCCACTTGTTACTCTATGGATCAGGTGAGCGATCCAGGGCCATCATGGCCCTCTTGTTAGCTCACCGTCACGTAGTGACGAGGTGAGCTTTTGGGATCACTTTTTGTCCGTCGTCCGTCGTGCGTCCGTGCGTCCGTCCGTGCGTCCGTGCGTGCGTGCGTAAACAATTTCTTTAAACGACATCTCCTCCTAAACCACTGATCGGATTTTGACCAAACTTCACAGGAATGATCCTTAGGTGGTCCCCTTTCAAAGTTGTTCAAATGGTTCCGGTCCGTTGCACATCTAGGTCACAGGAGCCAAAAATAGTTTTTTTACACCAAAAACTTAAAAAATCTTCTTCTCTGAAACCACAAGGCCCAGGTCTTTCATATTTGGTATGAAGCTTCATCTAGTGGACCCCTACCAAGATTGTTCAAATTAAAGTGCTGGGGCCAAAAATGCCCCCTGGGGCCCTTTGGTTTTACATAGGCTTATATAGGGAAAATCTTTAAAAATCTTCTTCTCTGAAACCACAAGGCCCAGGACTTTGATATTTGGTATGAAGCTTCATCTAGAGGACCCCTACCAATATTGTTCAAATTATAGTGCTGGGACAAAAAATGCCCCCGCCACGGGGCCCTTTGGTTTTACATTGGCTTTTATGGGGAAAAGCTTCTTCTCTGAAACCACAAGGCCCAGGTCTTTGATATTTGGTATGAAGCTTCATCTAGTGGACCCCTACCAAGATTGTTCAAATTATTGTGCTGGGGCCAAAAATGCCCCCGCCCCGGGGCCCTTTGGTTTTACATAGGCTTATATAGGGAAATCTTGAAAAATCTTCTTCTCTGAAACCACAAGGCCCAGGAATTTGATATTTGGTATGAAGCTTCATCTAGTAGACCCCTACCAAGATTGTTCAAATTATAGCCTTTGTTGATAGTTGGTATGAAGCTTCACCTTTTAAGACCTCCCTCAACATTATGCACATTATTGCCCTGGAGTCAATAATGGCCCTCCCCGGGGCCCACTTGTTACTCCATGGATCAGGTGAGCGATCCAGGGCCATCATGGCCCTCTTGTTAGCTCACCGTCACGTAGTGACGAGGTGAGCTTTTGGGATCACTTTTTGTCCGTCGTCCGTCGTGCGTGCGTCCGTGCGTGCGTCCGTGCGTCCGTGCGTAAACAATTTCTTTAAACGACATCTCCTCCTAAACCACTGATCGGATTTTGACCAAACTTCACAGGAATGATCCTTAGGTGGTCCCCTTTCAAAGTTGTTCAAATGGTTCCGGTCCGTTGCACATCTAGGTCACAGGAGCCAAAAACAGATTTTTTTCACCAAAAACTTAAAAAATCTTCTTCTCTGAAACCACAAGGCCAAGGTCTTTGATATTTGGTATGAAGCTTCATCTAGTGGACCCCTACCAAGATTGTTCAAATTATAGTGCTGGGGCCAAAAATGCCCCCGCCCCGGGGCCCTTTGGTTTTACATAGACTTATATAGGGAAAATCTTTAAAAATCTTCTTCTCTGAAACCACAAGGCCCAGGACTTTGATATTTGGTATGAAGCTTCATCTAGTGGACCCCTACCAAGATTGTTCAAATTTTAGTGCTGGGACAAAAAATGCCCCAGTCCCGGGGCCCTTTGGTTTTACATTGGCTTATATAGGGAAAATCTTTAAAAATCTTCTTCTCTGAAACCACAAGGCCCATGTCTTTGATATTTGGTATGAAGCTTCATCTAGTGGACCCCTACCAAGATTGTTTAAATTATAGTGCTGGGGCCAAAAATGCCCCTTCCCCGGGGCCTTTTGGTTTGACATAGGCTTATATAGGGAAAATCTTTAAAAATCTTCTTCTCTGAAACCACAAGGCCCAGGTCTTTGATATTTGGTAAGAAGATTCATCTAGTGGACCCCTACCAAGATTGTTCAAATTATAGTGCTGGGGCCAAAAATGCCCCCGCCCTGGGGCCCTTTGGTTTTACATAGGCTTATATAGGGAAAATCTTTAAAAATCTTCTTCTCTGAAACCACAAGGCCCAGGACTTTGATATGTGGTATGAAGCTTCATCTAGTGGACCCCTACCAAGATTGTTCAAATTATAGTGCTGGGGCAAAAAATGCCCCCGTCCCGGGGCCCTTTGGTTTTACATGGGCTTATAAAGGAAAATCTTCTTCTCTGAAACCACAAGGCCCAGGTCTTTGATTTTTGGTATGAAGCTTCATCTATTGGACCCCTACCAAGATTGTTCAAATTATAGTACTGGGGCCAAAAATGCCCCCGCCCCGGGGCCCTTTGGTTATACATAGGCTTATATAGGGAAAATCTTTAAAAATCTTCTCTGAAACTGCAAGGCCCAGGTCTTTGATATTTGATATGAAGCTTCATCTAGTGGACCCCTACCAAGATTGTTCAAATTATAGTGCTGGGGCCAAAAATGCCCCCGCCCCGGGGCCCTTTGGTTTTACATTGGTTTATATAGGGAAAATCTTTAAAAATCTTCTTCTCTGAAACTGCAAGGCCCAGGTCTTTGCTATTTGATATGAAGCTATATAGTGGAACCCTTCCAAGATTGTTCAATTTACAGTGCTGGGGCCAAAAATGCCCCCGCCCCAGGGCCCTTTGGTTTTACATAGGCTTATATAGGGAAAATCTTTAAAAATCTTCTTCTCTGAAACTGCAAAGCCCAGGTCTTTGATATTTGGTATGAAGCTTCATCTTGTAGACCTCTACCAAGATTGTTCAAATTATAGCCATGGGACCAAAAATGCCCCCCCCCCCCTCCCCCCCTCTGGGGCCATTTGGTTTTACATAGACTTATATAGGGAAAATCTTGAAAAATCATCTTCTCTGAAACCACAAGGCCTAGGTCTTTGATATTTGGTATGAAGCTTCAGCTAGTGGACCTCTACCAAGATTGTTCAAATTATAGCCCTAAGGCCAAAAATGCCCCCACCTCGGGCCCTTTGGTTTTACATAGACTTATATAGGGAAAATCTTTAAAAATCTTCTTCTGTGAAACCACAAGGCCTAGGTCTTTGATATTTGGTGAGAAAATTTCATCTAGTGGACCTCTATCAAGATTGTTCAAATTATAGCCCTGGGCCTAAAATGCCCCGGCACCGAGACCCTTTGGTTTTACATAGACTTATATAGGGAAATCTTTAAAAATCTTCTTCTCTGAAACTGCAAGGCCCATGTCTTTGATATTTGGTATGGAGCTTCATCTAGTGGACAATTATAGCCTTTGTTGATAATTGGTATGAAGCTTCACCTTTTTAGACCTCCCTCAACATAATGCACATTATAACCTTGGGGTCAATAATTGCCCTCCCCGGGGCCCACTTGTTACTCTATGGATCAGGTGAGCGATCCAGGGCCATCATGGCCCTCTTGTGTTTTATATTAGGATCACTTTTTGTCTGTCATCCGTGCGTAAACAATTTCTTCAAACGACATCTCCTCCTAAACCACTGATCAGATTTTGACCAAACTTCACAGGAATGATCCTTAGGTGGACCCCTTTCAAAGTTGTTCAAATGGTTCCGGTCCATTGCACATATAGGTCACAGGAGCCAAAAATAGATTTTTTTCACCGAAAACTTAAAAAATCTTCTTCTCTGAAACCACAAGGCCTAGGTCTTTGATATGTGGTATGAAGCTTCATCTAGTGGACCCCTACAAAGATTGTTCAAAATTATGGTCCTGGGACCAAAAATGCCCCCGCCCTGGGGCCCTTTGGTTTTACATGGGCTTATATAAGGAAAATCTTTAAAAATCTTCTTCTCTGAAACTGCAAGGCCCAGGTCTTTGCTATTTGGTATGAAGCTTCATCTAGTGGACCGCTACCAAGATTGTTCAAATTATAGTGCCCGGGCCAAAAATCCCCCCGCCCCGGGGCCCTTTGATTTTACACTGGCTTATATAGGGAAAATCTTTAGAAACCTTCTTCTCTGAAACCGCAAGGCCCAGGTCTTTGCTATTTGGTATGAAGCTTCATCTAATGGATCGCTACCAAGATTGTTCAAATTATAGTGCTCGGGCCAAAAATGCCCCCGCCCTGGGGCCTTCTGATTTTACATGGGCTTATATAGGGAAAATCTTTAGAAATCTTCTTCTCTAAAACCGCAAGGCCCAGGGCTTTGATATTTGGTATTTAGCTTCATCTAGTGGACCGCTACCAAGACTGTTCAAATTATAGCCCTGGGGCCAAAAATGCCCCCAACCCGGGGCCCTTTGGTTTTTCATAGACTTATATAGAGAAAATCTTCGAAAATCTTCTCTGAAACAGCAAGGCCCAGGTCTTTTATATTGTGTGTGAAGCTTCATCTAGTGGACCTCTATCAAGATTGTTTAAATTATAGCCCTGAGGCCAAATATGCCCCTTCCCCGGGGCCCTTTGGTTTTACATAGACTTATATAGGGAAAATCTTTTAAAAAATCTTCTTCTCTGAAACCGCAAGGCCAATGTCTTTGATATTTGGTGTGTAGCTTCATCTAGTGGACCTTTGCCAAGTTTGTTCAAATTATAGCCTTTGTTGATATTTGGTATGAAGCTTCACCTTTTTAGACCTCCCTCAAAATTATGCACATTATAACCCTGGGGTCAATAATGGCCCTCCCTGGGGCCCACTTTTTACTCTATGGATCAGGTGAGCGATCCAGGGCCATCATGGCCCTCTTGTGATTAATATTAGGATCACTTTTTGTCTGTCATCCGTGCGTAAACAATTTCTTCAAACAACATCTCCTCTAAAACCACTGATCGGATTTTGACCAAACTTCACAGGAATGTTCCTTAGGTGTTCCCCTTTCAAAGTTGTTCAAATGGTTCTAGTCCGTTGCACATCTAGGTCACAGGAGCCAAAAATAGATTTTTTCACCGAAAACTTAAAAAATCTTCTTCTCTGAAACCGCAAGGCCCAGGTCTTTGATATTTGGTATGAAGCTTCATCTAGTGGACCCTTACCAAGATTGTTCGAATTATAGTGCTGGGGCCAAAAATGCCCCCGCCCCGGGGCCCTTTGGTTTTACATAGGCTTATATAAGGAAAATCTTTAAAAGTCTTCTTCTCTGAAACCGCAAGGCCTAGGTCTTTGATATTTCGTATGAAGCTTCATCTAGTGGACCCCTACCAAGATTGTTCAAATTATAGTGCTGGGGCCAAAAATGTCCCCACCCCGGGGCCCTTTGGTTTTACATGGGATTATATAGGGAAACTCTTTAAAAATCTTCTTCTCTGAAATGGAAAGGCACAGGTCTTTGCTATTTGGTATGAAGCTCCATATAGTGGACCCCTACCAAGATTTTTCACATTATAGTGCTGGGGCCAAAAATGCCCCCGCCCTGGGGCCCTTTGGTTTTACATAGGCTTACATAGGGAAAATCTTTAAAAATCTTCCTTCTCTGAAACCACAAGACCCATGTCTTTGCTATTTGGTATTAACCTTCATCTAGTGGACCCCTACCAAGATTTTTCACATTATAGTGCAAGGGCCAAAAATGCCCCCGCCCTGGGGCCCTTTGGTTTTACATAGGCTTATATAGGGAAAATCTTTAAAAATCTTCTTCTCTGAAACAGAAAGGCCCAGGTCTTTGATATTCTTTGTGTAGCTTCATCTAGTGGACCTTCGCCAAGATTGTTCAAATTATAGTCTTTGTTGATATTTGGTATGAAGCTTCACCTATTTAGACCTCCCTCAACATTATGCACATTATAGCCCTGGGGTCAATAATGGCCCTTCAAACGACATCTCCTCCTAAACCACTGATCAGATTTTGACCAAACTTCACAGGATCGATCCTTAGGTGGTCCCCTTTCAAAGTTGTTCAAATGGTTCCAGTCCGTTGCACATATAGGTCATAGGAGCTAAAAATAGACTTTTTCACCGAAAACTTAAAAAATCTTCTTCTCTGAAACCGCAAGGCCCAGGTCTTTGATATTTGGTGTGTAGCTTCATCTAGTGGACCTTTGCCAAGGTTGCTCAAATTATAGCCTTTGTTGATATTTGGTATGAAGCTTCACCTTTTTAGACCTTCCTCAACATTATACACATTATAACCCTTGGGTCATTAGTGGCCCTCCCCGGGGCCCACTTGTTACTTTATGGATCAGGTGAGCGATCCAGGGCCATGATGGCCCTCTTGTGTTTTATATTAGGATCACTTTTTGTCTGTCATCCGTGCGTAAACAATTTCTTCAAACGACATCTCCTCCTAAACCACTAATCGGATTTTGACCAAACTTCACAGGAATGATCCTTAGGTGGACCCCTTTCAAAGTTGTTCAAATGGTTCCGGTCCGTTGCACATATAGGTCACAGGAGCCAAAAATAGATGTTTTCACCTAAAAATTTAAAAATCTTCTTCTCTGAAATCGCAAGGCCCAGGTCATTGATATTTGGTATGGAACTTCATCTAGTGGACCCCTACCAAGATTGTTCAAATTATAGTACTGGGGCCAAAAATGCCCCTACCCCGGGGCCCTTTGGATTTACATTGGCTTATAAAGGGAAAATCTTTAAAAATCTTCTTCTCTGAAACCGCAAGGCCCAGGTCTTTGATATTTGATATGGAGCTTCATCTAATGGACCCCTGCCAAGATTGTTCAAATTATAGTACATGGGCCAAAAATGCCCCCGCCCCTGGGCCCTTTGGTTTTACATGGGCTTATATAGGGAAAATCTTTAAAAATCTTCTTCTCTGAAACTGCAAGGCTCAGGTCTTTGCAATTTGGTATGAAGCTTCATCTAGTGGACCTCACCAAGAATGTTCATATTATAGTGCTGGGGCCAAAAATTCCCCCGCCCCGGGGGCCTTTGGTTTTACATGGACTTATATAGGGAAAATCTTTAAAAATCTTCTATGAAACCACATGGCCTAGGTCTTTGATATTTGGTGTGAAATTTCATCTAGTGGACCTCTATCAAGATTGTTAAAATTATAGACCTGAGGCCAAAAATGCCCCCGCCCCGAGACCCTTTGGTTTCATATAGACTTATAGGGAAAATCTTTGAAAAATTTTTCTCTGAAACAGCAAGGCCCAGGTCTTTGATATTTGGTGTGAAGCTCATTTAGTGGACCTTTATCAAGATTGTTTAAATTATAGCCCTGAGGCCAAAAATGCCCCCATCCCCAGGCCATTTGGTTTTACATAGGCTTATGTAGGGAATATCTTTAAAAAAAATCTTCTTCTCTGAAACTGCAAGGCTCAGGTCTTTGATATTTGGTGTGTAGCTTCATCTAGTGGACCTTTGCCAAGATTGTTAAAATTATTGCCTTTGTTGATATTTGGTATGAAGCTTCACCTTTTTAGACCTCCCTCAACGTTATGCACATTATAACCCTAGAGTCAATAATGGCCCTACCCGGGGCCCAGTTGTTACTCTATGGATCAGGTGAGCGATTCAGGGCCATCATGGCCCTCTTGTGTTTTATATTAGGATCACTTTTTGTCTGTCATCCGTGCGTAAACCATTTCTTCAAACGACATCTCCTCCTAAACCACTGATCAGATTTTGACCAAACTTCACAGGAATGATCCTTATGTGGTCTCCTTTCAAAGTTGTTCAAATGGTTCCGGTCCGTTGCACATATAGGCACAGGAGCCAAAAATAGATTTTTTTCACCGAAAACTTAAAAAATCTTCTTCTCTGAAACCGCAAGGCCCAGATCTTTGATATTTGGCATGAACCTTCATCTAGTTGACCCCTACCAAGATTGTTCACATTATAGTGCTGGAGCCAAAAATGCCCCCGCCCCGGGGCCCTTTGGTTTTACATGGGCTTATATAGGGAAAATCTTTAAAAATCTTCTTCTCTGAAACTGCAAGGCCCAGGTCTTTGATATTTGGTATGAAGCTTCATCTAGTGGACCCCTTCCAAGATTGTTCAAATAATAGTGCTTGGGCCAAAAATGCCCCTGCCCCGGGGCCCTTTTGTTTCACATGGGTTAATATAGGGAAATTTTTTAAAAATCTTCTTCTCTGAAACCGCAAGGCCCAGGTCTTTGATATTTGGTATGTAGCTTCATCTAGTGGACCCCTACCAAGATTGTTCAAATTATAGTGCTGGGGCCAGAAATGTTCAAATTATAGTGCTGGGGCCAGAAATGTTCAAATTATAGTGCTGGGGCCAGAAATGCCCCCGACCCGGGACCCTTTGGTTTTAAGTGGGCTTATATAGGGAAAATCTTTAAAACTCTTCTTCTCTGAAACCGCAGGGCCCAGGTCTTTGATATTTGGTATGAAGCTTCATCTAGTGGACCTCTACCAAGATTGTTCAAATTATAGCCCTGAGACCAAAAATGCCCCCGCCTCGGGGCCCTTTGGTTTTACATAGACTTATATAGGGAAAATCTTTAACAATCTTCTTCTGTGAAACAACAAGGCCTAGGTCTTTGATATTGGGTGTGAAATTTCATCTAGTGGACCTCTATCAAGATTGTTCAAATTATAGTGCTTGGGCCAAAAATACCCCACCCCGAGACCCTTTGGTTTTACATAGACTTATATAGGGAAATCTTAAAAAATCTTCTTCTTTGAAACTGCAAGGCCCATGTCTTTGATATTTGGTATGGAGCTTCATCTAGTGGACCTCTACCAAGATTGTTCAAATTATAGCCCTCGGGCCACAAAAGCCCCCGCCCCAGGGCCCTTTGGTTTAACATAGACTTATATTGAGATAATCTTTGAAAATCTTCTTCTCTGAAACTGCAAGGCTCAGGTCTTTAATAATGTCTTTAATATTTGGTGTGAAGCTTCATCTAGTGCACCTCTATCAAGATTGTTTAAATTATAGAGATGAGGCCAAAATAGCTCCCACCCCGGGGCCATTTGGTTTTGCATAGGCTTATGTAGGGAATATCTTTAGAAAAATCTTCTTCTCTGAAACCGGAATGCCAAGGTCTTTGATATTTGGTGTGTAGCTCCATCTAGTGGACCTTTGCCAAGATTGTTCAAATTATAGCCTTTGTTGATATTTGGTATGAAGCTTCACCTTTTAAGACCTCCCTCAACATTATGCACATTATAGCCCTGGGGTCAATAATGGCCCTCCCCAGGGCCCATTTGTTACTCTATGGATCAGGTGAGCGATCCAGGGCCATCATGGCCCTCTTGTGTTTTATATTAGGATCACTTTTTGTCTGTCATCCGTGCGTAAACAATTTCTTCAAACGACATCTCCTCCTAAACCACTGATCGGATTTTGACCAAACTTCAAAGGAATGATCCTTAGGTGGTCCCCTTTCAAAGTTGTTCAAAGGGTTCCGGTGTGTTGCACATCTAGGTCACAGGAGCCAAAAATAATTTTTTTTTACCAAAAACTTAAAAAATCTTCTTCTCTGAAACCGCAAGGCCCAGGTCTTCGATATTTCGTATGAAGCTTCATCTAGTGGACCCCTACCAAGATTGTTCAAATTATAGTGCTCTGGCCAAAAATGCCCCCGCCCTGGGGCCCTTTGGTTTTACATGGGCTTGTATTGGGAAAATCTTTAAAAATCTTCTTCTCTGAAACCGCAAGGCCCAGGTCTTTGATATTTGGTATGAAGCTTCATCTAGTGGACCCCTACCAAGATTGTTCAAGTTATAGTGCTGGGGCCAAAAATGCGCCCGCCCCAGGGCCCTTTGGTTTTACATGGGCTTATATAGGGAAAATCTTTAAAAATCTTCTTCTCTGAAACCGCAAGGCCCAGGTCTTTGATATTTGGTATGAAGCTTCATCTAGTGGACCCTTACCAAGATTGTTCAAATCAGAGTGCTGGGGTCAAAAATGCCCCCACCCCGGGGCCCTTTGGTTTTACATGGGCTTATATCGGAAAATCTTTAAAAATCTTCTTCTCTGAAATTGCAAGGCCCAGGTCTTTGATATTTGGTATGAAGCTTCATCTAGTGGTCCCCTACCAAGATTGTTCAAATTATAATGATGGGGCCAAAAATGTCCCCACTTCGGGGCCCTTTGGTTTTACATAGGCTTATATAAGGAAAAATCTTTAAAAATCTTCTTCTTTGAAACTGCAAGGCCCAGGTCATTGATATTTGGTATGAAGCTTCATCTGGTGGAGCTCTATGACGATTGTTCAAATTATAGACCTAGGGCCAAAAATGCCCCCGCTCCGGGGCCCTTTGGTTTTACATAGACTTATGTAGGGAAACTCTTGAAAAATCTTCTTCTCTGTAACCACAAGGCCTAGGTCTTTGATATTTGGTCTGAAGCTTCAGCTGGTGGACCTCTATCAAGATTGTTCAAATTATAGCCCTGACACTAAAAATGCCCCCGCCTCAGGGTCCTTTGGTTTTACATAGACTTATATAGGGTAAATCTTTAACAATCTTCTTATGTGAAACCACAATGCCTAGGTCTTTGATATTTGGTGTGAAATTTCATCTAGTGGACCTCTATCAAGATTGTTCAAATTATAGCCCTGGAGCCCAAAATTCCCCCGCCCTGAGACCCTTTGGTTTTATATAGACTTATATAGGTAAATCTTTAAAAATCTTCTTCTCTGAAACTGCAAGGCCCATGCCTTTGATATTTGGTATGGAGCTTCATCTAGTGGACCTCTAGCAAGATTGTTCAAATTATAGCCCTCAGGCCCCAAATGCCCCTGCCCCGGGGCCCTTTGGTTTTACATAGACTTATATAGAGATAATCTTTGAAAATCTTCTCTGAAACAGCAAGGCCCAGATCTTTGATATTTGGTGTGAAGCTTCATCTAGTGGACCTCTATCAAGATTGTTTAAATTATAGCCCTGAGGCCAAAATGCCCCCGCCCCGGGGCCATTTGGTTTTACATATGCTTATGTAGGGAATATCTATAAAAAAAATCTTCTTCTCTGAAACCGCCAGGCCCAGGTCTTTTATATTTGGCGTGTAGCTTCATCTAGGGCACCTTTGCCAAGATTGTTCACATTATAGCCTTTGTTGATATTTGGTATGGAGCTTCACCCTTTTAGACCTACCTCAACATTATGCAAATTATAACCCTGGGGTCAATAATGACCCTCCCTGGGGCCCACTTGTTACTCTATGGATCAGGTGAGCGATCCAGGGTCATCATTGCCCTCTTGTGTTTTATATTTGGATCACTTTTTGTCTGTCATCCGTGCGTAAACAATTTCTTCAAACGACATCTCCTCCTAAACCACTGATCGGATTTTGACCAAACTTCACAGGAATGATCCTTAGGTGGTCCCCTTTCAAAGTTGTTCAAATGGTTCCGGTCCGTTGCACATATAGGTCGCAGGAGCCAAAAATAGATTTTTTTCACCGAAAACTTAAAAAATCTTCTACGCTGAAACCGTAAGGCCCAGGTCTTTGATATTTGGTATGAAGCTTCATCTAATTGACCCCTACCAAGATTGTTCAAATTATAGTGCTTGGGCCAAAAATGCCCCCGCCCCGGGGCCCTTTGGTTTTACATGGGCTTATATAGGAACATCTTTAAAAATCTTCTTCTCTGAAACTGCAAGGCCGAGGTCTTTGCTATTTGGTATGAAGCTTCATCTAGTGGAACCCTACCAAGATTGTTCAAATTATAGTGCTGGGGCCAAAAATGCCCTCGCCCAAGGGCCCTTTGGTGTTACATAAGCTTATTTAGGGATAATCTTTAAAAATCTTCTTCTCTGAAACTGCAAGGCCCAGGTCTTTGATATTTGGTATGAAGCTTCATCTTGTGGACGTCTACCAAGATTGTTCAAATTATAGCCCTGGGTCCAAAAATGCCGCCGGTCTTGGGCCCTTTGGTTTTACATAGACTTTTATAGGGAAAATCTTGAAAAATCTTCTTCTCTGAAACCACAAGGCCTAGTTCTTTGATATTTGGTATGCTTCAGCTAGTGGACCTCTACCAAGATTGTTCAAATTATAGCCCTGAGACCAAAAATGCCCCCGCCTCGGTGCCCTTTGGTTTTACATAGACTTATATAGGGAAAAACTTTAAAAATCTTCTTCTATGAAACCACAAGGCCTAGGTCTTTGATATTTGGTGTGAAATTTCATCTAGTGGACCTCTATCAAGATTGTTCAAATTATAGCCCTTGGACGAAAAATGCCCCCGCCCCGAGACCCTTTGGTTTTACATAGACTTATATATAGGGAAATCTTTAAAAATCTTCTTCTCTGAAACTGCAAGGCCCATGTCTTTGATATTTGGTATGGAGCTTCATCTAGTGGACCTCTACCAAGATTGTTTAAATTATAGCCCTGAGGCCACAAATCCCCCCCCCCATTGGTTTTACATAGACTTATATAGAATTAATCTTTGAAAACCTTCTTCTCTGAAACAGCAAGGCCCAGGTCTTTGATATTTGGTGTGAAGCTTCATCTAGTGTGGACCCCTGCCCGGGGCCATTTGGTTTTACATAAGCTTATGTAGGGAATATCTTCTTCTCTGAAACCACAAGGCCCGGATCTTTAATGTTTGGTGTGTAGCTTCATCTAGTGGACCTTTGCCAAGATTGTTCAAATTATAGCCTTTGTTGATATTTGGTATGAAGCTTCACCTTTTTAGACTTCCCTCAACATTATGCACATTATTACCCTGGGGTCAATAATGGCCCTCCTCAGGGCCCACTTGTTACTCTAGGGATCAGGTGAGCGATCCAGGGCCATCATGGCCCTCTTGTTATGTTTTAATTTAGGATCACTTTTTGTCTGTCATCCGTGCGTAAACAATTTCTTCAAACGACATCTCCTCCTAAACCACTGATTGGATTTTGACCAAACTTCACCGGAATGATCCTTAGGTGGACCCCTTTCAAAGTTGTTCAAATGGTTTCGGTCCGTTGCACATATAGGTCACAGGAGCCAAAAATAGATTTTTTTTTCACGGAAAACTTTAAAAATCTTCTTCTCTGAAACCGCAAGGCCCAGGTCTTTTATATTTGGTATGAAGCTTCATCTAGTGGACCCCTACCAAGATTGGTCAAATTATAGTGCTGGGGCCAAAAATGCCCCCGCCCTGGGGCCCTTTGGTTTTACATGGGCTTATATAGGAAAAATCTTTAAAAATCTTCTTCTCTGAAACCGCAAGGCCCAGGTCTTTGATATTTGGTATGAAGCTTCATCTAGTGGACCCCTACCAAGATTGTTCAAATCAAAGTGCTGGGGTCAAAAATGCCCCTGCCCCGGGGCCCTTTGGTTTTACATGGGCTTATATAGGGAAAATCTTCTTCTCTGAAACTGCAAGGCCCAGGTCTTTGCTATTTGGTATGAAGCTTCATCTAGTGGACCCCTACCAAGAATGTTCAAATTATAGTGCTGGGGCCAAAAATTCCCCCGCCCTGGGGCCCTTTGGTTTTAAATAGACTTATATAGGAAAAATCTTTAAAAAATCTTCTTCTATGAAACCACAAGGCCTAGGTCTTTGATATTTGGTGTGAAATTTCATCTAGTGGACCTCTATCAAGATTGTTCAAATTATAGCCCTGGGGCCAAAAATGCCCCCACCCCGAGACCCTTTGGTTTTACATAGACTTTAATAGGGAAATCTTTAAAAATCTTCCCTGAAACTGCAAGGCCATATCTTTGATATTTGGTATGGAGTGAGTGAGTGTTTCAGTTTTACGTCCTACCAACAGCTAAGGTCATACGGAGACGGGACCTCGGTTTAAAGACTCATCCGAAAGTCTGGAGAAGCCCGGGATCGAACCTGCGACCCCTGGTTTACAAGGCGAGTAGCGTAACCACTCGACCACGGAGGCTTCTATATTTGGTATGGAGCTTCATCTAGTGGACCTCTACCAGATTGAACCTTTTTAGACCTCCCTCAACATTATGCATATTATAACCCTAGGGTTAATAATGACCCTCCCCTGGGCTCACTTGTTACTCCATGGATCAGGTGAGCGATCCAGGGCCATCATGGCCCTCTTGTTTTAAAAAGACGAGTACTGTACTCATTGGAAAAAAAAATTTATCTAAAGCCCTGTGACAATATCTCAGTCATAGTTGAATATGGGTCATTTCGGGTCAAAAAGTAGGTCAGTAGGTCAGAGGGGCGGCAGGAGAGGGCCTTTTCTTTGCAGTGTTATTCCACCTTTATTCTTTGAATAAAAAGGCAAGTTGTCTGGGTTTTCGATCGGCAAATACATTGATGACTTCTTGAATGCCTTTTCCTGTATGCTTACAGGCATGCATCAAGGCCAGTGTTGAAAGTCTTTCAGTCTTCATTGTCGAACGTAAATATGTTTTGATTCTTCTCATCACACTGAAAGATCTTACAGCAGTTGCATTTGCCACAGGCATGGTTGCAAGTACTGCCAGGCAAACGTAGACATTGGGATACAACATCTGGTTATAGATTTTAGTGTTCCCACGAGGGTTCTGGGTTTTGGAAGTGCAGCGATGGCCCATCTTGACTTCTATTGACCCACTTCAGCCCAAAAGACTTCAAAGTTATCCGCGGATAAGTCAGAGGAAAAGGTGTCGAAAACATGTCTTGACATCTCCGCTTAAGTCCATCAGTTTTGTAGGCATTAAATACTGTCCTGTTTCTTTTACATTTTTAGCTCACCTCAAGGTGAGCTATTGTGATCGCTTTGTGTCTGGGTCCGTCCATCTGTCTTAGTGTCTGTCAACAATTTCTTCAAATGACATCTCGGAAACCACAGTACCAAATTTGAAATAATTTCACAGGAATATTCCTTGGGTGACCCTCTACCCAAATTGCTAAAATGGTTCTGCTACGCTGAACAAAATTGCCGCCAGAGCAAAAAATAGAAAAACATTAAAACAACATCTCCTAGGCTAATGGTCCGATTTCAAATAATTTCACAGGAATGTTCCTTGGATCACCCTCTACCAAAATTGCTAAAATAGTTCTGCTCCGCTTAACAAAATGGCCACCAGAGCTAAAAATAGAAAAACCTTAGAAAAACCTTTAAACGACATCTCCTCCTAGGCTAATGGTTCAATTTCAAAATAATTTCACAGGAATGTTCCTTGGATGACTCTCTACCCAAATTGCTAATATGGTTCCGCTCCACTGAAAAAATTGGCCGCCAGAGCTAAAAATAGAAAAAAAACCTTTAATCAACATCTCCTCCTAGTCTAATGGTCGGATTTCAAAATAATTTCACAGGAATGTTCCTTAGATGACTCTCTGCCAAAATTGCTAAAATAGTTCCACTCAGCTGAACAAAATGGCCACCAGAACAAAAAAAGAAAACCTTAGAAAAATCATTAAACAACACCTGCTCCTAGGCTAATGGTCCGATTTCAAAATAATTTCACAGGAATATTTATTAGGTGACCCTCTACCAAAATTGCTAAAATGGTTCCGCTCTGCTGAACAAAATAGCCACCAGAACTAAAAATAGAAAAAAACTTTAAGCGACATCTCCTCTAAGGCCAATGGTCCAATTTCGAAATAATTTCACAGGAATGTTCCTTGGAAGACCCTCTACGTGAACTGCGAAAAATGGTTCCGCTCCAATGACAAATTGGCCACCAGAGCCACTTGGCTGAACAAACTGATCGTCAGAGCTAAAAATAGAAAAAAGCTTTAAACGACATCTCCCTCTAGGTTAACGGTCCAATCTCAAAATAATTTCACAGGAATGCTCCTTGGGTAACCCTCTACCAAAACTGCTAAAATGGTTCTTTTCCACTGAACAAAATGCATGGCCAGCAGAGACAAAAATAGAGTCAATGGTGCAATTTCCAACCCAATTCACAGAAACGCTTCTCTTTTATTTTTGTACCAAATATTGATTAAACAGTATGGCTCCTCTTAGGTCTGTTCCATTGAAGCATCCCATCTCAAAGTAGTATTAGTGTACTGATGATTGAGGGGTGGTTGGGTGAGGCAAAGGTGACGTGTATTTTGCATCACTGGGGCATCCAACCGATATTGGCTTACAGTAGGACAAGGCCCGCTGTCCTTGCAGCAGGTGAGGGTTGAGGGGAGTGTTGTTGTTTCTTCTGTTTTAACACTTCTATTCGTTTTTGTCTTTCTCGGAGTTTCTCCACTATCACTCACTTTCTCCCTTTCTCTGGGAGATGACACAAAATGGCCCACAAGGGTTGACATGTCATTATACTCAAAACAATCAATCATGTACTGATGATTGCTTAAATTGCTGAAATGGGTTTGCTCTGCTGAATAAAAAGTCCATATGACTGCAGAGGTAAAGACAGAAAAATCATTAAAGAACATCTCCAATGTCTCAGTTTTAAAATAACTTCGACAGAAGAGTTGCTTGAATGACCCCTCTACCAAAAGTGCTTAAGTGGTTCTGCTCCTCTGTACAAATTGGCTGGCAGAGCTAAATATAAAAAAACCTTTAAACAGCAATGTTTGTACATCATAACTAAGGTGAGCGAATTAGGTCCATCATGTACCTCTTGTTGTTTTTTTTAGCTCACCTGAGCACGAAGTGCTCAAGGTGAGCTATTGTGGTCTGTCTTTGTCCGTCGTTCGTGCGTGCATGCATGCGTCCATTGTCAACTTTTGCTTTAAACGACTTCTCCGAAACTGCTGGACTGATTCTGAAATAATTTCACAGGAATATTCCTTGGGTGACCCTCTAGCAAAATTGCTCAAATCATTCCACTTGGTTGAACAAGATGGCCGCCAGAGCTAAAAATAGAAACACCTTTAAACGACTTCTCCTCCTTAACCAGTGGATGGATTTCAAAATAATTTCACAGGAATGTTGCTTGGATGACCCTCTACCAAACTTGCTCAAACCATTATGCTGAGATGAACAAGCTGGCCACCAGAGCTAAAAATAGAAAAACCTTTAAATGACTTTTTCTCCTTAACCAGTGGTTGGATTTCAAAATAATTTTACAGGAATGTTCCTTGGATGACCTTCAACCAAAATTGCTCAAAATGTCCCGCTGGCGTGAATAAGCTGGCCACCAGAGCTAAAAATGGAAAAATCTTTAAAAGACTTCTCTTCCTGAACTATTGGATGGATTTTTAAATAACTGCACAAGAATGTTCCTTGGGTGACCCTCCACCAAAATTGCTCAAACCCCTCTGCTCGGATGGACAAGATGGCCACCAGAGCTAAAAATCGAAAAAAAAACTTTAAACGACTTCTGCTCCTTAACCAGTGGATGGATTTCTGTATAATTTCGCAGGAATGTTCCTTGAGTGACCCTCTACCAAAATTGCTAAAACCATTCTGCTTGGATAAACAAGATGGCCACCAGAGCTAAAAATAGAAAAACCTTTAAAAGACTTCAGTGGATGGATTTCGAAATAATTTCACAGGAATGTTCCTCGTGTGACCCTCTACCAAAATTGTTCAGACCATTTCGCTCTGATGAACAAGATGGCCACCAGAGCTAAAAAACAAAAAAAAACTTTAAATGCCATCTCCTTAACCAGTGGATGGATTTTGAAATAATTTCACAGGAATGTTTCTTAGGTGACTTCATACCAAAATTGCTCAAAGCGTTCTGCTCAGATGACATTCTGCTGGGATAAAAAAAGGTGGCCACAGGAGCTAATACACATGTAATAGAAATACTTTTAGATAACTATCCTGCTTAACCAGTGGATGGATTTCGAATTAATTTCATTACAATAACACATCCGTTTGACATAGTGCATTTTTAAGATCTCCAAAATGGCAACTTTTCTGAGGAAATTCTGGGATATATTTTTTATCAGTGCTCAAAACATAGGTTGTGGCCTCATTGAGGTGGTTCTAACGAGTACCCACAACCTATGTCTTGGAGTAGAAATAAGAAAAATAATGTATACCCCCATAAAGCCCAGTTTTCTCTTCATGAAGTGGGGTTTAGGGGGGACTTCATTTCACGGACTTGTTCATGTGATGTCACAGGAATGTTCCTTGGATGACCCTTGACCAGAATTGCTCACCGGTTGTGCTTGGATGAACAAGATGGCTAAAATTATAAAAACCTCCTTGGGTCAACCAAAATTGCTCAAACCCTCTACTCCATCATTTATTACCTACAATTTCATTTGTACAATATGGATCAGGTGAGCGATCCAGGGCCATCATGGCCCTCTTGTTCCAAATCATTTTAATAATTTTGAGTATGAAAAAGGCATATTTATCGGATCTTCAACCTCCCTCTGTTTATAAATCCCATATTAACCCATTGTATACAAGTGGACACTTCCATTGCTATATGTTGAACAAGTCCATTTGTCATATAATTATAAGGGGTGTCAGGCCTATTTTTAATCTGTGGAATGGGGATTATAGGAATGGCCTTCGTCTGTCCATCCATCTGTCTTTCTTGTCCACTCTGTATCTCCTGAACCCTTTGCTAGATTTTCATTAAACTTTGGTCAAATATATATATCGTTTCAGTGCGCTGTTGTGCATTACCCATAAATGAACCATGCTGACTCAAGGTCAAGGTCACATTTGAAGGTCAAGAGTTTGAAAGTGAATGTTGTGTCTGTTCCATATCTCCTTTACCCCTATAAGGATTCTCCTTAAATTTTGGTCAAATATCCCTCCCAGTGAGCTAATGTGCACAACCCATAAATGAACCATGCTGGCTGAAGGTCAAGGTCACACTTGAAGGTCAATGAGTTTGACGGCCCACACCCGTCGGGGCTTGAATAAATAAATGGGCTGCAAGATGCTTTACCCCTGGATTTTCATTAGACTTTGTCACATATCCCCCTCAGAGAGCTGATATGCAGAACCTGTAAATAAACAGTGTCAACTCAAGGTCACAGGTGAAGGTCACAAGATTGAGCCTTGTTAAAGTGTGGCGGGGGATTTGGCTGTCCCTCAGATTGCTTTCTGGTTTCATTTTGATTCTATTTTTGACGGAAAATTTGGTTAGCATATAGTGCAGGCCGTGATCTGATCTGGTCCCGATCTGGGTCTGCACTGTTTGTCAAGGAACCCCTTTAGGGGTTTCCAGCATGCAGTGGGTTAAAATGGGCTGACTTATAAATTCTATATATTCACTGACCCACTCAAGCATAGGGTATTTACCGTATATACATGTATTCGGACAGACAGGCTTGAGCAAACAGTGTAGACCCAGATGAGATATGGCAGAATGTGGCATCTTATCAGGGTCTACACTGTTTGCTACTCCTCTGTCTACTTTAAGTCACATCTTTCTTTCTCTGAACACTGCCTCATCAGTTAGTAAATTGAACTTGTTCATATTTTTGAACAAGTATGGTATGGAGTTGAGGTTCCAGATTTTTTAGGTAAATATTGGAGATGTTGGTGCAATACAGAGGCTGCCCCCGCCCATCGGGGCTTGAAGAAATATATGGGCTGCATGATGCTTCCACGCAGAGCTGAATCCGACCCGCACAAGAGTACTAGTAAACCGCTTAGAGGATCTAAACCTACATGTACCCAGGCAAAGTGGTGCGAGTCGGACCGTCCATGCTTATAAACCCTATTGGTTTCATTGGCGACAGGGCTTGAGATGTCATTTCATCTCAGTGTCGGGTAAAAGTTTCACGAAATTGGAAGCACCGTCTCCAAAATGACCTTATAGTGTTGACGGGGACGTTAAACCTTAAATCAAACAAACAAACAAAGCAATACAGAGGACCCACGTTATAACGGAAGTGCGGTCGACTCTTGTAATCTCGATCTTCACGGGACCGAGCAAAAAAGTTCGAGTTATCGGTAGTACGAGATAAACAAAGTGTGAAGTCACATCTATGTCGGAGCCCATTGTATGCCGTGATATGCTTGGTTTTCAAGGTTATTCTGGAGAAATAGCTCTTACATGTACAGCTTATTTGTAAAAATAATGTTGTTTGTCGAAGTATGTTTATTGTTTTTGTCACACCTGCTTGTAGCAGGGTGCGACATAGGCATCCGATTTTCCGTCCCTGCGTTCGTTTGTCTATCAGTCCGTTCGTCCGTCTGTTACCATTTACGTCGAAGTTCGACATTTATGTCAAAGTTTTTATTTTACAAACCTCAGCTACCATCAAACCTTACATGAAACATCTCATAGCGCTTCTCACTTTGTAAGCACCTTGACCTGGTGATTTTGACCTATATTTTGCACTCCAGTGACTTTGACCATTACGTCGAAGTTCGACATTTACGTCAAAGTTTTTATTTACAGACCTCAGCTACCATTAAACCTTACATGAAACATCTCATAGACCTTCTCAACTTTGTAAGCACCTTGACCTGGTGAATTTGACCTATATTTTGCGCTCCAGTGACTTTTACCATTACGTCGAAGTTTGAATTGTAATCAACTATAAGACTAAAAAACCATCAAACCTTTCATGAAACATCACCCTGAGCTCCTGACTAGGCAAGCACCTTGACCCAGTGACTGTGACCTATATTTATACCCCCGGCATACGAAGTATGCAATGGGGGTATATAGTTTTTGTCTTTTCCGTCTGTCTGTCTGTCTGTCTGTGTGTCCGTAAACAATTATTTTGTGTCAAAGATATCTCAGGAACTGCTTCACATAGAAACTTGAAATTTTGCACACATGATCAGTATGACTACTTGTATTGTGGGAAAGAAAATAAGGGCCAAGGGGTCAGGCCTTTTAGAGTTATTTCCCTTTGTAGTTCTTGCTGTTTAATAGTGTTTTTTTTTTATTTTGTGTCAAAGATTTCTCAATAACTACTGTACATAGAAACTTGAAATTTTGCAAACATGATCAGTATGACTAGTTGTATTGTGGGAAAGAAAATAAGGGCCAAGGGGTCAGGCCTTTTAGAGTTATTTCCCTTTGTAGTTCTTGCTGTTTAATAGTGTATATTTTTATTTTGTGTCAAAGATTTCTCAATAACTACTGTACATAGAAACTTGAAATTTTGCAAACATGATCAGTATGACTAGTTGTATTGTGGGAAAGAAAATAAGGACCAAGGGGTCAGGCCTTTTAGAGTTATTTCCCTTTGTAGTTCTTGCTGTAGTGTATATTTTTATTATTTTGTGTCAAAGATTTCTCAATAACTACTGTACATAGAGACTTAAAATTTGGTAGCAACAACCAGTATGACTACTTGTATTGTGGGAAAGAAAAAAGGGGCCAAGGGACCAGGGCTCTTGGAGTTATTTCCCTTTCTAATTCTTGCTATTTTAAAATGTAATTTTCCTCATAACTTCTGTACCGGTCTCAATATTTTCTTGATATTTATTTTACACCTGAAACTTACTGTGTTACAGGTGTGGTATGAAAAGAGGACTGAAGGGCCTGGTCAAGTAGAGTAATCTCCCTTTGTTATTTTATCGACTTGATCAGTATTTAGGCAAATGTTGTACTTTCTGTCAAAGATAAACAAATGCTTTATTAGCTCACCTGAGCCGAAGGCTCATGTGAGGTATTAGGAGGGCAAGGCTCCGGCGTCCGTCGTCGTTGTCGTCGTCGTTAACACTTTCAACAAAGTATATCTCTGCAACCAGTGGGAGGATCTTGATCAAATTTCATGTGAAGCATCATTGGGCAGGGGGAAAGGCTGCACAATGTTTTCAGGCTGATCGAGTTGGAACTCTGGTTGCCATGGCAACAGATAGCTCCCATTGACTTATAATGGGAAAAACTTCAAAAATCTTCTTCTCTGAAACTACTGGGCCCAGAGCTGGTACCCCAGCATACGAAGTATGCAATGGGGGTATATAGTTTTTGTCTTTTCCGTCTGTCTGTCTGTCTGTCCGTAAACAATTATTTTGTGTCAAAGATATCTCAGGAACTGCTTCACATAGAAACTTGAAATTTTGCACACATGATCAGTATGACTACTTGTATTGTGGGAAAGAAAATAAGGGCCAAGGGGTCAGGCCTTTTAGAGTTATTTCCCTTTGTAGTTCTTGCTGTTTAATAGTGTATATTTATACCCCCGGCATACGAAGTATGCAATGGGGGTATATAGTTTTTGTCTTTTCCGTCTGTCTGTCTGTGTGTCCGTAAACAATTATTTTGTGTCAAAGATATCTCAGGAACTGCTTCACATAGAAACTTGAAATTTTGCACACATGATCAGTATGACTACTTGTATTGTGGGAAAGAAAATAAGGGCCAAGGGGTCAGGCCTTTTAGAGTTATTTCCCTTTGTAGTTCTTGCTGTTTAATAGTGTATATTTTTATTTTGTGTCAAAGATTTCTCAATAACTACTGTACATAGAAACTTGAAATTTTGCAAACATGATCAGTATGACTAGTTGTATTGTGGGAAAGAAAATAAGGGCCAAGGGGTCAGGTCTTTTAGAGTTATTTCCCTTTGTAGTTCTTGTTTCAGCTGAGGTGATGGCACTGGCCGGGGGTATACGTGCCCCACTGGGCACTTTTGTCTAGTTTATGCTTCAGTGAGTTTGACACAAATTACGTCAATGTTCCAGATCTTCTCAAATAAAAGGCCTACACCAATAAAATCTTGAAAAGTGTTTCATGCTCTGTTCACATGTGAGACACCAAGTTCTGCAATGGAAGGTCAGGTGGTTTTTCTCCGGGTACTCCGTTTTTCGCCCAACTCTGATTAATGATCGGCTCGATATGAGTGAAATAATCTTGAAAGGGCCGTAAAACCAAAACCAAAAGATCAGGAACCCTGTTGTTTGTGTGATGTAAAACAGCTCCATCAGGTCTGCAATACAAGTTATCTGGTGCAAATTCAGGATAATTAGTTACATAAAAATATTACAGTGTTATATCAAGGCTAATTTTTGACAGATGCAGATTGATAATTCACACCTTACACCTTTGTCAAATCCTTACCTTTTAAGGGGAATGGGTTCACTTAACCCATTATACATGTATACTGGTGGACTCTTTCATTGTTATATGTTGACAAGTCCATTTGTAATCCAAGCACTTTGTGCAGGATAAGGGGCATTGTTGGAATATTGACCTCCAAGCTTCTGCCTATATAGAAAGAGGCGAAGGACAAAGACCATTATGATAATAATGGACCCCCTCATTCAAGCATTTTGTGCAGTAGGAGGGAAAATATTGGAATAATGACAGGAAGCCAAGCTTCTGCCTGCTTTTCCCTCCCAGTTTTTAGCTCACTAGAGCCAAAGGCTGTGGGGAGCTTATAGGATAGGCAGTTATCCGCCATCGTCTGCGTCGTCGTCTCACGTCTGTCTTGTGATGTCAACACTTTCAAACAACATCTCCTCTGAAGCCACTGTGCCAATTGGCCCAAATTTCATTTTGTAGCATCATTGGGCTTGGGGATTGAAAGTTTGTGTTTTTTATGAAATTTGTTTTTTTTTTATTTGGTTGTCATTTCCCATAGACTTATAATGAGGAAAATTGAAAAATGGCATTTTCTGCCAAGTCATTGCAGATATTTTGACAAAACTTTTATAGAAATGTTCCTTGAGTAAACTTCTTTCAGCCATATACTTTTATGCCAACCTAGGGGTCCCCAAGGTTGTGTCAAGGCCATGCCCAAACCCTTCCACTTCATAAAATGCCACATATCTCAGAAACCATTCAGATCCCTACCCCTAAACCATATATATTCTTGTTCATTATTATCAGACCCATTAAGTGACTCCAATCTTGGGGGAGTGTAGGAAAGTTGATATGCCGGGGCCATGCCCCACACCCTCCACTTCATAAAATGCCATATATCTCAGAAACCGTTCAGATCCCCGCCCCTAAACCATATATTCTTGTTCCTTATGATAAGAATGATTAAGTGACACCAACCTGGGGGTCCCCTGTGCTGTGCCATTGCTATGCCCCACCTGATGCACTTCATAAAAGGCCCAATATCGCAGAAACCATACAGATCCCCAACCCTAAACCATATGTATTCTTGTTCCTTATGATAAGACACATTCAGTGACACCTGCATGGGGGTCCCCACAGGGTGCCACTGGCCATTTTACTTCATTAAAATGCCCCCTTACTTCATTAAAAGCTATATATCTCAGAAACCACCTCTCGACTTCACAAAAGGCCATACAGCCCCCACCCATCGGGGCTTGAAAAAATAGATGGTTGCATGATGCTTCCACGCAGAGCTGAATCCAACACGAGTACTGGTTGTTTAAACCGCTCAGAGGATCTAAGCCTGCTAAGGCAAAGCAGTGCGAGTTGGACCATCCATGCTTATAAACCCTATTGGTTTTATGGGCGACAGGGCTTGAGATGTAATTTCATCTCAGTGTTGGGTAAAAGTATCACAAAATTGGAAGCAACGTCTCCAAAATGACCCATACAGTGTTGAGGCGGACGTTAAACCTCAAATCAACCAACCAATAAAAGGCCATATGTCTGAGAAAGTGTTCAGAGTTGTTGTTGTTGTAAAGTTTTAGCATTTTACATCTGCTGCCGTCAGCATTACCCCACAACAGGGCGTATAGTTTGTGTGCTTCTGGGATTCAAACAACGGTAGAGTTCAGCAGTATGCAAATCGTGCTGACTTACCAGTGCCCTCCCCTAAGTAGTATGGGCTGCATGATGCTTCCACGCAGAGCTGAATCTGGCCCGCACACTAGTACTGGTAAACCGCTGGGGGATCTAAGCCTGTCCTGGAACCGCGGTGCGAGGCGGACCGTCCATGCTAATAAACCCTATTGGTTTCATTGGGCGACAGGGCTTGAGATGTCATTTCATCTCAATGTCGGGTAAAAGTCCCACAAAATTGGAAGCAACGTCTCCAAAATGACCTTTACAGTGTTGACGGGGACGTTAAACCTCAAATCAAACAAAACAAAGCCCTCCCCTAAGTAGCACTGTAATTTTGAATTTTGAATGCCAGATCGAAAATGGGCATAAACCAACAGAGAAATCAAGGCCTATTTCGGCTGCAAATCGTGATTTTTCTGTCTCGTCCGAGAGCAAACTAGGTCATGTTGTTCTCTCTTAGGGCCACGAGGTTGGCTTCGATCTGGCTACACATGAATTAGCCATGCAGTACCCATGGTAAACAGGGTTTTCGGACATGCGGCACTAAGTTCACGATCAGTAGAAGATGCAGTAGCCTTACACACTCTGGTGGGAGAATATTGTAGACCTCGCCGTTCTCCTATACCAGCTTGAAGGCCTTCGTGCGCGCGGGGTCTTGATCTTTGCCGTTGGTCCAGTAGTACTCTGCCAGCTCGTACTTTGGTGTCATTCTGGTTTGAGGGAGGTAGTACTTACCGCTGGTCTTCGTTGCTTGGTCGAACATCAGGCAGGCATTCTTCCCGTGGCGGTCTGGACGACCTGGGCCCTTGTATGTCAGTTTGGCTACCTCGGCAGTTGCTTGTATGTGAAGACTGGAGGCGTCGGCTTCGATTCGGACATCATCTTGGGAGGTGGCTTGGTGATTGCCCGAGACTCCGGCGAGGTATCTTCCCATGTGGTGGCTGCATAGGAGATAGTCTGGTGATGGTCGGAGATGGTAGAATCTCGATGGTCACAGGCTTTGGAGATGCTGTTTTTTGGAGTGGTCTCTCCATCGCTGTATGCTGCTGCTTCACTGTCTTCTTGCGCCTGGCTGGTGGCTGGAGTGCTCAGATCCCAATGAAGAGTGACAGTGACACTCTGGTGCTGAAGGCCTGTGGTCACTTCAGGCACCCCAGGAAGTCGGCATGACTTCAAGAAAGCCACAAGTAGCTCTGGAAGGCGATACTCTTTCATAGAGATGGACATGCTGAGAAAACGTGGGCTATTCGAGAGCTGAACAGAGAATGTGTGGAATATGAATATCAGGATAGGTTGTGAAAAAGTGTTCAGAGTCCCACACCTAAACCATATATATTCATGTTCCTTCTGATAAGACACAATCAGTGACACCAGCATGAGTGTCACCACTGGGTGCCACGGGCCATTCCCCACCCCTTTACTTCATTAAAAGTAAAAATATCTTCGAAACCATTCAGATCCCCATCCCTTAACCACATATATTCTTGTTCCTTATGATAAGACTCATTCATTCACACCAAGCTGGGGGTCCCTTTTTGCTGGGACAATGTGTTGGGGCCATGTCCCGTCCCTCTACTTCATAAAAGGCCATATATCTCAGAAACCATTCAAATCTGCACCCCATAATCATATATTCTTGTTCCTTATTATTAGACACATTCAGTTACACCCACTGGGTGGGGGGTAGGGGTGGGGGGGGGGTGGGGTAGTCGGCAGGGGCCATTTCCCTCCCCTCCAATTCATAAAAGGGCCTCATATCTCGGAAACCATTCTGATCCCCCACCCTTTAGCCATATATATTCTTGGTCCTTATGATAAGACACATTCATTGACAACAATCTTTGTTTTTTTTTGGAATCCGCCATGCCCCAATCCCTCCACTGCTTAAAAGGCCTAATATTTCAGGAACCATACATATCCCCACCGCTAAACAGTATGTATCTGTTCCTTTTGATAAGATGCATTTAGTGATACCAACCATGGCTCCACTGGGGTTATGCCCCACCCCATCTACTTCACAAAATGCCTAATATTTCAGATACCTAGTCCGCATGGGTGCTCATTTGGGTATGGGGTTTGTTTCGGAGACTTTATAATTGGTAGAATAAAATCAAATGTTAAAATACATGGCTGGCCCACCTGAGCTCTGGTGAGCATAGAGGCCCATGGGCCTCTTGTTTATGAGTTAAACAAAATGACAAATTCATGACTTTAAACACTTACCACAGGGGTAACAATTTTTATTATGCCACCGCCATTCGAAGAATGGTGGAAAGGGCATATAGCGTTGCCCCTGTCCGTCCGTCCGTCGGTCTGTGTGTCCAAAACTTAAACCCGGTCAATAACTTCCTTATTTCTAGATGGATTTTAAAATTACTCGGCAGAAATGTTAACCATCATGAAACGACGTGTCACGTGCAAAACTCAGGTCCGTACCTCCAAGGTCAAGGTCATACTTAGAGGTCAAAGGTAAAAAAAAGGGTCCAAAACTTAAACGCAGTCAATAACTATGAATTTTGAAATTACTTTGTAGAAATGTTAACCATCAGGAGACGATGTGTCACATGCAAAACCCAGGTCCGTACCTCGAAGGTCAAGGTCATTCTCAGAGGTGTCAATAAAAGGGTTCGAAACTTAAACGCAGTCAATATCTTACTTATTTCTGGTTGGATTTTGAAATTACTTTGAAGAAATATTAACCATCATGAGACGATGTGTCACTTGCAAACCCAGATCTGTACCTCCAAGTCAAGGTCATACTTAGAGGTCAAAGGTAAAAAAAATGGTCCAAAACTTAAACGCAGTCAATAACTTTCTTATCTGTGGATGAATTTTGAAATTACTTGGCAGAAATTTTGGCCATCATGAGACAATCTGCCTCACACAAAACCAAGGTCCTTACCTCCAAGGTCAAGGTCATACTTAGAGGTCAAATGTGAAAAAAGGGTTCAAAACTTAAACACAGTCAATAACTTTCAATGGATGAATACGAACATAGACATATTTTCAGGCGGGGGCATCTGTGTCCTATGGATGCATTTCTAGTTGCTACAGGTATAATAGAAAGAAGCAAAGGCCATTGTGAAAATAATGGTCAGTTATATACTAGCATGGTTTCTGCTTTGAAGCCTAACAATAGTGTTGGGGTTATGGTGTTTGTCTTTTACCATTCCAGACCCCAGTTTATAAATTGGACTCTTCCATCTTTATACCTCACAAGGGAAGTTTAGGGGGGTTATACTGGATTCAGTTTGTCCTTGCATCTGTCCATGCGTGCATCCGTGCATTCCTCTGCATACATTCCAGACTCTACAGTCTGTCTTTGTCTATGGTTTTCCACCAAACTTCATACATGGCTTTGCAGCCATGAGACCTCGGACGAGTTCGATCATCCTCAAAGTCTGACATGTTTCATGGAAGTTACGGTCCTTTGTTCTTCAAATAATGCTGAAATTAGCCGTTTGCATCCATGAGTCTCTGAAGAGTTCAGTACCAGTAAAAATCAGATGGGTATCATTGGAGTTACAGCCCTTTGTTTTTCAAATAATTCTGAAATTAGCAGTTTCCGGACTCTACAGCCTGTGTTTACCTACCTATTTCCACTAAAGTTAATACATGGCTTTGTATCCATGAGACCTCACAGGAGTTGGATCATCGTCAAAATCAGACACGTATCATGGGAGTTATAGCCCTTTATTATACCCCCGGCATACAAAGTATGTCAGGGGGTGTATAGTTTTCGTCTTTCCATCCGTTCGTTGGTTCGTTCGTTAGTTTGTTCGTTCGTACTTCCGTCTGTCCCGCTGTTCGTCAACCTTTACGTCAAAGTTTTGCGTTAAATCTTTTTGACAGCTCATATCTCTGTAACCACATGTTAAATGCTCTTCATATTTGGCAAAGGATATCTCTATACCATTACCTTTCATATGGAATATCTAAGCCCCTGGGTGGGCTGTCCGTCTGTCTGTTCATCTACTTTTACATCAAAGTTTTGTGTTAAACCTTTTTCATTGCTGATATCTCTGTAACCACATGTTAAATTCTCTTCATGTTTGGTAAAGGATATCTCTATAGCATTACCTTTTATATGGAATATCTAAGCCCATGGGTCAAGCCCCTGGGTGGGCTGTCTGTCTGTCTGTCTGTTCATCTACTTTTACGTCAAAGTTTTGTGTTAAATCTTTTTCATTGCTGATATCTCTGTAACAACATGTTAGATTCTCTTCAACGGGCCTCCGTGGCCTAGTGGATAAGAGCGCTGACTCTTAGTCATTAGGTCTCTCACCGCCGTAGGTTCGAGCCTCGCTCGGGCCACGTGTGAGACGCCAAGTTCTGCAACGGAAGGTCAGGTGGTTTTTCTCCGGGTACTCCGGTTTTCGCCCACCTCTGATTAACGATCGGCTCGATATGAGTGAAATAATCTTGAAAGGGCCGTAAAACCCAAACCAAAAAAAAAAAAAAAAAGATTCTCTTCATGTTTGGTAAAGGGTATTTCTATAGCATTATCTTTCATATGGAATATCTAAGCCCCTGGGACAAGCCCCTGAGTAGGCTGTCTGTCTGTTCATCTACTTTTACGTCAAAGTTTTGTGTTAAACCTTTTTCATTGCTGATATCTCTGTAACCACATGTTAGATTCTCTTAGCCCCTGGGTCAAGCCCCTAGGTGGGTTGTCCGTCCGTTTGTCAACTTTTACGTCAAAGTTTTGTGTTAAACCTTTTTGATTGCTCATATCTCTGTCACCACATGTTGGATCCTCTTCATATTTGTTAACGCATATCTCTATAGCATTACCTTTCATTTGGAATATCTAAGCTCGGGGGTTCAAGCCCCTAGGTGGGCTGTCCATCCGTCAGTCTGTCCGTCCCTGCATCAACATTTACGTCAAGTTTTGTGTTAAACCTTTTTGATTGCACATATCTCTGTAACCTCATGTTAGATTCTCTTCATTCATGGTACAGAATATAGCTGTAGTATTAACTTTCATATGGAATATCTAAGCTCCTGGGTCATTCCCCAGGATGGGGCTAGGGGTCATTAATTAAGACTTAGGCATTTTGATTACGTCCAAGTTTTGTGTTAACTGCTTTCATTATACTCCTTGTTGAAATGCAATATTTATTCTCAGTGGACTAAATGGTTGGGATATCTTGTCCCCCTGGCAAGCTAAACTGGGCAGGATATCTTGACCCCCATCCCCACTTTTGGGGTAAACTATTTTCTTAATGCCCAATTTGTTCTTAATATGATAGTGGACTCGATGTTTCACTTTAACATTTCTAATTTGCATCATGACTCACCCTAAGTGAGAAATATGACCATATTATAGAGGCAAATGACTATTTATGGCCCCAACTTCGAAGAAGTTGTGGGGGCATATTGGTTTTGCCCTGTTCGTCCATCCGTCCTTCCGTCCGTCCCGCTTTTCTACTGCATAGCATAACTTAAGAACCATGGGTGCTAGGTTTTTGAAATTTCATATATGGATTCCTTATGAAAAAATAATTGACCCGTTTTTTTTTTCTCGTCAGGATTATGCCCCTTTCTTGAGTTACGCCCCTTTGCAAAAAAATACTTTGAAATCTTGTAAGCAAGATATCTCAAAAACTGTTTGAGCTTTTGCCCTGAAACTTTATAGACTGGTTTGGGATGATTAGTAGATGAACTGATTAACTTTTGACAAAAATCCGAATTTTTTTTCTTGAGTTATGGCCCTTTGACATTTTTTGCGTTTTAAGCTTGTGAGCAAGATAACTAAAAAACTGTTTGAGCTATTGCCCTGAAACTTTACAGAATGGTTGGGAATGATGAAAAGATGAACTGATTAACTTTTGACAAAAATCCAATTTTTATGTCCCCGGTAGCGATAGCGGGGACATATTGTTTTTTGCCCTGTCTGTTTGTTTGTTGGTTTGTACTTGGACAACTTTAACGTTGGCCATAACTTTTTAAGCGTTTGAGATAGAGCTTTCATATTTGGCCTGAAGGTTCCTTGTGACAAGACCTTCACATTCATGCAAAAAAATTTGACCTGTGACCTTGACCTTGACCTTTGACCTACTTAAAAGAAAAAAATAACATTAGTCATAACTTTTGAACCACTTGAGATACAGCCTTCATATTTAGCATGTATGTTCCTTGAGGCAAAAGCTTTACATTCATGCAAAAAAATTTTGACCTGTGACCTTGACCTTGACCTTTGACCTACTTAAAATAAAAAAATAACATATTGGTCATAACTTTTGAACCGTTTGAGATAGAGCCTTCATATTTTGCATGTAGCTTCCATGTGACAAGAGCTTTACAGTCACACAAAAAATTTTGACCTGTGACCTTGACCTTGACCTTGACCTTGACCTTTGACCAACATAAAAGATAAAGTTAACATTGGTCATAACTTTTGAACTGTTTGAGATACAGCCTTCATATTTAGCATGTATGTTCCTTGTGACAAAAGCCTTACATTCATGTCAAAAATTTTGACCTGTGACCTTGACCTTTGACCTACTTAAAATAAAAAATAACATTTTGGTCATAACTTTTGAATGGTTTGAGATAGAGCCTTCATATTTTGCAAGTAGGTTCCTTGTGACCAGAGCTTTACATTCATGCAAAATTTTGACCTGTGACCTTGACCTTTGACCTACTTAAAAAAATAAACATTTTTGGTCACAACTTTCGAACCGTTTGGAATAGAGCTTTCATATTTGGCATGTAAGTTCCCTGTGATTAGAGCTTTTCATACATGCAAAATGTTTGGACCATGACCTTGACCTTTGACCTACTTAAAAGAAAAAAATAAAATTGTTCATAACTTTTGAACAGTTTAAGATAAAGCCTTAATATTTGGCATGTAGGTTCCTTGTGACAATAGCTTTACATTCATGCAAATTTTTTTGACCTGTGACCTTGACCTACTTTAAAGAAAAAATATTATTGTTCATAACTTTTGAACCATTTAAGATAGAGTTTTCATATTTGGCATGTAAGTTTCTTGTGTCAACTTGCCCTTGAGTCAAGGGCTTCCAACACAAACAAAAATCTTGAACTGTGAGCAATTTTGAATAAAAAAAAAACACATCTTGTTTTTCTTGAGTTATGCCCCTTTGAAATTTTGCACGTTTTAAGCTTGTAAGCAAGATATCTCAAAAACTGTTTGAGCTACCTATTGCCCTGAAACTTTACAGGCTGGTTCAGGATGATGAGTAGATGAACTGATTAACTTTTGAAAAAAATCCGGAATTTTTTTCTTGAGTTATGGCCCTTTGGAATTTTTTTGCGTTTTAAGCTTGTAAGCAAGATAACTAAAAAACTGTTTGAGCTATTGCCCTGAAACTTTACAGAATGATTGGGGATGATGAGAAGATGAACTTATTAACTTTTGACAAAAATCCAATTTTTTTTTCTTAAGTTATGCCCCTTTGAAATTTTGCATGTTTTAAACTTGTAAGCAAGATATCCCAAAAACTGTACAAGCTATTGCCCTGAAACTTTACAGGCTGGTTCAGGATGATGAGTAGATGAACTGATTAACTTTAGAAAAAAATCCAATTTTTTTTCTATAAACTGTTTGAGCTGTTGCCCTGAAACTTTACAGAATGATTGGGGATGATGAGAAGATGAACTGATTAACTTTCAACAAAAATCCAATTTTTTTTTCTTATCAGGATTATACCCGTCTCTCGAGTTATGCCCCTTTGCAAAAAAAAAAATACTTTGAAATCTTGTAAGCAAGATATCTCAAAAAACTGTTTGAGCTTTTGCCCTGAAACTTTAAAGACTGGTTTGGGATGATGAGTAGATGAACTGATTAACTTTTGACAAAAATCCAATTCTTTTCTTTCTTGAGTTATGCCCCTTTGAAATTTTGCACGTTTTAGGCTTGTAAGCAAGATATCTAAAAAACTGTTTGAGCTATTGCCCTAAAACTTTACAGAATGGTTGGGGATGATGCGAAGATGAACTGATTAACTTTTGACAAAAATCCAATTCTTTTCTTTCTTGAGTTATCCCCCTGTGAAATTTTGCACATTTTAGGCTTGTAAGCAAGATATCTCAAAAACTGTTTGAGCTATTGCCCTGAAACTTTGCAGGCTGGTTCAGGATGATGAGTAGATGAACTGATTAACTTTTGAAAAAAATCTGAAGGATTATGCCCCTGTCTTGAGAGTTATGCCCCTTTGCAAAATACTTTGAAATCTTGTAAGCAAGAAATCTCAAAAACTGTTTGAGCTTTTGCCCTGAAACTTTACAGACTGGTTTGGGATGATGAGTAGATGAACTGATTAACTTTTGAAAAAAATCCGATTTTTTTTTCTTGAGTTATGGCCCTTTGAAATTTTTTGCTTTTTAAGCTTGTAAGCAAGATAACTAAATCAAAGTACTGAAAGTACTGAGGAAAGTTGATTTATGAGGTATACTCACCATGATAAAATGGTAGTGGTAGATTAAACAGTTCTCTAAGTATCTTTTTGACAAGGTTGAGAAAGGAGTTTAACGAGGTTCGACTAAGAAAAAAATTCCTGTTGCTTGTTATTGTCCTCACTAACCATCTGACTGGCGCCGACCTTGAACAAAATTATTGATAGCACCCCTACATACATGTGATATTTTCTTGGACCCAAATAGGGAGATTTTGATTTTCAGATGGGGAGATTGGGGTCCCAAATAGGGAGATTTTTCCGCGGTAAAAAGTGATGTTATTTTTGGTTAAAATTTACCTCTGAAGCAATTTTTCACCCATAATATGCCAACACGACAATTGTTGTCTGCTTTGTCGTCTGACATCTGTATTAAAAATCATTTTTTGAAAACAGTGTGGGCCCAGATCAGACTGCAGAGCAATCTGATGAGGGTCCACACTGTTTGCCTTTATGCAAAAATTTGTTATAAAAGCTCGGAAGAAAAAAATGCAGCAGACGACAAACTTCCATTTTGTCTTTTAATAGAGACAATTTCTCGGAGGAACGATCAAAGAACAAGCACTGACCAATAGATCGGTGTTAAATACCCGCCTAACACCTGGCAGAAAAAAACAACGTTCAGAATACCCGCATAGCAAAAAATCTGACATACATTTACTTGTACTCTAACACCCCTTTTCTTATCAAGTTGTTTTTTTTTTTGGGGGGGGGGGGGGGGGGGGGGGGTTGCATGCATGATTGTCATTATAAAATACTTACAGTATGTAACATTTCATAAGTTATATTGCATGTTGTTTAGGTTTGTTTATTGTTGAAAATTTGCGCATGCACCTTACTTGATTTCCGTTTCTTAGTTTTTATCCAGTGAATAATAAATTAGTAAACTTCCAAAATGCTTGTTGTTCTTTTATGACCAATCAAGCGCCCCAAATCTAGGGAACTTACTGCAGTAGTCTTGCAGTTTGGATAGCATCATCTGTAGATCGGTAAACAAAGCTAAAGATCGTGAAGTACGGAAGTTTTTGTAATGCCTAAATTTAAATCCCATGCTTTTTCCCCCAAAACGTGCCTCGGAACTAAGTCGGAACTAATAAGCATGCATGATTCTATTGATTTAACTTGTGGGCATATTTCTTTCATAAAAGATTCATTAAAAACACGGCATATTTGTTCTCGCAAGCTAAAAATGAAACAGGTTCGAATAGAAAATGTCACCCAGCAAAACTCCGGTTCTATGTTTATTAATAAATGAAAAACTGCACACAGATGCTTATAAAATTCCAGCGTCTGTTCTGCTCTGTTTTGGCGGGAAAAATATTTACCGCGTTCACCTGTCGGAGGCCAAAAAGCATGCACGAATTAACATTGGTGTCACGTGGGGCATATTTATTTCATCCGTTATAAACGGCAAGAATATTTTTCTTGGGTTTAAATAGAAAATGTCACTATGTAATACCCGAGTTCTATGATTAATAAATGAATAACGGCTTACAGACGCGTAGAAAAAAAAACAGCGTCTGCTTTGCTCTGTTTTGGCGGGAATAATATTTAGCGTCCACACGTGCCAATTACAAAGGGATTCAATAAGATATAAATGGTATATCTTGATTGACTAGTTTTCACACCTTGTCACATTGTCAATTGTCGGCTTATCAATAAGGCCCATCTTGGGTGTAAACGGTTTAATAGTGTTGGCAACTTGAGCAAATCGGCGATCAGGGGAGTATAATTATTAATACATGTATGCAAACATCACTTTTCTTCCTTTTATTTGAAACATTATTGAATTTCTCACTATTTATCACTATGTTTGCGTCTTGTTTGATGGTTGCATTGTAATACGGGTATTTACCGGTACGTTCTTTTCATATCGCGATATCATAGCTGTGCAGGTGTGTATTGCAATTTAACGGTATACCGGTTTATCGTGACAGCCCTAGCGTAACACTAAAATGGTCGGTCGGCGGAAAACTACTATAGGAAAATTGTCGTATCGGGAGATTAGGGCCGTCGGACGGGAGACCGGGAGATTGGGGTCGAAATCGGGATATCCCGACGAAATCGGGAGATATCACATGTATGCCCCTAAGATGTCAGAGCGGAACGTCAGAAGAAAATTCTGGACTGTGCTTGTTTGTTTGTTTGTATGTTTGTTTGCTTGTTTTGAGGTTTAACATCCCCGTCAACACTGACTTGGTCACTTAGAGACGTTGCTTCCAATTTTGTGAGACTTTTACCCAACACTAAAATGAAATGACATAATTATCAAGCCTGTCGCGCAATGAAACCAAATAGGCTTGTGGCATGGACGGTCCGATTCGCACCACTCTGCCTGGGCAAGCTTAGATCCTCTAAGCGGTATACCAGTACTCATGTGCGGTCGATTTCAGCTCGGCGTGGAAGTATCTTGCAGTCCGTCTATTTCTTCAAGCCCTGATGGGCGGGGGCGGTAGGACTGTGCTCGTGCATTTTGCCATTGGCAAACAGAACCTTCATAATCAGACGCCACATAATGCGGTGTCCGATCAGATCTAATGTTCCTGCTTAAACGAATAGTCTGATTCTCAGTTCATGACTATTCTCCAAACTTACATTCAGAGACGATCGATCCACCAGTCTCTTAGCACTTTGATTAATTGAGTATTTACGCAAATACGCTGTTTATCTAGAGCACTGGACGGGAGTGAACTTTAAAACCTATTGCTTTCGGAAATGTTACAGCAGAGCCCTTTAATTTCTACAGTTTAAACAGTGGAGACGCTTCGACTTAGATTCGTCTTCCCAAGTGTCTATAAAACGAGTGCATATGCACCCAAAAATGCAAAGCTTCCTTTTATAACACTGAAGGGTCTGATTCGAGGTCACAGAATGAGGTGTCTGATCAGTGGCTTCTGAATTTGCTAACCAATATATGACAATGGAATCTTCCAACAAATAAGTTCGGAACAGGATTGTCAGATTTGTTTTCTTAAAGGTAGGTTTTGCAAGAATATATGTTTTTTTTTAGCAATCAATGCAACCTCAGATCAGACGCCAAGTTGTGCTGCATCTGATCTGGGCCTACAATACTTACATGCCATAAAAAGTGACGCTAGTTATATATGGGCTAATGTCCAGTTCGGAAACCGAGGGGTGAAAGGGAAGGAACACATGTGGAATCAAGTCCGCCTTGATATAAAAGGATACACCGAGTATCAAAGCTGGAAAAGTCCAGTTCGGCAACTGAGGGGTGAAGAGAAGGACCACCTGTGGAATCAGGTCCGCCTTCATCGCAAATGTTAAGAAATCAATGCGCTGGAAAAGGAAATGAGGCAAGTGCTTAATTTGGACTATTTTATGCAGCGAACGAACAGCGGAAGTGTAGTAACGCGGTCCAGTACCGGAAGTAGAAATGCAATGACATATAAACTTGATACAAGTATCAACTTTCAAAAACTGTTTGAGCTATTGCCCTGAAACTTAAAAGAATGGTTGGGGATGATGAGAAGATGAACTGATTAACTTTTGACAAAAATCCATTTTTTTCTTGAGTTATGCCCCTTTGAAATTTTGCATGTTATAATCTTGTAAGCAAGATACCTCAAAAACTGTTTGAGCTATTGCCCTGAAACTTTACAGGCTGGTTCAGGATGATGAATAGTTGAACTGATCAACTTTTGAAAAAAATCCAATTTTTTTTTCTTCAGTTTTGGCCCTTTGAAATTTTTGTGTTTTAAGCTTGTAAGCAAGCTAACTCAAAAACTGTTTGAGCTATTGCCCTGAAACTTTTCAGAATGGTTGGGGATGATTAGAGATGAACTGATTTACTTTCGACAAAAAAATCCAATTTTCTTTCTTGAGTTATGCCCCTTTGAAATTTTGCGCGTTTTAAGCTTGTATTAAGCAAGATATCTAAAAAAACTGTTTGAGCTATTGCCCTGAAACTTTACAGGCTGGTTCAGGATGATGAGTAGATGAACTGATTAGGTGAATTTTAATGCATTTGCATTTTTGGGGAACTTAATGCATGCTTGCTGACAGGTTGCTCGCTTAATAGAGGTGGACACTAAGACAGGTTTGTCTGTATCTCTAAAACTGTATGAGCTATTGTCCTGTAACTTAAAACACTGGTATGGGGTGATAAATAAATGACCTGATTAACTTCAGTTTTTCTTGTGTTATGTTCCTTCTAAAATTTCAGCATTGCAGCCAAATAAATAAAAGATATCACAATCACTGTTAGGGGCAAGCAGTGTTAGGGTCAAGCAGTTGGGGGCATTGTGTTTCATAAACACTGGCTCTAGTTAATAACTTCATTTTGTATATTTTCTTATTCAACATCTTGCTCATGACCATCTTGGATTCTCCCTGTCAGTTGTGGTGGTGGTGGTGTGTGGCAAGGGGGGGTGAAGGTTTGGTGAAGTTGAATGTTCTGTAAAAAGGCTATCCTTTGGAAGCAGGGATTACAACAAAGAGTGTACAAGTTTTTTCCTGGGCCAGACTAACTAGTTTTGGCCAATTAGGCCTCATCAGTGACCCTCAAGTACTTTAAAACCAGTGATCCCAAAGGACTGCCTTACTATGATGAATGGCAGGGGGACATTTTACTGCCACCCAACATTCTCTTAACACCAGCTTTGGTAAAGCTATTTGTTCTGTAAGAAGGTAAAGAGTCTCGTATTATTGGTTGTTGATTTCATTTAGCCATGGGTTGTCAAGATTTTTTAGGAAACTGTATTTTTCTTTTCAGTTTAAAGTGCTTCCTGAGATCTGAAAACCGGAATAGTTAAAGAGTCAAACTGAAAAGATCAAGGAAAAAGACATACCGAGATTAACAAGGTAATCCAAGTTTATATCTGAAAATTTAAACCTTGTCAGGCTTTGAAATATATTACTTATCTTTTCCGAGAAAACAGGATTTAACATTTCATGCAAATTGTCTCCTATGGGGGAGTTTATTAGGGCCCCGCACTGAAAGTGTGGGTGCCCTATAGTAATCACTCTGTCCATCCGTGTGTCTGTCTGTCTGTCCATCTGTCCGTCCACAAATTTTCAACATTTTCCTACTCCTCTGATAGCGCTGCCGGGGCCCTAGTCAGTTTCACTGACAGCTCTAGTTTTATTTGTTTTGAGGTTTAACGTCTCTGTCAACACTGTAAAGGTCATTTTGGAGACGTTGCTTCCAATTTTGTGGGACTTTTACCCGACATTGCGATGAAATGACATCTCAAGCCCTGTTGCCCAATGAAACCAATAGGGTTTATTAGCATGGACGGTCCACCTCGCACCGTGATTCCTGGACAGGCTTAGATCCTCTAAGCGGTTTACCAGTACTAGTGTGAGGGCTGGATTCAGCTCTGGGTGGAAGCATCATGCAGCCCATATATTTCTTCAAGCCCCTATGGGCGGGGGCCAAATATTCAAAGTTTTTTTATAAAAGTAGAAGGATAACCCTTATCTTGCTGAATATTCACTCAAGCCACACCCATTTCTGTCTGTCAACCAATTAAACTACATGTAATTTATTGCTACAAATTCATAAACTGAATGCCAAACAGTGTAGATCCTGATCAGATGGCTTCTTCAGAAGCCATCTGATCTGGATCTACACTGTTTCCAAAGATAGGGGTTGCCGCGAACAGCATGATAAGAGTTAAAGACATAATTATTCTATTTTATGTATATAGAGTTTATTACTCAGCCCTTTTGAAATATGGGATTTATAAACCCAGGGAGGGACGGGCCTCCGTGGCCTAGTGGATAAGAGCGCTGACTCTTAGTCATTAGGTCTCTCACCGCCGTAGGTTCGAGCCTCGCTCGGGCCACGTGTGAGACGCCAAGTTCTGCAACGGAAGGTCAGGTGGTTTTTCTCCGGGTACTCCGGTTTTCGCCCACCTCTGATTAACGATCGGCTCGATATGAGTGAAATAATCTTGAAAGGGCCGTAAAACCCAAACCAAAAAAAAAAAAAAAAAAAAAAACCCAGGGAGGTTGAATATCTGATATAGAAATGAGTCGACTTGCGCACGAGTTTCTTTTTTGGATGTTCAACCTCCTGTGGTTTATACATCCCAAATTTTAAATGGGCCGAGTCAATAAACTGTATATTAGATGCATTTTGATAGATCTGATGGATCATTTTGCATCTAATTCTTAGTACAATTCACTCTTAACCCGTATCATGTTGTTCACGACAACCCCTACCTTTTCAAACAGTGGAGATCCAGATCAGATGGCTTCTGGAGAAGCCATCTGATCAGGATCTACACTGTTTGTCATTCAGTTTTTTAATTTAATCAAAAATATTATATCATGTTATCTGATTGGCTGTTAGTCAGAAATGGGTGTGGCTAACTCAAATATGCAGCAGGTTAAGGGTTAACTTACAGTCCATGCAAATGGCAGTGGGTGCAGTGACAAATAAACTGACTGAAACCAAAATCATTATAGTGACAAAACAATTAAAAATGCGAGAGTACAGTAACCATCTTACGCCCCATTCATTTGGTATGTCCATGTTATCCTTATTTGAATGCTGCCACCGAGTCAAACATCATACATTCTAAACGTTGTTTACATCATCTGGGACGCAGTTGACGTGACGTCGGAGTAACATGTTGACGTGAATTAAACTTTCCCCCCATCTAAATATAATGATTGTACTGGGAAATATTTTCTTAGAAGAAATAAATCTTCCCAGGCCAAAGGTGATTATCATGTTTAATTTGAGAAATCGTGGCATTTCTTCGTTATGCATGTAATATTTCGGGGCTTAAAGAAATTGATGGGCTGCATGATGCTTCCTCACAGAGCTGAAACCAACCGCACACAAGTACTGGTAAACCGCTTAGAGGATCTAAGCTTGCCCAGGCAAAGCCGTGCGAGTTTGATCATCCATGGTTATAAACCCTATTGGTTTCATTGGGCGACAAGGCTTGAGATGTCATTTCATCTCAGTGTCGGGTAAAAGTCGCAAAAAATTGAAAGCAATGTCTCCAAAATGACCTATGCAGTGTTGATGGGTACATTAAACCTGAAATCAAGCAAACAAACATATGTATATAGCTTGTTGGTCCAATTACCATGTGCCACATTTCCTCATATTGTGTGCATACTTAGACTTGAGATTGGTATAACTTGACCCTGGACCAACATGTTTAACCTGATGTTAGTCTTGATGATCTGATCCCGTAACCCATTTTGTACCGGAAACCCCAAAACGGGTAGTTGGCTAACAGTGCAGGCCCAGATCAGATGCCGCAGAACGCGGCATCTGATCAGGGCCTGCACTGTTTGCAAAAAGTTCAGCCAATTTCCAGACAAATTTTTGAAGAAAACACAACTTGTCACCCCTAAATTTTGAAATGGATATATAAGAAAGAAGATTCCATTTGGTACAAAAAGGGTTAAATATGACTGGGCTAGATGATAGTCACATGCATGACTTTGTCATCAGTGCTTCATTTTATTCCTGAAAGCAACAATGGCAGAAGCCAAAGAGAATTTTGTAAATTGGGAACAAAGGAGGGGTCTCCCTAAGGGGTGTTTTTGGCCTCCTAACGATTTTGTTTATTTCTGGCTTATTGTTAGCATACATATGCCTAATTATTTGGAACATACGTGGTTTTGGTATTTAAGCAGTTTTTTATGAGTTACAGGCTCTTTAAAGTGGGTGGGGTAACTCCACACAGTTTTGACATGTATTTTGTGTCTCATTTAAAGGTAGAAAAATAGTACCATACATGACACGTTATTATATAAAATTACAGGGGAAGGTCTAACTCTATATTTTGTCACAAGTTGATTCATCAAAATTCTCTTTTTGGGGGGAAAATATGGTTTAAGGAACCTTCGGTCATTTTTGAGATTTTTTAACAGGAAAGTTCTTTTATTTTCTTATATCTTCGGTAAACATTAACCTATTGTGGTGAAACTCCTACCATGCAAGCATACTGATTAGGTAATATAACTCAAATGATCATTTGAGATTGTTACCTCCCTTCCATTACAAGGAAAAGTACTTTGGAACCTTCCAGAAAGTTCAGGTTTGCATTATTTTTAGAAAATTATATCATCTTATTCCACAGCCCTCTGGAATGTTCTAGAGAAATCTTAGGGTCTATAAAAGAGCTTGATTTTTCTCATTGAGTCAGACTTTGGAGTTTGATGTTTGGGCTTATAAGGAAAGTTATTTCTAAATTCTGTGTTGGATTGTGAAAGGATATTACTTTTCATTTTGGACTGTGAATTCTGTGGGATCAAGGAAAATAGATTCATTCAGGATATTTCATAACAGAGCTAAGTACATTTAATTTTCTTACTTCTACAGGTTTAAGTTAACTTGTAAATAAATTTTGTTAAATTTTTCCAAAAGGCTTGTTTGCTTTTTCTTTCTGCTACGCCTGGCTCGTAACAGAAATTGGGGGCTCGTCCGGGATAAAACCATTTTAAGCATTTTAAAACCGACATTTCATGTGACGCAGGTAATTGTCATTTCTTATCAAATAGACTTTGCAGTTGCTTCACAGGATTGGTATTTCCCTATAGGCATATAGGGGATTGTCATTTCATGTGAACTGTCATTTCAGGTGAAATAGTACTTGTCATTTCATGTGAAATTCTCGTTGGGCTTGTCATTTCGAAAAAATTTTTTTGTAAAATTAACCTCGATCTGTATTTCCATAAATACTTTTTAAAACAAACAAAAAGCAAACATGTCGTTTGATTTGAGAAGCTTTTTGGCTCAGCCTACTCAGGAGTTGTTTCATCTGGCCAAAAGAACAGATTTGCTAGATATTGCTTCCCATTATGGGGTCACTGCTGTCAAAACAAGCATGAAAAAACATGAAATCAAGAATGTTTTGGTACAGTTTTTTGTTGATGAAGAACTTTTTGATCCATCTGCTTTGTCTCTCATTATGGTTTCACATACTGAATTGCAAATGAGACAAATTGAAATAGGAAGGCAAATTGAATTAGAGAAGTTAAGATTAGAAATGGAAGAAAGAGAAAAGGAAAAAGAAAGAGAAATGCAGAGACAAATGCAGATGGAAAAAATAGAAATGGAAAGGGAAAAAAGAGAAATGGAGGAACGCCTTCAGAAAGAAAAATTAGAAAAAGAAGAACGGCTTGAGTTGGAAAAGGAAAAAATGAGATATAGTATTGAAGAAAAAGAAAGGGAAAGGCAGTTTCAGTTAAGATTGAAGGAAATGGAACTCCAGGGTCAAGATAGGGTGAAACATACCCCTTTTTTTGACTCTGGTAGTTACTTTGATGCCACAAAGCACATCAGATTAGTTCCTCCATTTCAGGAAAAAGAGGTAGATAAGTATTTTTTGCATTTTGAAAAAGTTGCAGAAAATTTAAAATGGCCAAAAGAGCATTGGACCTTACTTTTGCAAAGCGTTGTTGTCGGAAAGGCTCGTGACATTTACACTCAGCTGACTGTCGAGCAAAGCTCAGACTATGATCTGGTTAAGGAGCTTATTCTTAAGGCATATGAGTTGGTCCCTGAGGCTTACAGGCAGAAATTTAGGAACTGCAAAAAAAGAAATTTCCCAGACCCATGTAGAATTTGCTCGAACCAAAGAACAGTTATTTGATAGGTGGTGTTCTTCTAAAAAAGTAGGCTCTGATCATAACAAACTTAGACAACTTGTCCTTGTTGAAGAGTTCAAACGGTGCATAAATTCAGACATTAAGTCTTTTCTCGATGAGAGACAGGTTGAAACTTTGGAGGAAGCTTCTCGTTTGGCAGATGATTATGCTTTGACTCATAAAGTCTCATTTGTGAACAGGCCTTATCCTCGAAAACCTTATAATCCACAGACAGGTCCAAGATTCTATCCCAGTAATCCTTCTGGTAGTTATAGCCATACATCTAGTACTATGCCCAAACTTTCTGGTGAAAATAAAAGCCAGAATCCTTCCAAACCTTCTGGTGAAAACAGAAGCCCAAATTTTCCCAAACCTTCTGGTGAAAACAAAGACCAGAATCCCTTATCTCAATCTCAAGTAGTTTGTTATTATTGTAAAAATACAGGTCATTTGATCTCTGAGTGTTTAAAATTAAAGCGAAGGAAAGAAAGAGAAAGACAAGAGGAACTTAAGCCTACAGGCTTGACTTCTATAAGGCCAAAACCACAGTCTTGTGTAAGGGAGGAAACTCTTTCTGATACCAAATTGTCTGAGACTGATACAGTTATGGAGTGTTATGAACCATTCTTATCAGATGGTTTTGTGTCACTAAATGGTGACAGTTATGCCCATCCTACCCCTATTAAAATCTTACGAGATACCGGAGCTTCTCAATCTCTTATTCTAGCAGATACTCTGCCTTTTTCTGAGAAGACTTCTTTGGGCCAAAGTGTCCTTATTCAGGGTGTGGAATGTGGATTTGTTAATGTTCCGCTCCATAACGTTTATTTGTCATCAGACTTGGTATCCGGTTTAGTGGCTGTTGGTATTAGACCTTCTTTACCTTTTAAAGGTGTTCATTTGTTGCTAGGCAATGACTTAGCTGGAGATAAGGTTGTGGTAAACCCACTTTTGACTACTAATCCTTGCATAGACCAACCGCCTGATCCCATTGAGCAGGAAATTCCTGATCTTTATCCATCTTGTGCAGTCACAAGGGCGATGGCACGTAAGGCCAAGCAAACTGATGGGAAACAGGATTTTGATTTAACTGATACCTTTTTGGGTCAGTCTTTTAATGACGAGATAACAAGGTCTCTGTCTTCAAGCCTGCCTGATAAGCAGACAGATTTTCATGAGAATAACTCATCTTTAGATCTAGGCCATGACATAATGTCTGGGTCTCAACTAGCTATAGAACAGCATAAGGATCCTGAAATTTCGCCTTTATTTGAAAGGGCCTTAGATGAGCAGGAAGTATCTCAGGTCCCAGTCTGTTATTATGTCAAAAATGACATTCTTATGAGAAAATGGCGTCCACCAGACGTCTCAGCAGAAGACGAGTGGACTGTCAACCACCAGATAGTGGTTCCACGGGTTTACCGTTCCCAAATATTAAACTTGGCACATGAAACTTCCATGTCAGGACATTTAGGTGTAAATAAAACCTATCACAAGATTATTAATCATTTTTACTGGCCTGGGTTAAAATCAGATGTTTCTCAGCATTGTCGGTCCTGCCATACATGCCAAATGGTAGGAAAACCCAATCAGACTATACCTAAGGCTCATTTGCAGCCTATACCTGCTTTTGATGAACCTTTCAGTCGAATAATTATAGACTGTGTGGGTCCCTTGCCCAGAACTAAGTCCGGCTGTGAATATCTTTTGACCATTATGTGTGCTTCCACACGTTTTCCTGAAGCCATTCCTTTAAGAAATATCAAAACTAAAACAATCGTCAAGGCCTTAGTGAAGTTTTTCACATTTGTTGGGCTTCCTAAATCTATTCAGTCAGACCAAGGCTCAAATTTTATGTCTGGAATATTTCAACAAGTAATGCATGAACTTGGCATTGTACAGTATAAGTCATCAGCCTATCATCCTGAAAGTCAAGGCGCCCTTGAAAGATTCCATCAAACCTTGAAAAACATGATAAGATCATATTGCTTTGACACAGAGAAGGATTGGGATGAAGGCATCCATCTGCTTTTATTTGCTGTCAGAGAATCTGTGCAAGAATCTCTTGGCTTCAGTCCATTTGAATTAGTATTTGGCCATACTGTTCGTGGTCCTTTGAAACTTCTCAAAGAGAAATTTCTCTCCAATGATGACACCTCCCTGAATTTACTTCAGTATGTGTCTGATTTCAAAACTAGACTTTCAAAAGCTTGTGAGGCTGCTCGGACCAATCTTCAGTCAGCCCAAAGGAAAATGAAACAGCTATATGACATAGGGACAAAAGAAAGGAATTTTAAACCAGGTGATAAGGTACTAGCTCTTTTGCCTATTCCAGGAAAATCGTTGCAGGCCAGGTATTATGGTCCATACACTGTAGACAAAAAGATCAGTGACGTAAATTACATAATAAACACTCCTGGGAGGCGCAAGCTAAAGCAGCTATGTCATATTAACATGCTTAAGGAATACATAGATAGGGACAATACATCTTTAACATCAGTCAATCTAGTTAGCTCTGTTCCACTTAATTCATGTGACAATGACTGTGAGGATATTAATTCAGTGAAGTCGGATCCCACATCATCAAAACTTCAGAATTCTGACATTCTACGGAATCTTGACCAGAAACTGTCACATCTAGAGCCAAATCAGCGGAATGAACTGAAACAGCTGATTTTTGAATATGAACACTTATTTCCTGACATTCCAACACGGACAGACCAAATATTTCACGATGTGGACATAAATGATTCTAAGCCTGTAAAACAACACCTATACAGGATGAATCCTATAAAACAGAAAAATCTTAAAGAAGAAATTCAGTATTTGCTGGACAATGACTGGAATGGAGTTCTCCTAGTATTCTTATACCAGAACAAGAAAGGACAAAAATGTTTATAGACTCTTAGAAGGATTAATTCTCGAACATAGACAGATGCAGAGCAAGAATCACTCTGCAACATTTCGAAGTTTATCTTACCCCTACTACTGCACCGATTGTTGTTTTCAGTGATCACAATCCACTGACTTTCATACATAAAATGAAAAACAAAAATCAGCGGTTGCTCAGGTGGAGTCTTATGCTACAAGAGTATAATTTAGACATAAGACATATCAGAGGGAGAGATAACATTATCCCTGATGCCCTTTCAAGAGTTTGAGCGGTGTCAGGAGTTGTGTTTTTCTTTCCTACTAAAGTGGATTGTAGATACATGTAATTTTATATGCTATGCTCAATATTTTATTATTCTTAAAGCAAAAGAAAGCTTTATTACATAAATCTTTCTTTTCCTCGAAGAGGGGGAGTGTTATGCATAAGAATTTATTTTTCTGATTCCCACTTGCACCCCACTGTGACCTAATAGTGCTATAAATATCTTGTTAATCTTCTTATAGAAGATTCTAGAAAACTGAGTCACAGATTAATTTCTATTTGTAAACAACATGTTTACAAGGAAAAGTACTTTGGAACCTTCCAGAAAGTTCAGGTTTGCATTATTTTTAGAAAATTATATCATCTTATTCCACAGCCCTCTGGAATGTTCTAGAGAAATCTTAGGGTCTATAAAAGAGCTTGATTTTTCTCATTGAGTCAGACTTTGGAGTTTGATGTTTGGGCTTATAAGGAAAGTTATTTCTAAATTCTGTGTTGGATTGTGAAAGGATATTACTTTTCATTTTGGACTGTGAATTCTGTGGGATCAAGGAAAATAGATTCATTCAGGATATTTCATAACAGAGCTAAGTACATTTAATTTTCTTACTTCTACAGGTTTAAGTTAACTTGTAAATAAATTTTGTTAAATTTTTCCAAAAGGCTTGTTTGCTTTTTCTTTCTGCTACGCCTGGCTCGTAACAGAAATTGGGGGCTCGTCCGGGATGCCAGAATTGGCTTGTGCCGAAGTTGGTATCCTTCACGTCATCATAAATGATGACTTCCTTGAAGAGGGGGTGTGTTACCTCCCTTCCATTATCTACCTTGGTAGATCATATGCATAGCTTCTAGGTTTATAAACACTCTCTGACAACTGCGTCAGGGAGTCGACTCTTTGGCTCAGGGGTAAGAGCAGTGGACTGTCACCCGAGCGGCCCGGGTTCGAATCCCACCATAGGCGGGGGATTTTTTCAGGCTATGCATCTTTCCTTTGTTACGGCTTTCAGGTCGTAAGAAGATGTTGACCTATATTTCACGGTTGAATGAACATTCTTATTTCATGTTTATAGGTTAGATTATTGTTTCCATGAGATCAAGAGTTTAGATAATTCTGGCATTTGGATAAACAGGCGATGATTTTAAACCTATTTTAATCAAACGAAAAAAACAATAGAAATGTGTCCAAAGTACACAGATGCCCCCGCCTGTTTGACTTTGCCAATATAGCTGCATGAGACATGGGAGACACACTAGCATCAGATATATATGTTCAGGATGGGTATCTCAATATTTTCTAAGATATTTGGATTTTGATGATATGAAATGGGCAGGGCAGGGGGCTGGGGCATTATTGTGTGTGTCATTGAATGCATCTGACCATAAACAACATCAAATAAAAAAGGTTGGAATCTGAACAGTTTCTGATATACATATTTTTTTTTACATTTTCTTTGGTCCAATCAAATAGCCCCACCCCAGACAGAATCAGTGAGCATAAACAGGCTTAACAATTATGAGCTGCAGGAGAAATGCAGACATAAATGTGCACCTAAACGTGAACCTGGTTATGAACGTAATAATGTGGGACATAGTAAGCACATACGAACACAACATCACATCGAAAAAATATATATGCCTCACTCACTCCTTCCTTTGGCATGCAGAGATATAAGAAAGGTCCGCTTGAATATCTTTAATAATCCCGCTTCAAGAGCACATCTAAAAAGAATGTGGTACACCTATGTGAAGACACAGGCATATACATTTGAAAATAGTGTTCACAACTGTATTCTGACATGCTTTGCGCATTTTGAATCAAATTAATCTACAGAAGAATAGCTTTCATCGTCACGTGAACGTGAGCTGTTGCCTCCTTTTGAACAGCATCTGTTACACTGTTCATATACTGTGACTTCAACGATTTTTTTACTGACTTTGGCTGATGGCCTTAAAACCGAGGTTCTTTAACACAGAAGCGATATGGACACAGCAATCAAATACCTCGTCACCATTTTTTTCATTTGCACTGCCACCCTATTATGGACTATAGTCCAGGGCCTTCCTTAATCCTTAGATTGTATTCCCTGTCTCCCTGGCTATCTCTGTATTTCAGGTATTAGACAAGGAGACCCTTTATCTGCTTATATGTTTCCACTATTCATTAAAGATGTTACCTTACTCTGAGCTTCAGCTGAAGTGCACAACCCGCCGGATGCTTTTAGCTTTATGAGTGTTACCATATATGGGTATGGCGGCCATTTTGGTCATGTGACCTGGACCTAAAACGGTTCCCCCAATAAATGCGCCTTATCGTAAGGAGCAAAAATATATCTATACTTTAGTACTGTATTCTGAATCGTTTGCAGGATAAAATGCATTCTCACTTTTCAAATACAAAAGCATATGTGTCAAAGCTTGACCTAGGCACAAAGAAGGTCAAGGTTAACCCAGGGTCACCATTTTAGCAATTTATGATGGGCCCACGTCCCAGATGCTATTTATCAAGTTTCGTGGAAATCTGCCCAGTGGTTCTGGAGAAGACTATTTTTGAAGGGTTTTTACCATATATGGCTTGGCGCCATTTTGGTCATGTGACCTGGACCCCATGAGCAAATTTTGGTTTCCCCCATCCCATAGAGGCTCCATATGAAATTTGACTTCAATCGGCCCAAGAATTCTGAATCTGATGAGGTTCTTGCAAAACGTATGCTACAACTTGCCAAACTACCAAACAAACTTAAAGACAAGGCAGAGAAAAAGGGTTGGGACAGTCGTGAAAAGGCTCCATGGAAAGCTATTGATGATGCCAACCTCGAAGACTTCCCACAATTAATGGAAGCAGAGCTGAGAGACATGACCATGGGCATATACCAATTAAAACAGGCCGATTCGTATACAGATGAACACACTACTGAAGCCGGTCAGTATGAGATAATGATTCACATGGAGGAGGATGGAATTTTGAAAGCCCAAATAAAATCAAGGCACACTTCGTCTGGATCATAATATCTATGGATTGAGTATGGTCCTGGTCTCGAACCCATAAAAGGATGGTACTGCAAGTGCAAGAATGGTGCCAGGGTAGTTGGCTGCTGTGCCCATATCGCTTCCGTGTTGTGGTATCTAGGTTTTTACCGCCATCAGCCGAAGTCAGAGCGAGAACAGTCATTCAAGTCACAGTATATGAACAGTCTTACAGATGCTGCACAAAAAGACTAGGACAGCTCAAGTTCAGGTGACGATGAAAGCGATTCTTCAATAGATTAACTTGATTCAATAATTAAATATGTTGATTATTTTAGATTCCAACTTTTTAGCTCACCAGAGCCGAAGGCTCCGGGGGAGCTTATAGGATAGGCAGTTGTCCGGCGTCGTCGTCGTCGTTGTCGTCCGTTGTCGTTGTCGTCGTCGTCGTCTGACGTCAACACTTTCAAACATCTTCTTCTCTGAAGCCACTGGACCGATTTAGCCCAAATTTTATCTGTAGCATCCTTGGGCAGGGGGATTGAAAGTTTGTGTTTTTTATGAAAATCGGCCCATTAGTTTGGTTGCTATGGCAACTTAGAGTTTCCATAGACTTATAATTGGGAAAATTGAAAAATGGCATTTACTGCCAAGTCATTGCAGATATTTGGACAAAACTTTTATAGAAATGTTTCTTGAGTAAAATTCTTTCAGCCATATGCTTTTATGCCAACCTGAGGGTCCCCCAGGTTGTGCCGGGGCCATGCCCCAACCCCTCCACTTCATAAAAGGCCATATATCTCAGAAACCATTCAGATCCCGACCCCTAAACCATATATATTCTTGTTCCTATTGATAAGACGCATTTAGTAACACCAACCTTGGGGTCCTCAGGGATGCGCCGAGGTCATGCCCCACCCCCTCCACTTAATAAAAGGCCCAATATCTCGGAAACCATTCAGATCCCCACCCCTAAACCATATATATTCTTGTTCCTTATGATAAGACCCATTGGGTGACATCAACCTGGGAGTCCCCTGGATGCGCCGGGGCCATGCCCCACCCCCTCCATTTCATAAAAGGCCCAATATCTCGTAAACCTTACAGATCCCCGCCCCTAAACCATATATATGCGTGCTTCTTATGATAAGACACATTCATTGACACCAACCTGGGGGTCCTCAGAGATGCGCTGGGGCCTTGCCCCACCCCTCTACTTCACAAAAGGCCATATATCTCAGAAACTGTTCAGATCCCCACCCCTAAACCATATATATTCTTGTTCCTATTGATAAGACGCATTCAGTAACACCAACCTGGGGGTCGTCAGGAATGCGCACAGGTCAGGCCCCACCCCCTCAACTTTATAAAAGGCCCAATATCTCGGAAACCATTCAGATTCCCACCCCTAAACCATATATATTCTTGTTCCTTTTGATAAGACCCATTCAGTGACATCAACCTGGGAGTCCCCTGGATGCACCGGGGCCATGCCCCACCCCCTCCATTTGATAAAAGGCCCAATATCTCGGAAACCTTACAGATCCCCGCCCATAAACCATATATATGCTTGCTTCTTATGATAAGACACATTCATTGACACCAACCTGGGGGTCCTCAAAGACGCGCTGGGGCCTTGCCCCACCCCTCCACTTCAAAAAAGGCCATATATTTCAGAAACTGTTCAGATCCCCACCCCTAAACCATATATATTCTTGTTCATTATGATAAGACGCATTCAGTAACACCAACCTGGGGGTTCCCAGGGATATGCTGGGGCCATGCCCCACCCCCTCCATTTCATAATATCACAATATCTCGGAAACCCTACAGATGGCCACCCCTTAACCATATATAGTCTTGTTCCTTATGATAAGACACATTCATTGACACCAACCTGGGAGTCTCCCTGGGCCTTGCCCCACCCCTCCACTTCACATAAGGCCTTATATCTCAGAGAATGTTCTTAGCCCCACCCTAAACCATATATATTCATCTTTCTTATGATAAGACGCATTCAGTGACACCAGCTTGGGAGTCCCCGGGGCACGCCCAGGCCATGCCACACCGCTTTACTTCATTAAAAGCCATATATATCAGAAATAGTTCAGATCCCCACCCCTAAACCATATACTTGTTCCTTATGATAAGACTCGTTCAATCACACCAACCTGGAGGTCTCTTTGTGCTGAGGCAATGTGCCCCGCCCTTCCATTTCATAAAAGGCTTTATATTTCAGAAACCATTCAAATCCCCACCCCATAATCATATATGTTCTTGTTCCTTATTATTAGCACACCTACTGTAGCGGGGTCCGCAGGGGCCATTCCTATTTCATAAAAGGGCCTCAAATCTCTGAAACCGGTCAGATTCCCAGCACTGAACCATATATATACTTGGTCCTTATGATAAGACACATTTAGGGACAACAGTTTGGGCTTTCCTGGGATCAACAGGGCATGCCCCAACCCCTCAACTGTTAAAGAGGCCTTACAGATCCCCACTGCTAAACCATATATATTTTTGTTTCTTATGATAAGACGCATTTAGTGATACCAACCAGGGCTCCATTGGGTCCATGCCCCACCCCCTCTACTTCATAAAAGGCCTAACTTTTCAGATGCTGAGTCCACATGGGTGCTCATTTGGACATGGGGGTTCATTTGGTGGATTAAAATGATATCATGTTAAAATACATGGCTGCCATTGGGCAGGATGGGCAGTGCCCACCTGAGCTCTGGTGAGCATAGTGGCCCATGGGCCTCTTGTTTTATTTGCTGTTGTTTATGGTTAGATACATTCAATGACATATATCTTGAGACCCACACAATCATGCCCCAGACCCTGCCCTGCCAAGTTCATATTATCAACATCCAAAATATTGAGATACCCACCCACGAACATATATATCTGATGCTAATACATATTCAATGACACATACATGTACAATGTGTCCCAAGGGGTCATGCAGGCATATTAGCTAAGCCAAAAAGGCGGGGGCATCTGGGTACTTTTTACAAATTTCTATTGTTTTTTCGTTTTATTTAAATTTGTTTAAACCCATCGCCTGTTTATCCAAATGCCAGAATTATCTAAACTCTTGAACTGATGGAAACAAAAATCTAACCCATTGACATGAAAATGTTCTTTCAACTGTGAAATATAGGTCAACATCTCAAATGATCATTTGAGTCATATTACCTAATCAGTATGCTTGCATGGTAAGAGTTTCACCACTATAGGTTAATGTATACTGGAGATATAAGAAGAAAAAAAAAGAACTTTACTGTTAAAAAATCTCAAAAATGACCCAAGGTTTCTTAAACCATATTTTTCCCCAAAAAAATGAATTTTGGTGAATCAACTTGTGACAAAACATAGAGTTAGACCTTCCCCTGTAATTTTATATAATAACGTGTCATGTATGGTACTATTTTTCTACCTTTAAATGAGACACAAAACACATGTCAAAACTGTGTGGGGTTACCCCACCCACTTTGAAGAGCCTGTAACTCAGAAAAAACTGCTTAAATACCAAAACCACATATGTTCCAAATAATTAGGCATATGTATGCTAACAATAAGCCAGAAATAAACAAAATCGTTAGGAGGCCAAAAACACCCCTTAGGGAGACCCGTCCTTTTGAAAACAAAAAAAAAAAAACATGCCACGACCCAAAAGAATGTCAGCCAGAATGCGCAATATGAATATGACTAGCTCAAGTTATATTGCCTGTTCGTCTGGGAGTTATTAAAAATGTCATAGACCAAGTGATCTGTATTGGCTCAGTTGCAGGTCTGAGGTCAGTTGAATTGGCCCGAGGCCTCAGACCAAAGCAGCTGATCTTGGAACTGTGACTGGGCCAATAATATAATGTTATTAATCAGGTAATTTCGTATTGGTCCAGTTACAGGTCCGAGGTCTGCTGTATTGGCCGGAGGCCGAAGGCCGAGGCCAATACAGCTGACCGAGGGCCTGTAACTAGGCCAATACGAAATTACTTGATTAATGACAATTTTATTAATTGACGCAATTAAAAACATGATTTATGATTTTTGAATATTGGTTGACCTTGTGTAATATAGGATAATCAATTAATAAAAATTCATTTCATTGCCATATTTACTGTATATATTCAGATAGACAGGTCAAAGCAGTGTAGACTCGGATAAGATGCAGCAGAATGCAGTTTCTCATCATGGTCTACACTGTTTGCCACTCATCCAGCCAATTCTAGGCACAATTGAAATAGTCTGGCCCAGAAACAACTTGTATACTACAGTTTTCTGTAGTCCTTGCTTCCAGAGGATTACCCTTTTATAGAACATATTGTTCAAGTTTCTAGAACAAGTATGGTAAGGAATTGATGTGTCCCAATACTTAGAGTATACAGTCGAACTTCAATGGCTCGAACACCTTTGGGACCACGAAAATCTGTTCGAGACAGGGGTAGTTCGAGCCACTGAGGTTGCTGTCAGGAGGGATAACGAGATACTTTTAGACATCTTTTCGGTGTTCTATAATGAAAATTTATGCTGTGTGTACTCATTAGAATCGCCTCATTGAGGCGATTCTAATGAGTTTACACAGCATACATTTGCAAGATAATAGACTAAACTCTCCCTAATTATCCCCAATTATTTCTTATGTAGAGGATTTCGCTAGGGGCTCAAGAATGGGTTCGACACATCCATGGTAAATGAGCCATCGCTGTTCAAGCCATCGAAGTTCTACTGTATATGGTAATATTGTGATAGAAGATACTACAGACATGGAAGATATTAAGCGGCGAGTGGAGTTTGATAATGTGACAGTTCAAGTACAGGTAGGCAACTCTTTTACCCACTGTTTCTATTCTTACCAATATATTGTCTCCCTTGCATTGTAGTTGGTCTTGTTACTATATTTGCATCATTATGCCCCCAAATTTTGAAGAAGTTGTGGGGGCATAATTGCTTTTGCTTTGTTTGTCCTTGTGTCAAACTTTTTTGTGCATGCTTCATATATGGATTCCTTTAGAAAAAATAGTTGACCCATATTTTTTTCTGATCTGGATTATGCTCCTTTCTTGAGTTTTGTTTGTTTGTTTGAGTTTGAGTTTAACGTCCCCGTCAACACGGTATAGGTCATTTTGGTGACGTTGCTTCCAATTTTGTGGGACTTTTATCCAACATTGAGATGAAATGACATCTCAAGCTCTGTTTTTATTTAGCATGGACGGTCCGACTCGCACCGCCTTGCCTGGGCAGGCTTAGATCCTCTAAGCGGCTTACCAGTACTCTTGTGCGGTCGGTTTCAGCTCTGCGTGGAAGCATCTTGCAGCCCACCTATTTCTTCAAGCCCCGATGGGCGGGAGCATACCTTTCTTGAGTTATGTCTCTTGGCAAAAAATTGCAGTGAAAGCTTGTAAGCAAGATACCTAAAAAAAAAAATATATATATATACAGGAGCTATTGTATTGAAACTTAACAAGCTGATAGAGGTTGATGAGTACATGAACTGATTAACTTTTGAAAAAAATCTGATGTTTTTTTCTTGCGTTATGACAGTTTGAAAGTTTGGGCAATTTAAGCACTCAAAAAACGTTCGATCTGTCGTCTTGAAACTTTATAGACTGATAGGGGATGATGAGTAGATGACCCGATTAACTTTTGAAGGCCCACTGGTAAGAAAAACATTTTCAGAGATGACCTAGAATTTCTAGTTTTAACTCATATCCTGCTGAATAGATTAATAAGGCAACACCCATTACCAGCATTGATATATGGCATTTATTCAATCTTCAAACTGCATGACAAACACTGTAGATCCTGATCAGATGGCTTCTGAAGAAGCCTGTTTCTGTAGTCTTTGGGATAGCTCCAGAAAAATCACCTTTTTCATCCAAAAAATACTATTAGAGGCGCTTCTAATGTGTTCTCACAACATATGTTTTCGTGCAGAAATAAGAAAAATAATATGCAGATACCCCCTTGTATCTGGGGCTATGTCTTTTGGATCTCCAACTGATCTAGCTGTCCGTGAAGAAATGAAAGCATTCACTAATGTATGAACTTCATGACATGAGCAAAGAGAAACCCGAAACTTAAATCATTTCATCACGAAAACTTGCCTATATAATTTTGACCCCCTTGAACCCCACTTTTATATAGTAAATCTGGGGTTTCCGGGGGTATACCATATTTTTCTTATTTTTGCTCTAATATATTGATTGTTGGTACTCGTTAGAACCACCTCGATGAGGCGGTTCTAACGAGTGCCCACAATCTATGTTTTGAGCAGAAATAAGAGAAATATCACAATATTTCATCTTAAAATTTTCATTTTTTCAGCGATGGGGGTGGCAGTGTATTTGTATAGGCGTGTTTGCTTAATGTGATATGGGATGCTAATATTTTAGCTGAAAAATTGTGAATAAATTCAAAAGCTTCTCTCATTTTCTTAGCAAATACACCAGAATATTTGTTATTTGACTTGATACAACAGTTGACAATTAGAGCATTAACCCTTGTCCTGCTGAATAAATTAATTTTGCCACACCCATTTCTGACTATTCACCAATCTTAATACTTGGCATAATACATTGATTCTAATTCCCCAACCGAATAGCCTGATCAGATGGATCTACACTGTTTTGCAAAGGTAAGGTTATTGTTTTCAGCAGGACAAGTGTTAAGGAGTTCGTTAGATAGGAGCAATTTTTGTCCTAGAACAGTAGGCCTCTATTAATAGGGAGACAAAAAAGTTCTGGACAGAGTTAGCTACCATGAAGGTACCATAAAATCCTAAAAATTCAGATACTTTGAGTACTTGCTGTAATTCTCCTAGAATTTTAACAATTTGTATTAGGATCCAGCAAGGAGTCCAAAAAGGTGCAGACGTGCTGGCTAACAGTGTAGACCCTGATCAGACTGCTCCTTCAGGAGCAGTCTGATCTGGGCCTGCACTGTTTGCTTTGGCCTGTCTTTATTTAGGATCATTATGGTAGCCATGAATTCAGCAAATGGTAAGAAAGAACAATTTCAAAGATGACCCAGAATGCTCAGCTTTTAATTATAACATACATTTGGTGACATCATAAGAAAAAAATAAATAAATGGCAACAAGAAACAGAAAATATTTAAACATTTCTACCGTAACTGATCAACAATTAACATAAATTCACTACTGTCACTTTGTACAAGTTAACATAAATCTCTTTATAACACTGTTTGTTTACAGAACGGTTTTGGATAAAACATAGTTTTAAGAGGAATCCCAAAGATGTACACAAGTACATTATATAGAATAATCTGTTCATGTAACATGATTGTTCAACTATCATATAGATCCTGAGTATTGGGACAGGCAGGCCTAAGCAAACAGTGCAGACCCAGATCAGACTGCTCCAGGAGGAGCAGTCTGATCAGGGTCTACACTGTTTGCCATTCTGTCTGCATCTCTTGGACTCCTTGCTGGATCGTGAAACAAATTTGTTAAAATTTTAGGAGAATTACAGCAAGTCCTCAAGATGTCCGAATTTTTAGGATTTTTATGGTAGCAGGGTTTCTGCCTTGGATGCCAACAATAGTGTTATAAAGAGATTGTGGTGTACTTCAGTCATACAGCCGCTTGCACAATCAATAAGTAGTATAAGGTAGCCACAGTGAATAAGATATACAGTTAAAGTCGGCTATTAAGACCACCTAAAATTAAGACTAGTTCTGCTTTAAAGAGCTTATTTTTAAGGGTGCACTTAATCTTTTTTTGTGTTTTCTACCTACAGTGTCCTCTGGTCAGAGACCAGCTTTGGCACTGTTCAAAAGTGGTATTAAAGACCATTTTTGAACAGTCCCAAAGTTGGTTTTAATACAGAAATTTCACTGTATAGTATACCGTAAACATCTTAAAAATTCGGACACCTGGTGAGGACTTGCTGTAATTCTCATAAAATTTAAACTTATTGTTTCATTCCAAAAGATGCAGATGGAATGGCAAAGAGTGAAGACCCTGATCAGACTGCTCCTTTAGGAGCAGTCTGATCTGGGTCTGCACTGTTTGCTTAGACCAGCCTGTCCATTACGGTAATGGTTTTGCACTCTCTTTTGTTTTGTTTTGTTTTCCGCTTTCGTATTTAATCGAATTACATAAATTTTAACATATTTCTTGCTACCCTCATTGCACGCATTCAGGGAACATGGTTACAATACATTGACCCTGTCATTTTGTAATGCCTACTCACCTATGCATGGAGAGCAATTACATGTATATTTTACCCAAACAAACAAAATTTTGGGGCCTCCATGGCCTGTGGATTAGAGTGCTGACACTTAATCATTAGGTCTCTCACCCGCTGTGGGTTCGAGCTTCACTTGGGTCACATGGTTTTGCCAGTTTCTGCAATTCAAGGTCAGGTGGTTTTTCTCAGGGTTGTCCAATTTTTGCTTAACTCTGATTAACAGTGAGCACAAAATGAGTGGAATTTTCTTGAAAGGGCCTTGAACCTACCCCACACAAAAAAATGTATCTGCGTTCAAACTTTAACCAGCAGTCTGAGTTCATTGGTTTTCTGTGCATTTCACAGTACATAATACACTGCAACCTCGTAATAACGCTGGTGGTGGGGTCCAAGAACCCCAACCGCATTAGTGGTGATCACCGCGTTATAAATTTGGGGGCACCGACAAACGTCATATCGTCGTCGAGCAATGTGTACCCCACCCACCAACAGTATGAAATTTCAAAATGTTAATTTCAGTGTATTAGTTGTTGAAAAAAGAAAGATCAATAAAAAGTGTCCTAATATTACTGGTTGTTTATTTTTTTAATCCCATTTATTATCCTTGTCAGACATATGAATCATAATCCCCTATTCACCGTAAGTGTGTAACGGTCCATATGAATGACACTGCTAATGTGTATTATTGTTTTTTTTTATCTGCTCTATTGTGTATTGGTGATTTGGCCGTGACGTTTAGTGCACCGACTTACTTTCAAGGTTAAGCAATGACAGGTCACAAAAAACACAGGTAAGGTGACCGCTGGGCAATTTTTTTTTTTTTATCATTTTTCGCGCCAAAACAGAGCAATGCAGACGCTGTTTTCATCTGTGCATCTGCATGTGGTAAATCCGTGGGGCCGTTTGTTGGGGGGAAATCATTATAACGCTGTTGGTCTGTCGCTCCATTTTTAGCTCACCTGAGCCGAAGGCTCATGTGAGGTATTAGTATGCGTCCGTCGTCCGTCGTCCGTTCACATTTTCAACTAAGTATATCTTTAAAGCCAGGTGGCCAATCATGATTAAATTTCATGAGAAGCATTATCAGGTTGGGGGAAAAGATGCATTATGTTTTGGGGCAGATCAGATGGAAACTCTTGTTTCCATGGCAACATATAGCTCCCATAGACTTACAATGGGAAAAACTTCTTCTCTGAAACCAATAGGCCCAGAGCTTACATATGAAGCATGTAGCAATGTCAAGTGGTCCCCTACATAAATTGTGCCAATCATGCCCCTGGGGTCTAAACTGGCCACGCCCCGGGGTCCCTTAACCCCCAATAGAAATAAAAGCTTCAAAAATCTTCTTCTCTGAAACCGCTAGGCACAGAGCTTACATATTTAGCATGTAGCAATGTCAAGTGGTCCTCTACATAAATTTTGCCAATCATGCCCCTGGGGTCTAAATTGGCCACGCCCTGGGGCCCCTTAGCCCCCATAGACTTATAATGGAAAAAAGCTAAAAAAATCTTCTTCTCTGAAACCACTAGGTCGTGAGCTTACATATGAAGCATGTAGCAATGTCAAGTGGTCCCCTACATAAATTGTGCCAATCATGCCCCTGGGCTCAAAACTGGCCACGCCCCGGGGTCCCTTAACCCCCATAGACTTATAATGGAAATGAAAGCTTAAAAAATCTTCTTCTCTGAAACCGCTAGGCACAGAGCTTACATTTTAAGCATATAGCAATGTCAAGTGGTCCCCTACATAAATTGTGCCAATCATGCCCCTGGGCTCAAAACTGGCCACGCCCCGGGGTCCCTTAACCCCCATAGACTTATAATGGAAATGAAAGCTTAAAAAATCTTCTTCTCTGAAACCGCTAGGCACAGAGCTTACATATTAAGCGTGTAGCAATTTCAAGTTGTCCTCTACATAAATTGTGCCAATCATGCCCCTGGGGTCTAAACTGGCCACGCCCGGGGGTCCCTTAGCTCCCATAGACTTATAATGGAAAAAAAGCTTAATAAATCTTCTTCTCTGAAACCACTAGGCCCAGAGCTTACACATTAAGCATGTAGCAATGTCAAGTGGTCTTCTACATAAATTGTGCCAATCATGCCCCTGGGATCTAAACTGGCCACGCCCTGGGGCCCCTTCGCCCCCATAGACTTATAATGGAAAGAAAAGCTTAAAAAATCTTCTTCTCTGAAACCGCTAGGCACAGAGCTTACATTTTAAGCATGTAGCAATGTCAAGTGGTCCTCTACATAAATTGTGCCAATCATGCCCCTGGGGTCTAAACTGGCCATGCCCCGGGGTCCCTTAGCTCCCATAGACTTATTATGGAAAAAAAGCTTCAAAAATCTTCTTCTCTGAAACCACTAGGCCCAGAACTTACATATTAAGCATGTAGCAATGTCAAGTGGTCCTCTACATAAATTGTGCCAATCATGCCCCTGGGATCTAAACTGGCCACGCCCTGGGGCCCCTTCGCCCCCATAGACTTATAATGGAAATAAAAGCTTAAAAAATCTTCTGCTCTGAAACCGCTAGGCACAGAGCTTACATTTTAAGCATATAGCAATGTCAAGTGGTCCTCTACATAAATTGTGCCAATCATGCCCCTGGGGTCTAAACTGGCCAAGCCCCGGGGCCCCTTAGCCCCCATAGACTTATAATGGAAAAAGCTAAAAAAATCTTCTTCTCTGAAACCAATAGGCTGTGAGCTTACATATGAAGCATGTAGCAATGTCAAGTGGTCCCCTACATAAATTGTGCCAATCATGCCCCTTGGGTCTAAACTGGCCACACCCCGGGGTCCCTTAACCCACATAGACATATAATGGAAATAAAAGCTTAAAAAATCTTCTTCTCTGAAACCGCTAGGCACAGAGCTTACATATTAAGCATGTAGCAATGTCAAGTGGTCCACTACATAAATTGTGCCAATCATGCCCCTGGGGTCTAAACTGGCCACGCCCCGGGCCCCTTAGCCCCCATAAACTGAAAAAAAAAGCTTAAAAAATCTTCTTCTCTGAAACCGCTAGTATTATTAGCTCACTTGAGCTGAAGGCCCATGTGAGGTATTGGTATGCCAATTCAAATAAGTATATCTTTAAAGCCACTTGGCCAATCATGATTAAATTTCATGAGAAGCATTATCCGATTGGGGGAGAAGATGCAGTATGTTTTGGGGTAATTCAGATTGAAACTGGTGTTGCCATGGCAACATATAGCTCCCATAGACTTACAATGGGACAAACTTAAAAAATTTTCTTCTCTCAAACCACTAGGCCCAGAGCTTACATATTAAGCATGTAGCAATGTCAAGTGGTCCCCTACATAAATTGTGCCAATCATGCCCCTGGGGTCTAAACTGGCCACGCCCCGGGGGCCCTTAGCCCCCATAGACTTATAATGGAAAAAAACAAACTTCAAAAATCTTCTTCTTTGAAACCACTAGGCCCAGAGCTTACATATTAAGCATGTAGCAATGTCAAGTGGTCCCCTACATTAATCCTACCAAACCTGCCCCTAGGGTCCAAATTGACAATGCCGTGTTCCATTAGGAAGAACTTAAAAGAAAAATTATGCTCAAAGACCATGAGTCAAACAGCTAACTAAAATGTTCCTCAGGTGAGCGGTTAGGCTCATTGAGCCTCTTGTTTTGCTTTTGTCCGCCAGTTTTGAAAATGGTCATTGTTTCCCCATTTTTCCGCCGAACTCGGCAGTCAAAATACCATCAGCCAAGACAATGCCTGTATTCTCGCTTATTTACTCAAGTTGTCAATACTATTAAACTGTGAATACTCGCCTATGGCTTATTGATAAGACGGCAATTAACTGTGTGGTAAGGTGTGAAAACTAGGTAATCAAGGTATTTGTACCAGTTTGTCTCAATTAATCCCTTTGTAATTGTCACTTGCAGACGCTAAACAGGTAGATTTAGTGCAGTGGACCGTTAATCCACTTGATTGACTGAAATTATTACGGCTTTTTTTTTCACAGGTTTGAAACCAATACACAATAGTTTTTACCATAATTCATGGGGCAAAAGTGTTTTTTTGCCTTTAATTATGAAAAAAAAAAACGGGAGCCTTGGAACACCCGCGTTATACTGATTTCCGCGCTTAAACGATCAGCGCTATAACGAGGTTGCTGTGTACATTGTATATTTTTTGTATACTTTTATATTTTGTATGTACATGTACATATATTTGTATCATAACTTGGAGGCCTCTTGGAAAATACACTTTACTTATACTTTAAGTGCAGTCACCCTCTTATCCCATTGTATGCGGGGAAACCCCTAAAGGTGTACCTTGGCAAACAGTGCTGGCCCAGATCAGACGCCGCGGAACGCGGCGTCTGATCAGGGCCTGCACTATTTGCTGCTAACAGAATTTTCCGTCAAAAATAGAATAAAAACGAAAATATATGCCTGACAACCCTTATATGACAAATGGACTTGTCCAACATATTAGCAATGGAAGAGTCCACTAGCATACAATGGGTTAAAATTCCTTCTCCTTCCTTCCTTCACAATGGACACAGACACTTGCACACTTGCATCACACGACACCAAGTCTTACACTTGCATCACATGGATCATGATGTATGTGAATCACAGATACAACCATGCTAAAACTGAGACCGGCCATGCAGACATGACATATTTAACACACACATGCATACATTCAGTACACCACAGCCTCTTTATAACAATGTTCAAAGACCTAATTGGCTGAAACTAACTAGGAGTCTGGCCCAGAAAACTTGTACAGTAAAATTCCTATATTAAGACCACCTTTGGGAATGTTCAATAGTGGTCTTTAAGACCACTTTTGAACTGTCCCAAAGGTGGTCCCTGACCAGAGGACACTGCGGGCAGAAAACACAAAGAAAGATTAAGTGCAGCCTTCAAAATAAGCTTTTTGAAGCAGAATTAGTCTTCATTTTAGGTGGTCTTAAGAGCGGAATTTCATCGTACACTCCATTCATAATATTGTTCTGTGGTTTATTCCTTGCTTCCAAAGGATAACCCTTTTATAGAACATTTTCATTATAACATGGTGATCCATAAGATGGATCCCAAAAGTGAATAGATTATTATGTAATCTTTACTTTTTTATTTGATTATAATGTGGTTAATAAGCTAACCTAGTGTCTGCATTGGATTCGAGCAATAGTCTTATAAAGAAGTTGAGGTGTTCTTAAATCAAACTGAGCCCTACAGTCATACTTGCATCACATGGCACATACAGAGACACAGACCTATGTAGACACAGTATATAAATAACAGACATATCAAACTCATACATGAATTTATATGTTTCTTCGACATACAAACACATTGATTAGATTTTGGTGACTTGACCTAGATTTCAAGGCCACACAGGTCCAAAGATTTTGCAATTTTTGCTTGTCTTCACCATAGGAAGCATTCTGACCAACCTTTGTACAGCATATTATGGCAACATAACAAAGACTTGATTAGTCTTTGGTGACCTTGGCCTCATTTTCAAGGTCATATAGGTTTGACTTTGGGGTCATATTTCTAAGAGTTGAGGGGTGGGGGTGGTGCATAATTTTCTTCTGAAAACTAGTCTAGTTTTTATGGTTTTTCAGAACAAATAAGACAGTATTTATTGTGAATGTCAGACCATAAAAATTCTTTGAAAATGGTGTCTTCTAGTAACGGTTGGTGATTTAACGTTTAACAATGAAATTCCATAATTAGAAAATCAACAAAGTTAACACATAAATAAATAAACATGGATAACAGCTAACCCTTAAGATATCAAGAAAAACTCAATTTGAAAATGTCGTCTGTTTATGTACTCTGCTGAATCTTCTTGTAAACTTTTCAAAAATATTTTTACAAACAGGCAAACAGTGTGGACCCTGATTTTACTGCTGATCTGGGTCCACACTATTCGCAAAAATGACTTAAAGGTACCAGCAGATGACAAAGCAGACAATTGTTGTGACTGGCATCTTATGGGCTAAGAAATGAAGTGTGAATTTTCTTTTTGGGTCGATCGGTTTACAATCAACCCAAATTTACTAAATGGCCAAACGGAATTCATGCAGTTGTCTACTAGACCATCACTGATTTGGGAAAACCAATATTATGTTTTCTTAATAGAACTTGAAATGTTGCACTTTTTTGTCGATGCAACAAGAGCTATCTATAGAGTCTTGACAGGAATCGTGTGCTGGATAATACCCAGATCAGACGCCACGGAATGTGGCATCTGATCAGCAGGTTGCACAGGAACATCTCTGTTTGCTTAAATAGTGGCATTTGAGGGTTAAACGAAATAGTATAAGAAGGCCAGGTTGCTCACTTAATGAAAGAAAAACAATATCTTAATCCAGGCCACGATGTCACGTCTTTAGGAACATTCTATTTATAAAACTATTACACAAATGTATGCCAAGTCAAGTAAAAATAGACTTTTCGCACTCCTGCTAAGAACTTAATCTTAGAACCCTGAAATGTTTAAGTGCAAAAATGAGTAGCCCAGACTTTATAGGTGGTACTGTTATTAGACATACAGCGTAGACGAAGATCGGATATAGAGTACATTGCTTCTGATCAGGTCGGCACTGTTCGCCATATGTATGCAACAACAGTTTTGAACATGATTCAGGGCCGTATGCAGACTCTGAAAAGGGGCCGGTTGAGGATGCGAATTTCAGGTATTTTGCAGAGGGTGAAAAACTGTATGAATCTGAAATAATTTCCAAAAGATGGAAGGGGGCTGCGTTTGCACCCTCCCCACCCTGTTGAACAAAATCCAAGTACTACCCTAAGACGTCCGAGCGCAGCGTAAGAAGAAAATTCTGGACTGAGCTCGTTTGTTTGATTTAAGGTTTAACGTCCCCGTCAACACTGTATAGGTCATTTGGAGACGTTACTTCCAATGTTACAGGACTTTCAGCTCTGCGTGGAAGCATCATGCAGCCCATCTATTTATTCAAGCCCCGGTGGGCGGGGGCGGGTGGACTGTGCTCGTAGACTTGGGCATTGGCAAACAGAATCTACATAATCAGATGCCACATAACGCAATGTCTGATCAGCTCTACTGTGCTTGCGTAAAGTTAAACGAACAGTTCGATTCTCAGCTCAGGACTATTTTCCCAACCTACACTCAGAGATGATCGACCCACCAGTACTCTCAGTGCTTTGATTACAGTTGTTTTTAGACAGGGCCAGAGGGTTGTTGTACAAGTTTTCACCAGAACTTGATAAATTATCTTGATAAATTATCTACCTGAATGATTTTAACCCTTCGCCTGCTAATCGTTTACTAGCAGATGACATTTTTCATATTTTTAGCTCACCAGAGCCGAAGGCTCCGGGGGAGCTTATAGGATAGGCAGTTGTCCGTCGTCGTCGTCGTCTGCATCTGCGTCTTCGTCTTCGTCAACATTTTCAAACGACATCTCCTCTGAAGCCACTGGGCCGATTCAGCCCAAATTTCATCTGTAGCATCCTTAGGAAGGGGGATTGAAAGTTTGTGTTTTTAATGAAAATCGGCTCATTAGTTTGGTTGCTATGGCAACTTAGAGTGCCCATAGACTTATAATGGGGAAAATAGAAAAATGGCATTTACTGCCAAGCCTCTGCAGATATTTTGACAAAACTTTCAAAGAAATGTTCCATAGGCGATCTACTATCTGCCGTATGATTTTAGGCCTTCTGCTCATTTTTGTTGGTTTCCATGGAAACCAAAATAAAAAAATAGACAAAAAATACTTAAAAAATCATCTCCTTAGAAACCATATGCTCTAGGAGGCTGAGACTATATGAAAATATTCACCATATTTGCCTTTACAGGTTTTGTGTTTTTTTTTGAAATTTGGCCTTTTAGTTTTGTTGCTATGGCATCTTAGAGTTTCCATTGACTTATAATGGGGAAAACTGAAAAATGGCATTTACTGCCAAGTCATTGCAGATATTTTTACAAAACTTACATAAACATGTTCCTTGAGTAAACTTCTCTCAGCCATATGCTTTTATGTCAACCTGGGTGTCCCCTAGGTTGTGCCGGGGCCATGCCCCGCCCCCTCCACTTCATAAAATGCCTTATATCTCAGAAACCTTACAGATCCCAACCCCTAAACCATATATATTCTTGTCCCTTATGATAAGATGCATTAAGTGACACCAACCTGGGGGTCCCCCGGGATGTGCTGGGGACATGCCCTGCCCCCTCTATTTCATAAAATGCCATTTATCTCAGAAACCATTCAGATCCCCACCCCTAAACTATATATATTCTTGTTCCTTATGCTAAGATGCATTAAGTGACACCAACCTTGGGGTCCCCCCGGGATGTGCCGGGGACATGCCCCACCCCCTCCACTTCATAAAATGCCATTTATCTCAGAAACCATTGAGATCCCCACCCCTAAACCATATATATTCTTGTTCCTTATGATAAGACACATTCAGTGATACCAACATTGGGGTCTCTCTGGGGTGCGCTGGGACCATGCCCCACCCTTCCACTTCATAAATGCCATATATCTCAGAAACCATTCAGATCCCCACCCCTAAACTATATATATTCTTGTTCTTATGATAAGATGCGTTCAGTGACACCAATCTGAGGGTCCCCTAGGATGTGGCTGGGCTTATGCCCCACCCCCTCAACTTCGTAAAAGGCTGAATATCTCAGAAACCGTTCAGATCCCCACCCCTAAACCATTTAAATTCTTGTTCCATATGATAAGACGCATTCAGTGATACCAACCTTAGGGTCTCCCTTGCCGCACGGGGGCTATGCCCGACCCCCTGCAGAAACCGTTCAGAAACCCTTCAGATCCCCACCCCAAAACCATGTATATTCTTGTTTCTTATGAAAAGACGCATTCAGTGACACCAATCTGGGGGTCCCCTAGGATGTGCAAGGGCTATGCCCCACCCCCTGCACTTAGTAAAAGCCCAATATCTCAGAAACCATTCAGATCCCCACCCCTAAAGCATATAAATTCTTGTTCCTTATGATAAGACCCATTCAATGATACCAGTCTAAGGGTCTCCTGGGCCGCACTGGGGCTGTGCCCCACCCTTCCACGTCATAAAAGGTGATACGTCTCGGAAACCATTCAGATCCCCATCCCAAAACCATATATATTCTTGTTTCTTATGATAAGACGCATTCATTGAAACCAACCTGGGGGTTCTCTGGGATGTGCCCGGGCCATGCCCAACCCCCTCCACTTCGTAAAAGGCTCAATATCTCGGAAACCATTCAGAACCCCCAACCCTAAACCATATATATTCTTGTTCCTTATGATGAGACACTTTTAGTGATACCAACCTAGGGGTCTCTGGGGGTGTGCTGGGGCTATGCCCCACCCTTCCACTTCATAAAATGCAATATATCTCAGAAACTGTTCAGATCCCCACCCCTAAAATATGTATATTTGTGTTCCCTATAATAAGACTCATTCACTCACATCAATGCGTCTATGTAATAGGGCAACATGCTGATGCCATGGCCCACGCCTCTACTTCATAAAAGGCCATATATCTCAGACACCCTTAAGATCGCCACCTCATAATCATATTATATTCTTGTTTCTTATGATTAGACACATTCAGTCACACAAACTTGGTGGTCCACAGGGGCCATTCCTCTCCTCATCATTTCATAAGAGGGCCTCATATCTTGGAAACTGATCATATCCCCACCCCTAAACAATATATTTTCTTGGTCCTTATTATAAGACACATTCAGCGACAACAATCTTGGCTTTCCTGGGGTCTGCCAGGGCTATGCTCCAACCCCTTCGCAGCTTAAAAGGCCTTATATCTCAGGAACAGTACACATCCCAACCCCTAAACCATATATATTCATGTGCCTTATAATAAAATGGATTCAGTGATACCATTCAGGGCTCTGTTGGGTCCATGTCTCATCCTTCCTCCTCATAAAAGGCCTAATATTTCAGATACAGAGTCCACAGCGGTGCTCATTTTGAAATGGGGGTTTGTTTGGGAGACTTTATAATCAATAAATTAAAATCCGAAACCATACATGGCTGCCAGTGGGCAGTGTCCGCCTGAGTTCTGGTGAGCATTGTGGCCTATGGGCCTCTTGTTTCAATGAACCTAAGGCCTGACATTACATGTGAATCATTACATGGGGATTTAAATAAAATCCGATTGTCGTCTGCTGCAGGAATTTATGTAGCAGTTGAAAGGTTAAGTCAGCTTTACTGACATTTAGAACAGATGGCAGTTTCGCTTTTTTTTTTAAATTATTTTTCAGGAAAAATAAGGCTTGACATTACGTGTGAATTGTTTGCTGGACAGATGACCCACACGAATGTAAAGCCATATTTTGTCTGAAAAAAAAAAATTTGAAAAAGGTGTCAGCAAATTTTGATTGGCAGCTTAAGGGTTGACCCTTATCCTGCTGAATAAATTCATTCAGTGACAACCATTTCCTGATTATCAACCAGTCAAATTACTTGATATAATGTATTTGTCCAATTCACAAACTGTATGACAAACAGTGTAGTTCCTGATCAGATGGCTTCTTCAGAAGCCATCTGATCTGGATCTACACTGTTTGCAAAGTTTGGGTTTGTCATGTTCAGCAGGATAAGACCCAGTTTAAGCTCTACATATATATCACAAATAGAATAGCTTTCGAAGGGTCCATATCCAATGTAAAGGGAACTGGGTTTTTTTTTTTGTGAGTTTCAGAAAAAAATCCTGTAAAGGGGCTCTTACACTGTCACGACTTTGACCACGATTGTCCACGACTGTCCACGACCAATTGGGACCATGAAAATCGTGGCAAATCGGGGCATACACGGTTCCGATTTCACTACCCTACGAATACTCACTACATTGCTACGACACTTCTACGAACAATCACGATTGCTGTACGATAATGGAGCTGATTTACAACGATCCTCTACGATCGAACACGATGTCTTACGATCCTCTAGGATTCTTCTACGACTGCACCACGATTGCTCAAAGATATCAGACGATCATACACGATTTCTCACGATCCCTGCAAGACTGCTCTACGACCAAGGCACGATGATCAAAGACTCAGTACGATCATGGAGGATTCGATACGATTTACTCATGATTAACCAAGACTTCTCCCGATTCCTCAGGATTTATAACGATCTGGGTATGTAAAAGTGTTCATCAAATGCACAGTGTCATTCAGTTTCAACCATTTCTGTAGAGAGCATCTGACGAAAATGTTTTTGCAGCCAGGTCGAAGGCTTCTGTATCTTCAAAGTTTAGTTCAGCTCGAACAAGACATGATCGAAAATGACATTGCAATGGCTGAACAACTGGAGGTGCAGAGGAACAGGAGGGACAGGTGACAGTTGACCATAGTTGCTTGGGCAATTATATGTACAAAGTTACGTGGAGAAAGTAGTGCGTTCGACGTAGCATCGGGATAAATCGTGCTAGCGTTGTCATCAATCGTACTGCATTCCTGGTGAATCTTGCATTGTCGTGAGCAGTCGTCATGATATCGTAGTAGATCGTACGGCAGTCTCAACGGAATCGTAGAGCCATCGTAGATGATCTTGTCTCGTCGTAGCACAATCATGGTAGAATTCAGTCACGATTATTCACGATTGGCCACGATTACCACGACGACGGCTCACGATTGAGCTACGATTTCTCTACGACCGCTCTACGATTTGAAAAATGATGCCGACTCGTCACGAATGTTTTGAACATGTCCAAAACAGTCGTGGTCACTCCCGAACTATCACGATCAACCACGATTCCTCAAGATCTCTGCCGACTTCTCTACGACGTTGTACACGATTTACCACGATTTAAAAAATCGTGGTGAGTCGTGGCCAAAATCGTGACAGTGTAAGAGCCCCTTAATGTAAACATAGTGCATCTGATATGTTTCACCCGAGGTCATGGACTTTGAAGCCGACCTCTGGTAGTGCAATTGGATGAACGCCTGACTTGTTATCAGGTTGCGGGTTTGATACCAGTCCTGTCGGGTCGGTGTCATTCTTTCATTGAATTTGATCATCTTTTCAACAGTCATTCTGTCCTTCCACTGATTCAAGAAGGGTAGTTGTCAGTTTCTGGTGGAAGAATGTGCCCTGAATTCCCAGGAAAAGTATGGTTAGGTAAACTGACAGGCCCCATATGACCTAAATAGTGTTGACTGGTTCTCATGATGTGGTTCATCTAACACACTGTACAGATTTGTCAGAGGATATCTCCCTTGATTACCCTAAAAATCCTAAAAACTCGAACACCTTGCTGTAATTCTCGTAAAATTTTTACATATCTTTTTCAAGATCTTGCAAGGAGTTGAAAGTGTGCGGGCGGAATTGCAAACAGTGTACACCCTAATCAGAGTGCTCCTGAGGGAGCAGTCTGATCTGGTTCTGCACTGTTTGTTTAGGCTAATCTGTCCCAATACAGTAGAACTTCGATGGCTCGAACATCGATGGCTCGTTTACCATGGCTGAGTCGAATCCGTTTTTGAGTCCCTAGGGAATTTCTGTACATAGGGATAGGGAGGGTAAAAATTAGGATATTTTCGTCTTTTATCTTGCAAATGTATGCTGTGTGTACTCATCAGAATCGCCTCGATGAGGCGATTCTAATGAGTACATACAGCATACATTTTTTATTATAGAACCCAGAAAAAGATGTCCTAAGGTATGTCGTTATGCCCCCTGGTATAAGCGCTCAGTGGCTCGAACTACCCGTCTCGAACAGATTTGCATGGTCCCAAAGGTGTTCGAGCCATTGAAGTTCGACTGTATTTAAGAATATTACAGTACTCTCTAAAGTGGAGAAGGTGTTCGGCTTGATATTGGGGACGGTGTGGCACTGTTTAAAAGCAGTTTCTCTTTGTGCTGGTCGTCCGGTAACTGTTGTCGTTGTTGATGGCTAGGCGTCTTCTGATTGTTTTTCCCATTCTGAAATCGAGCTATGATTCGTTTGCTGTCGCCGGATAGCCTTTGTTGTATATTAGGAGAATATTTAGATAACATAGTGTGTTGTGTGACGTTTGACGTCATTTCCATCTGGTTGCATCGATTCTTGTTTTTACTCATGAGAACTTGATATTTTTTACTTGGATTGGAGTATGCCATAGTCCCATGATATGTCATTGAATTAAAGTCGTTCTCATTTAAAAAACAAGAACAAAATGTTCGCATGAACACACGCCGAAACTTCTGTCCAAAGGTACAGTATAAGAGGAAGTTTATAGCACTGTTGAATGTGACGAGAAAATTTCTTATTGCCGAAAGGAGTAGCCATCCAGACCCATTTTTAACTGACTCGTAGTCAATGGCATAGCTTACATTGTAAACAGCGGCAGGCACCTGGCACATCATAAATACAATCACAACTGACACTAACATAATTGTTACGTTATTTTCTCGGGACTGTCGTACATTCATATCTTTCTGTTGTTGCTGGGACTTTTTCACAGCGTGTATAAGACAGGTATTAAAAATGGCCAGGGAGGACAGTGGTATCACAAACATAATGAATGGATAAAAGTAAGAATAATACACTTTGTTATACAAGGCGCCATGTCCGAATTCCGTCAAATGTGGCCTAAGGTTGTCTGCTTTAGTGGTAAAATTTTCAGCTTGTTGTGCTGGTAATTCATATTCAAACCATCTTGTTATATTATAGATAAAAGACACTATGGACACACATATTATAACTATCCTCGTTCTATTTATAGAACACATCCTTGCCGCTTTCAGAGGATGGCAGACGGCAATGTAACGCTCCACTGTGAATGATACTGTGATCCAGACAGTACTAGTTTGTGCTACTAATGCTAAAGGATATATATAAACTACTATGTAAGGGTGAACAACCTGCTCATAAACGGCACTGAAGTGGTTTAGTGTCATTAGAAACAGTGTACAGACAAGCACCATCATATCCCATAATGCTAGACCGGTTAGAAAACAGTTGGTCGATGAATGCATGGTTTTCCTTGTGAGTACAACGATTGATAAAAAATTTGCGAGCAAACCAAGAAATATCACACAAATTGCAACAACACCATTAAGATAGTATTCCAACTGGGCTGGAAGGGTTGGTGTTGAGCCCATTTCGGTTGTGTTGTTAAAGTGAGCAATCACATCATCTGTATATGTTACTTGAATAGAGCTGTTCTGTAGTTCACTACCATACTCCTGCATTGGGTGTACCAAATCTGTAGTCATTTCCATTAGCATAGACACTCAGCTTCAAATTAATTAGTTTTAGAATTGGGGAATTTTAACTCTTATTCCACCGAATAATTAATTTAGCCACAGCCATTTCTTACTTTGAACCAACCAGATTGCTTGATGTTATTTATTCCTACAAATTCACACAGTGTAGTTCCTGACCAGATGGCTTCTTCACTGTTGGAAAAGAAGGGTTGTGATCAGTGAGATTAGGTTTAATGGTCTGTTCTTTGAGTCTCATGCCATTTTGTTATTGCCACTCATTTCTGAATATACTCCAAATTGATAATAAAACTCTAATCACTGATCACTAATTGCTCTTGTTTTTAAGAAAAAATATGATATTCCAGTAGCAGAATTTACCCCATATACTAACTTAATTCCATTTTATGTTTCCTTTCCTGGGCATTAAAACATTTCAAGTTTAATACCTCCTCCTTTTGAAATTGAATTTCAGCAGACGGCCATCACTTTACCATTTCACCTGCAATAAAAAAAGAAATAGATTGGTATAATAACACAAATAATGATAGCCCATAGCATGTGAAATGTACCTAACCAATAATTGTTAAGATGCCAATCACAACAATGGTCATCTGCTTTGTTGTCTGCTGGTTACTCTAAAATTAATAGTTGCAAAAAGTGTGGACCCAGATCAGGCTGCTCCCAGAGAGCAGTCTGATCTGTGTAAACACTGTGTGCCTGTATACCATAGCCCCAGATATGAGGGGGTATCCACATATTATTTTTCTTACTTCTGCATGAAAACATAATTATGTTGTGGGTACTTATTAGAAGATCCTTGCCAATCTGCACAAAAACATGTTGTGGGTGCTCATTAGAAGTGTATTGGCAAGTCGCTTTTTAAGGGTACCCACACATATGTTTTCGTGTATACATAAGAAGAAAAAAAAAACACAGTACTTTTTTAATGAAAAAAGCGCCTTGTGAATTGTTTGCAAGAAGATGCAGGAGACAACATTAACAGATGACATTTTTAGGTGCAGTTTTTCTTGGCATCTTCAGGGTTAACCCTTGTCTTGCTGAATATTCATTTAAGCCACACCCATATCTGTCTATCAACCAATCAAATTACTTGATGTAATTTATTGCTACAAATTCATAAACTGAATGCCAAACAGTGTAGATCCTGATCAGATGGCTTCTTCAGAAGCCATCTGATCTGGATCTACACTGTTTCCAAAGAAAGGGGTTGTCATGAACAGCAAGATAAGGGTTAAAGGTTTAGTAACAATGTCTGCAGATGTAATATTTCAAACCTTGTAGCAGATGAGATATGCAAATCATGTATTATTTCCCTGAAAAAAAAAAAAAAAAAATCAGGCTTGCCATTGCATGTCCCTATCTAATATTCACATAGATTGGGAAGCCTGATTTTTTATGCCCCCAGAATCAAAGATTCGGGGGCATATAGTTTTTGGTCTGTCTGTCTGTTTGTTTGTCTGTCCACAAAAACCTTAACATTGGGCATAACTTTTGAATGGTAAGTAATAGGGATTTGATATTTAACATGTGCATTCCTTGCCACAAGACCTTTCCAGTGGTACCATTTTGATCACGTGACCTTGACCTTGATTAGTGATAGGGCTTTAATATTTCACATGCGCTGCCCGGGAGCATCAGTGTTTCTCAAACACATCTTGTTCTTGGTAAAATTAATCTGTCAAATGCTCACATTTATCATATGGCATTTTCAAAGTTTTTGCTTTTTTCATATTTTTCAGTGAAAATATGGTATATTTACATGGCGGTTAGGTGACAAAGCTTTTCAGTGCTTCATAATTTGAGACAATTTCCTTTTTTCAGAATATTGACAATTACCCTTTATTTGAATCTCTTTAAACCTTTTTACCCCTAAATTTTTGAAGTGGATTCTTCCATGTTTGAATTTGGACTCATCTTTTCTTGTAAATAGGGGCTTTAACCCTTAAGACGCCGAGAAAACTAGATCTGAAAATGTCATATGCTTATGTCATCTGCTGAATTTTTTGCAAACTTTTTAAAAATATTTTTGCATACAGGCAAACAGTGTGGGCCCAGATCAGACTGCTCCTACAGGAGCAGTCTGATCGTGGTCCACACTGTTTGCCACAAATTACGTTTAAGGTAACTGGCAAACGGAAAAGCAGACGACAATTGTTGTGATTGGCATTTTATGGGTTAATCAAAATGATTACAGCAAACTGTAAGATGAGACGGCTTGTAATGAGCCATCTCTTTAAGTTCAGGTTTTTGTACCCATCTACAGGATGGAAAGGGTTAACTCTTATTTTGCTGTTCACGACAACCCCTATCTTTGGAAACAGTGTAGATCCAGATCAGATGGCTTCTGAAGAAGCCATCTGATCAGGATCTACACTGTTTGACATTCAATTTATGAATTTGTAAGAATAAATTACATCAAGTAATTTGATTGGTTCAAAGTCGGAAATGGGTGTGGCTAAACTGAATATGCAGAAAGAGAAGGGTTAAGATGAGACGGCTTGTAATGAGCCATCTCTTTTAGATCAGGTTTTTGTACCCATCTACAGGATTGAAAGGGTTAATATTTTGTGTTTCATCTTGTAAGAAGAAAACAATTTCTTGCTCTGAATCTGTAATAAATCAAGAGCTTATTGAAAATAGGCTGACCTGGATCAAGTTGATAAATATGATATTTTTTTTTTTTTTTTTTTTGGTTTTGGTTTTACAGCCCTTTCAAGATTATTTCACTCAAATCGAGCCGATCGTTAATCAGAGGTGGGCGAAAACCGGAGTACCCGGAGAAAAACCACCTGACCTTCCGTTGCAGAACTTGGCGTCTCACATGTGACCCAAGCGAGGCTCGAACCACAGCGGTGAGAGACCTAATGATCAAGATTCAGCGCTCTTAACCACTAGGCCACGGAGGCCCGTACTAATTATGATCTTTATCAAAGAATTGGAAGAGTAATTAGGTCTACCATATTCGGCAATATAAGAGCACAGTTTGCATAGACCTTTCATTTTAATCCTTATCCTGCTGAATAAATTAATTTGCCATACCTATTTCTGAATATAAACCAATCAACTTTCTTTAAATAGTGTATTCATTCAAATATGCAAACTGAATGACAAACAGTTTAGATCCTGGTCAGCTGGCTTCTGAGAAGCCAACTGATCAGGTTCTATACTTTTTATACCCCAGGCATACGAAGTATGCTATGGGGGAATAATGTTTTCCCCCTGCCGTTCGTCCATCCATCTGTGTGTCCGTCTTTCTGTCTGTCCGTCTGTCCTAACATTTTGGTTAAAGTTTTGTATCTTCTGAGCCCTTTGATAGATTTAGTTGATACTTACACTGAAGTTACATACTGGTCTAAAATTTCATTGATGCATGGTCCCCCCCCACCCCCAGCGAACTTGAGGTCAAGGTCACAGACTTAGAAATTTTACATTTGGTTAAAGTCTTGCCTCAAAGTTTCTAAGATATTGTATCTTCTGAACCCTTTGATAGATTTAGTTGATACTTACACTGAAGTTACATACTGGTCTAAAGATTTCATTGATGCATGTCCCACCCCACACAGTGACCTTGAGGTCATGGTCATAGACTGAGAAATTTTACATTTGGTTAAAGTTTTATGACAAAGTTTATAGATGCCTTTATGTTCTTAATTCTAAGACAAATTTAGTTTATACTTGCATCAATGTACCAGTCCAAACATTTTGTGATGTATGCTTCCCCCAACCATGGTGACCTTGACCTCAAGGTCACAGACTTTTACATTTGGTTCAAGTTTTATGACAAAGTTTATAGATGCTTGAATGTTCTAAACTCTTAAACAAATTCAATTGATGCTTGCATCGATGTAACATACCAGTCCAAAGATTTTATTGATGCATACCCCACCCTGCTGCTTCAGTAACATTGATACCCCCCACCCCTTCAGTAACTTTGATGCCCTCACTCCCTTCATCCATTTAGAAATTTTATGTTTGGTTTAGCTTATACAAGCACATTTATAGGTTTTTATAGTTTCTTGACATCTTCATTCATATTACATACAAGCTCAAAAGATATGTCATAGTATGGTGCTGGCCGGGGGTATGCGTGACCCACTGGTCGCTTTCTCTAGTTTCAAAAAAAATATATCCTGGTTCAGCATGGTGAGGTTTAACCTTCTCAGTATTACATGAAGAGAAACTTGGAGTCAGTGGCAGGAACCCTGCTTGTGCATTTTTCAAATCTTCAATATGCAGAGTTATAATAGCATTCACAGATTCTGAAAGAATCACATTTCTCAGAAAACAGATACTGGTATTTTCTCTCTCAGACCCCATATCTTGGGTTCTATCATTACCCATATAATTGTGTGTCATTTCAGGAGGATGTTTCAATAATCTGCTATAATTTTTGGTCCTACATAGGCAAAAAGGTGTTTTGAATCATCTTCAGAGACTCAGAACAGCCTCACCATCCATGCAGTCTGATCAGAACGACTTAGCTGTATGTTCTCTGGTGTTGGGCAAATTTTTTGAAATGTGGTGTCTCAATGTCAGACTTTTATGTGTTTTATGGAGTTAGAACAGGGTAGCCCAATGAGACTTGGCTGTGTGTGGTATGGAGCATTTGTCTCTGATGTTTGGGGCAGGGTATCTTAAATAGGTAATTGACAGTCTGTTCAGGCTTGTGTGTGTGTGTTGTTTAGTGTATTGTCTCTGATGTTTGGGGCAGGGTATCTTAAATAGGTAATTGACAGTCTGACCAAACTTGTCTGTGTGTTGTTTGGTGTATTGTCTCTGGTGTTTGGGGCAGGTTATCCCAATGAGGCAGTTGGCAGACTAATCAGTCTTGTCTGTGTGTTGTATGATGTATTGTCTCTGGTGTTTGGGGCAGGGTATCTTAAATAGGTAATTGACAGTCTGACCAAACTTGTCTGTGTGTTGTTTGGTGTATTGTCTCTGGTGTTTGGGGCAGGGTATCCCAATGAGGCAGTTGGCAGACTAATCAGTCTTGTCTGTGTGTTGTACAATGTATTGTCTCTGGTGTTTGGGGCAGGGTATCTTAAATAGGTAATTGACAGTCTGATCAGTCTAATCGCAGCGGAAGTGGGGGCGAGGATTGTGGCCGCGTGGGGTCGATTTAAGCCCCCCATTGGAAGTCTTTCCACTGACCGTTCCAAGGCGGTTATTCTGTGGCGATTTATTTGTGTTGTTGTTTGTTACTTACTGTGTGTATCACTTGTGTCTTTTGATTTTGGATGGCCATATGGCCATTTTGTGGGAAAGTAACTGTCCTTATGGCCTTCCTTTGTTTGGGTTTCCATTGTGGTCTGGTCGCTTGGTGTTTGTGTTTCTTTCCTTTTGGTGTCTTTGATGGGTGGAGTAAGTTAATTGTATTGATTCCTGATCTTTGTTTTACTTCTACTTTGTCTGTGTGTTGTTTGGTGTAGTGTCTCTGGTGTTTGGGGCAGATTATCCCAATGAGGCAGTTGGCAGACTAATCAGTCTTGTCTGTGTTTTGTAAGATGTATTGTCTCTGGTGTTTGGGGCAGCGTATCTTAAATACGTAATTGACAGTCTGACCAGACTTGTCTGTGTGTTGTTTGGTGTATTGTCTCTGGTGTTGGGGGCAGGGTATCCCAATGAGGCAGTTGGCAGACTAATCAGTCTTGTCTGTGTGTTGTACAATGTATTGTCTCTGGTGTTTGGGGCATGGTATCTAAAATAGGTTATTGACAGTCAGACCAGACTTGTCTGTGTGTTGTTTGGTGTATTGTCTCTGGTGTTTGGGGCAGGGTATCCCAATGAGGCAGTTGGCAGACTAATCAGTCTTGTCTGTGTTGAATGATGTATTGTCTCTGGTGTTTGGGGCAGGGTATCTTAAATGGGCAGTTGGCAGTATGACCAGACTCGGTTGTGTGTTGAGTGGTGTATTGTCTCTGGTGTTTGGGGAAGGGTATCCTGAATGAGGCAGTTGACTGTCTGACCAGACTTGGTTGTGTGTTGTATGGTGTATTGTCTCTGGTGTGTGTGTCAGCGTGTCTCATTAAGGCAGCTGGCAGACTGATCAGTCTGGGTTGTGTGTTGTAATGATGTATTATCTGATGTTTGGGGCAGGGTATCTCAAATAGGCAGTTGGTAGTCTGATCAGACTTGTCTATGTGTTGTGTGGAGTATCTGTTATGTGTTTCGGGGGCAGTTTATCTCAAATAGGCAGTTAGTAGTCTGTCTTGTATGGAGTATTTGTGACTGGTATATGGGGCAGGATATCTCAATGAGGCATTTGGCAGACTGATTATGGTTGTTTGTTGTCTCTGATGTTTGGGGAATGGTATCTCAATAGGGCATTTGGTAGGCTCATCAGACTTGCCTGTGTGTTGTATGTTGTATTGCCTCTGGTGTTTGGGGCAGGGTATCTCAATGAAGCAGTTGGCAGACTTGGCTGTGTATTGTATGGAGTATTTGTCTCTGGTGTGTGGGGCAGGATATATCAATGAGGCATTTGGCAGACTGATCAGTCTTGGTTGTGTTTTGTATGGCGTATTGTCTCTTGTGTATGGGGCAGGGTATTTCAATGAGGCAATAGGCAGACTTGGCTGTGTGTTCTCTGGCATTTGGGGCAGGGTGTCTCAATAAGGCAGTTAGCAGACTGATCAGACGTGTTTGTGTGTTGTATGGTATATTGGTTTTGGTGTTCGGGGCAGGGTATCTGAATAAAGCAGTTCGTTGGAAGTCTGATCATACTTGGCTGTGTGTGTGTGGAGTATTGTCTCTGGTGTATGGGACAGGGTATCTCAAATAGGCAGTTGGCAGTCTGACCAGACTCAGTTTTGTGTTCTTTGGTGTATTGGGGCAGGGTATCTCAATAAGGCATTTGATAGACTGATCAAATTTGGTTGTTCAGTGTGTTGTGTATTGTCTCTGGTGTTTGGGCAGGGTATCTCAACGAGGCAATTGGTAGGAGACTTGTATGTGTGTTGTATGACTGTGTGTTGTTTCTGGTGTTTGGGGCAGGGTAGCTCACTGAGACAGTTGGCAGACTGATCAGACTTGACTGTGTGTTGTACAGTATATTGTCTCTGGTGTTTGGGGCAGGGTACCTCAATGAGTTAGTTGGCAGTCTGATCAGACTTGGCTGTGTGTTGTATGGTATATTTCCTCTAGTATTTGGGGCAGGGTATCTCAATGAGGCAGTTGGAAGTCTGATCTGACTTGGATGTTTGTTGTATGATGTAGTTTCTGGGGTTTGGGGCAGGGTATCTCAATGAGGCAGTTGGCAGTCTCATCACACTTATCTGTGTGTTGTATGCCGCATTGTCTGTAAGGTATTTGGCTGTCTGATCTGACTTAGCTGTGTGTTGCATGGTGTATTGTCTTTGGTGTTGGGGATTGAGGCAGTTGTCTTGGCCAACCGTTGAATGGTGCATTGTCTCTTGTATTTGGGGCAATGTATCTGAACAAAACATTTGGCAGTCTGCGTAGTCTTGGCTGCATGCTGGGAGTATTGCACGACCCGCAGAAAAAGCAACCGACTGAAGTCGGTTTTTTCTAAGAGTGCCCTAAAATCACCGTGTCATTCTGTCATTCTGTCTGTCCGTCCGTAACCCATTTGTGAAAATTGGTGATAGTGACTTAACTGCTTGGAATATTTAAACAATTTTTGGCATACTGATAGATATCAATGAGATCTAACCAATGAACTTACGAAATATTACATTCCATTTAGTATAGCCTCGCTGAGGCGAAAAATGTGAAAATTTTCGAACATTTTTGAACTGCTTCTCCTCGGAAACCGTTGGGCCGATTGAAGTCAAATTTCATATGGAGCCTCTGTGGGATGGGGGAAACCAAAATTTGCTCATGGGGTCAAGGTCACATGACCAAAATGGCTGCTAAGCCATATATGGTTTGTCTGTCTGTCCGTCCGTAACCCGTAAGTGAAAATTGGTGATAGTGACTTAACCGCTTGGAATATTTAAACAATTTTTGTTATACTGATAGATATCAATGAGATCTAACCAATGAACTTGCGAAATATTACATTCCATTTAGTATAGCCTCGCCAAGGCAAAAAATGTGAAAATTTTCGAACTGCTTCTCCTCGGAAACCATTGGGCCGATTGAAGTCAAATTTCATATGGAGCCTCTATGGGATAGGGAAACCAAAATTTGCTCATGGGGTCCAGGACACATGACCAAAATGGCCGCCAAGCCATATATGGTAAAAACCCTTCAAAAATAGTCTTCTCCAGAACCACTGGGCAGATTTCCACGAAACTTGATAAATAGCATCTGGGATGTAGGCCTATCATAAATTGCTAAAATGGTGACCCTGGGTTGACCTTGACCTTCTTTGGGTCCATCCGTAACCCGTTTGTGAAAATTGGTGATAGTGACTTAACCGCTTGGAATATTTAAACAATTTTTGGCATACTGATAGATATCAATGAGATCTAACCAATGAACTTACGAAATATTACATTCCATATAGTATAGCCTCGCCGAGGCGAAAAATGTGAAAATTTTCGAACATTATTGAACTGCTTCTCCTCGGAAACCGTTGGGCCGATTGAAGTCAAATTTCATATGGAGCCTCTATGGGATGGGGGAAACCAAAATTTGCTCATGGGGTCAAGGTCACATGACCAAAATGGCCGCCAAGCCATATATGGTTTGTCTGTCTGTCCGTCCGTAACCTGTTTGTGAAAATTGGTGATAGTGACTTAACCGCTTGGAATATTTAAACAATTTTTGGCATACTGATAGATATCAATGAGATCTAACCAATGAACTTGCGAAATATTACATTCCATTTAGTATAGCTTCGCCGAGGCGAAAAATGTGAAAATTTTCGAACTGCTTCTCCTCGGAAACCGTTGGGCCGATTGAAATCAAATTTCATATGGAGCCTCTATGGGATGGGGGAAACCAAAAATTGCTCATGGGGTCCAGGACACATGACCAAAATGGCCGCCAAGCCATATATGGTCTGTCTATCTGTCCGTCCGTAATCCGTTTGTGAAAATTGGTGATAGTGACTTAACCGCTTGGAATATTTAAACAATTTTTGGCATACTGATAAATATCAATGAGATCTTATCAATGAACTTGCGAAATATTACATTCCATTTAGTACAGCCTCGCTGAGGTGAAAAATGTGAAAATTTTCGAACTGCTTCTCCTCGGAAATCGTTGGGCCGATTGAAGTCAAATTTCATATGGAGCCTCTACGGGATGGGGGAAACCAAAATTTCCTCATGGGGTCCAGGTCACATGACCAAAATGGCATCCAAGCAATATTTGGTAAAAACCCTTCAAAAATAGTCTTCTCCAGAACCACTGTGCAGATTTCCACGAAACTTGATAAATAGCATCTGGAACGTAGGCCCATCATAAATTGCTAAAATGGTGACCCTGGGTTGACCTTCACCTTCTTTGTGCCTAGGTCAAACTTTGACACATATGCTTTTGTGTTGGCTTTTATCCTGCAAACGATTCAGAATACAGTACTAAAGTATAAGATATATTTTTGCTCCTTACGATAAGGCGCATTTATTGGGGGAACCGTTTTATGTCCAGGTCACATGACCAAAATGGCCGCCATACCCATATATGGTAACACTCATAAAGCTAAAAGCATCCAGCGGGTCGTGCACTTCAGCTGAAGCACTGGTTGTCTCTGATATTTGGGGCATGGTATTTTAGTGATCTTATCAGAATGCACTGTGTGTTGTATGGAGTATTGTCTCTGATATTTGGGGCATGGTATCTCAGTGATTTGATCAGAATATGCTGTGTGTTGTATGGGGTGTTGACTCTGGTATTTGGGACATGGTATCTCCTTGGCTGTGTGCTGTAGGAAGTATTGTCTCTGGTATTTTGGACATGGTATCTTAGTCATCTGATCAGAATACGCTGTGTGTTGTATGAAGTATTGTCTCTGGTATTTGGAGCTTGGTATCACAGTGATCTGATCACACCTAACTGTGTGCTGTATGAAGTATTGTCTATGGTATTTGGGGCATGGTATCTCAGTGATCTAACCAGACTTGACTTTGTGCTGTATGAAGTATTATCTCTGGTATTTGGAGCATGGTATCTCAGTGATCTGATCAGACTTGACTGTGTGCTGTATGAAGTATTTCTCTAGTATTTGGGGTGTGGTATCTCAGTGATATGATCAGACATGGCTGTGTGTTGTATGGAGCATTATCACTGCACAGTGTCTTAGTGATGTGATCGGAATACACTTTGTGTTGTATGGAGTATTGTCACTGGAACTTGGGTCATGGTATCTCAGTGATCAGATCAGGCTTGTCTGTGAGCTGTATGGAGTATTGCCTCTGATATTTGGGGCATGGTATCTTAGTGATCTGGTCAGACTTGGCTGTGTGCTGTATGGAGTGTTATCTCTGGCATTTGAGGTTTGGTATGTCAGTGATCTTATTAGACTTAGCTGTGTGCTGTATGAAGTATTGTCTCTCATTTTGGGGCATGGTATCACAGTGATCTGATTAGACTTGGCTGTGTGTTGTATGGAGTATTGTCTCTGGTATTTAGTGATGTGGAGTATTGTCTCTGGTATTTGGAGCATGGCATCTCGGTGATCTGATCAGACGTGGCTGTGTGTTGTATGGAGTATTGTCTATGGCATTTGGGGCATGGTGTCTCAGTGACCCAACCAGAGGTGGCTATGTCGTATGAAGTACTGTCTCTGGTATTTGGAGCATGGTATCTCAGTGATCGGATCAGACTTGGCTGTGTGCTGTATGAAAAATTGTCTCTGTTATTTAGAGCATGGTATGTCAGTGATCTGATCAGATGTGGCTGTGTGCTGTATGAGGTATTGTCCCTGGTATATGGAACATGGTATCTCAGTGATCTGATCAGAATATGCTGTGTATTGTATGGGAGTATTGTCTCTGGTATTGGAGGCATGGTATCTCAGTGATCTGATCAGACTTGGGTGTGTGCTGTATGGAATATTATCTCTGGTATTTGGGTTATGCTATGTCAATGATCTTATCAGACTTAGCTGTGTGCTGTATGAAGTATTTGCTCTGGTATTTGGAGCATGGTATCTCAGTGATCTGATCAGACTTGGCTGTGTGCTGTTTCGAGTATTGTCTCTTATATTTGGGGCATGGTATCTCATTGCTCAGATATGATCAGACTTGGCTGTTTGGTGTATGGAGAATTATCACTGCACAGTGTCTTAGTGATGTGATTGGAATACACTTTGTGTTGAATAGAGTATTGTCTCAGGAACTTTGGGCATGGTATCACAGTGATCAGATCAGACTTGTCTGTGTGCTGTATGGAGAATTGTCTTTGATATTTGGGGCATGGTATCTTAGTGTTCTGGTCAGACTTGGCTGTGTGCTGTATGGAGTGTTATCTCTCATTTTGGGGCATGGTATCTCAGTGATCTGATTAGACTTGGTTGTGTGTTGTATGGGGTATTGTCTCTGGTATTTAGTGATGTGGAGTATTGTCTCCGGTATTTGTAGCATGGCATCTCGGTGATCTGGTCAGACTTGGCTGTGTGTTGTATGCAGTATTGTCTATGGTATTTGGGGCATGCACTGTCAGTGACCTAACCAGACGTGGCTGTGTGTCGTATGAAGTACTGTCTCTGGTATTTAGAGCATCTGATCAGACGTGGCTGTGTGCTGTATGAGGTATTGTCCCTGGTATATGTAACATGGTATCTCAGAGATCTGATTAGAATACAATGTGTGTTGTATGGAGTATTGTCTCTGATATTTATACCCCCGCAAACGAAGTTTGAAGGGGGTATATAGGAGTCAGCTTGTCGTCTGTCGTCGTCGGTCCGTTACAAAAAACTTTAACATTGCTCATAACTTCCTTATTCTTTGACCGATTTCTTTAATATTCACACACCACACACCTTGCCACTAGTACTTAAGATTGATATACACAAACCTGACCGTGACCTTCCTCAAGGTCAAATACTTGTAAAAATTTGTCGGTACAAAAAAACTTTTAACATTGCACATAACTTCCTCATTCTTTGACCGATTTCTTTAATATTCACACACCACACACCTTGCTACTAGTACTTAAGATTGATATACACAAACCTGACCTTGACCTTCACGTTGACCTTCCTCAAGGTCAAATACTTGTAAAAATTTGTGGGTACAAAAAAACTTTAACATTGCACATAACTTCCTCATTCTTTGACCGATTTCTTTAATATTCACACACCACACACCTTGCCACTAGTACTTAAGATTGATATACACAAACCTGACCTTGACCTTCACGTTGACCTTCCTCAAGGTCAAATACTTGTAAAAATTTGTTGTCGGTCCGTTCCAAAAAACTTTAACATTGCACATAACTTCCTCATTCTTTAACCGATTTCTTTAATATTCACACACCACACACCTTGCCACTAGAACTTAGGATTGATATACACAAACCTGACTTTGACTGAGTGACACCTTGCATGTAATTGGATTTCTATGATTATCATAATATTTCCGACGTTGACCTTCCTCAAGGTCAAATACTTGTAAAAATTTGTATATAAATACTTGTAAAAATTTGTTGTCGGTCCTTACTTGGAGTTATTATCTGACAACGCATGCGGGGGTATAATTGGCGCCCGTTAGGCGGCAGCTCTAGTTGAGGCATGGTATCTCAGTGATCTGACTTGGGTGTGTGCTGTATGGAGTATTATCTTTGGTATTTGGGTTATGATATGTCAATGATCTTATCAGACTTAGCTGTGTGCTATATAAAGCATTGTCTTTGATATTTGGGGTATGGTATATTAGTTTTATGATCAGACATGGCTGTGTGCTGTAATTGTCTCTGATATTTGGAGCATGATAGTTGAATGCTCTGATCAGACTTGGGGCGTGTGCTATATGAACTATTGTCTCTGGTATTTGGAGCATGGTATCTCAGTGATCTGATCAGACTTGGCTGTGTGCTGTATGAAGTATTGCCTATGGTATTAGGAGCATGGTATGTCAGTTATCTTATCAGGCTTCGTTGTTTGCTGAATGGATTATTGTCTCTTATATTTGGAGTATGATATCTCAGTGATCAGATCAGACTTGTCTGTCTGCTGTATGGAGTATTGTCTCTGGTATTCGTGGGATCTGATCAGACTTGGCTGTGTGCTGTATGAAGTATTGTCTCTGGTATTCGGCATGGTATCTAAGTGATCTGATCAGAGATGGCTGTGTGCTGTGTGGAGTATTGTCACTGATATTTGGAGCATGGTAACTGAGTGATCTGATCTGCTGTATGGTTTTGATCTGATTTGCTGTATGGTATGTTGTCTCTGGTATTAGGGGTATGACTTCTCAGTGATCTTATCAGACTTTGCTGCCTGTTGTATGAAGTATTGTCTCTTATATTTGGAGCATGGTATCTCAGTGATCTGATCAGACTTGGCTTTATTCTGAATGGAACATTGTTCTTGTATCCATGTCTCATGTTCTGGCTCATGTAGTTTATTTACTATGCACTGATATGGCAGCTGTGGTTTAGAATTTCTGGGATGACTGGCATATCTTGGCAGCAATCATTCCAAGAGGAAATATCTACTGCAGGAACAGGAAATAGAACATGGACTGCCTATCAGTATTTGTCTGAGATAGGAAAGACTTTGTAGTATCTGGTGAAGTTACATTATTGCATTAATTATCTTCTCTGATTGGTTTTGTTAAGTCATTATACAGTAGAACTTCGTTGGCTGATGGCTCGTGTACCATGGATGAGTCGAACCCATTCTTGAGCCCCTAGCGAAATCCTCTACATAAGAAATAGTGCGGGATAATTGAGGAGATTTTTGTCTTTTATCTTGTAAATGTATGCTGTGTGTACTCATTAGAATCGCCTCGATGAGGCGATTCTAATGAGTACACACAGCATACATATTCATTATAGAACACCGAAAAGATGTCTAAAAGTATCTCGCTATGCCCCCTGACAGAAACCTCAGTGGCTCGAACTACCGCTGTCTCGAACAAATTTTCATGGTCCTAAAGGGGTTCGAGCCATTGAAGTTCGACTGTATATCCTGAAAGTACAAAATCTGAATGTACTTAAACTACACTCCCATGAGGAAATAAGAAATTTATTGCACTGGCCAGAATGCTAGGGAGACTAACAGTGAAGAGTACATAATGTGCAGTGTGCTGTCGCACAGAAAATAATAGAAAATTAAGCTTGGCATTTCATGTGAATTGTCTGCTAAGTAATGTCAAGCCTTATTCTCTGTGAAAAATAAGATAGAAATACTTTGAAAATGTTATTTGCTTGTTGTAATCAGTGCAATTAAGAGTCATAAAAATTGAGACATATATACTATCTTCCAGATTGTGCTGGTGGTGGCTATGATCTTTTCCTGGGCTAATTTTTGGGTTGATTAATAATCAGTACCGGTATTTGCAAGCAAATTTTTTCTGTTGATGTCCACATGACTGGCAATGACTCCAGCGCAAATTGTGTTTGTATTAAATCAAGTAATTCCTAAGTATTGTGACAGATAGGCCTAAGCAAACAGTGTAGATCCAGATCAGACTGCTCCTGGAGCAGTCTGATCAGGGTCTACACTGTTTACAATTCCGTCTATACCTTTTGGACTCCTTTTTGATCATGAAACAAAGTTATTAAAATTTTAGGAAAATTACAGTAATTCCTAAAGGCGTCTGAATTTTTAGGATTTTTACGGTACTTATAGCCATGCTATTTTTAGCTCACCTGTCATTGTTGTTATGATGTCAGAGTATTTGTAAAGAGTGTGTGTGTGTGTGTGTGTGAATTCGGGTTTAACATCGCTTTCAACAATTTTTCAGTCATATCATGACGGTGTCTGGTTGCGACAGGGAGCTCAATGCTCACTTTTATAGTGCTGCCTCACTGAAGTATCATGTCCCAGACACATTACATGATACCACAACCAGTCACATTATCCTGACACTGGGTCGACCAGTCCTAGCTCTACCTCGTAAATCTGAGTGCCAAGCGAGGAGCAGCTAGTACCATTTTTAACGACTTTGGTATGTCACGGCTCGGGATCGAACCCGTGACCTCGCGTTCCCCGGAGATTGTGTAAAGAGGGTTATCAGTAAAACAAAGACTGGGTGAATGTGCTGGGACAGTCTGATTACAAACAGTGAACAACGAAGACCCAGATTAGATGCAACAGCATGCAGCATCTCATCACGTGAACAAGTCCGTGAAATGAAACCACCCAATCCCGCCCCCATGCCCCTAAACCCCACTTTATTTAGAGAAAATAGGTATACTGGGTACACATTATTTTTCTTATTTCTGCTCCAAGATACAGGTTGTGGGTTGTCTCCAGTATAAATAAGAAGAATATCACAGATTTTCATCTGAAAAGTAGCCAATTTTGGTGCGTGAAAAATGCTCTGTTTCGCATGGGTGTGTTGTTGTAATGTCTGATCGAGTCTACACTGTCTGTTTAAAAGACAGGAGTTAAAGGTTGAATCCTGTCTTAAGTCCTCATTTGGATCATTTTCCCAGCCTACACCATAGCAACAGATAAGGTTCATATTTTGTGATGATCGAAGTATAGTTTTTGTCAGTTCTCCATGAAAGCCTATGTTGTGGGTATTCATTAGAACCGCCTCTATGAGGCGGTTCTAATGAGTACCCACAACATAGGTTTATGTGGAGAAATAAGGAATTATCACAAAATACCCAACTTAACTGTTGCTATGGTGCTGCACTCAGAGAGCTTTCAATGCTTTGATTCTTTTATTGGTACACCACAACCTCTTTATAACACTATTGGTTGGTTGGTTGATTTGAGGTATAACGTCCCCGTCAACACTGTAAAGGTCATTTTGGAGACGTTGCTTCCAATTTTGTGGGACTTTTACCCGACATTGAGATGAAATGACATCTCAAGCCCTGTCGCCCAATGAAACCAATAGGGTTTATTAGCACGGACGGTCCTCCTCGCACCGCGGTTCCTGGACAGGCTTAGATCCTCTAAGCGGTTTACCAGTACAAGTGTGCGGGCAGGATTCAGCTCTGCGTGGAAGCATCATGCAGCCCATATATTTCTTCAAACCCCTATGGGCGGGGGCCATTATAACACTATTAATGGGGTCCAAAGCAGAAACTGTGTTAGTTTAACAACCGTGTTATATCCAAACAAAAATGTGTAGATTATATAGAAAAATGACCATTTATGGTCATTTTTCTATATAATCTATATATTTTTGGAATCCATCCTGAAATCGTGTTATATCCATAACCATGTTGTAACAAACCGTGTTATAATGAAGTTGTTTGTTGCAAATACAGCAAATTTGGCTGAAATATTTTCACAGTGCATTGCATACAAACTCTTTGATGCACCCACAATTTCTACCTGGCTGAAACATTCTAGAGTGTGAATTTAATACAGCATGATTATGTTTCTGCAAAATTTAATGCTGACTGTTTACAAACTGCCGAGTTCTGCAATGGAAGGTCAGGTTTTTTTCCTACGGGTACTCGTTTTTGCCAAACTCTGATTAACGATTGGCTTGAAATGAATAAAATAATCTTGAAAGGGCCATAAAACCAAAAACAGAAAAAAGATATATCATGAAACACTTTCTTTGACCATTCTCAACCTTTCACTAATTCAAGAAGTCTGGCAAAAGAATATGCACTGAATCTTACTGGTAATCTCTTACCTATAAGCCTGCTATAGCCTCTGCCCATCAGGGCTCGAGAAATAAATTGGGCTACATGGTGCTTCCATGCAGAGCTGAAACTGAACATGAGTACTGGTAACTCGCTTAGAAGGTCTTAGCTTGCCGAGACAAAATGGTGCAAGTCGTAACCTTGCAGTTTGCTTGGGTGATAGCACTTGAGATGTCATGTCATCTCAATGTCTGGTATAAAAGTCCCACAAAATTGGAAGCAATGTCTCCAAAATGAAGTACATATTATTGACAGGGACGTAAAACCTCAGCTGAAACAAAAACCTATAAGCCTGTTGAAGAAAAATGTAGTTAGGTAAACTGACTTAACCCTTTCTGTACCAAATGGAATCTTCCACCTTATATATGGCAGGAGTCCATTTCGAAATTTAGGGGTGTCAGGAGGTGTCAAAATTGATTCATGAAATGGCTTAACTTTATGCAAATAGTGTAGGCCCTGATCAGACGCCGCGTTCTGCGGCGTCTGATCTGGGCCTGCACTGTTTGCCAGGGTACCCGTTTAGGGGTTTCCGGTATAAATTGGGTTATCTGGTGTTGACTGGGCCGTTAAACTCCGAATCTTTTGTGTATAAAAGATGAAAGTTCTTAACTCTTGTAAAAAGTCGGTCAATGACATCTGTCTATCTTAACCCGTTTAGTACCGGAAAACCCAAAACGGGTACCCTGGCAAACAGTGCAGGCCCAGATCAGACGCCGCAGAATGCAGCACCTTATCACGGCCTACACTGTTAAACAAGTTAAGCCATTTTCCAAAATAAATTGTGAAGAAACACAACCTGACGCCCCTTAATTTTGAAATGGACTCCTGCTTAATATAAGGTGGAAGATTCCATTTGGTACAAAAAGGGTCAAGCCATTTTATGTTGGAACCCAAAAATCAGGTCATTGGCAAACAGTGCAGACCCAGATCAGACACCCAGAATGCGGCGTCTGATTAGGGCCTTCTTTATTTGAAGAAAATTCAACCATTTCCTAAATAAATATTTGAAAATAAGCCCCTGATGTCCATAAATCTGGAAATAGACCCCTTCTGTGTATAAGAGGGGAGGATTACATTCAGTTCAAATGGGTTGAAGTTTTGATTACCATTGGAAAAATATTGATGGAAGCTGTTTGAATCTTTTCGTATGGTAATTGCAGATGTTCCTATTATTACAGAGAAGCCAGTTTTTTCATTGGAAGCCCTACAAAGTTGATTGAATTTTGGTTTGAAATGAGCTATATGAGCTGATACAACTTATTAATATCTCTTATCCTGCTGTTCACGACAACCCCTATATTTGTAAACAGTGTAGATCCAGATTAGATGGCTGACCAGGATCTAAACTGTTTGACATTCAGTTTATGATTTTGTAGGAATAAATTACATCAAGTAATTTGATTGGTTGATAGACAGAAATGGGTGTGGTTTGAATGAATATTCAGCAAGATAAGGGTTAATATCTGCTGCTGCTGCATCTATACATTGGTGTTCTCAAATATTTTAGACAGACCTTTTATAACACAGAAAGCCTTTTTAACTCTTAACATCACGTGAACAAGTCCGTGAAATTAAGATCCCCCTAAATCCCCCTTTATATAGAAAAAACTGGGGTTTACGGGAGTAAACATTATTTTCCTTATTTCTGCTCCAAGACATAGGTTGTGGGTACTCGTTAGAACCGCCTCATTTATGAGGCGGTTCTAACGAGCACCCAAAACCTATGTTTGGAGAATAAATAAGAAAATATAAAAAAATTCATAAGAAAAATTACCTTTTTGGAGTTTTGAAAAATGCACTATATCACACGGATGTATTTTCGTAATGAAGCATCATAAAAAGTTTTAGAGCAGATGAGGCAATTTCATTTTTATGCTCTGCCAAACAAGAGGCAAGGGTATTATGTTATACAGTCCGTAATTTTGAGTGTCCATCATTCTGTCCATCCATCAGGGCTTTATCATTCATGTCCCGCACTATAGCCCTGATATTGTTTGAGATGTTTTTATGAAACTTTACATAAATGTAAAGCACCATTAAAAGACACTTGAACTGTAACTCTAGTTTGCCTACTTTTGGAGTTATTGCCCATTGAACATTATTCATAGTCATTTCTACCATGTACTTATGCCCGCTTTGTTAGTTGAAAACCGTTTAAGATATTTTCATGAAATTTCTCACAAATGTAAAGCACCATGAGATGATGTGCACGCCACAAGAACCGTAACTCGGGTTAACCTGCTGTTGGAGTTATAGAAAATATAGGAAATCGATATTTCTACCATGTACTTGTGTCTGCTTTGTAAGTTGGAAACCGTTTCAGATATTTTATGAAACTTCACTCAAATTTTAAAGCAGCATAAGACAAGATGCAGAACACAAGAACCATAACTCTGATTAAACTGCTTTGGAGTTATGGCCCTTAGACTAACAACATTGTTAAGAACAATTAGCCCCTGACTAAGTGTAACAGATATCTGGATTGATATTATTGACTCCGATTTGACAGCCCTTGGTATCATTCTGAATTCATTCTGAAAGACTGTCCAAATATTGCTTGTGCAATTTTCTTATCATTAACCCATTTTGTACCAAATGGAATCTTCCTCCTTATATATGGCAGCAGTCCATTTCAAAATTTAGGGGTGACAGGTTGTGTTTTCATCAAAATTTATTTGGAAAATGAGTGTACTTTTAGCAAACAGTGGAGGCTCTGATCAGACACCGCATTTTGCGACGTCTGATCTGGGCCTGCACTGTTTGCCATGGTACCCGTTTAGGGGTTTCAAGTCTGAAATGGGTCAAACTGTATGGAAATATCCCAAGATATTGAATTAATTTTGCTCTGTACAAGGCAAAAACCTTACTTTGGACATGAAAACTGTGAAGATATTTTCATGATTCATTGTGGGTATTTACTCATTATAGAATCTGGCCCCGATAGCTCAGCTGGTAGAGTGTCCGCTCCGGGGAACGGAAGGTCACGGGTTAGATCCCGGTTAAAAATGGTACTAGCTGCTCCTCGCTTGGCACACAGATTTACGGGGTAGAGCTAGGACTGTTACCCAGTGTCAGGATAATATGACTGTAATGTGTCTGGGACATGATACTTCAGTGAGGCAGCACTTTAAAAGTGAGCATTGAGCTCCCTGTCGCAACCAGACACCGTCGTGATATGACTGAAAAATTGTTGAAAGCGACGTTAAACCCGAATTCACACACACTCTCATTATAGATGGGAAGCCCAATGCAAACCCATTTCAGATTCCACAGAACAAAGCATGTGATCAGTGCCTTCACATCACGTGAACAAGTCCGTGAAATGAAGACCCCCCTATACCCCACTTTATATAGAGAAAACTGGGGTTTACGGGGGTGTACATTATTTTTCTTATTTTTGCTCCAAGACATAGGTTGTGGGTACTCGTTAGAACCGCCTCAATGAGGCGGTTCTAACGAGCACCCACAACCTATGTTTGCAGTATTTATAAGAAAAATATCACGGATTTTGATGAGAAAAATGGCCATTTTGAAGCTGTGAAAAATGCACTATGTCGTACGGGTGTGTTATCGTAATGACTGTGTGCAAGAAGTTCAGCCATTTTCTAAATAATTTTTTGTAGATAACAACCTGCTGCCCCTAAAATGGACACCCATTATATGCATTATACATAGTAAGGAAGATTCTTATCCAGTTGAAACTGGGTTGATAGAATTACAAAATATTATACTGTAAAAATGCTAAATCTTCGGACACCTTAACCCTTGTCCTGCTGAATATTTAAATATGTCACACCCACTACTGATTATCAGCCAATCAGATTACTTGATGCAAATTATTGCAACAAATTTACAATCTCAATGGCAAACAATGTAGATCCTGATCAGATGGCTTTGTCAGAAGCCATCTGATCTGGATCTACATTGTTTCAAAGATAAGGCATATCCGGGATTAGCAGGACAAGGGTTAAGGACTTGCTATAATTCTCATAGAATTTTAACAAATTTGTTTCACAATCCAGCAAGAAGTCAAAAAGGTGTGAATGGAATGGCATACATTGTAGACCCTGATCAGACTGCTCCTTCAGGAGCAGTCTGATCTGGGTCTGCACTGTTTTCTTAGACCTGTCTACAGTCCCAGTACTTAGGATCATTACGGTAGTCAACATGATGAATTGAGGAATCACAGTACTAACTGATTGCCTCTGAGAATAGGCTGAAAAATGGTCCTGTCAGATGGTGACTATTTTGTCTTTGGTGTCAGTTCTTTAAACAAACTATGTAGACTTTGATCAGATGCAGATCTTTGTCAACACTGTTTTCCTAACAGTCTGATCTGGGTGTACACTGTTTTCCTAACCCATCTTATGAGTCCAGTCCAGGTTTTACAGCAAAACTCCGGCACACAAGAACACGAATAGCAAGGCAATAAATATTTCCAACAAAATTAATGCTTTTTGCTGGTCAGATTTGTCACATAAACATTCTGTACATAACTCATGAGCAGGGCTCTAGAAATTTTGAAATCCCAATCGGTCCAGAAGGTGACAGATGACGTCATCACTGACTTATTTTTTGCAAGTTTTTTGCTGCATGCTTCGTTTTTCGTTTTGCATGTTTTTTGTTTGATTGTTTGTGCATGTTTCGTTTAGGCATGTTTTGATCATTTGGTGTATATTTATCTGTTGTTCATTATGTAAATAAATAGTTGAAATAAAGAGAAAGTCGTACCACATTTTGCTTTCTATTATCCATGTTATTCCTGAACCAGTACCTGTATTATATTTTGGAAATTCCCCAGGTGTATTTTTAGCTCACCGTCACGTAGTGACGAGGTGAGCTTTTGGGATCACTTTTCGTCCGTCGTCCGTCGTCCGTCCGTGCGTGCGTCCGTGCGTCCGTCCGTCCGTCCGTCCGTAAACAATTCTTTAAACGACATCTCCTCCTAAACCACTGATCAGATTTTGACCAAACTTCACAGGAATGATCCTTAGGTGGTCCCCTTTCAAAATTGTTCAAATGGTTCCGGTCCGTTGCACATCTAGGTCATAGGAGCCCAAAACAGATTTTTTTCACCAAAAACTTAAAAAATCTTCTTCTCTGAAACCACAAGGCCCAGGTCTTTGATATTTGGTATGAATCTTCATCTGGTGGACCCCTACCAAGATTGTTCAAATTATAGTGCTGGGGCCAAAAATGCCCCCGCTCCGGGGCCCTTTGGTTTTACATGGGCTGATATAGGGAAAATCTTTAAAAATCTTCTTCTCTGAAACCGTAAGGCCCATGTCTTTGATATTTGGTATGAAGCTTCATCTAGTGGACCCCTACCAAGATTGTTCAAATTATAGTGCTGGAGCCAAAAATGCCCCCGCTCCGGGGCCCTTTGGTTTTACATGGGCTTATATAGGGAAAATCTTTAAAAATCTTCTTCTCTGAAACCGCAAGGCCCAGGTCTTTGATATTTGGTATGAAGCTTCATCTAGTGGACCCCTACCAAGGTTGTTCAAATTATAGTGCTGGGGCCAAAAATGCCCCCGCTCCAGGGCCCTTTGGTTTTACACGGGCTTATATAGGGAAGAGCTTTAAAAATCTTCTTCTCTGAAATCGTAAGGCCCAGGTCTTTGATATTTGGTATGAAGCTTCATCTAGGGGACCCCTACCAAGATTGTTCAAATTATAGTGCTGGGGTCAAATATGCCCCCGCTCCGGGGCCCTTTGGTTTTACATGGGCTTATATAGGGAAAACCTTTAAAAATTTTCTTCTCTGAAACCGTAAGGCCCATGTCTTTGATATTTGGTATGAAGCTTCATCCCACACGGCCATGGTCCTTCTTCCCCCCACACCCCCCCCCCCCCCACTCCGGGGCCCTTTGGTTTTAAATGGGCTTATATAGGGAAAATCTTTAAAAATCTTCTTCTCTGAAACCACAAGGCCCAGGTCTTTGCTATTTGATATGAAGCTTCATCTAGTGGACTCCTACCAAGATTGTTCAAATTATAGTGCTTGGGCTAAAAATGCCACCGCCCCGGGGCCCTATGGTTTTACATGGGCTTATATGGGGAAAATCTTTAAAAATCTTTTTCTCGGAACCCCAAGGGCCAGGTCTTTGCTATTTGGTATGGAGCTTCATCTAGTGGACCCCTACCAAGATTGTTCAAATTATAGTGCTAGGGCCAAAACTGCCCCCGACCTGGGGCCCTTTGGTTTTACATAGACTTATATAGAGATATTCCTTAAAAATCTTCTTCTGAAACAGCAAGGCCATGGTCTTTGATATTTGGTGTGAAGCTTCCTCTAGTGGACCTCTATCAAGATGGTTTAAATTATAGCCCTGAGGCCAAAAATGCCCCCGCCCTGGAGCCATTTGGTTTTATATAGGCTTATGTAGGGAATATCTTTAATAAAAATCTTCTTCTCTGCAACCGCAAGGCCCAGGTCTTTGATATTTGGTATGTAGCATATCTAGTGGACCTTTGCCAAGATTGTTCAAATTATAGCCTTTGTTGATATTTGGTATGAAGCTTCACCTTTTTAGACGTCTCTGAACATTATGCACATTATAGCCCTGGGGTTAATAATGGCCCTCCCCGGGTCCCACTTGTTACTCTATGGATCAGGTGAGCGACCCAGGGCCATCATGGCCCTCTTGTGTTTTATATTAGGATCACTTTTTGTCTGTCCTCCGTGCGTAAACAATTTCTTCAAACAACATCTCCTCCTAAACCACTGATCGGATTTTGACCAAACTTCACAGGAATGATCCTTAGGTGGACCCCTTTCAAAGTTGTTCAAATGGTTCCGGTCCATTGCACATCTAGGTCACAGGAGCCAAAAATAGATTTTTTTCACAGAAAACTTAAAAAATCTTCTTCTCTGAAACCACAAGGCCCAGGTCTTTGATATTTGGTATGAAGCTTCATCTAGTGGACCCCTACCAAGATTGTTCAAATTATAGTGCTGGGGCAAAAAATGCCCCCGCCCCGGGGCCCTTTGGTTTTACATGGGCTTATATAGGGAAAATCTTTAAAAATCTTCTTCTCTGAAACCGCAAAGCCCATGATTTTGATATTTGGTATGAAGCTTCATCTAGTGGACTCCTACCAAGATTGTTCAAATTGTAGTGCTGGGGGCAAAAAATGCCCCCGCTCCGGGGCCCTTTGGTTTTACATAGACTTATATAGGGAACATCTTTAAAAATCTTCTTCTCTGAAACCGCAAGGCCCAGGACTTTGATATTTGGTATGAAGCTTCATCTAATGGACTCCTACCAAGATTGTTCAAATTGTAGTGCTGGGGGCAAAAAATGCCCCCGCTCCGGGGCCCTTTGGTTTTACATAGACTTATATAGGGAAAATCTTTAAAAATCTTCTTCTCTGAAACCGCAAGGCCCAGGACTTTGATATTTGGTATGAAGCTTCATCTAATGGACCTCTACCAAGGCTGTTCAAATTATAGCCCTGGGGCCAAAAATGCCCCCGCTCCGGGGCCCTTTGGTTTTACATAGACTAATATAGACTAATATAGGGAAAGTCTTTAAAAATCTTCTTCTCTGAAACCACAAGGCCTATGTCTTTGATATTTGGTATGAAGCTTCATCTAGTGGACCTCTATCCAGATTGTTCAAATTATAACCCTGAAACCAAAAATGCCCCCGGTCCGGTCCCTTTGGTTTTACATAGACTTATATGGGGAAAATCTTAAAAAATCTTCTTCTGTGAAACCACAAGGCCTAGGTCTTTGATATTTGGTGTGAACTTTCATCTAGTGGACCTCTATCAAGATTGTGCAAATTATAGCCCTGGGGACCAAAACATGTCGCCGCCCCAAGACCCTTTGGTTTTCCATAGACTTATAAAGGGAAATCTTTAAAAATCTTCTTCTCTGAAACTGCAAGACCCAGGTCTTTGATATTTGGTATGGAGCTTCATCTCTACCAAGATTATTCAAATTATAGCCCGGGGGCACAAATGCCCCCACCCCGGGGCCCTTTGGTTTTACATAGACTTATATAGCTCCGGGGCCATTTGTTTTTGCATAGGCTTATGTAGGGAATATCTTTAAAAAAATCTTCTTCTCTGAACCCGCAAGGCCCAGGTCTTTGATATTTGGTGTGTAGCTTCATCTAGTGGACCTTTTTCCAAGATTGGTTCACATTATAGCCTTTGTTGATGTTTGGTATGAAGCTTCACCTTTAAGACCTCCCTCAACATTATGCACATTAAAGCCCTGGGGCCAATAATGGCCCTCTGTGGGGCTCACTTGTTACACTAAGGATCAGGTGAGCGATCCAGGGCCATCATGGCCCTCTTGTTAGAATTACTGAATGCAGTAAATTATCGTTGGTACCCAGCTTCATAATGTGTTGTGCTGCTGTTAGCCATTACAACAAGTATTGCCTGACTTTTTGAACATCGATAAGATGCTACGTTGAGCCATTGCAATAAAATTGAACAGCAAAAACCAAATGAAAATCTGCAACTTATATACCCCAAATTCTTTAATTACTTCCAAACATGATAATGTTTTTTAACTGCTCCAGTGCTTTTGATCAGTCGAGCCATTTAAAGTGCCGATATAATTAACACACTTTTAATTCTTACAAGGATAGTTTAGTATAACAGTTTACGAAAACAAACAAATTATGTTTGATTGCCATTAGATCAAACACGATCAAGGCTTCTTTGATATCACAATCACGCACCGCTTAATCACGTTTTGGCTGACTGACTGTCATTAGCCTTAATCCCGCGAGAGTCTGCGATACCTGGCGAGATCTCGAAAACGTGTTTACTGTCAAACTCAAATTCATCCCCGAGAGAGATAATTGGATTATATTACTGGCACAATAAACAGTTTGACACCTAACCAGGTATAATTTCTCTGTTTTTTCACTTCGATTTTAGCTTATTGGGTTTATTTTTCGGACCGATTTTTCAGCAAAATTTTCTGCAAAATCGGTTTTCATTTTCAAAAAACGGTCTGGACCGGTGAAAAATCGGACTTCTAGAGCCCTGCTCATGAGTAACTTTTGGTGAATTGACAAACAGTCGACCCAATAACCCTTGTACATATCTATTCTGTCTCTTGTTTCTTGAGTGATGGTATATCTATATGAACAATGACAGGGAAATATAGAAAGTCTTAGAGAAGTTTTGACAGTTCTGTAATAATTATTGGGAAATCAATGCTGTACTTAAACTCAAAATGCCAAGAAAAACTTCATCGGAAAATTTCACTGTGTATGTTCTTGTAAATGTGTTTTAATAAAATTTGCATACACCACAGGCAAACTGTGTGGACCCTGATCAGACTGCTCCTTTAGGAGCAGTCTGATCTGGGTCTACACTGTTCGCAACAAGAACTTTTAATGTAACCAGCAGATAACAAAGCAGAAGACATTGTTGTGGTTGGCATCTTAAGGGTAAAGTGCTGCCATTGTACAATCTCAGGATATAACAAGTTGTTGGTTCTGACAAATCACACTCATTTTTCTTAACCCATAAACTGCAGATCACAACTTGCAGATGAACTTTTTTTTTTGTTCCCCGACGTTAATCGAAGGGGACTATAGTAATGGGTTGGGCCGCCAATCTGCCTTCCTATCCATCTGTCCATTAGAAGCCCCCTCCGTGGTGCAGTGGTTACGCTACTCGCCTGGTAAACCAGGGATCGCAGGATCGATCCCGGGCTTCTCCAGACTTTCGGATGAGTCTTTAAACCGAGGTCCCGTCTCCGTATGACCTTAGCTGTTGGTGGGACGTAAAATAAAACTCACTCACTCACTCACCATCTGTCCATCCATCAGTCCACCCATCAGTCCATCCGTAGACACACGCTTGTCTCCACAACTCCTCCTACAGTTTTCAAGGGATTTTGATTAAACTTTCCAGTCATTGTTCCCATGACCTGGAGATGATCATATTATATTGAGGTCGTGCTCAACTGATTTTTACCAGAGTTATGGCCCTTTGTCAGTTTTAGCCATTTTATCAACAGAAGTTCTTTTCTCTGCAACTCCTACAGTTTTCCAGGGATTTTGATGAAACTTTCCAGTTATTGTTCCCATGACCTGAAGGTGATCATATTTTATCTAGGTCCTGCTCGACTGAGTTTTGTCAGAGTTATGGCCCTTTGTCACTTTTAGCCATTTTACCAACAGAAGTTATTGTCTCTGCAACTCCTACAGTTTTCAAGGGATTTTAATGAAACATTCAAGTTATTGTTTCCATCACCTGAAGGTGATCATATTTTATCGAGGTTGTGCTGGACTGAATTTGGGCAGAGTTATTGGCACCTTTCGTCAGATTTAGCCAGTTTATCAACAGAAATTCTAGTTTCCGCAATCCCAAAACTTGGTTTACGGCATATGTGTTATAGACATATTCACCACATACTGACATTTCAAATGTAGGGGTACATTTGGCCTGACACTTGGCCTGTGGCCTTTTATTCACAGTAAATTAGTCTTGACATTACACGGTTTTTCACTGCTATGGGTTTAAGCCATGCTCGGGTCTAATGTAAGGCGTTCAGTCGTGCAATAAAAGATAGCAGTTTTTTTATGAAGACACTATGGTTGTTTTGTTTGTATGTTTGATTTGAGGTTTAACATCCCTGTCAACACTGTGAAGGTCATTTTGGAGACGTTGCTTCCAATTTTGTGGGACTTTTACCCGACATTGAGATGAAATGACATCTCAAGCCCTGTCGCCCAATGAAACCAAGAGGGTTTATAAGCATGGACGGGCGGACTAGCAATGCTTTGCCTGGGCAGTCTTAGATCCTCTAAGCTGTTTACCAGTACTTGTGTGCGGGTTTTCAGACTATGGTTGTAGCCAACTCAGTATGAATGAAATAGTGCTGAAAGGGCCCATAAATCGCAGTTCCGAAAAGAAATTCATAACCCTGTAGTTTGAGTGCTGCTATATGATTTAAGTGCAAATAAGGATGCTATTGATTTGTAGGATGCAAAAACATGCACAGTTTCACTTAATGGTGCAGAAATTGAAGAAATTTAAGGAAACTGATTAAATCATTACGCTATTAGCTGAATCACACCATGAGAAACGCCATTTTTGCCATATGGGAACAACAACCTGCGTTGGGCAGATGCACAGCCTGATCAGAACCTTGATGTTAGTTGGTTAGATACTGTAATAATCCCAAATACTGTGACAGACAGACCTAAGCAAACAGTGCAGACCCAGATCAGACTGCTCCTGAAGGAGCAGTCTGATCAGGGTCTACACTGTTTGCCATTCAGTTTGTACCTTGCAGAATGATCGATGGTGAAACAAATTTGCTAAAATTTTAGTAAAATTACTAAACCTCCAGCATCTGCAGGGGAAGGACAGGGCAATAATCAGACAGATCTGCAATGTAAAGGCGCACGGCACTGTCACCATCAGGTCCAGTGAGCTACTTGCGCAGCTTGACTTTGAGGATCTGTATGCCTGTGGCATACAGGTAGATGGAAAGCTTGGGAGGCCCAAGATGACATGGAAGCCACTGACAGAGGGAGACGGAAGCTCTCTGCTATATACCCTCATGATAGACCAACCTGGACATCTTGTGTGAGATAGATCTGCCATGCTTGCAGCAAGCCAGCTACCTGGAAGGGGGCCCACTGCCCCTTTACCTGCACGTTAATCAAAAATCTGGTTATGGTGATGATTAATTGCAGAAAGTCCAGAAGGTATCCAATTTTTTAGGATTTTAATGGTAAACTTCCAAGACTTGTTAGTCTGTGTTGAGCAGACCCCCCCCCCCCCCCCCCCCCACACACACACACACACACACACACACAAACTGGTTTCCTCATGATGGGTTTTTTCCATAAAAATCCTACAAATTGGGACGCCTTTAGAACTTGATGTAATTCTCCTAAAATTTTAGGAGCAGTCTGATCTGGGTCTGCACTGTTTGCTTAGGCCTGTCTGTCTCAATACTTAAGAATCATTGTAAAATTGTAAGATTGTAAAATTGTCATTAGGGACATTGCAAGCTTTCTTTGTCAGAATATGGTGCTAATCAAATATTTAAAATTAGATGTTTTTTTTGGAGAAGTGCATTTAAATTGAGGCAATTTATTACTTATCAAGATAATTTGCATAGTGACTCTACCGGCAAACAGAAATCAAAGCACTCAGAGCACCGGTGGGTCGATTATCTGGAAAAAAATTTCTGAAAGGGGGACTTAGACTGTTTAACCCTTAACCCATTGCATGCAGGAAACCCCTAAAGGGGTACCGTGGCAAACAGTGCAGGCCCAGATCAGACGCTGCACAACGCGGCGTCCGATCAGTGCCTGCACTATTTGCTAAAAACTAGGCTAAAAACGAAAAAACTGGCCTGACACGCCTGATATGACGAATGGACTTGTCCAACATATAGCAATGGAAGAGTCCACTAGCATACAATGGGTTAAAATCCTATGCTGTAAGTGAAACTATTTACCAAACCCAAAACATGATTCCAGTCCAAATTCTATAGATAACCCTCTTACTCAACACTCTGACTGCACAGCAATAAGAATGATGTGGCTTTTTTCTATAAATATTCCTCACCTTGATTCCCTGCACATCAGGGCTTGAAGAAATAGATGGGCTGCATGATGTTTGCACGCAGAACTGAAAACGACCGCACATGAGTACTGCTAAACCCCTTGGAGGATCTAAGCCTGCCTAGGCAAAGCGGTGCAAGTCCAACATATAGCAATGGAAGAGTCCATGCTTTGGACTCCTTGCTGTATTGTGAAACAAATTTGTTAAGATTTTAGAAGAATTACCAAACCTCCAGCCTCTGCAGCGGAATGACAGATCAATAATCAGACAGATCTGCAATGTCAAGCCACACAAGGTTTAATTGGGTGGCAAGGCTTGAGATGTCATCTCATCTCAATGTTGGGTAAAAGTCCCACAAAATTGGAAGCAACCCCTTCAAAATGGCCTATACAGTGTTTACGGGGATGTTAAATCTCAAATCAAACAAACAAATCAATGATAGGCAAGTAGATATAGAGGATCTTACATGAGTGCTCATGTAGTATTGAATTTATTAAACGAGTTGAGGAAAAGGGATAAAATGCGAGGCTTTGCCGAGCATTTTATCCCTTTTCTTCAACGAGTTTAATAAACGAGTTTAATAAATTCAATAATACACAAGCACGAATGCAAGATTCTATTTATCATATGACATTTCAAACGCATTTTATTCAGGATTGATTACAAAAATGTCAATATTCCGCCATTAGTAAACGCGACGTCGTTAAGTACATCGTACATGTAACGTTACGGGACGTATCTAGCTAGCTAATTTGCATATTTAATCCACTAGTGGATTATCGAAAATATTACATGGCGTTATTACACTCTCAGACGCGACGTCATATGATAAATGAACTATGAAAGCTGCTGTGTTTAGTAACTTTGGATCGACTGACAAATTACTGACCCTAAAAGGGTTATCTGATCTGGATTTACACTGTTTGCAAAGGCCTGACGAAGACTGAGTATATCTTGGTTCAGCAGGACAAGGTTAAAGAGGGCTCCCATCCATCAGGGTTTGGAGAATTAGATTGGGCTATATGGTGCTTCCTGGCACAGGAGTACTGGTAAACTACTTAGCCCTTATCTTGCTGAATATTCATTTAAGCCACACCCATTTCTGTCTATCAACCAACTAAATTACTTGATGTAATTTATTGCTACAAAGTCAAAAACTGAATGTCAAACAGTATAGATCTTGATCAGATGGCTTCTTCAGAAGCCATCTGATCTGGATCTACACTGTTTCCAAAGATAGGGGTTGTCGTGAACAGCATGATAAGACTTAAGAGGCACTAAGCCTGCTGAGGCAAAGTTGTGCAAGTTAGACTGTCCCTCAAAATTGGAACCAGTGCCTCCAAAATGACCTAAATAGTGTTGAAGGGGACTTAAAATCTCAACTCAAACAAACAAACAAAAACAAGGTTGAAGAACTTGTATTTTTGGTTACCCTGAGGTGGATTGAATTGATGCCTCAGTATTCATCATAATAGCACACATACACCAATACTTAAGCCGGCATCGGTAGCTCAGTCGGACACGCGTCTGACTGGTGATCAGGAGGACACAGGTTCGATACCTGCTGGGGTCGGCAACATTCTTTAGTGGAGATTGATCATGAAATTTTTTCTAGGGTCATTCTCTCCCGCTTTTCAAGAAGGGCAGTTGTCAGTTTCTGGCGAAAGAATGTGCACTGTACTGGTTTACCGCTTACGTATAAGTCTGCCAAGGAAAAGTGTGAATAGGTAAACTGACTGGCTCAAAAAAGTGTTGACTGGGCTGTTAAACTCCAATACAAACAAACAAACAAACACCAACACTTATTCATTCATGGGACTACAACCAGCACAAATTTTCATGTTCCCAAATGTGTTTGCATTGATCAATCTACTCTAATCTTAACTGCTGTAAGTGCAGCTTTCACAAAACAAAACAAACATTTTTTTATATATTATCTGTTCTAAAAGAATGGGGTAATTTTGTTTCTTCATTCTGTCTGTCACTGTTAATCATATATGATCTGATCTGATATGATTGTGCAATAAATAATCAAAACATCTCTCTACAATCTTTTCAGTCTACTGCCCTATGATGATGTGCATTCTTAAAATGTCAACAAATTGTATGTGGTCCAATTATGAGGGCACTTCAAAAATTTCTGGGCCTCACCTAGAAAAAAATCAAAGTGCCAAAGGCTCTGAAATGACAGATTCTATGAGAAAATCAAAACACTGTGAAAACTTACAGACAACCTTTCTAAAAAGATCTTAAAATTTAGAAAAAGTAGTTCAGCAAATTCCATTGTATGATATGTTTGCAGATGTCTATACGTCGGTGGTATCATGAAATGCCATTCGATGTTTCAAACTTTGGAAAGAAACTATTTACGTTTTCAAAACCAAACATTAAAATTCAAGTTGTAACAATACTACGGGCAATTAATAACATTTTTGTCTGGTCGGTTGTGGATACCTCCCCACAAAAGATACTCTATTTTTCACAAAGAGATCGGAGGAGAAAGGCTGGTCAGTCCAGTACATGAATTCCATTGGCTTGGAGACATTTTTGAGTAAGAACACCACTATAAACCCGCGCGTAATTCTGCTGGATTAGATATCGCGGATTCTGAGCGTAAACAAATAAATGGAACCACGTGAGGCCGACGCACTTGATTGACGTAACGTCTCGCTGTTCAGTTAACGTCTCAGCCATGATCTTGAATGTTCTTAATGTCGCTAGCTACATGCAATAGCTCGACATACCGTTTCACTTATTCCATCCGATATGTCATGCTCTACTACACACGCGTCGCCTCGGCATACCTTACACCTATGTGTCGAAACATCCCGAAACGACAATCGGCGTGATTCACGCTGAAGTGCGATGTGTCACTGAAACGCATATCACGCGAGTCGCTTAGACGCCAATATACATGTATGTATTTCATGCACCAGCGTAAGTGTTCTGTACTGTGTCGACGTCTTAATTTTGGTCTAGCTCTCAAAAGTGCATCGCATAAGTGCGTCGAACAGTGTCAGTGCTTATTAGTCGGTAGTTGAAACCCTTTGTTTATCTACAGGTACAGTGTAGCAGATGCCGGCGGAAATCTGCTTCGCATATGCGTCTGTCGGATGAATCGATCTTGACGTACTGACGTCGGTCTTCCGCTACGCCGACGTCCACTAGCGTCTTCTGTTGATAGTAAGATGTCGCTCCAACAGACAAATAGATCAAACACATGTGACACCCAAAATCAGAGTCAACGCCATCCGCTTTCCGACCAGCTTCTAACTGTCCATTAGAAGCCTCCGTGGTGTAGTGGTTATGCTACTCACCTTGTAAACCAGGGATCGCAGGATCGATCCCGGACTTCTCCAGACTTTCGGATGTGTCTTTAAACCGAGGTATCGTTTCCGTATGACCTTAACTGTTGGTGGGACGTAAAACTCCAACACTCACTCTAACTGTCCAGGGTTTAATGAAAAATGTTGCAATACGTTCTCACTTGATGCTTTTTGAAAACAAAATACAATTTCTTCTTTTCTAGGCACGACCTTACATCACACATCAAAAGTTTGATCCTGAACATGTGGTTTCTACAGTGCTGGTGTGAAGGGGGTACACAGGATCGTTGGCCCCCGCCCATCGGGGCTTAAAGAAATAGATGGGCTGCATGATGCTTCCACGCAGAGCTGAAACCGACCCGCACACGAGTACTGGTAATCTGCTTAGAGGATCTAAGCCTGCCCAGGCAAAGAGGTGCGAGTCGGACCGTCCATGCATATAAACCCTATTGGTTTTGATTGGGCGGCAGGGCTTGAGATGTCATTTCATCTCAGTGTCGGGTAAAAGTCCAACAAAATTGGAAGCAACGTCTTCAAAATGACCTATACAGTGTTGACGGAGACGTTAAACCTCAAATCAAACAATACAAAACACAGGATCGTGGCCGGACTGGTAACCATACGTCACGGTTGATTGATTTAACCTTTTTAGCTTAAGGGCATGGTGCCTAAGCGTGTTGTAATCATGCAATCATTTGGTTTCAAAATCAAAGCACTGAAAGTGTTGATGGGATGTAGGTTGGGGTAAAGGTCCTGGGCTGAGATTAAACTGTTAAATTTAACTCTGAAATTCCAAACAGATAGTGAAGATTTTGATAAGAAGCGCGTTCTGCAGCGTCCGAACTTGGTCTACACTGTTTGCCAAGCTCACCCTATGATTCCAGGATGACCCTCTTCAGTCTTATGGAATACCCTGATCTCACTGCGGCTATTTTCTGCAAGAAAAAGGTTATTCTGAGAAGTCAGCGATAGTCACGTAGACGTTAGCTCTAAATCGCTTTTTTATTAGTAACTTCGGGTCGAATGCCAAACAATCAACCCAAACATAGCCGGGTCGTTTGTCAGTCTTGGTTACATGTAAGTGGTATCTGTAAAATCTGCACTTGAAAAAAATGTTCGATCTGGCAAACAATGTAGACTAAGATCAAACTCCACAGAACACGGTGCTGATCTTGTTCTACATTTTTTGCATCAGTTACTAAACTTCCGTTAAGTTTAAACGGATCAGTCCAAGTCCTCGTTCATGACCAGCCTGCATTTAGAGACAATCAGCATGAGTGTTGTCAGTGCTTTGATTTATCACTGCCTTGAGTTTCTGGAGTGTACTCTTCCATCACTGAAGTTGGGCTCGTCCATTCTGCTAAATATGGCACCTAGAATTATATCACAGGACCTACACTGTTTGCATAGGTATCTGTACCATATTCCAGGGTTGAAAGGGACAGCCTTTCTCGCAAAGTCTGATATACACCTAGTTGTAACTGACCTAGACTTGACCTCGAATGTCGGAAAACCCATTAATATTCTGGTCTGCAGCTGACCGGCTAGTCTTTAAGGATTAAATATTGACAGCACTGTTGGAAAACAGTGTAAAACCTGAGCAGACGTCTAAGCAGATGCCGCATTGATCTAGGAATACAGTCTCGCATGATGCAGCTGATTCATATGAAGTGCTGAATATATTCTCTGAAAGGTAAGATAAAATCGTCAAGTCTTCTGCTTCAAAAGTTTGTATTGCGATTATAGGATGTACAATTTTGATAACTGCGCCCAACCGGACTACATTTTTGTGCGGACTCATATTTCTTTGGCGGTCAAAGCCGGAAGAAAGTCGTAAGAAAGCCGGAACTACTTTACAACACGCAGGATAGCTAGAGATGACAGATAGAATCTGTCATTAATGATATTGCTAATTGCAAATTGTCCTGCCTTTCCACACCTATCAAAGAACAGTTCATTTTGACACTTGTAGACAATGTCATTTTGACACTGCGCAGAAATCAGACTATTACCAGGAGTAACAAGAATGATTTATTTTGGCATACAACTGTAAGGTCTTATCACTTTCCGCTGTATTGATATATGCAGATGATACAATTTTGTTGCATAAACAGTCAAACTTCAATGGCTCAAACATCTTTGGGATCATGACAAGATGTGTTCGATTCTGCTATTAAGACCACCTAAAATTCAGACTTAATCTGCTTTTAAAAGCTTATTGAGAAGGTTTCAGTTATTCTTTCTTTGTGTCCTCTACACCCAGTGTCCCTCAATAAGAGACCACCTTTGGGACTGTTCAAAAGTGGTCTTAAAGACCACTTTTGAACAGTCCCAAAGGTGGTCCAAATATAGGAACTTTACTGTATGTTTGAGCCACTCCGGTTGATCATACCACCTGGTCCAGAGGCAGTATAGAATTATCTATTCTATTTTCTTTCAAATAAAGGTATGTCATGTGTACTCATTAGAATCGCCTTGATGAGGCGATTCTAATGAGTACACACAACATAAACTTTAAAGATTAAATGAGAAAAATATCCTAAATATTTTTCTGCATTTTTCTGGGGTCTCAAGATCAAGTTCGAAACAACTATGGTAAACGAGCCTTCGAAGTTTGACTGTATGTTGGCAATAATCTGGCATTTTTGGAACCCATCATCCAGCCGTGTTTTATCCAAAATCATGTTATAGTGAACCATGTTATATTGACGATGATGATTTCGTTTTCATTTCAGTATTCCGGTTAATATAATTATCTGACTGCTCATCTGTGACAGCTCATTGTGGCCAGCTTAACCTTTGTCCTGCTGAATAAATTAGTTTAGCCACAACCTTTCTGACTTTCAACCAATCAGATTACTTGATGTAATATATTCTGATGAATTCACAAACTGAATGTCATACGGTGTAGATACTGATCAGATGGCTGCTGTATTTACCCTGTTTGCTGGTATAGCAGGGCCAGGGTAAAGTTTGCAGGCCAATACACAGATTGTTTATCTGACAAAGGCTTTTGGGTTTCTCAGAAATCAACATCAGTAGACACAGCCCACATTGAGATTTTGCAGCGTACCGTAGTGATCCTAAGTATCGAGCAGATAAGCCTAAGCAAACAGTGCAGACCCAGATCAGACTGCTCCTGAAGGAGCAGTCTGACCAGGGTCTACACTGTTTTCCATTCTGTTTTTAACAAGAAATAAGGAGTGCCCCCACCCATCAGGGCTTGGAGAAATATATTGGACTGCATGGTGCTTTGGCGACCGAACTTTTAAGAGTGCTGGTAAACTGCTTAGAATGTCTAAGTCTGCCGAGAAAAATGCGGTGAGAGTCAGACCATTCCTTAAACCCTTGGGCGGAAGGGCTTGAGATGTCATTTCGTCTCAATGTTAGTTAGAAGCCCCACCATAAAAATCTACAAAATGCCTTAATAGTGTTGACAGGGGTGTAAAACCTGAAAGAAATAAACAAACACCAAATAAAGAAAGTTATTTCTTAACCCTTATCATGCTGTTCACGACAACCCCTATCTATGGAAACAGTGTAGATCCAGATCATGGCTTCTGATGAAGCCATCTGATCAGGATCTACACTGTTTGGCATTCAGTTTATGAATTTGTAGCAATAAATTACATCAAGTAATCTGATTGGTTGATAGACAGAAATGGGTGTTGCTTAAATTAATATTCAGCAAGAGAAGGGTTAATTTTCCTGGTTTACTCCTTGTCTGTAGCTATCACATATCACAGTCTCAAGTTAATGAAATTGACTCAGCTTATTCAGATGTCCTGAAGAGTATTACCCTAAAAAGATTTGTTTTGTTTGTTTGAATCAGACACCTTGAGGACTTGCTGCAACTGTCCTTAAATTTTAACAAATTTGTTTTACAATCCTACAAGGAGTCCAAAACGTGCACATGGAATGACAAACAGTGTAGACCCTGATCAGACTGCTCCTTCAGGAGCAGTCTGAACTGGGACTGCACTGTTTGTTTAGGCCTATGTATCCCAATACTTACGATCATTGTGGTAGTCAACAGCTTTCAGAAGAATCGCTAGTTATTATGACTTGTCAGACAAATTTGTCTCGGTCATTTGGGAAAAATACCATTGGAAAGTGCCCAAGACAGCCTTTCATGTTATTGTTTTAAGAATTATGTGAAAATAATGAAATTGTTGCATAAAAAGCCACAGAACAGAAGGCAATAACAGCAGCTTAATTGAAGAAATAAAGCCATAGCAGGAGAAAAGTAAGAAGATCAGCTCTAGCACTGAATGGTTCAGTGATAAATCTATGTTTGAAGGTCATTTGTAGGGTAGATCAAATCACAGGAGCAAACTGCCAGTGATTTGTGTACCTTCAACTGGCCAACAAACAGATTTATTTTTAGTTCACCGATCCGAAGGCTCTGGTTTGGCTCCGGGGGAGCTTTTGTGATCGCTCCCCGTCTGTCGTCCTCTGTCTGTCCGTCCACCTGTCTGTCCCTCTACAATTCCGTTAAACGACATCTCGTCATAAACCACTGAACAGATTTTGACCATACTTGACAGAAATGATCTTTAGGTGGTTCTCTCTCATAGTTGTTCAAAGAATTCTATTCCATGCTGGTTGCCATGGCAACAAAAAGGAGAAAATAAGAAAAAACCTTTAAAAATCTTCTTTTCTGAAACCAGGCCCAGGTCTTTGATATTTGGTATGAAGCTTCATCTAGTGGACTTCTACCAAGATTGTTCAAATTATAGCCCTGGGGCCAAAAATGGCCCTGGAGCGGGGCCCAGTGGTTTTACATAGGCTTATATTGGGAAAACCTTTGAGAGTCTTATTGTCTGAAACCAGAAGGTGATATTTGGTATGAAGCTTCATCTAGTTTACCTCCACCAAGATCCTTTAAATTATAGACTTGGGGCCAAAAATGCTCCTAATTGAATTATCGTTCTGCCATGGCCATTGGTTAAGTTCATTCTTTCCTTTAGAAAGAATTCATAAAATTTACCATGTTAGTGACATTTTTAACATTTTGATGAAAAAGTTGGCACTTTGAGGAATGATTTATCATTTTTTGTGGATTTTATTGATGTGTAAACTCCTGCGAACCACCCACAAACGTAGCATACTTCATTGTGTGATTAGCCATTGATAAAATCCCCCAAAATGAAATAAATTCCTTGTGTCATTTGGCTGCTGTGGGTGGTCACATCACAGACAAGTTAATGAAAAGTCAATGAGTGGTTTTATCTGCTGCTGGAAAAATAATCACTTAAATTTCCCAAGAAAGCATTTTCTTCACACGATTTCCAAGAATTATATGAAAATAATGAAATTCAGCATCAATACTTGTAGAAGCACATGAAAACAGCATAAATATACTGGCTGATGTTGGCAACAATTAAGCTGGTGTTACAAAATGTATGGCCAAAAGTTTCCATCTGAAACAATTTTAACTCTTATCATGCTGTTTCACGACAATCCCTATCTTTGGAAACAGTGTGTTTCACATTAAGTTTATGGTTTTGTAAGAATAAATTACATCAAGTAATCTGATTGGTTCAGTCAGAAATGGGTGTGGCTAAACTGAATATACAACAAGAGAAGGGTTAAAATATCTGAAAAGAAGTGTGAACACTGTAGGTGCACTTGGCAAAGGAAGGCCCTAACACCAAACATTTATGATGGTATATTCTGCAACATGGTTATTAGCTCACCTGAGCCAAAGGCTCATTGGTGGGCTTATAATATGCCAATGCTCTAGTGTCCATTATCGTCCGTCCACAAATATCAAATAAATATATCTCTGATACCCCATGGCCAATCTTGATCAAATTTCATGTGAAGCATCATAAGGTAGGGGGAAAGGCTGCATAAGATTATCGGATTAGAATATCATCAAATATCTCATTTTTAAGCACATTAGAGTGTACTGGTCTATCTCATTGAAAATTGTAATTTGGGTAGGTTTTGTTTATTTGTTTGATTTGAAGTATAACGTCCCCATCAACCCTGTATTTTTTGGAGATGCTGCTTCCATTTTTGTGGGACTTTCACCTGACATTGAAATGACACCTCAAGCCCTGTTGCCCAATGGAACCAATAGGGTTTATAAGCATGGACCATGTGGCTTGCACCGCTTTGCCTGGGCAGGCTTAGATACTCTAAGCTGTTTACCAGTACTCATGTGCAATCAGTTTCAGCTCTGCCTGTCATCATGCAGCCCATCTATTTCTTTTACCCTCGATGGGTGGGGGCAAAATTTGGGTAGGTAAACCATTGTTTCTACAGTTCCATTTTACAGTTCTGCTGTTACACTGTAGCTGGATATGCTTTTTATTTCTGTTTCTTCATTTTCATTTGTTTTCCATTTTCTCCCTTTTCTTGCTCTCTCATCTTCTCTACTATCTTTTTTTTCTCCCTTTCTCCGTATAGCAGTGGAGACTTGTTGTTCTCTCAGAATTTGAAAACAACAAAACACAACAACAAAACAAAACAACAGCAAGTACTTTAACCCTTTTTGTAACAAATGGAATCTTCCACCTTATATTATGGCAGGGGTCCATTTCGAAACTTAGGGGTGTCAGGTTGTGTTTTCTTCAAATTAAGTTCTGGGAATGGCTTAACTTTTTGTAGGCCCTGATCAGACGCCACATTCTCTGGGCCTGCACTTTTGCCAAGGTACCCCTTTAGGGGTTTCTGCTGCTGAATGGGTTAAGTCTTGATGCTCCAGTAATGTCTATGACATTTTGTTTGATTTGAGGTTTAACGTCCCCATCAACACTGTAAAGGTCATTTGGGTGACATTGCTTCCAATTTTGTGGGACTTTTTCCCGACATTGAGATGAAATGACATCTCAAGCCCTGCCGCCAAATGAAACCAATAGGGTTTATAAGCATGGATGGACCGACTCACACCGCTTTGCCTGGGCAGGCTTAGATCCTCTAAGAGGTTTACCAGTACTCGTGTGGGGTCAATTTCAGCTCTGCGTGGAAGCATCATGCAGCCCATCAATTTCTTCAAGCCCCGTTGGGCGGGGGCCGAGGGTTAAGTCTTGATGCTGCAGTAATGTCTATAAAACAATTATTGAAATCTCTGAGGCACGGTTTTACAGCTTTCGCCTTCCATTTGTGTATCAATACACCACAACCTCTTTATAAAACTATTGATGGGGTCCAAAACAGAAACCATGTTAGTTAAACAACCGTGTTATATCCAAACAAAAATGTATAGATTATATAGAAAAATGACCATTTATGGTCATTTTTCTGTATAATCTATGCATTTTGGGGATCCATCTTGAAACCGTGTTATATCCAAAACCGTGTTATAATGAACCGTGTTATAACGAGGTTGTGGTGTCCCAATATTTTTGAGACAAAAGCCACTTGACTATCTGGAAATCAGTTGTACTGGGAAAACAGAACAATCACAAATTAGCCAACCTACAACGTCTTTGTTCACACAACACAAGCAACCACAAGAGAATAGAATTTCCATATTTGGAATAACAGGCAGGACCTTTTCTATCATTAGTAGATTAACCCGTTAAACACCAAGAAAAACTGCATCTGAAAATGTCTGCTGTTTATTTTGTCAGCTGCGACTTCTTGCAAACTGTTTGAAAATATTTTTCCATACAGGCAAACAAAGTGGACCCTGATCAGACTGCTCCTAAAGGAGCAGTCTGATCTGGGTCCACACTGTTTGCAACAATGACTTTTAAAGTAATCAGCAGACAACATTGCAGATGACAACTATTGTCATTGGCATCTTAAAGGCTAACATTTTAACACAACCTCCAAATGGGACATTGGCAAATAGTGACCAGATCAGAAGGTGCAAAACATTTACACTGCAATGTCGTTTTTAAACATTTCTGTCCTATTTTTCAGAGACCATCTGCTTGGCAGATGATTCCCATGAAATGTTGAGCCCTGCCACTGAATAATAAATTGCCGTCTGCTCTACTGGGCAGATGGTTTATTTGCAATGTCATGCCTTCATTTCTCTGAAAAATAATTTAAAGAAGTAAACTTGCTGTCTGCTTTACAATGTGTGAGGTTCCTTAAGGGTAGAGTTGACCTCTATTATTATTTGTCTAAATCGAGATGGAAGTATGGGCGAGGATTGCGGCTTCGTAAAATTGATTTAAGCACCCCCCCCCCCCCCCCCTTTAAATATTTTTCACTGACTGTTCCAAGGTGGCTCTTCTGTTGCGGTTTATTTTTGTTATAGTGCAACGGTTATGGATAAATACCACTTCTACAGCCGTGCTGTAGGAGCCGGCTCTTTTAGCGACGCAGGTAGAGTGGTTGTCTTTTTCAGGAAGTTAAGCAATGGAGATTGCGGTTAGTACCTGGATGGGTGACCGCGTTGCTTGACTTCGTGGACAACCCGGTACACGCTACATTGGTGGCAGCGGTGGGATAGAAACAGTGCCGCTGGTTTGTTACATAGACTCCGCCCTCAGGATTAGCCGTGTGAGGCATGTGTGACTTCGGGACGAAGTCAAGAGATGAGGGGGAGAAATGTAACGGTTATGGATAAATACCACTTCTACAGCCTTGCTGTAGGAGCCGGCTCTTTTAGCGACGCAGGTAGAGTGGTTGCCTTTTCACGAAGTTAAGCAACGGAGATCGCGGTTAGTACCTGGATGGGTGACCGCGTTGCTTGACTTCGTGGACGACCCGGCTTACGCTACAATAGTTCGTCTTTCAATGTGTGTATATCTTATATCATTTTGTTTTGGATAGCCAATTGGCCTTTTTGTGGTATTGGCTTTCCGCAATTCATGTTTCCATTAGGGTCTTGTTATTTCATGTTTGTGTTTCTCTCCCCTTGGTGTTTCTGATGGGAGGTGTGGGATAACCCTTAAGATGCCGAGCAAAACAACATCTGAAAATGTTGTCTGCCGAATCTCCTAGCAAACATTTTTAAAAATATTTTTGCATACGGGCAAACAGTGTGGGCCAAGATCAGACTGCTTCTACATGGTTCAATATTATTTTAGAATCGGGCCCCACCCATCGGGGCTGGTAAGAAATAGATGGGCTGCATGATGCTTCCACGCAGAGCTGAAACTGGCCGCACATGAGTACTGGTGAACCGTTTTGAGGATCTAAGCCTGCCCAGGCAAAGCGGTGCGAGTTGGACCGTCCATGCTTATAAACCCTATTGGTTTCATTGGGCGACAGGGCTTGAGATGTCATTTCATCTCAATGTCGGGTAAATGTCCCACAAAATTGGAAGCAACGTCCCCAAAATGACTTTTACAGTGTTGACGGGGACGTTAAACCTCCAATCAAACCAAAAATCATTTTAGAAATTTTACCCAAATTCATGGGCAGTTGGAATTATGAAATGATGCTCCTTAACTTTTCTGAACAGCAGTCAATTTATTATCTGCCTTTCTGATGCAGCCATTGTCTGAGAACCATTGAGATTTAACAAAATTGGACACTGATTTATCTGAATGTCTAACTTGGGAGAGCTATAGTTTATGTCTAGGAAAAAGACAATGAAAGAAATAGTTGTCAGCCAGAATGCAGTGTCCGGTTTTTCTTGGATGTGTACCAAATGGAGTCTTTCTCCTTAGTTATAGCAGGAGTCCATTTCAAATTTTAGGGGTGTCAGGTTGTGTTTTCTTCAAAATTTATTTGGAAAATGGCTCAAATTTTTGCAAACCGTGTAGGCCGTGATCAGACGCCGCATTTTGCGGTGTCTCGTCTGATCTGGGCCTGCACTGTTTGCCAGGGTACCCTTTTTGGGGTTTCTGGTACTAAATGGGTTGATGGAGCACTAAATAATTGTGTCTGACTCTTGCATGTCATTTTGCCTGAGCATATTGGCTAGTCACTCCGCCATGACCCAACTTACCATATTTGTCATATTTGTTATTGCACACATGTTCTATCCAGCCCCGATAGCTCAGTAGGTAGAGTGTCCGCTCCGGGGAACGGGAGGTCACAGGTTCGATCCCGGGCCTCGACATACCAAAGTCGTTAACAATGGTACTAGCTGCTCTTGCTTGGCACTCAGATTTACGGGGTAAAGCTAGGACTGGTCGACCCAGTGTCATGATAATGTGACCAGTGATTTTTTTACCCCTGCGTCCTGCGTCCAGGACGCACAAATAGGACTGAGGACGCACGATCATAAAATATGTGCGTCCGTTGGACGCAAATATTTCATGGGCGAAAAATCCAACTTTCGTTTTCACTGCTGTAAATATCGGCGGAAGTGATGAAATACCGCACTTTTACCGAACCTTCAACTGCCCAACGAGTCGCCGAAAAATCGATACAGGTACAATTAAATGATCCAACCACAAGAAGAGAATCCCCTCCATCCAAAATGAGCCCAAACTTTCACACAAGCAAGTTCAATGCGAACATCAAAGTTTTCCGCCATCCAAGTTGCCGCCCACAAACCAACTCTACCATTTTTCTGCATGTGATAGGTAAATGTGTCAAATGACGTCACATACATCTACCGTTAGATGTAGCTAATTGTCTGAGGTGCGAGTAAATCATTTTCACATTGATTGTGGATTAAATTTTATGATTGGGGAATAAACGCAAATTAAAAACATAACTTGACCATATTTTCACACCTCGTTCAAGTTGGCTTATCGCCAGAAATGAAAGACACGCACCGCAGGGCAGTTATGTTTACTTGGCAATTATATGACAGGGATTAACAAAAGTGTCAAAATTGAACTGTTATAAATACAAAGACGGTTTGTCTCTGAATTGTCGACAAAGCAGGACAGTGCAGCACAATTATTGTGATTTGCTTACTCTAGTTTTACTGTTATTAAGGGCTCAAAAGACAGACAGCTGTAGACGATTTTTTTTGCACTTGCCCGACCGGGCGTCCTAAGGTCAAAGTGCACCTGCCCGGCGCGATTTCGGACTTGTACCGACTCGGGCAATGGATTTGTCAGCCCCTGAACCTAGATAGCTGGTGTCCCAATCAGGGAAGGAAATGTTTGTCGATAATGGTTCAGAATATTATCTCCATTGTGCATGAAGTAAATTTCACGCACATGTGCGGTGCGCATTTATCGAAAACGAAAGCAGAAAACATTGCAGAAAATAGACTAAAAAACGTACACTTTAGCAGGATTTCTTTGGGCTAGTAAACAACACAAGTTGATGATTGATTCTGTTCATTGCAAATAAAAGATAATAGACCGCATTATTTTTAACTATGAAAAAAGGCATTTTATACTGAACCGATCTTTTTTTGTACTTCCTTTTTTCCCTCCAAATATTGGGACTCATACTTTCTGATTTGGGACGCACAGTTTTTTCGTTGAGCGAGTCCCAGGACGCATAGTTGAAAATTTGTAAAAAAATCACTGTGTGACTGGGTGTTGTATCATGTAATGTGTCTGGGACATGATACTTCAGTGAGGCAGCACTATAAAAGTGAGCATTGAGCTCCCTGTCGCAATCAGACACCGTCGTGATATGATTGAAAAATTGTTGAAAGCGATGTTGAACCCAAATTCACACACACACACACATGTTCTACATGTAATAAGTGCATAACATACCTGTCCAAGAAATTTATATGGTCCCAATTAAGGCCACAATATATTAGTAGAAGCACTAACTGCTAAAAAGATCACACTGTTTCCATATCAGTTACACCAAAACCTCTTTACGAGGACTGTTCAAATATGAATGCAACTAAGCACATAAAAATGATTCCGTGATAGATTTCGATGAAAAATTTATTTTGTCCCCTCAAAGTATTCCCCTTTAACAGATATACAAACTTTCAGTCTTCTGATCCAATCATTGAATGCATTTTGGTAGTCTTTTCGAGGTATACTTTGAAGGCACTGGAATATTGCAGAACCGAGGTGTTTGCGCTGTACAAATTTTCGACCAGAAAGGTATTCTTTCAGCCCCGGGAACAAAAAAAGTCATACGGGGCAAGGTCAGGGGAATACAGGGGGTGAGGGAGTTCAACAACCTTTTCCTGCTTCAGATAGTCTTGCACAATGAACGCCTTGTACGATGACGCATTGTCATGTAGCAATCTGACATTGGCTAAACCAGTTGCGGGTCTTCGTTCTTTGAAATATTTCTTCAATTTTCGAAGAACTTTATTCTTGTAAAACTTCCCATTTACAGATTTGCCTTTAGGCACAGCAACCTGAATAGCAGGGCCCTGATTTGAAAAGAATATGCCATACATTACCTCCTTGACGCTCATGGTCCGCTTTGCAATGCATGGTCTTTTGCAATACTTTGTTGCCCATATTTTGTTCTGAATCTTTCGTTTTGGCTCAAAAAAGTGAACCCATGTCTCATCACCTGTGACGACATTAGTGAAAGACCGTGCATTGTAATTTGGAAACTTTTTAAGCAACTTCTTGGCGCACTGAAAGCGTGTCTTTTTCTGCTCATCTGTCAACAGATGGGGAATCCATCTAGCACAAATCTTTCTCATTTTCAAATCTCGTTTCAGAATTGTATGAGCTGCTCCTAATGAGATGCCAACCATACTAGCTATTTGCCTAGTGGTGTATCGTGCATCGGTAGTAACTATTTCTTTCACTCTAGCAACCATCTTGGCAGATGTTGTTCTTTTCGGCCGACGATCATGTGGTGCATCTTCTGTTGAGCCTAGCCCACAGCTGAATTTCTTACACCAACGAAAAACTGTCGGAAAAGACATTTCATTATGCCCATAAACTGAACATATTTCATCAAAATGTCTTTGCACCGTATACCAAGAATACAACAATTCTTAATATAGGACCATATTTCAACGGCGTACTCTGACCTTCTTCCAACCATGTTTTGTATTAGTATACAAGAGTAGACAGTGTTTATCGAACGATATACATGGCTAAAGTGTACGGATTTTAACAGGTTTGGTATCAATGTATAGGTAAAATGTTTTTCAAGGCTGTGATATTTATTTCCAGGTGATTTTCGCATTAGTGCATGAGAAAACGTTCTACTTGCATTCATATTTGAACAGTCCTCGTATAAAACTATTAATGGGGTCCAAAGCAGAAACCGTGTTAGTTAAACAATCATGTTATATCCAAACAAAATGTATAGATTATATAGAAAAATGACCATTTATGGTCATTTTTCTATATAAACTATACATTTTTGGGATCCATATTGAAACAGTGTTCTGTCCATAACCGTGATATAAAGAACGGTGTTATAATGAGGTTGTGGTGTATTAGGGTTTTGTGACAACCAGCCACAAGGGTCAAATGAACTTATTGTGTTTAAATATAATTACCCTAATGATCCTAAGTATTGGGATAGACAGGACTGAGAAAAGCTTTCTGATCAGGATCTACACTGTTTGCCATTCCATCTGCACCTTTTTGGCTCCTCGTTGGATCATGAAACAAACATGTTAAAATTTTAAGAGAAGTTACAGCAACTCCTCTAGGCATCCTAATTTTTTTAATTTTTACGGTATATGCTCCTTCCACCAAGATTAGGATTGGAAGGACATTATAGGGTTTGTTTTTAGCTCACCTTTCACGTAGTGATGATGTGAGCTTTTGGGATCATCTTCTGTCCATCGTGCATCCGTCTGTGCAGCCGTGCGTGCGTCCATGAACAATTTCTTCAAACGACATCTAAACCACTGATCGGATTTTGACCAAACTTCACAGGAATGATCCTTAGGTGGTCCCCTTTCAAAGCTGTTCAAATGGTTCTGGCCATTGAACATCTGGATCACAGGACCAAAAATAGATTTTTTTTTACTGAAAACTTAAAAAATCTTCTTCTCTGAAACCACAAGGCCCAGATCTCTGATATTGGTATGAAGCTTCATCTACTGGACCTCTACCAAGATTATTCACATTATAGCCCTGGGGCCAAAAATATTATATATTATATTGGGAAAACCTTTAAAATTCTTCTCGTCTGAAACCAGAAGGCCCAGGTCTTTGATATTTGGTATGAAGCTTCATCTGATGGACCTCTACTATGATTGTTCATTTTATAGCCCTGGGGCCAAAACTGGCCCTGCCCTGGGGCCCACTGGTTATACATAGACTTATATTGGGAAACCCTTTAAAAATCTTCTCGTTTGAAACCACAAGGCCTAGGTCTTTGGTTTTGGTATGAAGCTTCATCTAGCAGACCTCTACCAAGATAGTTAAAATTATAGCCCTGTCGTCAAAAATGGCCCCACCCCAGGTCCCACTGGTTTTACTATGACTTATATAGGGAATACCTTTTAAAAATCTCCTTGTCTGAAACCAGAAGGCCCAGGTCTTTGATATTTGATATGAAGCTTCATCTGGTGGACCTCTACTATGAAGTTTCATATTATAGCCCTGGGTCCAAAGGTGGCCCCGCCCGAGGGCCCGAGGTTTTACATAGACTTATATAGAAATCTTATTCTCTGAAACCAATGCTTTCAAGCAAATCAGACTTTTAAGGTGTTGGGCTCAAAGTCAAGATTCTTGGGCTATTTTTAGAACAGCGTTGTCTTCTTTCTAGCCCCTACATGTATTGATGGATTTTAATATAATTTCTCACAAATGTTGGATATATATTATCTCCAGCAAGTTAGAAACAGGGTCCCAGGTGCAGTGGCTATTTTTCAAAAAACTTTGTCATCACTGTAGCGCCTACATTTATCAAAGGATTTTATTTAACTCTACACAAATGTTGGGTATGATAATATCTCAAGCAAGTTTGATTTTCAGGATCCTGGGCTCAAGGTCAAGGTCACTGTTGCTATTTTGCCATATCGCTCTAGCGACTAGCTACATTTATTGATAGATTTTAATGTTTGTTTGTCTGATTTGAGGTTTAACGTCCCCGTCAACACTATTTAGGTCATTTTGGAGAATTTGCTTCCAATTTTGTGGGACTTTTACCCAACATTGAGATGAAATGACATCTCAATCCCTGCAGCCCAATGAAACCAATAGGGTTTATAAGCATGGACAGGTCGACTCGCAGTAATTTTCCTGGGCAGGCTTAGACATTCTAAGCAGATTACCAGTATACTCATGTGCGGTCAGTATCAGCTCTGTGTGGAAGCATCGTGCAACCCAATCTATTTCTCCAAGCCCCGATGGGTGGGGGCGGTGGATTTTAATGTAGCTAGCACCTAGATTTATCAATGGATTTTGATGTAACTTCACACAAATGTTAGGTATGATAATATTTTCAAGCAAGATCAATATTCAGGGTTCTGGGCTGAAGGTCAAGGTCTTTAGCTATTTTTAGAAAAACCTTGTTATGGCTTATTGATCGATTTTGTTCAAATGAACATGATAGCCACCAGAGCTAAAAATACCCAAACCCTAAAATGACTGATTTTGATAGAATTTCCCAGAAATGATCCTTGGGTTACTGTCAATCAAAATTGCTCAAACCCTCCACTCCACCTTACTATATTACCTACCCTTTCATTCATACAGTATGGATCAGGTGAGCGATCTAGGGCCATCATGGCCCTCTTGTTTTATGATATTAAAATGTACATGTATATTCACACTTTGCTTTTACAAGCAAAAGCTACTTTAATTTTTGCAGCTAAAACATGAACATATTTGCAAAATTAAAGTCATTTGCTCCTTTCTTCATCAAAAGTGAGGTAAATTTAACCCTTGTCCTGCTGAATATTTAAATGTGCCACACCCACTATTGATTAACAGCCAATCAGACTACTTGATGTAAATTATTGCAACAAATTCACAACCTGATTGACAAACAATGTAGATCCTGATCAGATGGCTTCTTCAGAAGCCATCTGATCTGGATCTGCATTGTTTGAAAGATAAGACATATCGGGCTCAGCAGGACAAGGGTTAAGGTGAACATGTACTTTTTAGCTCATCTCAGCACGTAATTGCTCATTTTGAGCTATTGGGATCAGTCAATGTCCGTTATCCATTGTCAACAATTTGCTTTAAATGCTAAACCCTTGGGCCAATTTGATTCGAACTTGACAGGAATGTCGCCTGGGTGGCTCCCTGCAAAATAGCTAAAATATTTCCACTCCATTGAACATTGATGGTTGCTAGAGCTAAAAATAGAAAACTCTTTAATCGACATTTCTTTCTGTACCCTTGTGCCAATTTCATTCAAACTTCATAGGAATGTTGCTTTGGTGATCCTCTACCAAAATAGCTAAAACTGTTCTGCTCCTGTGGGCAAAATGGCTGCCAGAGCTAAAAATGAAAACACATTTTAAAATTGCTTCAAACATGAACTCCCCCATAAAACCTGTCGGCCAATTCGGTTCAAACTTCACAGGAATGTTGCCAAGGAGACCAACTACTAAAATAGATAAAATGGTTCCACTCTGATGAGCAAAGATGGCCATCAGAGCTAAAAATAGACTTTTTTTTTAAATGGCAACCTTAGGGCCAATTTCATTCAAACTTCATAGGAATGTTGCTAAGATGACCTTCTACCAAATTAGCTAAAACGGTTCTGTTCCCATGAGCAAAATGGCTGCAAGAGCTAAACATGGAGAAACATCGTAAAATTGCTTAAAACGGGAACTCCTCCTAAACCCTTCGGCCAATTTGATTAAAACTTCACAGGAATGTTGCCTGGGTGCAGTGGGTGGCTCTCTACATGCGGGCAAAAAAACGCAAAATGAAAGCAATATACTGATATAATAAAATGTCAGTGATACAAAATTATAACCTGTAACAACTGTGCCAGACAAGCTTAAAATTAACCCATTTTGTACCGGAAACCCCAAAATGGGTAGTTGGCAAACAGTGCAGGCCCACATCAGACGCCGCAGAACGCGGCGTCTGATCAGGGCCTACACTGTTTGCTAAAAGTTCAGCCATTTATCTAATGAATTTTGAAGAAAACACAACCTTACACCTCTAAATTTTGAAATGGACTCATGCTATATATAAGGAGGAAGATTCCATTTGGTACAAAAAGGGTTAATAGTGTTAGAAGAGAATACAGACAAGAATGCAGACTAAAGACCAACCAATATGCAGAATCTATATAACACATTTTAGATGGAAAAAACCCCAAAAACGCGACATAAGCAAGCAGTGCAGGCCCAAATCAGATGGCGCAGAATGAGGCATATGATCTTGGCCATCACTGTTTGCAAAAAAGTTCATGATTTTTCTAAATATATTTCAGTAATGAAGTCAACCTGACACCCCTGAAATTCGAAATGAATTCTGCCGTATATATTTTCAGTTGGAAAATGGTTAAAATGATGTACAATATTTCAAATTAAAAGCTCCTGTCCTCTAAGGCGGTTCTAACGAGCACCCACAGCCTACGTTTGATGTAAACATAAGAAAAATATCACAAACTTTCATCAGAAAAGTAGCAAAATTAATATGCCCCCAACAATTCATCTGAAGTTGGGGGCATAATTATCATATTGACCATAATTAGCGCACATGCTCTAATAAGGGCATACCAACACTTTTTCAATATGTTACATTTGACACCAATTGGGGCTTGAAGAAATAGATTTGGCTGCATGGTGCTTCCACACAGAGTTAAACCGACCGAAGTTGAATACTGGTAAACTGCTTAGGTCTAAGCCCAGCCGGGACCTAGCGGTTTCTTTGGGTGGTAGCACTTGAGAAGTCATTTCATCTCAATGTTGGGTAACAGTCCCACAGAATCTGAAGCAGCATCACCAAAATGACCTAAAAATAGTTGATGGGGATGTAAAACCTCAAAAACATCCGACCGCACACGAGTACTGGTAAACCGCTTAGAGGATCTAAGGCTGCCCATGCAAAGCAGTGTGAGTTGGACCGTCCATTCTTATAAACCCTATTAGGCGACAGGGCTTGAGATGTCATTTCATCTCAATGTCGGGTAAAAGTCCCACAAAATTGGAAGCAACCTCTCCTAACTGACCTTTATAGTGTTGATGGGGACGTTAAACATCAAATCAAACGAAAACAAAATGAAGAAAATGAAAGCTCTGACAGCAATCTTCATTTACAGTAAAATTCCTATATTAAGACCACCTTTGGGATTGTTCAAAAGTGATCTTTAAGACCACTTTTGAACAGTCCCAAAGGTGGTCCCTGAGTGCAGAAAACATGAAGAAAGAGTAGTTGCACCCTTCTAAATAAGCTTTTTAAAGTAGAATTAGTCTTAATTTTAGGTGGTTGAATTGCCCATACTCAGTATAAAGGTTAATAGCTTTCGTATACACCTCAACCTCTTTTTAGGGTCCAAGACGACTTATATTAGTTAAACTGCACTGTTACATCCAATAAAAAATGTACAGATTGTACAGAAAAATTACCATTTACAGTCATACTTTAACTCATGGCATGCGGGAAACCCGTAAAGGGATACCTTGGCAATCAGTGCAAGCCCAGATCAGACACAGCAAAATGCGGCGTCTGATCAGGGCCTGCACTATTTGCTAACATAATTTTCTGTCAAAAATAGAATAAAACGAAAAATAGGCCTTACAACCCTTATATGACAAATGGAGATGTCCAACATATAGCAATGCTGGGGTTGGTGTGGGCTAGTCCTTGACCAGATTCCAGTAGACAGTGTTCTATTCCATTCAATAAATGCATGCAGGAATGGCAATACCAGTTTATATACAATTGTCTACTTCTGATACAGATCAAAGTTTTTAATGTGGAAGCATTGAAATGAATTATTTCTGTATTTTGAGTGGTAAATAGGGTAGTGATAAGTTTATGTAAATTAAGAAAGATTGTTTGAAGCCCACATGAACAATGGTAAAATCAAATTTAGATGACAAGATTCTAACACAACCAGATCATTGAAGCGCTTGAATTTGGCACATGCTCGATACTTCATATGCAATTATAAAATATGGACAGGTTCTTGAGAGTTTGTTTGATTTGATGTTTAATGTCCCCATCAACACTGTAAAGGACATTTTGGAGATGCTGCTTCCAGTTTTCCGGGGCTTTTACCCGGCATTGAGATGAAATGACATCTCAAGCCCTGCCGCCCAATAAAACCAATCGGGTTTATAAGCATGGACAGGCCGACTCGCACTGCTTTGCCTGGGCAGGCTTAGATCCTCTAAGCTGTTTACCAGTACTCGTGTTCGGGTCGGTTTCAGCTCTGCATGGCAGCATCATGCAGCCCATCTATTTCTTCAAGCCCCAATGGGCGGGGGCCGAAAGGTTCTTGAGAGATCAGGAAGTTGGGAAGGGGAGAAAATGCCCCTTGACTTTGTTGAATCTGGATGGTGCTAAGTTCTCAAGATGTTGCAAATGGAGAATTGTAAAAGGTCTCTGTAATGAGACAGATGCTCAATTTATAATTTGCTTACCGTATTCAGGCGTGTATTACCCGCAGTTTTTTCCCTCAAATTACAGGCCCAAGTTCAGAGTGCGGGTAATCCGCCCGAATTATTTTTGGACCATTTTATTTTTACTTTTGTCAGCTGAAAATACGATGCATCTCGTGTTATGCTCTTCTATCCTTTTACGATTCCCGACATAAAAAACGTTTAATTGTCCACTCAATTTTACTTACACATGAGTTATATAACAATCTCCTTTACTAGCAAGCCCGATTTTGTGAGTATTATTCCTAAAACTCTGATTTTAAACAAAATAAACAAGCAAGTTCAATGCGAACATTAAAGTTTTCCGGCATCAAAACCGCCGCCCACAAACCACCGCTCCATTTTTTTTTCTGCATGCGATGGGTAAATGACGTCATCGGACCCCAGCAACCCCACACGTGTCTATTGTTTTATCTTAATGGGGCGTACCTCTCTCATAAAAAATTGTTTGGAAACGGTAAAAATATTCTCGATAGCAAAACGGTTGTGGAAAAAAAGCGTTTTCCGTAAGCTCCGTGTCAATACCAACAACATCATACAGATGTGTTAACACAAAGTGTTCAACTTTTCTCGCCAAGCGTCTGCTATTTGGCGCCAAAACATAACCATTTACGAGATAGTAGAATAGTCGTAACAACTCGTCTTAGGAGCAATTAAATAATTTTCACATTGATTGTGGATTGAATTTTATGATTGGGGAATAAACGCAAATTAGAGACTTAACTTGACCATATTTTCACACCTTATCGACACGCACCGCATGGTGGCAATTATATGACAGGGATTAACAATAGTGTCATAATTGAACCGTTGTAAATCACCAAACAGTGTAAATCCAAATCAGACGTCTGCGGCGTCTGTCTGATGTGTCTGATCTGGGACTGCACTGTTTGCCGATGTCCCAAAGAAGAGAGGTCTGCAACGCTTTTCTGAGGTGTCTGATCTGGGACTGCACTGTTTGCCGATGTCCCAAAGAAGAGAGGTCTGCAACGCTTTTCTGAGGTGTCTGATCTGGGACTGCACTGTTTGCCGATGTCCCAAAAAGGGCCGCAGGCATATGTGGGTTAATAAATAAATTACAATGGTGAACAGGTAAAGTTTTTTCAACATTTTAATGCAAAATACATGCTTTCTGGTGATACTCGCACGCACGTGCATTTTCCCGCCTTTTTAAGACGATCCCGCGTTCCGTTTTGTGTTACAAAAACTGGCCAAATTCTTACTTTTTCTCACTTACGCATCCACCAAAATTTCAGCAAATGTTCCATGCGGGTAATACAAAAGAATAACAGTTTTCACCCAGATTTTGGCAAAAAAGGGGGGTGCGGGTAGTACGCAAATGCGGGTAATACACACCCGAATACGGTAATTTCGAAGTTAAACAGAAGAGTGGAAAAATCCTTTTTGTACCAAATGAAATCTTCCTCCTTATATATAGCAGGAGTCCATTTCAAAATGTAGGGACATCAGGTTGTGTTTTCATCAACAGTTGTTTGGAAAATGGCTGAACTTTTTGCAAACAATGGAGGCCCTGATCAGACGCCGCGTTCTGCGGCGTCTGATCTGGGCTTCCAATGTTTGCCAACTATCTGTTTTGGGGTTTCCGGTACAAAATGGGTTAAATTTTGTTGGATGGATTTTGAAATCAAAGGGCAACCCTCTTCCAAAATTGCTCAAACAGTCCCACTCTGCTGAACAAGGCTGGTGTCAGTGCTAAAAATATAGGGGATAACAAAAAACTTACAAAAGACTTCTTTCTCAAAAAGGAAACAATTTCAGAGGAATATTCCATGGTTACCCTCTGACAAAATTGCCCAAAATCCTTTGGCTCCACTGAACATCCTAGCCACCAGAACGAAAAATAGACAACCCTTTAAAATGACTTCCACTCCTAAATATGATTTTGAAATAATTTCAGGGTCACTGTCAGCCCAAACTGCTCAAACCCTTCACTCCACCATTTCATTTAAACAATATGGATCAGGTGAGCGACCAGGGCCATTATGGCCCTCTTGTTTTACACATCATAACAGCCCTCACATGGTGATGAATGACATCATTGTTTACCTTGTTCAGTTTGTTGTTACTAAATCTACATTTCATTATCATTATTTTGCCAAGTTTGGCACATTCCTGGAAACACTGCTGCACAGAACTGACAGCTGCATAATCATTATTACACTGGTATATGTTTTGTGGCAAATGCACTTTTAACCCTTCAGATGCCGAGAAAAACTACATTTGAAAATGTTGTCTGCTTAAGTCGTCTGCTCTGCTGAATCTTTTTGCAAACTTCACAGAAATATTTTTGCATACAGGCAAACAGTGGGGACCCAGATCAGACTGCTTCTTTAGCAAAAACTAATTAGACAACAAAGCAGACGGACGGCCCCTGCCCATAGGGGCTTGAAGAAATATATGGGCTGCATGATGCTTCCACGCAGAGCTGAATCCGGCCCGCACACTAGTACTGGTAAACGGCTTAGAGGATCTAAGCCTGTCCAGGAACCGCGGTGCGAGGCGGACCGTCCATGCTAATAAACCCTATTGGTTTCATTGGGCGACAGGGCTTGAGATGTCATTTCATCTCAATGTTGGCTAAAAGTCCCACAAAATTGGAAGCAACGTCTCCAAAATGACCTTTACAGTGTTGATGGGGACGTTAAACCTCAAATCAAACAAACAAACAAAACAAAGCAGACGGCAATTGTCGTGGGTAAACCCATTTTCTTGCTTATATTTCATAGCCTACACTCAGAGAAATCAACCCACCAGTACTCTCAGTGCTTTGATTTCCTTGTGGCTTTGCTGAAATATAATAAAGAAGACTTTTTTCCTTGTGGCATTGATAAAATATATTAATTTTTTATGGAAAAAGGAATTTCATCAGATACCCTGTTATCTGTTCATCTTTTATTGTGCACCGCTGTCACTGTTCTGGAACTTAGAATTATGCATTGATCAAACGCAGAATCATGTGAAATCAGACATCTTTGTTTGTTATAAGTTTTCCAGATACCGAAATAGCTTTTATAACATCTATAAGTCTGTTATAAAAGACGATATTTTCATTTTACCAAAACTAATAAACATTAATGGATTTAAGTTTTGAATCATTTTTGAAAATCTGAATCATTGAATCTTTTTATTGTTCAATTTCAAAAGAAATGTTTTACCATGGGAGAAAATTGGACTTTACAGTAATGATTTTGTTTGTTTGTTTTGAGGTTTAACGTCCCCGTCAACACTGTAAAGGTCATTTTGGAGACATTGCTTCCAATTTTGTGGGACTTTTACCCTACATTGAGATGAAATGACATCTCAATCCCTGTCGTCCAATGAAATCAATAGAGTTTATAAGCATGGACAGTCTGACTCGTGCACACCGCTTTGCCTGGGCAGGCTTAGATCCTCTAAGCGGTTTATCAGTACTCATGTGCAGGTCGGATTCAGCTCGGCATGGAAGCATCATGCAGCCTTTACAGTAATGAGTATATGCCCTCTTCTACTGCATTTGTCATAATTATTGCACATGCTCTAACCCTTCTCCTGCTGAATGTTCAATTTAGCCACACCCATTTCTGACTTTGAACCAATCAGATACTTTATTATACCCCCACAAATGAAATTTGGGGGGGTATATAGGAGTGAGCTTGTCGGTCGGTCTGTCGGTCGGTCGGTCTGTTGACTTGGTTTCCAGACGATAACTCAAAAAGAGCTTCACCGATTTTTATAATTTTTGGTACACTGATGTAACATCATAAAATGCAGGTCAAGTTCCATTTCCACTACAATTCGTCAATTTTCGACATAGTTATGGCCCCTTTCAAGTGAAAAAATTGCAAAATGCCGCTGTGGTACTATCAAGGCAGTTTTTGTGGGGTATTCATCACCTTTAGTGATAGCTCTAGTGTAATTTATTCCTACAAATTCATAAACTTAACATCAAACAGTGTAGATCCTGATCAGATGGCTTCTTCAGAAGCCATCTGACCTGGATCTACACTGTTTGCAAGGATAGGGGTTGACGTGAACAGCAAGATAAGGGTAAAAATGTGCACACCAATGGTTTTTCAGTAAATTTTTTAAATTTTTTTTTTTTTTTTTTTGGTTTGGGTTTTACGGCCCTTTCAAGATTATTTCACTCATATCGAGCCGATCGTTAATCAGAGGTGGGCGAAAACCTGAGTACCCGGAGAAAAACCACCTGACCTTCCGTTGCAGATCTTGGCGTCTCACATGTGGACTCAGGTTCTATACCTGCCGGGTCGGCAAAAGTCTTTCGTGGAGATTGATCATGAAATCTTTTCTATCGTCATGTTCTCCCTTCCGCTGATTCAAGAAGGGCAGTTGTCAGTATCTGGCAAAAGAATGTGCACTGTACAGGTTAACCGCTTATGTATAAGCCTGCCCTGGAAAAGCGTGGATAGGTAAACTGACCAGCTCAAAAATGACCTAAGTAGTGTCGACTGGGCCGTTAAACTCCAATACAAACAAATTTGTCCTGCTGATTTAATAATGATCAACAGGACAAATATTATGCTTGAGTGAGTTGAGTATGAAAAAAGTTTTCAAACCTCGGGTGCCTGATCTCTTAGAACTTGTCGGAATCTTTATCTGGGTCAATATATACTGAACTGACAAAGAAACGCAACTGTTTAACCCAAAAGATTTTCATGCAACCATCAGGTTGACTGAAAAATCATTTTGCCATTTACTTTCATACTTTTTAAACTTTCTTATGCAGAAAACATTTGGGCGATATCTGTACAGTTTAACGCTCCACTTGGCATTTAATTGTTTTCAACATTTCCTCGTGCAGTACATTAAATGTATACAGTAACCTCATCATATTGGCATATTGTGTTACCTGGAGTTTTGGTTTCAAAAGTCCGGTAGAATTTCTCGACGGAATATGGTACGTTTGATGCAAGATCAACGTAACTTAGCGGTCCAAATGCTTCTACATGGGACGTCTAAGGCTGTCATCGCCAGGAACTTCCAAGTGAGTAAATCGACGATAACTCGCTTGTACCAGCATCTACGTCAAACTGGAATGACAAATGACAGGCCCAGAAGTGGACGTCCACGTGTCACGACAGGTCGACAGGACCGATACATCCGTCTAACCCACCTTCATAATCGGTTCCGTACAGCCGTCGTGACATCTCAGGTGACACCAGGAACGCACACAATGGAATAAGTGCAGATACTGTCAGGAATCGCCTTCGAGAGTTTGGCTTATGTCCTCGTCCTCCATAGGTTGGTATTCCATTAACATCACGACGACATCAGGTTAGAATGTCGTGGCTCACACAACATAGGCCAAACCTGTTTCCCCTTCATCCGTGGCATAACGTTATGTTTTCTGACGAGACCAGGTACTTGTTGTATAGAGCTGACGGCTGTCAACGTGTGTATAGGAGTGACGGAGAGCATTATCGTGACAATTGTTTGGTTGAACGTGATCAATTTGGAGGCGATGGGTTGATGGTGTGGGCTGGCATATCTTATGGTCATAGAACGCCCCTGGTATTCATTGATGGATGTTTGACGGCTCAGCGTTACGCTGACGTCGTTATACGACCGGTAGTTGTTCCATATGTACGACAGCACAACGTTACATTTCAACAGGATAACGCTCGGGCGCATGTAGCAAGGCTCAGCATGGCGTTTCTTCAGCAAAACAGTGTTGACCTGATGCACTGGCCTCCGTATAGTCCAGATCTCTTGGATAGGCGCGTACATATTCGCCCCCCAGCCACCAACAGCGCATCAAGCCTTGCGTCTTGTGCTCATACAGGAGTGGAATGCTATTCCCCAGGCAGAGATCAATCGTTTAATCCTGTCCATGACGAGGCATGTGCGTGCAGGACTGAATGCAAACGGAGGACATACTCGCTATTAACTGCTTATGTTTTGAACTTGTGAAATGACAACCTCTATGACAAAACGGATTTATGTTCCAAACATTCCTACTGGAAATTAAACTCTCTATGGTAGTTACATTAAGGAATGATTATGTTATTGCGTCATTAAATAGATTTTCTGCAAACATGATTATTTCTGCAAATACTAGCATTTATATTTGGAGTTGCGTTTCTTTTTCGGTTCAGTATACATGTTTATCATGTAATATCATATTGTTAAGTGGATAACGTTAGGAGGGAGGTTGGGCGAGAGCAAAGGTGACGTATCTTGTGTCACTGGGGCGTCCAACTGATATTAGCCAGTGCACCACAAAACCTACATAAAGACATGCGACCTTCAAATACCCGGATCAGTCTGCTCATTTACTCACTAACACAAGAGATGTCGTGAATCTCTCTATGAATAGCCCACAGGCTATAGAAGGTATATGCAATCAGCGAAGGCTCTGATCAAGCTGTGCAAATGTGCAGGTTGATCTGAACATTTGCTGGTAGCACAAGCCTTAACGTAGGTTTTGTTGTGTGCTAGCTCCTATTGAATCACAGTTGGGCAAGGCCTGCTGTCCTTGCAGCTGGTAGGGATAGAGGGGGAGCACTGTTAATTCTTTTGTCTCTACACTTCCATGTCTTTTCCTCTTCACTTTCATCCCCTCTACTATCTTTTTTATCCTTTTTCGCCATTTCTCTGGGAGACGACACAAAATTACACACAGGGGTTGACGTGTCATTAAACCCAAAACAGTCAAGCGGGCAACATCATGTGATAAACAAGTTATGACACCATGTGTAACAACACATGTTTAGTGGATGGTGCCATCCGTGACAACCCTATGTGTTCTATTTTAGTTTACTACTCCTTGACAACGTGGATGTTTGTTTCTATGAAACTCTTCACGTTTTAGTATGAACCTCCTCATTAAACTCTTCATGTTTTACTATAAACCTCCTTTTGAAATTCTTCATGTTTTAGTATGAACCTTCTTATGAAATACTTCGTGTTTTAGTATGAACCTCCTTATGAAATACTTCGTGTTTTAGTATGAACCTCCTTATGAAATACTTCGTGTTTTAGTATGAACCTCCTTATGAAACACTTCATGTTTTATTTTGAACCTCCTTATGAAACACTTCATGTTTTATTTTGAACCTCCTTATGAAACACTTCATGTTTTATTTTGAACCTCCTTATGAAACACTTCATGTTTTATTATGAACCTCCTTATGAAACACTTCATGTTTTATTATGAACCTCCTTATGAAACACTTCATGTTTTAGTATGAACCTCCTTATGAAACACTTATTGTTTTAGTATGAACCTCCTTATGAAACATTTATGTTTTATTTTGAACCTCCTTATGAAACACTTCATGTTTTAATATGAACCTTCTAAGAAACTCTTCATGTTTTGGTATGAACCTCCTTATGAAACTCTTCATGTTTTAGTCTGAATCTTCTTACAAAACTCTTCATGTTTTAGGATGAACCTTTTTACAGAACTCTTCATGTTTTAGAATGAACCTCCTTATGAAAATCTTAATGTTTTAGTATGAACCATCTTACGAAACTCACCATGTTCTAGTATGTATCTTATGCCAACTTTAGACATTCTTGGTTGAACCAAATATGCTCAAAATTAGTTTAAGGAGCATACAGATGGATCTTTCAGTGTGCTTGATTAACCCTTTTTTGTACCAAAAAGAATCTTCCTCCTTGTATAAAGCAGGAGTCTATTTCAAAGTTTAGGTGTGACAGGACTTTTGTTATCTTAAAACTTTATTCAGAAAATGCGAATAGTGTAGGCCCTGATAAGATGCCACATTCTGCGGCATCTGATCTGGGCCTCCACTGTTTGGCAGGGTACCCGTTTTGGGTTTCTGGTACAAAACGGGTTTAAATGACTGTCTGGGGCTTGTTATTATAAAATGAAATTTCTAAGCGCACTGTGCTCAAATTATTGGTGCCTTCCCAGGATCATTTTAACCCTTTTTGTTCTGAATGGAATCTCCCCCTTAAATAAAGCAGGAGTTCATTTCCATATTTAGGGGTGTTGGGTTCAGTTATTTATGAAAAATTATTTAGAAAATAGTCCAGCATTCTGCAAACAGTGAAGGCCCTGATCAGCTGTGGCGTTCTGTGGCATCTTATCTGGGTCTGCCCTGTTTACCAGTATCCCATTTTGGGGTTTCCCCTCATAGAATGGGTTAATGGTAATTTTTCAGCTGACACTGGTATGAAACAGATCTTCCATGTTTTTTTTTTTTTGTTTTTTTTTTTTAAATAAAGATGTCAGGATGGGCAGGAGGGAGGGCAGGCAGGAGTCAGGATGGGCAGGAGGGAGGGCAGGCAGGCAGGAGAGCAGGTGGGCATTGGGCATCTTCCAAAGGGTAACTTTTTGAAAATCCTTCATGATATTAGGCATTTTTCTTTTGAACCCATAACATGGCAATCACAACAATTGTCATCTGCTTTGTCATCTGCTGGTTACTTTAAAAGTCATTTTTGCAAACAGTGTGGACCCAGGTCAGACTGCTCCTCTAGGAGCAGTCTGATCTGGGTCCATACTGTTTGTCTGTACTCAAAACTATGTTTGAAATGTTTGCAAGACAACACAGCAGACAACATTTAAGCAGACAACATTTTCAGATGCAGTTTTTGGTGGTAGCTCCAAAGAGCATCATAAATTATTTGTTGTATATTTTTGCCGCAAAGACTTTTACGCTGTGTCAAACAGGGTATTTACTGCAAACAGGGTATTTACTGATAACACAGCTCCCTCAGGAGCAGTCTGATCTGGGTTTACATTTTTTTGTTGAGGCTTATTTTTGAGGCATTCTTTTGTTGAAATGTTCAGGTCAAAAACAGAATACATGTATTGAAATGTTTGAAAGGTGATAATGGAAAGATAGGAAGTGATGTCAGACAAACAGAGAGAGTTGGTGGCATTTGAGTGAACACTGATTTTGCATTAGATCCAACCAGAAGCAAGCATTGTACAAACTGTTTGACATTTAATACAAGACATTTTGTGTGCAGTGCAAAATAGGAAGAAAAAGTTACTCAGTAAACTCCATGGTTACGGAAAACAACCATCTCAAGCCAGCAAAAGAGGGGAAAAATTTATTGACAGGAAGGTTCTCACAAAACAACAATACAAGCACAAATCTGATAAACATATACCGTATTTGCCAAGATTAATGCACATGCTCTTTTAAGTGCACAATTGTTATAATACAGTGAAATTCCGCAGTGAGTAAGTGAGTTTTAGTTTAACGTCCCATCAACAGCTAAGGTCATACGGAGACGGGACCTCGGTTTAAAGACTCATCCTAAAGTCTGGAGAAGCCCGGGATTGATCCTGCGATCCCTGGTTTACAAGGCGAGTAGCGTTACCACTGCGCCACGGAGGCTTCTAAAATTCCGCAGTTAAAGACCACATAAAATTAGGACTAATTCTGCTATCAAAAGCTTATTTTGAAGGATACACTTAATTTTTCTTTGTGTTTTCTGCCTACAGTGTCCTGTGGTTAGAGACCACCTTTGGGACTGTTCAAAAGTGGTCTTTATGACCACTTTTGAACAGTCCCAAAGGTGGTCTTAATATAGGAATTTTACTCTACTTTCTCAAGAAGTATAGTTGTCAACAATTTAGAGGGCTGCTGAAGTTATAGTAGTACTAAAAGATTATTGTAAACATATCAATTATATACTCAGTCAAAAAAGTTCCTATACCTAAAATTGCTTCTGTTACTATAGCTACTACAGATAAAAACTACACAAAGTTTGTTATGTTTTGATTAGAAGACTCATTTTTCCGTGCAAAAGCACCATTCGTTTTTGTTTTCGTAAACACATCATCTTAGACTATTGCTTTAAACACCCAAGGCTCCCTGTGTCATTTTCGCAGAGAAAATCATTAAAACATGCTATGATTTAACATCACAAAATATCCCTGTACCCTACATTTCTAAAATTTGATACATGTGAGATTTCTTTAGATACCATTTGCATCTATTCACAAAAGATTACGAACTTTAGTTGCATCAGCTACGAGAAACAGGCTATCACGTATTGACCTCCAATTCTTAGAAGTTGTGTGTAAATGCTGCTTTCAATGGGAACTCCATAGAAAATCGCAATCGATAGTGCTACATGCTACATGAATTTTCTGTATTTTTTACCATCTTGATGAAAAGCAATGCTGGACACAAAGCGTTTTTTTTATAAAAATGGCAAAAATTGATTGACAGGAATAAGAACTACAGCAGTTCGAAAATTGCTATATATTTTAATTGCAAGGGAGATAATTTGAGAATTTCACAAATTAAAACCTCGCTTATAATGCAAGATTATGATATATATTGTAAAAGTAAAGTGTTATGCGATGTTCAGAGAATATTGTCTTCCATCTTAGACAAAAAAGAACTTTCTGCGCATGCGCAATGTCCATTTTCTTCCAAAATCTTTCTAGGCACATATTGGAAGACAACTCTGGAGCAGAAAGGTATGGACAAATGCAAGTTTGAGCATTCTCTAGCTAAACGTCCGATTTAAATGTCTACAGCCAAATTTAGCTCAATAGCTGCCAGATATCTAATGAGTTTCACCCGAAAGTTGGTATAGTTACTTTTTATACCCCACCACAGGATAGTGGCGGGGTATTATGATATACCCTCCGGTGTCCGTCCGTCCGTCCGTCCGTATGTCCGTCCGCACCATTTCCGATCGATAACTTGAGTAATTTTTAACGAATTTTTTTCAAATTTTGCATACATGTATATATCGGGAATGAGTGGTATGGGATTGTTAATGGGCAAAATCCGTTAACATTTGACAGAGTTATGGCCCTTTTTAGTTCAAAATAAGGGGTTTTGGGGCGTTTCCGATCAATAACTTGAATATTTTTTCACGGATTTTCTTCAAATTTTGTATACACATTGGCATTGGGTATGAGTGGTTTGGGATTGTAAATGGGCAAAATACATTAACATTTAACGGAATTATGGTCGTTAAAAATTCCGATTAAATGGTTTTTGGGGACTTATTCCTTTACTATATGGAATATTTGGATGAAACTGCACTGATGTATAAACGACCATATTAAGCAGGTTTTGTGTTGTGAATACACAAAATGCGTTAACATTTAACGAAAAATTGATCGTTAACAATTCCCATTAAATAGTTTCTGCACATTTATTCCTTTAATTTATGAAATATATTGATTATCACTGCCAGTGTATTGGTTAGAGTGCTGGACTACAGATCCTATTGTTGACTATGAATCTGAGGGGCGTGATTTCAAATCTCCGTCGATGAACGGAATTTTTTTTTTTTTTTTCGTTTTTTCTTCTTTTTTTTGTGTGTTCTTTTTTCTTTTTTCTTTTTTTTTCTTTTTCATTTTGGCAATGAATTTATTTATTTTTTTTAATTTTCCTCGTTTTTGTTTTTTCATTCCTTTTTTTTTCCCTTTTTTTTTTCACCCTTTTCTTCTTTTTGTTATACCCCATCACACGATAGTGCTGGGATATTACAATATACCCTCCGGTGTCTGTCCGTCCGTCCGTCCCCACCATTTCCGACCAATAACTGGATTAATTTGTGCTATGAATCTGAGGGGCGTGAGTTCAAACCCCCGTGGAGGAATGGAATTTTCTTTTTTTTTTCCTTTTTTTCTGGTTTTTTCTTTTCTTTTTTTTCCGTTTATTTTTCTTTTCTTTCTTTTTGCAATGAAATTTTTTTTTTTTTCGTTTTTTTTTTCTCATTTTTTGTTTTTCATTCCTTTTTTTTCCCTTTTTTTGTTTTTCCTTTTCTTCTTTTTGTTATACCCCATTACACGATAGTGCTGGGATATTATAATATACCCTCCGGTGTCTGTCCGTCCGTCCGTCCATCCGTCCGTCTGTCCATCCGTCCGTCCATCCCCACCATTTCCGACCGATAACTTGATTAATTTTTCACATTTTTTTTTTCAAATTGTGCCTACATGTTTATATCGGGAATGACTTTTTTTCTTTTCGTCTTTTTGTTATACCCCATCACACGATAGTGCTGGGGTATTATAATATACCCTCCAGTGTCTGTCCGTTCGTCCGTCCATCCACACCATTTCCGACCGATAACTTGATTAATTTCTCACAATTTTTTTTTGGAGTTTGCGATCAATAACTCATGGATTTTCTTCAAATTTTAAAACACTAAAGGACACATATTATTGCCAAGGACAGTCACTCTGCTTTTCTGGTTATTGTATTATCTGCCCTTTTGATATACATGTATGTAGTTCCTTTACTATATTGAATGCCTTAGTGAAGTTTTACAGATAACTATAACACTTAAAAGTACCACTATTATGGGCAAGGCTATAACCATATTATCTTGCAGTGGTGGGGTATCATGCAGTGTTAGCGTGCTTTTATTCTTATTTGATATTTATAAAGAGAGACAAACTGCTGACTTGTGTTTTTTTAACCCTTATCTCGCTGAACACAACAACCCCTACCTGTGCAAATAGTGAAGATCCAGATCAGATGGCTGCTTCTCAGGATCTACACTGTTTGTCATGCAGTTTGTGAATTGTTTTGTTTGTTTGAATTGAGGTTTAACATCCCAGTCAGCACTATTTAGGTCATTTTGGAGACGTTGCTTCCAATTTTATGGGACTTTTACCTGACAGTGAGATGAAATGACACCTCAAGCCCTGATGGGCCTTTGAACCCAAATGAAAAGATAAGTTAACAAACCCTTCAGGCTCTAAAAGCATGTTTTGCAGACATATTTTCAATTTTTTTTTCTTATTTTTCAGTGAATAGTATGCTTGAATTGCATGCAAATTGTCTGTTTGGCAGACAGATCACATGAAATGCCAAGCCTTGTTATTAACCCTTGTCCTAGTAATCCCGGATATGCCTTATATTTGAAACAATGTAGATCCAGATCAGATGGCTTCTGACGAAGCCATCTGATCAGGATCTACATTGTTTGCCATTCAAATTATGAATTTGTTGCAAGTATTTGCATCAAGTAATCTGATTGGTTGATAATCGGTAGTGGGTGTGGCATATATAAATATTCAGCAGGACAAGGGTTAAAAAAGCTGGATTGTCATCTGCTCTAGAATTTTCTGCAGTGCTCGAAGAATAAAGAAAAAATCTGTTAAATTGATTGGAAACCAACGATAAAGACTTCTTGGCATTGACAATGTTGAGTTTCAGATGTTGAGTTTTTTTAAGCAGTCATGGTCTGTAATCTACAGGATATGTTTCTTGTCATGGTGACGTGACTGCAAATTACAATTTATGGATTAGACCACTTTAGTGTTTTTTTTTTGCTTCAGTTTTAACCCATAAAATTGCAATCACAACAATTGTCCTCTGCTTTGCCATCTGCCGGTTACCTTTAAAGTAATTTTTTTTGAAACACTGTGGACCCAGATCAGACTCCTCTGGGCCCACACTGTTTTGCCTGTATGCAAAAATATTTTTAAAAAGTTTAAAAAAAAATAAGCAGACGACATAAGCAGACAATATTTTCAGATGTAGTTTTTCTCGGCGTCTTAAGGGTTAAACCTTTAGTAATATTCATTCCTTGCACACTTGGCCAGGGAACCATCAGGTTAGAATTATTTTTACCCTAATTAGATGCCAGTCACAGTAATTGTTGTTTGCTTTGTCTTCTGCGACTTTCTTTAAAAGTCATTGTTGCAAACATTGTGAACCAAGATCAGACTGCTCCTAGGAGCAGTCTGATCTGTGTCCATACTCTTTGCCTGTATACAAAAATTTTTTTGAAAAGTTTGCTTGCAAGAAGATTCAGCAGATGACATAAACAGCCAACATATTTAGATGCAGTATTTCTCGGCATCTTAAAGATTTACATTATGTTAAAAACCCTATACAACGAATACCCATTGTTAACCAAACCAAAAGTGGGTGCTACAACAGTAAATTATATTTGTTTCGTTCTTTTTGCTCCAATGCATAGTTTATTTGTTTCGCATTTAACAGCCCAGTCAACACTATTTAGGTCAGTTTACTAACTAAGCTTTTCCCAGGTAGGCTTAAACAGAATTATAGGAATTAATTTCATTTTTGTGGATTTTAGCGATGTATTAAATCCGGCAAATCACTCACAAACTGTATAAAGCCCAAACTTTGTGTTTCGCTGGAGTTTATACATTGATGAAATCCACAAAAATGATAATTCGTTCCTTATATTTCGAACTATGTCATCAAAATATAAGAAGGAGCTTGCCAACAGCCATGGGGAATGATTTTTCAGCTAGAAACTGCCATCTTTGAAAGAAACCCAAGCAAAAAAAAAAAAGCATCAAGTCTTTAAATTCTGTTTATTTGTCTTCTAACATTTATGTTTTCAATAGTGTCACATTTTTTAATTGAACGATGTTGACGTCACTTCATACCATGACGAAACGAGCAGGTTTTAAACACACTTTTTGACGTCACGTTATATTACTACCTGTGTCTGTTTGAACTAGTGCTGAGATTCCTGCTCATGAAAGTTATTGAAGTTTAACCCTTACCTTGCTGAATATTCAGTTTAGCCATACCCATCTCTGACTTTAAACCATTCAGATTACTTCATGTAATTTATTCCTACAAATTCACAAACTGAATACAAAACAGTGTAGATCCTGATCAGATGGCTTCAGAAGCCATCTGATCTGGATCTACACTGTTTGCAAAGATAGGGGTTGTCGTGAACAGCAAGATAAGAGTTAAAACTTATTTCAACCAATCAAAGCATTGGAAATCTACATAATGATATACAGAAGCAGTTAACCAGTACAGTGCACATTCTTTCAGAAAGAGTTAATCATTGTCTCCACAAAAGATTGCTTCATGGAGATTGATCAATCCTTTTCATCAAATGTTCATGAAACACAATTCATGATAGTTGAACAAGTTTTACAAGCCATGTTGACCTCTTTTTGTTTTTTGTTTGATTTGTGGCATCCCTGTCAACACTGTATAGGTCTTTTTGGAGACGTTGCTTCCAGTTTTGTAGGACTTTTACCGGACATTGAGATGAAATGACATCTCAATCCCTGTCGCCCAATGAAACGAAAATGTTGACCTCTGAAATGCACAAAACACAGAGTCACCGGCCTTGTTAACCCTTATCCTGCTGAACACAACAACCTCAACCTTTGCAAACAGTGTATGTCTAGATCGGATCGCTTCTGAAGAAGTATCTGTTCAGGATCTACACTGTTTGTCATGCGGTTTGTGAATTGAACAAATACATTGTATCAAGTAATTTGATTGGTTGAGTCAGCAATATTTTATTTTATACTAATTTATTTTAGTTTGATTGCGATGAAAGCTCCAAGCTTATTTGAATTGAGAGAGAGGCAGTGACTTTAACACCACTGCTACCCTTTTACACCTGGGTAGAGTGGGGCAGTGACATTCCGTGCCTTGCCATAGGACACAAAATCGCCTCGGGTGGCGGGATTCAATCTCACAACCTCTTGATCATAACCACTGGCTTATCTAGGCTTCCAAAATAGCAATAGGTGGTTAAATTAATTTATTCAGGAGCATGATTGTGCAGGAAATAGAATGAATACTGTATATAGCATAGAATAGAATACGTTGACCTTATTGTTCTTCTGGTAACAAGATTATAAAAAAAAAATTCTGTCTGTACATGCAGAAACTTATCAGTGTCACAGTCTATTATCTTCCAGCATTTTGATTGGCTTATCACTTGTCAGAAGTCAGAACCTTCTGCCACACATGTAAAGCTTCATCCATATTGCAAATGCTTACAAGAAAATTTCTGGCATGCATACTTTGCTCTTGCCTGTTGCATTCATTAAGGGAGTCTCTTAATTGGGATTTTTATTTGTTTGTTTGATTGATTTGAGGTTTAACGTCCCCGTCAACACTGTAAAGGTCATTTTGGAGAAGTTGCTTCCAATTTTGTGGGACTTTTACCTGACATTGAGATGAAATGACATCTCAAGCCCTGTCGCCCAATGAAACAAATAGGGTTTTTTAGCATGGACAGGCCGCCTCGCACCACGGTTCCTGGACAGGCTTAGATCCTCTAAGCGGTTTACCAGTACTAGTGTGCGGGCCGGATTCAGCGCTGCGTGGAAGCATCATGCAGCCCATATATTTCTTCAAGTCCCTATGAAGTCCTATGGGCGGGGGCGATTATTTGTAGCATTTGTAGTGTCCAAGTGGTTCTGGAGGGTACTGGCAGTATGCTCTGGGCCACTTTGTTCCGGTGTTTATGGTGGGCACCTTGTTAAGATGAATGCACCAGGGGAATAGGTTGATACAGGTTTGTTTGATTTGAGGTTTAACGTCCCTGTCAACACTGTAAAGCTCATTTTGGAGACATTGCTTCCAATTTTGTGGGACTTTTACCTGACATTGAGATGAAATTACATCTCAAGCCCTGCTGGCCAATGAAACTAATAGGGTTTATAAGCATGGACGGTCCGACTCGCACCGCATTGCCTGGGCAGGCTTAGAACCTCTAAGCAGTTTACCAGTACTCGTGTGCGGGTTGGGTTTCAGCTCTGCGTGGAAGCATAATGCAGCCCATTCTATTTCTTCAAGCCCTGGTGGGTGGGGGCTAGGGTTGATATAGGTCATTTTTGTCTTGTTCTATTGTTTTTGGTTTTCTTATATGATCTGTCATTTTGAACTCTTTCCTAGATTATTCATGTGTTGCTCCTAATTGTGAGCCAAAAATATATATTGAGTCTTGTACCTGCAATAGGGTATGTGTTTTTCTTGTCTACCATAATAATCCTAAGTATTGGGACAGATAAGCCTAAGCAAACAGTGCAGACCAGTTCAGACAGCTCCTGAAGGAGGAGCAGTCTGATCAGGATCTACATGTTTGCCATTCTGTTTGCACCTATTGGACGCCTTAGAGGAGGTTTGGAGAATTTCAGCAAGTCCTCAGGGTGTCCCAATTTTTAGGATTTTTACAGTAAGTCACTGTACAATATGTAATTATCACTATTAATGATTCATCTAGAAGAGATGTTTTGTTGACTTCGGGTGTATTAACCCTGTCTTTAGAAGCTTAACCCTCATCTTGCTGCTCACGACAACCCCTATCTTTGCAAACAGTGTTGATCCAGATCAGATGGCTTCTGAAGAAGCCATCTGATCAGGATCTACACTGTTTGGCATTCATTTTATGAATTTGTAGCTATTAATTACATCAAGTAATTTGATTGGTTGAAAGACAGAAATGGGTGTGGCTTCAATGAATATTCAGCAAGATAAGGGTTAAGAATTATGGGATAAATGTCTTCAACATTAGCTGGCATTGGTAGCTCAGTTGGATCCGCGCCTGACTCGTGATAAGGTGGTCATGGGTTTGATAACTTTTTTGATGGAGGTTGATCATGAAATCTTTTCTATGGCCAACCTTTCCCTTCATTGGGCAGTAATGAGTTTCTGGCAAAAAAGATGCTCTAGGGGTGACTCCCCTGTATATGCTTGCCGAGGAAAAGTGTAGTTAGGAAAACTGTCCACTTCTATATGACTAAGATCTTGGCTATTAAACTTCAATCATTTAATTAGGGAGGTTAAAGGATTGCAAGTTGAAGTTTTATAGCCCTGCCAACAGTTTAAACAACAACAACAAAAAAAATACAGAAACAGATTTATTCTTAACCATCTTAAATCCATTTCTTCTTTCTTAAACATTATTATCTGCATCTTGACAGGAAGCTAATTTAACATTAAACTGCATAGATTTGAACTGGAATCATTCCATCAATGTCTTTTTTAGAGCACTTTACCTGATTGAATCTCTTTTTATTATGCTTGATTATCAGTTTGTGTGGTAAGTTTTAGATAACTTGGGAATTATTGTCCAGAAAACTTCCGAAACATCAGTTTTATGTTCAGTGGTATATAGAGATACATCAAGTGTATATACAAGAATATGATTTCACCATTTTAACTTTCATGACTGTGTTTGCACAAAATGTCTGCATTGTAAAAATGAATGGTATTAGGATATTTTTTTAATTACTTTAACAACACTGGATCCATTTTTACTTTTGCAAAAGGGTTGACTTTCATACAATCATCTCTTCCCCATTTAGTCCCTAGAATCTTAGCTCAGCTCTGCATGTTGACTTCCTAACACACTAGAGGCCACAGTTTTGGTCCGATCATCATCAAACTTACACCGGATGATCATCTTGACAATATCTCGGTCAAGTTTGAATATTGGTCATGTTGGGTCAAAAAGTAGGTCAGAAGGTCAAATCATTGAAAAACCTTGTGAACACACTAGAGGCCACAGTTTGGGTTTGATAATCATCAAACTTGCTCAGAATGATCATCTTGACAATATCTCGGTCAAGTTCGAGTATGGGTCTTGTCGGGTCAAAAAATACCGTAGGTCAAACTATAGAAAAACCTTGTGAACACACTAGAGGCCACAGTTTTAGTCTGCTCATCATCAATCTTGCTCAGGATGATCATCTTGACAATATCTTGGTCAAGTTTGATTACTGGTCATGTTGGGTCAAAAAGTAGGTCAGAAGGTCAAATGATTGAAAAACCTTGTGAACACACTAGAGGCCACAGTTTGGGTCTGATAATCATCAAACTTGCTCAGAATGATCATCTTGACAATATCTCGGTCAAGTTCGAATATTGGTCTTGTCGGGTCAAAAAGTAGGTCAAACCATAAAAAGAGGTAACAGTTTTAGCCTGCTCATCATCAATCTTGCTCAGAATGATCATCTTGACAATATCTTGGTCAAGTTCGAATATGGGTCATGTCAGGTCAAAAATTAGGTTTGTAGATCAAATCATAGAAAAAAACCTTGTGAACACACTAGAAGCCACAGGTTTGGTCTGATCATCATCAATATAGCTCAGAATGATCATCTTGACAATATCTCGTTCAAAAAAGGAGTTGAATTTGAATATGGGTCCTGCGAGGTCAAAAAGTAAGTCAGTATGTCAAATCATAGAAAAAGCTTGTGAACACACTAGAGGGCACAGTATTAGTCTGATCAGCATTAAACCTGCTCAGGATGGTCATCTTGACAATATCTCGGTCAAGATTGATTATTGGTCATGTTGGGTCAAAAAGTAGTTCAGTAGGTCAAATCATTGAAAAACCTTGTGAACACACTAGGGGCCACAGTTTTGGTTTGATAATCATCAAACTTGCTCAGAATGATCATCTTGACAATATCTCGGTCAAGTTCGAATATGGGTCTTGTCTAGTCAAAAAATTGGTCAGTAGGTCAAACCGTAGAAAAACTTCGTGAACTCACTAGAGGCAACAGTTTTGGTCTGCTCATCATCAATCTTGCTCAGAATAATCATCGTGACAATATCTCGGTCAAGTTCGAATATGGTTCAAGTCGAATCAAAAAGTAGGTTAGTAGGTCAAATCATAGAAAATCTTTGAACACACTAGAGGCCACATTTTGGTCCGAACATCATCAAACTTGCCCAGAATGATCATCTCGACAATATCTCGGTCAAGTTTGAATATGGGTCATGTCAAATTGCTCTGATCTGGGTCCACACTGTTTGCCTGTATGCTAAAGTATTTTCAGAACATTTGCAAACAAATTGAGCAGACGACATAAGCAGATGACATTTTCAGATGTAGTTTTTCCTGGTGTCTTATGGGTTAAGAATGCTGATATGAAAACATAGCTCTCTCACCCATTAAGGTTCGAGTCTGGCTTAGGTCACATGTGAGCTGCCAAGTTATTTGTCTCTGGGTACTCCAGCTTTTGCCCACTTGATTTAAATGGCTGGCTCAGTTCAAATGAGGTCCTAAAACCAAACTGGGAAAAAAAAGAAATAGGAGCAACCTCCATTTGAGAAGGGACTGGCATTGCAGTTGAGGGACTTACCATAAAAATCCAAAAGCTCAGACACCTTAACCCTTCTCTTGCTGAATATTCAGATTAGCCACACCCATTTCTGACTTTGAACCAATCAGATTACTTGATGTAATTTATTCCTACAAATTCATAAATTGAATGTCAAACAGTGTAGATCCTGATCAGATGGCTTCTTCAGAAGCCATCTGATCTGGATCTACACTGTTTGCAAAGATAGGGGTTGTCGTGAACAGCATGATAAGAGTTAAGAGCTTGCTGTAATTCTCCTAAAATTTTTACAGATTTGTTAATCCAGCAAGGCATCCGAAAAGTCACACTGAATGGACTGAATAGACTCTGATCAGACTACACTTTCAGGAGTAGTCTGATCTGTGTCTGCTGATCTGTGTCTGCACTGTTTACTTAGCAATGTGTGTCCCAATATTTAGAATCATTACGGTAACAATTCAAATGCTTAAAGCAGGTGTAGCAGATGACATATTTCTATCTATCTATCTACTGATACTGCGTCAGTCACATTTTGGCCATTACCGCAGGTGTACATTACATACACTCCAGGATTGCAGGATGAAAAGCCTACACAGTAATCATGTAATTACGGTAGGGATCTTTAACCTGCATAGGGGATGGTTCTCCCTGCACAGGGGGCCTCCAGTTAACGTCCCGATCCGAAGGACTGTGCACTTTATGACATTATTCCCTGCAAATGATGCCAATGGAGCGTGTTCGGACACCGAAATTTTATCGCCGATGCCGGGGATCGAACCCGGGACCTCTAGCATCAGAGGCAAGTGCACTAACCACTGAGCTATCATGCTGCTGGGCAGACAATTCATGTGAAATGTTGAACTTTTTGTTGAAAAATAATGAAAAACAATGACAGTCTCATCTGCTTAAGAATTTTCTGCAGTGCTTGAAGTGTAATTTAAATCGTTTTCATCTAGAAAATGAAAATGTTACATGAATAGAAAAATAGAAGTGAAGGCAATGATCAGGAATCGATTCAATTAACCCACAGCTCCCACCAGAGACACCAAAAGGAAAGAAACACAAACACAAATCAACTAGACCCTAACTTTTCCACAAAATGGCCAATTGGCCATCCAGAACAAAATAATATAAGAGACACACACACTCCTCACCCTTACTTCTGTCGCGAAGTATTTTGATTTAATATAGGTTATATACTGAAAAGGTTTGCCAACTTATAATGATAATAATAATAATAATAATAATAATAATAATAATAAAGTCTTTATTTCAAGAGGGTAACACAATTAGAACAATAACTAATCTCCCATGCAGCCCTCAAATTATTTACAAATTTTACAACAAAAAAGTTCTATACTTACTGCAAGCACTCAGACACACAGGCGAGTGCAAACTGCAAACCCAGACAAGATGCCAAAGAGTTCAGCATCTCTTCAGGGTCTACACTATTCGCCAGTCGTCTAACCACCTACAGGCACAATGTCAGGTAGTAAACCATACCTGCTTAGTTATCAAACAGTCGCCCTCGCCTATTGGGGCTTAAAGAAATATTTGGACTGCATGATGCTTCCACACAGAGCTGAAACCGACCGCATACGAGTACTGGTAAACAGCTTAGAGGATCAAAGCTTGCCCAGGCAAAGCGTAGCGAGTAGGACCGTTCATGCTTATAAACCCTATTGGTTTCATTGGGCGACATAGCTTGAGATGTCATTTCATCTTGATGTCGGGTAAAAGTCCCACAAAATTGGAAGCAGCATCTCCAAAATGACCGATACAGTGTTGAAGTGGACGTAAAACCTCAAATCAAACAAACAAAACAAAAACTTATCAACAGTTTGGTTTGAAATTTGGTGACAGTCCCTTTAAATTTTGCCATCTTAACCCTTATCTTGCTGTTCACGACAACCCCTATCTTTGGAAACAGTGTAGATCCAGATCAGATGGCTTCTGAAGAAGCCATCTGATCAGGATCTACACTGTTTGGCATTCATTTTATGAATTTGTAGCAATGAATTACATCAAGTAATTTGATTGGTTGATAGACAGGAATGGGTGTGGCTTAAATGAATATTCAGCAAGATAAGGGTTAAAATTGGCAGCACAAGAACTTCGCTAACAAGTTTATGGAACTTTGATTGACCTAACCCAATAACTCTTAACAAGGCTGCTTGCCTTTGGAAAGTCATTTATTTACTGACAAATGATGCTGTTGTGAAAATTGGCTTGAGGAAATTGACCAGCCATAATCTAATAAAGACTTGATGTGACAGTTAGTTAGGATGCTTGTTCATCAGTATTGGCAGAGCTATTGATACTAGTTCATCTATTGCATGGCCTTGTGCCTCAGCATTACAAAAACACGCCTATTCAAATACAGTAGAATTCCGCTATTAAGCATTACGAAAACACGCCTATATAATTTGACCCCCTGGAACCCATATTTGTATAGTAAAACTGGGGTTTGCAGGGGTAAACCTTATTTTTCTTATTTCTGCTCTAAAATATAGATTGTGGGTACTCTTTAGAACCGCCTCATCGTTTTTCTTATTTCTGCTCTAAAATATAGCTTGTGGGTACTAGTTAGAACCGCCTCATCAGAACCGCCTCGATGAGGCAGTTCCAACATGTACCCACAACCTGTATTTTAAGCAAAAATAAGAAAAATATCACAACTTTTCATCTTAAAATTTCATTGTTTCGGCGATAAAGGTTACAATGTATTTTTAGTGGCATGTTTTCGTAATGACCACCTAACATTAAGATAAATTGTGCTTTTAAAAGCATATTTAGAAGGTTTCAGGTATACTTTCCTTGTGTTTTCTACATCCTGTATGCTCTAGTGGGAGACCCCCTTTGGGACTGTTCAAAAGTGGTCTGAAAGACCACTTGAGAACAGTCTCAAGGGTGGTCTTAATACAAGAATTTTATTGTATATTGGTAAAATTTTACCAACAAAAAAAGAAATTTTTCAGATAAAAATTCTGTCATTAGCTCACCAGAGCCGAAGGCTCCGGGGGAGCTTATAGGATAGGCAGTTGTCCGTCGTCGTCGTCGTCTGTGTCTTCGTCTGCGTCTGCGTCAACACTTTCAAACGACATCTCCTCTGAAGCCACTGGGCCGATTGGGCTCAAATTTTATCTGTAGCATCCTTGGGCTGGGGGATTGAAAGTTTGTTTTTTATCATAATCGGCGCATTAGTTTGGTTGCTATGATGGTAACTTGTAGTTTCCATAGACTTATAATGGGGAAAATTGAAAAATGGCATTTACTGCCAAGCCTCTGCAGATATTTTGACAAAACTTTCATAGAAATGATCCATAGGCAATCTACTATGTGCCGTATGATTTTAGGCCTTCTGCTCATTTTTAGCTCGTCTGTTTTTTGAAAAAAAACTTTCGAGCTATTATCATCACTCCGGCGTCTGCGTTGTCGTTGTCGTCGTCTGGCGTCGCCGTTCCAAAAAAACTTAACCTTGGCTATAACTTAAAAAGTATTAGACCTAGCCTCATGAAACTTCATACACACACTCATCATCACAAGAGCTACATTTTGATCAAGGACCATAACAACATTGTTGATTTTGGCTGAATTATCTCCCCTTTTCCAATTTTTTTCTGAAACACATTTTTTGCTCTCATTTTAATACTATTCACAACAGAGCCTTCAAACTTCACATGAATGTTCCTTGGGACAAGACCTTTTCAGTGATACTGCACTTTTTGATCTGTGACCTTGACCTTTGAACTTTGACCTATTTTTCGAAAATTTAACCGAAAACCTTAACCTTGACCATATTTCCAAAAGTATTTGGCCTACCTTCATGAAACTTCATACACATACTCACCATCACAAGAGCTACATTGCCTACAAGTTTTATAACTCCATCTTGCAATTTGATTGAATTATCTCCCCTTTTCTCTCTGTTTTTTTTAAATTGTTTTTGTCTCTTATTTCAATACTATTCACAACAGAGCCTTCCAACTTCACATGAATGTTCCTTAGGACAAGACCTTTTCAGTCATACCACGCTTTTTGACCTGTGACCTTGACCTTTGAACTTTGACCTATTTTTCGAAAAATTAACCAAAAAACTATGCAATTTCACTGATTTGTCTATGTGACATGGAAAAACAGACGAGCATGGCACCGCTTGCGGTGCTCTTGTTATTGGTTGCCATGGAAACCAAAATGCAAAAAATAGACAAAAAAAAAAAACTTAAAAAATCATCTCCTCAGAAACCATATGCTCTAGGAAAATATTCACCATATTTGCCTTTACAGGTTTTGTGTTTTTTATGAACTTTGGCCTTTTAGTTTTGTTGCTATGGCAACTTAGAGTTTCCATTGACTTATAATGGGGAAAACTGAAAAATGGCATGTACTGCCAAGTCATTGCAGATATTTTGACAAAACTTAGATAAACATGTTCCTTGAGTAAACTTCTCTCAGCCATATGCTTTTATGTCAAACTGGGGGTCCCCTAGGTTGTGCCGGGGCCATGCCCCGCCCCCTCCACTTCATAAAATGCCTTATATCTCAGAAACCTTACAGATCCCAACCATTAAACCATATATATTCTTGTTTCTTATGATAAGATGCATTAAGTGACACCAACCTGGGGGTCCCCCGGGATGTGCCAGGGACATGCCCTGCCCCCTCTATTTCATAAAATGCCATTTATCTCAGAAACCATTCAGATCCCCACCCCTAAACTATATATATTCTTGTTCCTTATGCTAAGATGCATTAAGTGACACCAACCTTGGGGTCTCCCCGGGATGTGCCAGGGACATGCCCCACCCCCTCCACTTCATGAAATGCCATTTATCTCAGAAACCATTGAGATCCCCACCCCTAAACCATATAATATATATTCTTGTTCCTTATGATAAGACACATTCAGTGATACCAACCTTGGGGTCTGTAGGGGGTGCGCTGGGACATTGCCCCACCCTTCCACTTCATAAATGCCATATATCTCAGAAACCATTCAGATCACCAACCTGGGGATCCCCCGGGATGTGCTGGGGACATGCCCTGCCCCCTCTATTTCATAAAATGCCATTTATCTCAGAAACCATTCAGATTCCCACCCCTAAACTATACATATTCTTGTTCCTTATGCTAAGATGCATTAAGTGACACCAACCTTGGGGTCCCCCCGGGATGTGCCGGGGACATGCCCCACCCCCTCCACTTCCTAAAATGCCATTTATCTCAGAAGCCATTGAGATCCCCACCCCTAAACTATATATATTCTTGTTTCTTATGATAAGACGCATTCAGTGACACCTATCTGAGGGTCCCCTAGGATGTGTGTGTGTGTGTGTGTGGGGGGGGGGGCTTATGCCATACCCCCTCCACTTCGTAAAAGGCCTAATATCTCAGAAACCGTTCAGATCCCCACCCCTAAACCATTTAAATTCTTGTTCCTTATGATAAGACGCATTCAGTGATACCAACCTTAAGGTCTCCCTGGCTGCACGGGGGCTATGCCCGACCCCTCCCCTTCATAAAAGGCCCAATATCTCGGAAACCGTTCAGATCCCCACCCCTAAACCATATAAATTCTTGTTCCTTATGATAAGATGCATTCAGTGATAACAACCTTAGGATCTTCCAGGCCGCACCAGGGCTATGCCCCAACCCTCCACTTCATAAAAGGTGATATATCTCGGAAACACTTCAGATCCCCACCCCAAAACCATGTATATTCTTGTTTCTTATGATAAGAAGCATTCATTGACAACAGTCTGGGGATCCCCTAGGATGTGCCGGGGCTATGCCCCACCCCTGCACTTCGTAAAAGCCCAATATCTCAGAAATTGTTCAGATCCCCACCCCTAAAGCATATAAATTCTTGTTCCTTATGATAAGACGCATTCAGTGACCTAAGGATCTCCGGGGCTGCACGGGGTCTGTGCCCCACAACTCCACTTCATAAAAGGTGATATGTCTCAGAAACCATTCAGATCCCCACCCCAAAACCATATATATTCTTGTTTCTTATGACAAGACGCATTCATTGAAACCAACCTGGGGGTCCCCTGGGATGTGCCCGGGCCATGCCCAACCCCCTCCACTTCGTAAAAGGATCAATATCTCAGAAACCATTCAGAATCCCCACCCCTAAACCATATATATTCTTGTTCCTTATGATGAGACACATTCAGTGATACCAACCTAGGAGTCTCTGGGGGTGTGCTGGGGCTATGCCCCACCCTTCCACTTCATAAAATGCCATATATCTCAGAAACTGTTCAGATCCCCACCCCAAAAATATGTATATTTGTGTTCCCTATAATAAGACTCATTCACTCACATCAATGTGGGGTCTCTATGTGCAGGGCAACATGCTGATGCCATGGCCCACCCCTCCACTTCATAAAAGGTCATATATCTCAGACACCATTAAGATCCCCACCTCATAATCATATATATTCTTGTTTCTTATGATTAGACACATTCAGTCACACCAACTTGGTGGTCCACAGGGGCCATTCCTCTCCTCATCATTTCATAAGAGGGCCTCGTATCTTGGAACTATTCATATCTCCACCCTAAACAATATATTTTCTTGGTCCTTATTATAAGACACATTCAGCGACAACAGTCTTGGCTTTCCTGGGGTCTGCCAGGGCCATGCTGAAACCCCTCTGCAGCTTGAAAGGCCTTATATCTCAGGAACAGTACACATCCCAACCCCTAAACCACATATATCCATGTGTCTTATGATAAGATGGATTCAGTGATACCAGCCTGGGCTCTGTTGGGTCCATGTCTCTAATATTTCAGTCCACATGAGTGCTCATTTGGAAATGGGGGTTTGTTTGGGAGACTTTATTATCAATAAATTAAAACCTGAAACCATACATGGCTGCCAGTGGGCAGTGCCCGCCTGAGCTCTGGTGAGCATTGTGGCCCATGGGCCTCTTGTTTTTCATATTGTTGCTCAAAACATAGATTGTGGATACTTGTTAAAACTGCCTCGGCTAGGCAGTTCTAACGAGTACTCACAGTCAATGTTTTTGAGCAGAAATAAGAAAAATACTGTATAGCCCTGTAAAATAGAAGTGAAGGCAATGATCAGGAATCAATACAATTAACCAACAGCTCCCATCAGAGACACCAAAGGGAAAAAAGCACAAACATGAAACAACTAGACCCTAATGGAAACATCAATAGCAGAAAACCAAATGGACAGTTACTTTCCCACAAAATGGCCAATTGGCTATCCAAAACAAAAGCAATATACACACTCAAAGACAAACCATAACAAAAATAAACCGTGACAGAACCCCAGTTTAACTATATAAAAGTGGGGTTTAAGGGGGTCAAAATTATATAGGCGTGTTCTCGTGATGTACCTCAGTCTGATGTGTGTTGGACTGCTGACCAGGGGTTGCAGGATGATTCTCCCTGTTCTGGCAACATTCTGTCATGGACTTTGGTCATGAAAAATTTTCATAGGTGATTCTCTACTTGTCGCTGTTTCAAGAAAGGCAGGTGTGGCAAATGAATGTGCACTTTGCTGAACTTAAAGCTACTAAGCACAGTAGCTTTTTGTTGTTGATGTCCACATGACTATCAATGATCTGTAGGAAATCCAGGTAGCAGTTATTTATAGAGAAAATAGTTGCAGTAATCAACCCTCCAGGTGTCATTTCTTTGATTATGTTTGCCAAAGTATCCATCACATTGACAAGTTCGTGAGATCAACATTCCCCTAACCCCCACTTTTTATAGAGAACTGGGGTTTACAGGGGTATACATTATTTTTCTTATTTAGGCGGTTCTAACGAGCACCAACAACCTATGTTTGCAGTATAATTAAGAAAAATATCACAGATTTTCATCAGAGAAGTAGCCATTTTGGAGATGTGTTATAGAAATGCACAAAAAAACTTTCATAAAAACCATACCGTATTTACCCTAAATATTTGGACACCTCAGCTCTTCACCATATTTGTTCTAAAATTTGAACAAGTACAATTTGAGCCGGTGCATTACAAAACCTACAATAAGACCGGTGTGACCAGCACAGGCTCAAATCAACCTGCACATCCATCCACTATGACAAGACCTTATGCTTATGTCTCTTTGAATAGATATTAGCCTATAGTAGGTACATGCGGTCAGCGAAAACTCTGATCAGACTGCGCAAATGTGCAAGATGATCTGAGTCTTGGCTAGTTGCTCAAGAATTCTTGTAGATTTTGCCATGCGCTGGCTCATTTACTATGTGATGTTGTGTCTAAGAATAGCAGGATGAGTGGCAAACCGTGTAGACCCTGATGAGATGCCGTGTTCTGCCATCTTGATCTACTTTGTTTTTGCATGCTTATTTATCTTCACTGCAGCTGGCGTTGTGCCATGTGGCATCCGTAAAACGTCTCCCTGTACATCATCATTGTGCAGAAAATATAATCATCAGAGTGCAGATTATATTTTCTGGTCCTTTGGGATCATTGAGTTCATTTTGAATCATTTTGAAAAAAGAGTTCTATGCCGGCGTTAGAGGCGTAACCGATGTTGCACATTTGAGTACTAGTCATGAACAGACTCTTTAAAACCAAGTCTGCTGTTTTCGTTTATTTGGTGTATTCTTTGCTTGCAAAGTATCTAACTTCAGAACTCATTGTAGGCAGAATACATGTGGTAAATATGGTATGTGTGGAAAGCATATTTAGCTTTTCCAAAAAAAAAATCCTCTTTCGATCAAGTCATAGGGAAGCCATAGAGAGCAGATGACAGGTTTATTTTCTTAACCCATTTTGTACCGGAAACCCCAAAATGGGTACCAGGGCAAATAGTGCAGGCCCAGATCAGACGCCGCAGAATGCGGCGTCTGATCAGGGCCTACACTGTTTGCGAAAAGTTAAGCCATTTTCCAAATAAATTTTGAAGAAAAAACAACCTGACACCACTAAATTTTGAAATGTATTCCTGGTATACATAAGGAGGAAGATTCCATTTGGTACAAAAAAGGTTAATTATTTTTAAGCGTAAATGGCTTGGCAAACAAGTAAATATAAATATGAATTGTCTGCCAAACAGATGACAAACCATATTTTCTGAAATAAAATAAGAAATGAAATATTTGTAAATGACCTTTGCAAATGTCGGCTTGGCAGTTTATCTCTAACTTGTGTGTACTTGTAACTGTGCTTCCTGAAGAACTCTTCTTAACCAGTGTTTAAGTATCACTTCCAGTTTTGTTATTAAAGTCCTGGCGGATGGTGTGGACCCGTCGGATCGGAGTGCTCTCTATTGAGCCTTCCGATCTGGGTCCATGTCATCTGTCAATGTGTATGCCTATATAGTTTTGACCCCCTTGAACTCCACTTTTATACAATGAAGATGGGGTTTGTGGGGGCGTGCATTATTTTTCTTGTTTCGGCTCGGGGCAGTGGATTGTGGGTGCTCGTTGGAACCGACTCATTGAGGCGGTTCTAGCGGGTGCCCGTGGTCTGTGTTTTGGGCGGGGATGTGAGGAATATCACAATTTTTATTTAAAATTTTCATTTTTTGGAGGTAGGGTTTCGGACATATCTGTATGGGCGTGTTTTCGTGGTGAAACTGGACCTTTAGTCTCTTGCCATATAACTAGTCAATGTATTGAATAATTTACTGACATCATTTCTAGTCCCAAGGTTGTATTCTCTGGTGTTGATCAATATGGATATATTTTTCATTATCAGTTTGCAACTTTCCTCAGATGTTTTGTATGTGTTTCATATGTTTGGAAGTTTTGGCTAATACTCCAGTTGGAGTTATAGTCGATAATAAATCTTGAAATCTTGAAAAGTCTGATTGGTGTATATAGAAAGTGGGTTGGCAATGAAAATCAAACTGGTGGCAGGAACAATACATGTCTATCTAGCCTTGGCTCTAGGAACAACATTTTGCAGAGATGATAATTTGTTATCCATGTGCAAACTGTGTAGTTTGCCACCTCAAAGGTTCCAAAACTTGGTTTGTGAGAAATAAACAAATAAAATAAACCCTTCTTGTGTAGAAAATGATGGTTTATCAAGGATCTTGTTACATGGACTTGTAAGTGTTATATATTTTGGGCTTTCCCTTTTTGTGAGCCCTTTTACTAATGACTGCCACCTTTACTCTGCACTTTTTATATGAACATCAAACACTGATGTTGGTTACCACATTTGATAAATATTTTTTTTTTTTTTTAATAATCATGAATAGTGTCAACCAATCATCCACTGCCTAATGGCTCAACAGAATGATTGAACAATAATGTGTTACCATTATAATTTCATATATGGATAAAGTGTCCTCTCCAAAGAAATCAAATGTACTGTACTGTATAAATGCTAATAAGGCATTTGTTTGCTTTGACATTTCATTCTGTTCATGAAAACAAGCCCAAGAAGGTCCAGCCCAAGAAAGTCATATTAAATGAGCACATTCAGGCACAAACTTATGCTGATTAGTCTGACAATGGAGATGTTTGGTTGAATGAAACATGTGCATAGTTGGCATGAGGAGCATGTGTATAATAAGGTCCTTGATAAACACAAGTCATCAATTTGTCCCTGTTTAATGATTGATATGTTAAGGGTGTTCTTTTAGTGCTGTTCTGCAAAAATCTATCAGTCTCTGTACTTCTTAACCCTTGTCCTGCTGAGCCCGGATATGCCTTATCTTTGAAACAATGTAGATCCAGATCAGATGGCTTCTGAAGAAGCCATCTGATCAGGGTCTCCATTGTTTGCCATCCAGTTTATGAATTTGTTGCAATAATTTGCATCAAGTAATCTGATTGGCTGATAATCAGTAGTGGGTGTGACATATTTAAATATTCAGCAGGACAAGGGTTAAAAAAGTGTTACTGTAAAAATCCTAAAAATTCAGACACCTTGAGGACTCGCTGCAATTCTAAAATTTTAACTATTTTTTTTTTCATGATACAAAAGGAATCCAGAAGGTTCAAATGGAGTGGCAAACAGTGTAGACCCTGATCAGACTGCTCCTTAAGGAGCTGCAGTGGGTCTGCAGTGTTTGCGTAGGCCTATCTGTCCCAATACTTAGGTAGTGTGCAAGCATGTGCACTTGGTCCTGCAGCAATCTTTACTGTTCTTGCACACAGTAATTTCAGCTTGTTGAAAGTAACTGTCCTTTTGGCTTTCTGCTATTAGGGTCCAGTTGTTTCTTTCCATTTGGTGTCTCTGATGGGAGGTGTGGGTTAATTGTATCGATTCCTGATCATTGCCTTCTCTTCTATTTTATATGCATGAATACTCATTAATATAGAAGCCATTGAGTAACATAAAAATCTGGAAAAAGAATCAATTAAATTAAGCAGATTGTTTTGACATTAATGAATGGGCTGTTCTTCATTGGATCAAAGCTGGAATTTTTTGCAATCATATTTAACAAGAAAAAAATAGAGAAGGGAAAGCCATGATCAAAAGAACACAACCATTTCAAGCCACTGAAAGAATGAAAAGACTTTATGACATAAACACATGCACAGAAATCCTGTCCACCATCTGAGCATGCATCTCTGGCTCTAAGGCTTTTTACAGAGAAAGCAATGATGCCTCTTTTTATATCGAGTAATTGTCATCTACCGTAATGATCCTACATGTTAGTGTTGGGACAGATAGGCCTGAGCAAACAGTGCAGACCCAGATCAGACTGCTCTTTGAGGAGCAGTCTGATCAGGGTCTACACTATCTGCCATTCTGTCTGCACCTTGTGGGCTCCCCACTGGATTGTAAAACAAATTTGTTAAAATTTTAGGAGAATTACAGCAAGTCTTCAAGGTGTCCAAACTTTTAGAATTTTCACGGTATGCATGTCAACAAATAAAATATCGGGTACTCCGGTTTTTGCCCACCTCTGATTGGCGATCATCTTGATATGAGTGAAATAATCTTGATAGGGCCGTAAAACCACTCCCCCACCCCCCCCCCCAAAAAAAAACAACAACAGCAAAAAAAAAAACCATTAAATATACTGCAAAGGAATGGACACCAGTAGTACTACTGGAAGGGTGTGTGGAGGAGGAGAAAGGGGGTGGTGTCAGCTGCAGTGTCTTTGCTATTTCAACCCTTACACCTAGTGAATAGATATAATTAGTGTTGCCTCATGAAAAATCATCACAAACCAGCCTGTGCATGTGGTCTGTCAGCTCCTTATTGTTTGATGGTTGTATCTTAACCCTTTTTTGCTGAATATTCATTTAAGCCACACCCATTTCTGTCTATCAGCCAATAAAATTACTTGATGTAATTTGTTGCTACAAATTCATAAACTGAATGCCAAACAGTGTAGATCCTGATCAGATGGCTTCTTCAGAAGCCATCTGATCTGGATCTACACTGTTTGCAAAGATAGGTGTTGTCGTGAACAGCAAGATAAGGGTTAATTTCAAGACTCTTGCTTGGCAGGGAAGTTTGTGTCTTTCCTGGTTGTGAGCCTGGAAGACAGGTTTTCAAATGACTGGGCTCATTATAGTGATGAAACTTTCTGCAAAAATCCTATAAATTCAGACATCTTGAGGACTTGCTGTAATTCACCTAAAATTTTAACAAATTTGTTTCATGGGCCATCAAGGAGTCCAAAAGGTGCAGGTAGAATGGCAAACAGTGGAGACCATGATCTGACTGCTCCTTGAAAGGAGCTGTCTGATTTGGGTCTGCATCATTTGCTTACGTACTAAGGATCATTAACCCTTGTCCTGCTGAGTCCGGATATGCCTTATCTTTCAAACAATGTAGATCCAGATCAGATGGCTTCTGATCAGGATCTACATTGTTTGTCATTCAGATTGTGAATTTGTTGCAATAATTTGAGTCAAGTATTCTGATTGGCTGATAATCAGTAGTGGGTGTGGCATGTTTAAATATTCAGCAGGACAAGGGTTAAGGTAGATGAGACAATGTACTTGCCTCTGTACAAAGACTAGGAGTCAGAGAAGCATGATCAGATGGTGGACAACAAGTACTCTGAACAGATGGTTTCAGTTTTGAACCTTCACTGTTATAAAACAGGCTGAGTCTCAAATTGTGAAAGGACATGTACACAAAAACCTCTTTATAACAATATTAATGGGTTCCAAAGCAGAAACTGCGCTAATTAAACAACCAGGTTAGATCTTGATTATATAGAACAATGACCATCTATAATTTTTGTAACATTAAAAAGTAATAATCTTTGGATTGTGATAGAAACACTTTGTATTACAGCCGCAAAAGCTGTGGTTCTGATTCTGTCTAAATTTTTAGTAAGAGTAGGATTTTTAATTTTTTTCACTAGGTCATTTTTACAACAAGTTGTTTGACTGGACTTTCAATGCAACCTAATTGAGAAGCCTCTTATACTGGCTGCTTAAGGGAGGTGGCTGTTGAGTACCACCCAAGGAAGCCTCTTAAACTGGCTGCTTAAGGTAGGTGGCTGTTTAATGCCACCTAAGAAATCCTCCTAAATGGCTGCTTAAGGGTGGTGGCTGTTAAATGCTACCCAAGAAATCCTCTTAAACTGGCTGCTTAATGGAAGAGGCTGTTAAATGCCACCCAAAAAATCATCTTAAACTGGCTGCTTAAGGGAGGTGGCTGTTAAATGCCACCAAAGAAATCCTCTTTAACTGGCTGCTTAACGGAGGATGATGTTTAATGTCACCCAAGAAATCCTCTGTAAACTGGCTGCTGTAGGGAGGTGGCTGTTAAATACCACCCAGAAATCCTCATAAACTAGCTGCTTAAGGGAGGAGGCTGTTAAATGCCACCCAAGAAATTCTTTTAAACTGGCTGCTTAGGGGAGGTGGCTGTTAAATGCCAAGAAATCCTCTTTAAACTGGCTGCTTAAGGGAGGTGGCTGTTAAATACCACCCAAGAAATCCTCTTAAACTGACTGCTTAAGGGAGATGGCTGTTAAATACCACCCAAGAAATCCTCTTAAACTGGCTGCTTATGGGAGGTGGCTGTTGATTTTTGTTTGTTTGTTTTGAGGTTTAACATCTCCGTCAACACTGTATAGGTCATTTTGGAGACGTTTCTTCCAATTTTGTGGGACTTTTAGCCGACATTGAGATGAAATGACATCCCAAGCCCTGTTGCCTAATGAAACCAATAGGATTTTTAAGCATGGACGTTCCAATTTGCACTGCATTGCCTAAGCAGACTTAGATCCTGTAAGTGATTTACCAGTACTTGTGTGCTGTCAGTTTCAGCTCTGCATGGAAGCATCATGCAGCCCATCTACTTCTTCAAGCCCCTACATCTACATCTACAAACTCTCGATCACTCGGACCATGGCCTATCCTATAAGCTCCCCAGGAGCCTTCGGTTCTCCTGAGTTAAAAAACTTGCCTCGCCATGAATGTTTAAGATAACTGTTTTGCAAAAGCTAAAGCTTGAAGTACTCAGCAAATGGTTACCTCCCTTGCATTTCTGTATAAATGGAATGAGGTGTGAAAAACCGTATTCTTGCATATAATGAGGTAAATATTAACTAGTATTTCAATTATTTAGATGTATTTTAATTCCGCCCAACAAATCGCCCAGCGGGACTTGAAGAAATAAATAGGCTGCTTCCACGCAGAGCTGAATGCGACCGCACACGAGTACTGGTAAACTGCTTAGAGGATTGAATGAAGCCTGCGTAGGCAAAGCGGTGCAAGTCAGACCATCCATGCTTATAAATTCTATTGATTTCATTGGACGACAGGGCCTAAGATGTCATTTCATCAAAATGACCTATATATTGTTGACGGGGACGTTGACCATAAAATCAAACAAAAATATTGCATTAGATATGGTGTATTGTCGTATCAATCATGTTTTGAGCTTCCCAATGAGACAAGCTTAACTCTTATCTTGCTGTTCACGACAACCCCTATCTTTGGAAACAGTGTAGATCCAGATCAGATGGCTTCTGAAGAAGCCATCTGATCAGGATCTACACTGTTTGCCATTTAGTTTATGAATTTGTAGCAATAAATTACATCAAGTAATTTGATTGGTTGATAGACAGAAATGGGTGTGACTAAACTGAATATTCAGCAAGAGAAGGGTTAAAGGTAAAATCTCTGCATTATTTGCCCTGGTTTGTGCATGTATCTGTCCGTTGCTCATTCATCCGTCTGTAAGGGTGTCCAATTGTCCGACCGTTCGTCCGTCTGTTTGTATGTTCAGCATGTCAATTGATTGGGTTCACCGAGCACAGGAAGACTCAGAAGCAGTGTGCTGCTAGTGTTCGTGAATATTTTGATAGGATGGTTCATGGTTCAAATCCCATGGGTCAGATACCGGGTCCGGCATACGAAGACGGGTTTACTTTATACTGAGATGCAACTTACAGAATATAGTAAACGGGATATCAGCCTTCTAACATTATCAAGTCAAATTCTGGCCGTTAATGGCACTTATCAGTCTGTCCCGATACTCTTTGAGGGCTTAACCCATTACAGGTTAATCTTCAGTCAGCCTTCTATCATTGAAAGTTGTCCACCTTAAACTTCTCGAACAGTTTTCAACCATTCCATATGGGGGCTTGAAGAAATATATGGGCTGCATGATGCTTCCACGCAGAGCTGAATCCGGCCCACACACTAGTACTGGTAAACCGCTTAGAGGATCTAAGCCTGTCCAGGAACCGCGGTGCAAGGCGGAAAGTCCATGCTAATAAAACCCTATTGGTTTCATTGGGTGACAGGGCTTGAGATGTCATTTCATCTCAATGTCGGGTAAAAGTCCCACAAAATTGGAAGCAACGTCTCCAAAATGACCTTTACAGGGTTGACGGGGACGTTAAATCTCAAATCAAACAAAAAATCCATTTGATAAGATATTCCAAGCATATTACTTTTTGACAAAATTACAGCATTTGCAACTTTGACATTTCTGACATTTTTCTTTAGTCGGCAGGATCCTGGGTTCAGTCTGGCAATTAAAATGTTAATTGTATCTGGTATATAACTCTAGACATTCACATTTAACAAGTGCTAAGCGTAGACCTAGCTTTTTAGCTTTTATTCACTTAGCCTTTGGGCATTTACTTACACTGTACAAATTTAAAAGCTTGTCTATACCGATTTATTTCATTGCAACTATTTCATTGGTATGTTTAATATGTGTATTTTCCGTTGCCTGACATCTGCATTGCCATACTGTACAATTTTAAACAGATAAATGTCATATTGAAGTGTTTATTCAGTCACGGTAAATTCTATAGGCCCTACTTAACACTACTTTTTTTACAGAAGTATACACATTTTAACCGGTCGCAAATTACAATTTATTCAGTCGAGACTTAACATCAATAAGTTGGTCAAAAGCCAGTTTATACAGCTATGCCGAAAAATGATTTATTTCACTGCAACTATTTTATTGGTATTGCAGTAGTGCGGTTTTTGTTTTGAAACTGTTACTTGCCTACTTTCTATTATTACCTCCCTTTGATTAAAAATAATTCCATTTGTGCACTTTATGACTCAGTGACATTATTCCAATAAACAAGACCTACTTGATCATTGCATTCACATCAGTCTTACCTAATTTCTTTTAAATGAAACAAGCTTTGTAATATTGTAGCGCAAGGAATAATTTGTGGTGAAACATGAACTATGAAGTCGTCTAGGTTATGACACCGTTTTGAGTTTAAATTGACTTATTTCTAATATTAATTGAAAAATTGCAGCACTTACGCAGTATACAGTTTTGTGCAGCAGTTTACACATTTTCAACCAATCGTAAATTACAATTTATTCAATCGAGACTAATATCAATATGTAGGTCAAAAGCCAGCTTATACAGCTACGCCGAAAAAAACAAACAAATCTTTGTATGATACAACCATCTCTTAGAAATATGAATATGCTGGAGAAGTCCATTTGTCATATAAGGGGCGTCAGGCCTATATTTTCATTTTTATTCTATTTTTGACGGAAAATTCTGTTAGTAAATAGTGCAGGCCCTGATCAGACGCCGTTCTGCGACGTCTGATCTGGGCCTGCACTATTTGCCAGGGTCTGATCAGGCGCCGTTCTGCAGCGTCTGATCTGGGCCTGCACTATTTGCCAGGGTACCCCTTTAGGGGTTTTCTGCATTCAATGGGTTAAACACAGGATTACTGGTCTTAATAGTGCACTTTAACTGTAAACAATATGGGCCCCGTCAAGCGATTTTGGTACTTATCGCCTATGCGAGCAGCGAAGGTTCAGGCGAGCCTGCGCATCCGCGCAGACTCGCCAGAACCTTCGCTGCTCGCTCATACCAGCAGTGAATCAAGAGGAACCTTCAGGCAGAAAGCCATATCCCTGGCCCCTTGGAATGGCTGGGCATGCGCAGTTAAAATTTGTCATGACGGAATGTTCGAAGACCCAAATTCGGTTGGCGGGGCTCATATTATATATGCACTGTACTGAAATGGATGGAATTCGGAGTTGACAGCTCAGGCTATTTAAAAACAGTAGCCCAAGCTGTTGACAATATCAGAGGTTTTTTTTTTTTCCAGAAAAGATTAATGGAAGTTTTATGGATGGTTTTAGTGGCAGTGTCAGTGCTCTTGGGGATAAGGCTGCCTATAACAAAGTTGTCTGGCTTTAATTCTAGTTTGATTTATGGCAATTTACTCTTACAGTAACTTGTTATTGAATCTGACAGGAACAAAATAGGTTCAAACTATGAAGAAACTCAATCATGCTTGAATGTTCAGTCCACTACACATTTCAATATCTAGCAATATACATGTAATGCTATCTTTTATTACTAGGAGTGACTATTGTGGCAAATAGTGCTAGCAAGATACTATTGCAATATAGTAATATCCCTATTGGGACCAACTACCACTTTCAAAGATGTTTTTCTACGCTGAAAATTGTTTTGGGACATGCACTCCATCCCCCTCTTTAACAAAGCCAAAATGCTGCCAAATGGCAGCTGTGGCCTATTTGTTGGCCACCATCAGCATTCCCACTCCCATTTTGATTGAGGGGTACAAGTACCCCTTGGGTTTTTATTCATTGAAAAAAAAATTGACGCATTATATAGTGGCACTTTCCATCAATCCGTCCATCCATAAACATTCTTGTAATTGCTCCATAATTTAGTAACTGTTCAGGATATCTGCATATATATGCAATTTGTTAGGAATAATTATTAGGTCAGGTTGACGCGTCAGGCACAAAAATGTTTGGTCCCATTTTCTTAGTTTCCAAGTTTTGCCCCTTTAATTAATTTTTTTTCTAAACATTTTTCTATGTTCTATGACTCAATATACCCTAATATGCAAATTTATAGGAATATATTAGGTCAAGACAATGTTTCGCGAACAAGAAACGATGTTTCGTGAACAAGAATGATTTATTGTCTATTTCTTAGTTTCAAAGTTATACCCCTTTGATTAGTTTTTCCATACATTCTTGTACGCTCCATAGTAACTGTTCAAGATATGTTCCTGGAATTTTATAAGAATATGTATTCGGTCACAATGATGTGTCGCACGCAAGATTGATGAATATGTATTAGCTCACAATGATGTGTCCCACGCAAGAATGATGAATATGTATTAGGTCACAATGATGTATCACACACAAAAATGATGAATATGTATTCGGTCACAATGATGTGTCGCAAGCAAGATTGATGAATATGCATTAGGTCACAATGATGTGTCGCATGCAAGAATGATGAATATGTATTAGGTCACAATGATGTATCACACACAAGAATGATGAATATGTATTCGGTCACAATGATGTGTCGCACGCAAGAATGATGAATATGTATTCGGTCACAATGATGTGTCGCATGCACGAATGATGAATATGTATTTGGCCACAATGATGTGTCACACACAAGAATGATGAATATGTATTAGCTCACAATGATGTGTCGCATGCAAGAATGATGAATATGTATTAGCTCACAATGATTTGTCGCACGCACGAATGATAATTATGTATTCTGTCACAATCAGAATCAGAATTGTTACTGGTGACACGTCAAATGACATTCATACACCAGGACCTGTGATACAATGATGCACGCAAGAATGATGAACATGTATTCAGTCACAATGATGTGTCGCATGCAAGAATGATGAATATGTATTCAGTCACAATGGTGGGTCGCACGCAAAAATGATGAATATGTATTAGGTCACAGTGATGTCTGGCACGCAAGAATGATGAATATGTATTAGGTCACAATGATCTGGGTCACAATGATGAATAATATTAGGTCACAATGATGTGTCGCACACAAGAATGATGAATATGTATTAGGTCACAATGATGTGTCGCAGACAAGAATGATTGTTCCCTCTTTATTAGTTTCAAAGTTATGCCCCTTTGATTAATTTTCGAAGCATTTTTGTTCACTCTAGAGTTTGGTCAGGACGACGTGTCATACAAGAACAATTGTTCCCCCTTTCTTAGTTTCCAAGTTCTGCCCCATTGATTAATTCTTCCAAATCCAGCTTCTCATCTTAGTCTACACTGTTTCCCACTCATTCGGCAATTTTTAGACACATGTCATAATGTCGTAAATTGAACTTGTTAAAATTTTTAGAACAAGTATGGTAAGGAGTTGTGCTGTCTAAGGATAAATTTGGTAAGTTTGAATTAACATCCTGCTGAGCCCGGATATGCCTTATCTTTCAAACAATGAAGATTCAGATCAGATGGCTTCTGAAGAAGCCATCTGATCAGGATCTTCATTGTTTGTAATTCAGCTCATGAATTTGTTGCAATAATTTGCATCAAGTAATCTGGTTGGTTGATAATCAGTAGTGGGTGTGGCATATATAAATATTCAGCAGGACAAGGGATAAGTAATTGTATGTACATACTGGATAATATTCATAAAACTGCCCCTGCCTATCGAGGATTGAAGAAGTAGATGGGCTGCATGATGCTTCCCCGTAGAGCTGAAACCGAATACACACGAGTACTGGTAAACAGTGTAGAGGATCTAAGCCTGCCCAGGCAAAGTGGTGCGAGTCAGACCGTCAGTGCTTATAAACTCTTTTGGTTTCATTGGGTGATGGGGCTTGAGATGTCATTTCATCTCAATGTCGGGTAAAAGTCCCACAAAATTGGAAGCAGCATCTTCAAAATGACCTATACAATATTGACGGGGACATTAAACCCCAAATCAAACAAACAATTATAATCATAATAATGTTTTACAAAATAATAATAATGATTATAATGATAATATTGAACTTAACAAGGGTAGAGGAATGGGTGGCTAAGACGGACAAATTCAGCCCAAGTAAAAGAAAAGGAAAACATTGTCATGGGTAATAATTATAATATTACAGAGCCACATCAGTAAATACGCGTACAGCAACAGACAACGGAAAGAAACAATTAACTCGAAGTGCTATATCAATATTAGCTCTATTCCTCTTGAGTTTAATAACAAACTGAAGAATTATTGATGAAGTACCAGCAAAATATCAGGACTATATTAGTATAAACAGATATTACACGTCCTCAGAGACGCGGTAAGTATGCTATAACAGACACTTGATTAATTGAGATGCGAGATACGTAAAGAATCTGTAGTATTCGTTGGAATAGGGAAGACACTGGCAAGATGACGCAAATGCGTCATCTTGCCAGTGCCTTCGCAGTTCACAGATAATAATTTATCCCAAGGGGAACGGCACAGATAAACGTTGCCAAGTGACTGAGCTGGGTTAACACGTTTGATTTATTGCTTATCGTAGACCCGCTAAGTTCTCTTCCTGTGATTCAGCATATCTTTTCCCATTATATTTCCTATATAGATAGATTAAATGTAATCAATTGTGTTATGAGCTGGTAATCTCAGACAAAATATCTTTGAGCACACTATCAAAGGATCGTTTTGCAGACATTTAAGAGAAGCTGAGGAGCTTCGAGGTGTCAGCGCAGGAATATGAGAGGTGATTATTCAATCTGGTCAAGAGAACGTGATGTTGGGGGAAAAAAACAATGAATAAGTAATCAAATTCTGACAAAGTCTGTATCTTTGGGATCAAGACATTATGGCCACTAAGTCTCAGGGTCATACAGAAAATTTGTCTGAAGAAAATAATGAATAAAATTTTCTCCCCACCAAAAAATAAAAAAAAAACACGAAAGTATAATTATATACTTTTGATCATTTGTTTATTTTTTTAGTTTAATGAAAAGTGTTAAGGTCATATCAAGCTGCCTTTGTTTGATTTAAGGTTTAACGTCCCCGTCAACACTGTAAAGGTAATTTTGGAGACGTTGCTTCCAATTTTGTGGGACTTTTACCCGACATTGAGATGAAATGACATCTTAAGCCCTGCCCCCCAAGAAACCAATAGGGTTTATAAACATGGACTGTCTGACCTGCACTGCTTTGCCTTGGCAGGCTTAGAACCTCTAAGTGGTTGTCCAGTAATCGTGTGCGGGTCGGTTTCAGCTCTGCGTGGAAGCTTGATGCAGCCCATCTATTTCTTCAAGCCATCTATATGGCGGGGGCCATTTGCTGTCAATTTACGCTTAAAGTGGTGCACATTCTTTTGCCCTCCTTCTTGAGTCAGCAGATGGGGGAGAATGACTACGGAAAAAGGATATATGGTAATGATCCAAAGTATTGGGACAGATTGGCCTAAGCAAACTGTGCAGACCCATTTCAGACTGCTCCTGAAGGAGCAGTCTGATCAGGGTCTACACTGTCTGCCATTCCGTCCGCACCTTTTGCACTCCTTGCTGGATCATAAAACAAATTTGTTAAAATTTTAAGAGAATTACAGCAAGTCCTCAAGGTGTCCGAATGTTTAGTTTTTTTATGATACTTCTAGCCTTCTATTTTTTTTTTATGAAGGAGAGCCTAAAATTTGACAGTCCATCCGTGTGACAGTGTATTCTTTCATATCTCTGCATCACGAAAACACGCCTATATAATTTTGACCCCCTCAAACCCCACATTTATACAGTAAAACTGGGGTTTGTAGGGGTAAAACTTATTTTTCTTATTTCTGCTCTAAAATATAGATTGTGGGTACTCGTTAGAACCGCCTCAATGAGGCAGTTCTAACGAGTACCCACAGTCTATATTTTGAGCAGAAATAAGAAAAATATTGTTATTTTTCATCTTAAAATCTTCATTTTTTTGGCGATAAAGGTTGCAATGTATTTGTATAGGCATGTTTTCGTAATGAATTAGTTTCTTTTCTGATGAAAATTTGTCATTTGTCTTATACATGCACTTCAAACATAGGATGTGGGTGCCTGGTAGAACCACCTCACTGAGGTGGTTCTAACAAGTACCCACAACCTATGTCTTGGAGCAAAAATAATGTTTGCCCCATCAACTTCAATTTTCTCTGTATAAAGTGGGGTTTAGAGGGATGTTGGTGACGTGATGATACAGGCCCTTGGCAGATGCCAAAGAATAGTTCTTTCTGCCAATAGAAAATTCACCAGAAATTTGAATTCTGATACCGTATTCCTCCCATTTAGCACCCTTGCTCCAATAAGTGCCCCCTCACTGTTTTTCCAAGAATAAAATAATAAGTGCCCCTTCTGCTGTTGGAGGAAAAATATTTTGGCTTGCCTAAAACAAAGTTTTCAGCCTTTCTGCTGTAAAGTTATTTTGGTACAAGTTATTTTGGTACTTTTCAAATCATCATCATCATCATCATCATCATCATCATCGAAGTTTTGATTAATGTGCCAGTACAGGGCAACATCCACATAAGTGGGCCCCCTTCCAGGTAGCTGGCTTGCTGCAGGCATGGCAGATCTCACACCAGATCTCCAAGTTTGTCTATCTTGAGGGCTGATAGCAGAAAGCTTCCACTCTCTGTGATCTCTCTCTCTCTGTCAGCTGCTTCCAGGTCATCTTGGGCCTCCTAGACTCACACCTTCCATCTACCTGTATGTCACAGGCAGTCCTGACTGCACCATTGGAGTGTTCCACATGTCCATACCAGGGGAGCCTTCTCTCTTTCAGGATGAGGTCCAGGTCCTCAATCCCAAGCCATGTAAGTAGCTCACTGGACCTGACGGTGACAGTGTCCTGTGGCTTGACATTGCAGATCTGTCTGATCATTGCCCTGTGATTCCGCTGCAGACACTGGCGGTTTGGCTTTGTCAATGGCCAAGACTCACTGGCATGAAGCATTGCGCATCACACACAATAGCTGTACACAGGGCAGTGTGTCTTGAATGAGAGGTGGCGGGAAGAGAGAACTGGTAGCAGCTTCTTGAATTTCTTCCAGGCTGTTTTCACACGTGATGTGGTCGAAAGATCACAGCCACCCGCTGCTGAAAGCATGTCACCTAAGTAGGAAAAGGAAGCTACCACTTCCGGTTTGTCAGGTCCGACTTGGACTTCCCTCTGTGGTCAGCCATCTAAGGGGCATGCTGTTCCTTGACACCATGTACACCTGTAATCAGGGTTCTCTGTCAAGCGCTGAACCCACGGCATTTCTTATGCACCCAGAACTTGCAGACATTGCAAAAAATACTGCTGCTGCCCACTCCAGTGCGACAGTACAGCACATGGGAACTGACCCTTACTCTGCAGGAGGTCCAGGCCTGTTCCACAGGTCATGATCGTCTTTCCTGCATTTACTCTCAACCCTTTTTCCTTCATTGCTTCTTTCAAAGTTAAGAGCCTCCTGACACATTCCTCGAGTGATTTAGCTACGATGACAAGGTCATTGGCATACAGGTCCTCCCCAGGAACTCCTGAGTGGAACTCGTGTGACAAGGCTTCAGGCACAATGATGAAAAGCAGTGGGCTGAGAGCACCAACCTTCACTTCGAACTCTGCACTATAACCATCACTTACACGGATGCGGCTCCGAGCATTTGTATACATCCCCAGACCAATGGCACAATCCACTCATCCACTCCAAGTTTTCTTAGTGCACACCAGAGGACTTTCTGAGGCACTCGATCAAATGCCTTCTCCAGGTCTATGAAAGCCATGTAGAGTGGAGCCAAGTTTTACCAATGTCAATTTCTGGCCTATTTTCAAAATAATTATTTTCTACTAAATGCCAAAACATACTATTGTTTAATATCCTTTTATTGCACTTCCAGTAAATAGGATTTCTGTGAGAAATTTTAATGCCAAAAACACTTACTTACCTCCCTTTCATATATTCTGGCACTTATGGTTACAAAGTTTAACTGCATAAAAGCCAGTTATAAGCTTGCTACTGGAAATAACTGTTCCTGGCCTTTTTTAACAGATATCAAATTTCAGACAAATTACAACAGATGTAGGCATAATTCATTTTTGCAATTCGGTTGGTTAAGCATTTCACATGTTTTTGTTTCTAAAAACCAACATGACCGTAAAGTTAGCATTGTTTTGTAGTGAATTTTAATTGTTACAGAAACAGTAACAGCTTGTATTATATGCATCAATTGTTGCTGACATATTATAGAAGTAGAATCCCCCCCAACTAAATGAGGCTTACCTTGGTTAAGTTAATGTTGGTTGGGATTATTTGTAGTCACACAACCACTGGAGGTGTATTAAACTTATCAAATAAATCGATTGCAAGCAAATCAGTAATGATAATCATTTTTGTGGCGTTTATCGATTAAATGATCTATTATCCGATTAATCGTGCCAGTTTTACGCTTGAGTAAAGCCAATTTATTTAATGCTAATTAGAAAGTTTGACAAAATTTAATATGTCAAACAAGTCATCATTCATATATACTATCTTAAAGCAAGAATAAAGCAGGGAGGGATATATACATGTATGGGCGGGCACCTGATCCCTCCAGTGGTTTTGTGACTACAAATAATCCCAACCAAACATCAACTTAACCAAGGTAAAATAGAAGTGAAGGCAATGATCAGGAGTCGATGCAATTAACCCAGCAGTGACACCAAATGGAAAGAAACACAAACATGAAAGAACCAGACCCTAACAGAAACATCAATAGCGGAAAGCCAAAAGGACAGTAAACTATTACTTTCCCATTAGATGGCCAACTGGCTGTCTAAAACAAAAAATATAAGCACAACACACACTCAAAGACAAGCCATAACAAAAATAAACTGTGACAGAAGAACCACCTTGGAGCAGTCAGTGAAATTAATTCCACTGGAGTCTCGTTCGGTTGGGGTGATTATTTTACGTCACACCACTTTCAGTCTCATGTGAGACTTTAAATATATTCTAGAAAGGGTTATCCTTTGGAAGCAAGGAATACACCCCAGAACTGGAAAATATGGAGTGTGAATGTTTTCTGGGCCAGACTAGCTAGTTTTGGCCAATTAGGCCTCATCAGTGACCCTCAAATATTTTCAAGATATTCAAAATAAAGCCTAAATTTTGGCAAACTTTAACACAATGACCTATTTGCCCACACCAATTTAATGTGCAAACATGAGAACTATTTATCATGACCAATATACCATAGAACCAGTGCTTCAGCTGAAGTGCACGACCCGCCGGATGCTTTTAGCTTTATGAGTGTTACCATATATGGGTATGGCGGCCATTTTGGTCATGTGACCTGGACCTAAAACGGTTCCCCCAATAAATGCGCCTTATCGTAAGGAGCAAAATATATATCTTATACTTTAGTACTGTATTCTGAATCGTTTGCGGGATAAAATGCATTCTCACTTTTCCAATACAAAAGCATATGTGTCAAAGTTTGACCTAGGCACAAAGAAGGTCAAAGTCAGCCCAGGGTCACCTTGTTAGCAATTTATGATGGGCCTACGTCCCAGATGCTATTTATCAAGTTTCATGGAAATCTGCCCAGTGGTTCTGGAGAAGACTATTTTTGAAGGGTTTTTACCATATATGGCTTGGCGGCCATTTTGGTCATGTGACCTGGACCCCTTGAGCAAATTTTGGTTTCCCCCATCCCATAGAGGCTCCATATGAAATTTGACTTCAATCGGCCCAACGGTTTTCCGAGGAAAAGCAGTTCGAAAATTTTCACATTTTTCGCCTCGGCGAGGCTATACTAAATGGAATGTAATATTTCGCAAGTTCATTGGTTAGATCTCATTGATATCTATCAGTATGCCAAAAATTGTTTAAATATTCCAAGCCGTTAACTTGCGTTAAGTCACTATCACCAATTTTCACAAACAGGTTACGGACGGACAGACAGACAGACCATATATGGCTTGGCGGCATGAGCAAATTTTGGTTTCCCCCATCCCATAGAGGCTCCTTATGAAATTTGACTTCAATCGGCCTAACGGTTTCCGAGGATAAGCAGTTCAAAATTTTTCACATTTTTCGCCTCGGCGAGGCTATACTAAATGGAATGTAATATTTCACAAGTTCATTGGTTAGATCTCATTACTTTAGTACTGTATTCTGAATCGTTTGCAGGATAAAATGCATTCTCACTTTTCCAATACAAAAGCATATGTGTCAAAGTTTGACCTAGGCACAAAGAAGGTCAAGGTCAACCCAGGGTCACCATTTTAAAAATTTATGATGGGCCTACGTCCCAGATGCTATTTATCAAGTTTCGTGGAAATCTGCCCAGTGGTTCTGGAGAAGACTATTTTTGAAGGGTTTTTACCATATATGGCTTGGCGGCCATTTTTTGTCATGTGACCTAGACCCCATGAGCAAATTTTGGTTTCCCCCATCCCATAGAGGCTCCATATGAAATTTGACTTCAATCGGCCCAACGGTTTCCGAGGAGAAGCAGTTCGAAAATTTTCACATTTTTCGCCTCGGGGAGGCTATACTAAATGGAATGTGATATTTTGCAAGTTCATTGGTTAGATCTCATTGATATCTATCAGTATGCCAAAAATTGTTTAAATATTCCAAGCAGTTAAGTTACTATCACCAATTTTCACAAACGGGTTAGGGACGGACAGACAGACATACCATATATGGCTTGGCGGCCATATTGGTCATGTGACCTGGACCCCATGAGCAAATTTAGGTTTCTCCCTTCCTATAGAGGCTCCATATGAAATTTGACTTCAATCGGCCCAACGATTTCCGAAGAGAAGCAGTTCGAAAATTTTCACATTTTTCGCCTCGGCGAGGCTATACTAAATGGAATGTAATATTTCGCAAGTTCATTGGTTAGATCTCATTGATATCTATCACTATGCCAAAAATTGTTTAAATATTCCAAGCGGTTAAGTCACTATCACCAATTTTCACAAACGGGTTACCGACGGACAGACAGAATGACAGACTGACAGAATGACAGACTGACAGAATGACAGAATGACACGGTGATTTTAGGGCACTCTAGAAAATCAACCGACTTCAGTCGGTCGCTTTTTCTGCGGGTCGTGCAATATCAGATTTGGTATTCAGAGTACTTATTCCTAGTCATGATCACTAAATCTAACACAAGTCTGTATTATTTATAACTTTAACTCTGCCTCACTGAAACAGTTCATATCTGCCTTAACAGGCTTATCATAGTAAGTACCAAATGTCTTCCAGCAACTTTTAATATTTGATCAATAGGAACAAATTCACATTTTGCTTTAGTAACAGAAGCAGATCTAATACTATGCATTTTAAATCTGGCAGTCAATTTCTGCATTTAATTTACTCATTACTGATTTACTCCTCTCTAACATTGAAGAAAATATAAGGCACCTCTGTGTTAATAGGGGCAATTTTGAACAATGTCTGAAACTACCTCATCTGATGTCATTTTCTTCATTTCCAGCAAAGTATTTCAATCTGCCTGCCTCAAAGGCCAAACATAACTCACCTGTTAATTCATCTATTTCTTGGCCCTGGACTTTTGTTTTTGAAACGGCAGCACAGGAAGTTTTGGATCCTGCACCATAGTGTTGCTGCTGCTTGTTAAAACGCCATGCCCATTCCTCGGCTTTTATGAAATTTATAGGGACGCCGGCCTTTATAACCACCCCTGGTTGACATGTTTGTACCACTACCAATATTCTTGGTTAAAAGGTTTATGTCTTTAATGTTTGTATTGACATCATCACCATAAAGCTTATCTGTAAATGGAAGGTTTTGTGAGGTGAGATAGTGATATTTGGCGTCCAAATCCACTTTATGAAATTCTTTCCTCTTATTGTTTATTTGTTTGTTGCTCCGACCTAAAAGGGCTAAAGCATTCATGCCCAGTTCTATCATATCTTGTCCAATAGATTCACCACATTCATTTAAAATTTTGGTGAAAATGATTGCCGCTTTAATAATGTTATTCTGTATCAGCTGCAGCTTATCATCTGTTTGACTGTGTGCCTTTAGCAACCTCCATATAGGCGGGTTCAGTCGTTTTAACCGAAGTGGAACAATTATTTAGGCAATGGATTTAACAGCTCAGACTGTTTATCCTCAGAGATGCCTTCCCTGAATGCTGTGTTAATAAACTCTGCCGATTCACTATTAATGTCAGTATCAACCGTCTCTTTCGGATTAAATTTATCATGAATATCTTTGAAAACTGAGCCTTTCCCAAGTTTCTGCTTCTTAAATGGAGGTTCAGAGGCAACCAATGCCACTTCAACAGACTGATCATGATCACTACCTCAGGAACAACATTTTCATGACAATCATCATTCTGGTTTTCATCAATGACCTCATACTGTTCATTATTATATTTATCATAATTACAATCAACTCGAGAGGACAGTTTTTTTCCAGTCTATCACTGATTTTTAGCTCACCAGAGCCGAAGGCTCCAGGGGAGCTTATAGGATGGGCAGTTGTCCGTCGTTGTCTGACGTCGTATGACATCGTCTGACATCAGCACTTTCAAACGACATCTCCTCTGAAGCCACTGGGCTAATTTAGCCCAAATTTCATCTATAGCATCCTTGGGGTGGGGGATTGAAAGTTTATGTTTTTAATGAAAATCGGCTCATTAGTGTGGTTGCTACGGCAACTTAAGAGTTTCCATAGACTTATAATGGGAAAGTAGAAAAAAGGCATTTATTGCTAAGCCTTTGCAGATATTTTGACATTTTTTTTTAAAATGTTCCTTTCAACCATATGCTTTTAGGCCAACCTGGGGGTCCTCCATGGTGTGCCAGACCATGCCCTACCCCCTCCAGTTCATAAAAGGCCATATATTTTGAAACCATTCAGATCCCAACTCCCAAACGATATATATTCTTGTTCCTTGTGATAAGACGCCTTCAGTGACACCAACCTGGGGGTCTCCTGGATGGTCCTGGGCAATGTCCCACCCCCTCCACTTCATAAAAAGCCCAATATCTCAGAAACAGTTCAGATCCCCACCCCTAAACCATTTATATTCTTGTTACTTGTGATAAGACACTTTCAGTGACACAAACCTATGGGTTTGCCAGGGTGTGCTGGGGCCATGCCCCACCCCTCCACTTCACAAAAGGCCATAGTTATATCTGAGAAACTGCTCAGAACCAAACACCGTAACATTATATATTCATGTTCCTTATGATAAGACGCATTCAGTGACACCATCATGGGGGTTCCCTCGGGGTGGCTGGGGTCCTGATCACCAGTCAGACGCGCATCCAACTGGCCTACCTAGGCCGGCTTGATAAACCAGGTAATAGAGGCTGCTGTTTTACTAAATGCAATCCTAATATCAAGTTTCTTTCTATCTTTGCTACTAAGGCTGCCACGATTAATCGTATAATCACTTAATTGGTCGATAAATTCCACAAAAATGATTATCATTTCTGATTTGCTTTTAATCGATTACTTGATAGGTACAATTTACTACCCAAAGTTATGCCTAAAATAGCTGGATGAGTGGCAAACAGTGCAGACCCTAATGAGACGCCGCATTATGTGGCGTCTCATCTGGGTCTACACTGTTTGCTCAGGCCTGTCTGTTCAAATATACATATAGTAAAGTGCAACATATGGTAAGAGTCATGCTCAGACAGAAAGTCAGACAGGTAAAATAATGACAAAAATCTTAGCGATTACTAATCGATTATCGATCGCAATGACAGGACTGATAATCGATTATCTTTTCAGCTCCGATTAGCCGGCCCTATTTGCTACTGATTCAGCTAATACCACTGAATTCTTCCTTCGATAATGCGTTTGCATAGCCGAAGCTATGCCCCTGTCCGCCCAACTGTGGTCTCTTTAATAGCTGACAGCCACAATTTGTTTATTTTCATTGACTATATTGTACTGGAAAAATTGGTCAATCAAAGCATAAGCCTTGATGTATCATCAGGCACAATAGCCTGCTGATTGATTGATTGTCCAGAGATAATTAAATTTTATCAGTCTGTCCCCCGCCCCATGGGACACTATTTTCAAACCAATACTCTCAAAATTTTCTCTGGCCTTCTAGAGATAGAGCTTTATGAACGTATTATTGGATTTATTGAAAGAGTTGAGGAAAAGGGATAAAATGCGGGGCTTAAAATGCAAGGCTTCACTGAGCATTTTATCCTTTTTCCTCAATGAGTTGACGGCTCCCACCCATCGGGGCTTGAAGAAATAGATGGGCTGCATGATGCTTCCACGCAGAGCTGAAACCGACCCGCACACGAGTACTGGTAAACCGCTTAGAGGATCTAGGCCTGCCCAGGCAAAGCGGTACGATTCAGACCGTCATTGCTTATCTTCTTTCTGTACGGGCCTCCGTGGCCTAATGGATGAGAGCGCTGACTCTTAGTCATTAGGTCTCTCACCGCCGTGGGTTCGAGCCTCGCTCGGGTCACGTGTGAGACGCCAAGTTCTGCAACGGAAGGTCAGGTGGTTTTTCTCCGGGTACTCCGGTTTTCGCCCACCAATGATTAACGATCGGCTCGATATGAGTGAAATAATCTTGAAAGGGCCGTAAAACCCAAACCAAAAAAAAAAAAAAAAAAAAAAAAAAAAAATCTTCTTTCTGCTCCAAGACATAGGTTGTGGATACTCGTTAGAACCGCCTCTAGCTACCACCCAAAACCTATGTTTGCAGTATAAATCAGAAAAATATCACGGATTTTCATCAGAAAAGTAGCCATTTTGGAGATCTGAAAAAATGTACTACGCCGCACGGGTGTGTTATCGTAATGTGTATTTAGACAGACAGGCCTCAGCAAACAGCACTGTTTGCCATCTAAAATTGGCTAACCTTAACCTTTAAATTGACCAATTCACTAAAATTCATATGGTCTTTGACATTTAATTCACGTATTATTAGAAGTAAAAGAGAAGTATGTATTCTGCTTCAGTATTTAATGTTTCTTACTTTTCTAAACTATGTGTAATTTACTTTGAAAGCTTGAAATAATATTAAGAAATACTAGAAGATATTTTATACGTTTTAAATGTCATTTCCATTAACATGTCTTGCAAAAAGGGTCCACACTACATCCACAATCTCGAGCCACATTCAAAAAGGGTGAAACGGGCCTCCGTGGCCTAGTGGTTAAGAGCGCTAACTCTTAATCATTAGGTCTCTCACCGCTGTGGTTTCGAGCCTCCCTCGGGTCACATGTGAGACGCCAAGTTCTGCAACGGAAGGTCAGGTGGTTTTTCTCCGGGTACTCCTGTTTTCGCCCACCTCTGATTAACGATTGGCTCGATATGAGTGAAATAATCTTGAAAGGGCTGTAAAACCAAAATCAAAAAAAGAAAAAAAAATCAAAAAGGGTGCGCTTGATTCAGCTGTTCTATTATTAATTGTTCCTGAATGTTGCACTGTCATGTTTTTAAATCAAGTGTGATGCGAACGAATATACGAGTGTGTCAACTGACAGAAAATACACAGCTTTCCAACTTACATTTTTTGTTTGTTTGATTTGAGGTTTAACGTCCACGTCAACACTGTATAGGTCATTTTGGAGACGTTGCTTCTGATTTTGTGGGACTTTTACCCAACATTGAACATGCATATTCTGGATGAAAATGATGTATATAGAGGATCTTACATGAGTGCTCATGTATTATTGAATTTATTAAACGAGTTGAGGAAAAGGGATAAAATTCTAGGCTTTGCCGAGCATTTTATCCCTTTTCCTCAACGAGTTTAATAAATAATATATGAGCAAGAATGCAAGATTCTTTTTATCATATGACATTCAAAACTAATTTTATTCACGATTTGTTAATAAAAAGGTCAATATTCCACCGTTAGTAAACACACGTGGTTAAGGACGTCGTACATGTAATGTTACGGGGAGTATCTAACTAATTTGCATATTTAATCCACTAGTGGATTATCAAATTCATTACATGGCATTATTACACTCTCAAATGCGACGTCATATGACATATTATTCTTATTTCTAGACCAAAAATAGATTTTTAGGTGCCCGTTAGAACCACCTCAATGAGGGGGATCTAATGAGTACCCTCAATCTATGTATTTGAGTAAATGTAAGGAAAATTATGAATGCCCACATAAACCCCACTTTTATCTTTTTAGAGGGGTCATTATTTCATGGACTTTTTTAACATGATGGCCCATGGGATTGAAAGAGTTAGCTTATCTGGCATGCGTGACCTTAATAGTGTTGACTGGGCTGTTTAACCCTTTTTGTACCAAATGGAATCTTCCTCCTTATAATTATAGCAGGAGTCCATTGCAAAATTTAGGGGTTCCAGGTTGTGTTTTCTTCAAAATTCATTTGGAAATTGGCTGAACTTTTTGCAAACAGTGGACAGTGGAGGCCCTGATCAGATGCCGCGTTCTGCGGCATCTGATCTGGACCTGCACTGTTTGCCAAATACCCTCTTAGGGGTTTCGGGTACAAAATGGGTTTTGTTTGTTTGTTTGATATGAGGTTTAACGTCCCCATCAACACTATACAGGTCATTTTAGAGATGTTGCTTCCAATTTTGTGGGACTTTTACCTGACATTGAGATGAAATGACATCTCAAGCCCTGTCACCAAATGAAACCAATAGGGTTTATAAGCATGGGCGGTCCTACTCACACTGCATTGCCTGGGCAGGCTTAGATTATCTAGCGGTTTACCAGTACTCGTGTGCGGTCGGTTTCAGCTCTGCGTGGAAGCATTATGCCGCCCATCTATTTCTTCAAGCCCCGATGGGCAGGGGCCGACAAAATGGGTTAAACCCAAAGCAAACAAATTAACAAATTACCAGAAGTGTTAACTGTTGGGAAGCCACAAATAACTGCAAGTGAAAACGTTGTCTGTTTATGTCGTCTGCTGATTTTTTTTTAAACTTTTCAAACATACCATAAAATCTCTATTAGAAGCCCATGCTCTAATTACCCCCCCCCCCCCCCCCCCCCCCCCCTCCCATTGGGATGTTAAAAATGGCCATTTTTTAGCAATTCTCAGAAAAATACCAGCCTCTAATAAACGTCCACTGGAAAAAAAAAAACAACAAAAGATAAACGATCTAACCTTATGCTGAAAGTTTCTGAATTTATTGCTTGATAGTCCAACACACAAGTCCTTTTTTCTCTCGTGGTCGAAAAAGGGTCGGAAATAAAACGAGTCAAACAAAATGACTTGAGGTTTTAAATGTTTGCCCCATGTTTGACAAGAAATGAGAAAAACATTAATGATATTCACTTTAGTGAAGAAAGAGGTTGGGGGTGGGGGGGGGGGGGGGCAACTACTATTCTATTCTTAAACACAGCTATTGTATCCTCAGTCATTTTCTGAGAAACAAGATGGCGGCCATAAGAAAGAAACTGAGTGTTTTGGACCGTCACATGCGAGTTGCAGGTTTCTCTGGCCTCTAATAAACGCCCACCCCACTATTCAGGAAGGGTAATGATTCGAATAAACGCCCGGGCATCTAGTAGAGATTTTACAGTATTTATTGAATACAGGCAAACAGTGAAGACCCATATCAGAGCAGTCTGATCTGGGTCGACACTGTTTGCAAAAATCAGTTTTAAAGTTACCAGCAGAAGACAAAACAGCCGACAATTGTTGTGATTGGTGTGTAAATGGCTAAACTGTGCTGCAATCCAAAGATAACAGCAGAATGATGGCTTTGTGCTTTTAATAACAAAAATCTCCAGTGATTAATGGAGATTTTATTGTTGTTTTAATAGCTGTGTCAGACTAGCCTATATTGTGTCTTAGATGCCAGTTCTTCCCATATTTGGGGATACATTAACCTATTCCCTAAGAGTTGAGCAAGTGGTACCAGTCGATCACTTGACTTACCATGAATATTCAGACACAAAAAGTTTCTAAGAATCAGCCTGATCAAACAGTCTGATCGCCATCTAAACTGTTTGTCCCTCAGTGAAAGGTTTTACAGCCAAAAAGTCACTTAGTCTGAATATTTAGGCATTTTAATAGGGTTACCCAATCTGGCCCTTCAGTTTAATCTAATTTTAACCATTATCTTGCTGTTCACGACAACCCTTATCTTTGCAAACAGTGTAGATCCAGATCAGATGGCTTCAGAAGCCATCTGATCAGGATCGACACTGTTTGGCATTCAGTTTATGAATTTGTAGCAATAAATTACATCAAGTAATTTGATTGGTTGATAGACAGAAACGGGTGTGGCTTAAATGAATATTCAGCAAGATAAGGGTTAAAGGGCATATTTGAATCACAGTTCCATTTACGGCAATCATTGTTCTGTTGAATCAAATTGTTGTCACATTGTGCAACACTTTCTGCACTACTTTCCAGGAGATGTGATGTTCCAGAATGATGGACACTGCACAAGCCTCCTTTCCAAATTCAAGGCATTGAGTCTTTCCAGAATGGTGAAATATAGATAAAGGTTGAAAATGTTTCATATCATAAAAAGATTTAAAATTCACAGCTTACAGATGACTGTATGCTTTAAAAAATTCCTAATCACAGTTCTGCACCGTATATGTACTTGATTCACTGGAGCAAGGTTCAGCGGAATGTTCCATTTTTTTTTATTAGCTCGTCTGTTTTTTGAAAAAAAACTTTCGAGCTATTGTCATCACTCCGGCGTCTGCGTAGTCGTCCTGCGTCGTCCTACGTCGTCCTGCGTCGTTCCAAAAAAACTTAACCTTGGCTATAACTTAAAAAGTATTAGACCTAGCCTCATGAAGCTTCATACACACACTCATCATCACAAGAGCTACATTTTGACCAAGGACCATAACAACATTGTTGATTTTGGCTGAATTATCTCCCCTTTTCCAATTTTTTTCTGAAACACATTTTTTGCTCTCATTTTTGTCGCACCTGCTTGTAGCAGGGTGCGACATAGGCGTCAACTTTTCCGTCCGTTCGTTCGTCCGTTCGTCCGTCCGTCCGTGCGTCCGTCCGTCACATTTACGTCGAAGTTCGACATTTATGTCAAAGTTTTTATTTTACAAACCTCAGCTACCATCAGACCTTACAAGAAACATCTCATAGACCTTCTCACTTTGTAAGCACCTTGACCTGGTGATTTTGACCTATATTTTGCGCTCCATTGACTTTGGACATTACGTCGAAGTTCGACATTTACGTCGAAGTTCGACATTTACGTCAAAGTTTTTATTCACAGACCTCAGCTACCATCAAACCTTACATGAAACATCTCATAGACCTTCTCACTTTGTAAGCACCTTGACCTGGTGACTTTGACCTATATTTTGCGCTCCAGTGACTTTGACCATTACGTCGAAGTTCGACATTTACGTCAAAGTTCGACATTTACGTCGAAGTTTGTATTGTATTCAACTATAAGACTAAACAACCATCAAACCTTTCATGAAACATCACCCTGAGCTCCTGACTAGGCAAGCACCTTGACCCGGTGACCTTGACCTATATTTTACGCTTCAGTGAGTTTGACACAAATTACGTCAATGTTCCAGATCTTCTCAAATAAAAGGCCTACACCAAGAAAATCTTGAATAGTGTTTCTCCTAGATGAATTGACTCTGCAGGTACCTTGACATGGTGACCTTGACCTATATTTTACGCTCCACTGACTTTGTAATATTTTACGTCGAAGTTCCAGATCTCCTCAAATAAAAGGCCCACAGCCATCTAATCTTGCATAGTGCTTCTCCTAGATGTACTGACTCTGCAGGTACCTTGACCCGGTGACCTTGACCTATATTTTACGCTCCAGCGACTTTGACAAATTTTTATGTCGAAGTTCCAGATCTCTCCAAATAAAAGGCCTACAACCATCAAAGCTTGCATAATGCTGCTCCTGGATGTACTGATTCTGCAGGTACCTTGACCTGGTGACCTTGACCTATATTTTACGCTCCATTGACTTTGACACAATTTGCGTCAATGTTCCAGATCTTCTCAAATAAAAGGCCTTCAACCACCAAATCTTGCATAGTGGTTCTCCTAGATGTACTGACTATGGAGGTACCTTGACTTGGTGACCTTGACCTATTTTTTGCACTCCATTGACTTTAACACATTTTAGGTCGACATTCCAAATCTTCTTAACTATAAGGCCTTCAACCACCAAACCTTGCATAGTGCTTCTCCTACATTTACTTACTCTGTGGCTACCTTGACCTGGTGACCTTAACCTATATTATGCACTCCAGCGACTTTTACGTCAATGTTCAATATGTCCTAAAATAAATGGCCTACAGCCACCAAACTTTGCATAGTACTTCTCCTCATTGTACTGATTTGGCACGTACCTTGACCTGGTGACCATGGCCTATATTTTTGGTCCAGTGACTTTGACACATTTTACATCAATTATCAACTGCTATGAAATTTACTTAATTAATAACAACATTCTGATTGTGGCTTCTATGACTTTTGCCCCCAGCAGGTGCGACGCCGCCTTCTGCGGAATTCTTGTTGGATGCATTTGGCTCATCTTTAGAAAGGGAATGATTTTGAATTATTTCAGTCGGGTAGCTAATAAAATAAAGACCACTTTTGAATAGTCCCAAAGGTGGTCTTAATATAGCAACTTTACTGTTTATGGAAAGAAGATAGACTAAGCATTGTATGTAGGAAGGCCCCCTCCCATCGGGGCATGAAGAAATAGATGGGCTGCATGATGCTGAAACCAACTGCACACGAGTACTGGTAAACTGTTTAGAGGGTCTAAGCTTGCCCAGGAAAAGCGAGTGGTGCGAGTTGGACCGTCCATGCTTATAAACCCTATTGGCTTCAGTGGGTGACAGGGCTTGAGATGTCATTTCATCTCAATGTCGGGTAAAAGTCCCACAAAATCAGAAGCAACGTCTCCAAAATGACCTATACAGTGTTGATGGGGATGTTTAACCTCAAATCAAACAAACAAAAATTGTAAGTAGGAAATCTATGTATTTTCTGTCAGTTGACACACTCGTACATCAGTTTGCATTACACTTGATTTAAAAACATGACAGTGCAACATTCAGGAACAGTTAATAGTAGAATAGCTGAATCAAGCGCACCCTTTTTGGGTCGATTGTTTATCCAAAGGAATAAAGGACAAAACCTCTATTAGTGCTGGAGTCCACGTGACTATCACTGATTTGTAGGAATCCACGCAGATTATTTATAGAATTTTATTGCAGTGAGGTCAGCGTGTTTACGTGAAAAGGTTAACTGTAAAATCTGGGCTGGAATCATGGGTTGGGCTAGGCAAACAGTGTAGACCCAGATCAGACGCCGCAGAACGCGGCGTCTGATCAGGGTCTTCACTGCTTGCTTAGAGTATAGGAATTTAAGGATCAGGCGCCGAAAAACACAGCGCCTGATCATGGTCTACACGGTTTGCTTTCAGTAAAGGAGTTTAAGGGTTAAACGAAACAGTTCACGCTCAGGCCCATTTTTCCTAACTACTCCCAGAGACAATCGACTCACCAGTACTCTCAGTGCTTTGATTGAATGTGGCTCGAGATTGTGGATGTAGTGTGGACCCTTTTTGCAAGACATGTTAATGGAAATGACATTTAAAATGTATAAAATATCTTCTAGTATTTCTTTATATTATTTCAAACTTTCAAAGTAAATTACACATAGAAAAGTAAGAAATATTAAATATGGAAGCAGAACACATACTTCTCTTTTACTTCTTCTAATAATACGTGAATTAAATGTCAAAGACCATATGAATTTTAGTGAATTGGTCAATTTAAAGGTTAAGGTTAGCCCGTTTTAGATGGCAAACAGTGCGGTTTGCTGAGGCCTGTCTGTCTAAATACACATTACGATAACACACCCGTGCGGCGTAGTACATTTTTTCAGATCTCCAAAATGACTACTGTTCTGATGAAAATCCGTGATATTTTTCTGATTTATACTGCAAACATAGGTTTGGGTGCTCGTTAGAACCGCCTAATTGAGGCGGTTCTAACGAGTACCCACAACCTATGTCTTGGAGCAGAAATAAGAAAAATAATGTATACCCCCGTAAACCCCAGTTTTCTGCATATAAAGTGGGGTTTAGGGTTTTTTTCATTTCATGAACTTTTTCACATGATGATACAGTAAATGCTCATTGGGGCTTGAAGAAATAGATGGGCTGCATGATGCTTCCAAGCAGAGCTTAAACCGACCGCACTGGTAAACCGCTTAGAGGTTTTAAGCTTGCCCAGGCAGAGTGGTGTGGGTCGGCCCGTCCATGCTTATAAATCCTGTTGGTTTCATTGGGTGACAGGGCTTGAGATGTCATTTCATTTCAATGTTGAGTAAAAGTCCCACAAAATTGGAAGCAACGTCTCCATAATGACCTATACTGTGTTGATGGGACGTTAAGCCTGAAAATCTAACAAACAAACATACAGTAAATAGGGTATTGAGCACCCCGCCGCCTATCAGGGCTTTGAGAAACAGATTGGGCTGCATGGTGCCTCTTGCATGTTGCGTCTACGCAGAGCTGAAACTGTCCAAACTTGAGTACTGGTAAACCACTTAGAAGGTCTAAGCCTGCCCAGGAAAAGTTGTGCATTCAGACCACTTCTTAAACCCTAGCAGTTTCTTTGGGCAGTAGGGCTTGAGGTGTCATTTCATCTCAATGTTGGGTAAAAGTCCCACAACATTGGAAGCAACATCTCCAAAATGACCTAAATAGTGTTCACAGGGAAATGTAAAGCCTCAGCACAAACAAATAAGTGGGTTTCCACATCACATAAATTTTGTTTGTTTGTTTGATTTGAGGTTTAACGTCCCCGTCAACACTAAAGGTCATTTTGGAGACGTTGCTTCCAATTTTGTGGGACTTTTACCCGACATTGAGATGAAATGACATCTCAATCCCTGTCACCCAATGAAACCAATATGGTTTATTAGCATGAACGGTCCGCCTCACACCGCGGTTCCTGGACAAGCTTAGATCCTCTAAGCGGTTTACCACTACTAGTGTGCAGGCCGGATTCAGCTCTGCGTGGAAGCATCGTGCAGCCCATATATTTCTTCAAGCCCCTATGGGCGGGGGGTCGTCACATCACATAAATACCTTTCCACATAATGTTAACCCTTATCTTGCTGAATATTCATTTAAGCCACACCCATTTCTCTCTATCATCCAAACAAATTACTTGATGTAATTTATGCTACAAATTCATAAACTGAATGCCAAACACTGTAGATCCTGATCAGAAGCCATCTGATCCAGATCTACACTGTTTGCAAAGATAGGGGTTGTCGTGAACAGCAAGATAAGGGTTAATGCTGACATATATACCTTTCTTGCACACCAGATAAAGAAATCTTAGACTTAACCCTGGGTTAGAAATTCTTATCCTACACAGGTTATCCTGAGATACAATTTTTAGGTCGGCTGACTGAGTAGTGTACTCAGGCTGTTTGAGCCCATTCTGTGCACAAGTTTACGATGATTTAAAAAAAAAACACTAACAGCGCAGTTGGAGTGATTGCCCCTGCTTGGAAAATGGTCCTGAACGGGATTTTGACTGTTTGGTTTAACCCTTACTTTAACCCTTTTTGTATCAAATGGAATCTTCCTCATTACATATGACAGGAGTCCATTTCAAAACTTAGGGGTGACAGGATGTGTTATCTTTAAAATTTATTTGGAAAATAGCGGAACTTTTCGCAAATAGCTTAGGCCCTGATCTGGGCCTGCACTGTTTGCCAAGGTACCCCTTTAGGAGTTTTCCGTATGCAATATGGGTTATGGGAACAGACTACATTGTGCAGCATCTGACCTAGGTCTACATTGTTTGCCAGTATCCCAGCATATTAACCCATTCCATGTTTTACTGAACTGCTCAAGGATAACATGGCAATAATAACTGTTCACCCATTGTATGCTAGTGAACTCTTCCATTGCTATTTGTTGGACAAGTCCATTTGTCATATAAGGGATGGCAGGCCTATTTTTCTGTTTTTATTGTATTTTTGACGGAAAATTCTGTAAGCAAATAGTGCAGACCCTGATCAGATGCCGTGCCGTGTTCTACCTCGTCTGATCTGGGGCCTGCACTGTTTGCCAAGGTAGCGTAGGGGTTTCCCCGCATGCAATGGGTTAACTGGACTTTGTATGTGGTCAGAGATAGTCGATATAGCTGTTAGCTGGATTTTGTACATGATCAGCAATAGTCGATATAGCTGTTAACTGGATTTTGTACATGGTCAGCAATAGTTGATATAATTGTTAACTGGATTTTGTATGTGATGTAGCTGTTAACATGATTTTATACTTGGTCAGCGATAGTCGATGTAGCTGTTAACTGGATTTTGTACATGGTCAGCAATAGTCGATATAGCTGTTAACTGGATTTTGTACAGGGTCAGCAATAGTCGATATAGCTGTTAACTGGATTTTGTATGTGGTCAGCGGTAGTTGATATAGCTGTAAACATGATTTTGTACATGGTCAGTGATATTCGATGTAGCTGTTAACTGGATTTTGTATGTGGTCAGCAATAGTTGATATAGCTGTTAACATGATTTTATACGTGGTCAGTGATAGTCGATGTAGCTCTTAACTGGATTTTGTATGCTTGTATGTGGTCAGCGATAGTTGATATAGCCGTTAACATGATTCTGTATGTGGTCAGGGATAGTCGATGTAGCTGTTAAGTGAAATTTTTGTGTGTGGTCAACATTAGTCGATACAGCTGTTTGTTTGTTTGTATTGGAGTTAACAGCCCAGTCAACACTATTTTAGTTCATTTTTGAGCCGGTCAGTTTACCTATCCACACTTTTCCTGGGCAGGCTTATACGTAAGCGGTTAACCAGTACAGTGCACATTCTTTCGCCAGAAACTGACTCGATACAGCTGTTAACTGGATTTTGTACATGGGCAGCAATAGTCAATGTAGCTGTTAACTGGATTTTGTATGTGGTCAACGATAGCCGACAGTCACATGGTCCGTAGTGGGAAGCTTCTGGGTTGCAAGATAAACAGTCAACCCAAGGTATCTTTGTAGAGTAAAGGCTTTCAGACTTTTTGATCAATAGTCCTACAATAGGGAAATTATCTGGACAGTGTTTTAGACCATATCTCAGGAGAAGGTGACAGTTTTATATATCTTACACACACAAAGCTGTTAGTTGGTGAAAGATTTATGGAATATTGGCAATGTTTGACATAATATTGTAACAGTAGCAGGCTTGTGATCAAAGGAATTTGATTTGTAAAGCTAACATGGGCATTTTTTTCATGGTACTGGGCTTTTCACTGATTAACAATCGGTTTTATATGAAAAATAATCTTTAAAGGGCTGTAATCTCACCCCCCCCCACTTCAACAAAAAGAAAAAAAAAATAGATAAGTTTTTTTATAGCCATAATCTCCTGGACCTAACCTGTTTTGGATGTAAGCCCAATAATGCAAGGTTGGGCAGTCATTTTACCAGTTATAGCTCGGTAAACACATTTTGGCCATGTAAAATTGATTTAAGCCCCCCAGTGGCCCAGCGGAATTCTTTTCACTGACAATTCCAAGGCGATTCTTCTGTCGCAATTTATTTTTGTTATGGCTTGTCTTTGAGTGTGTGTGCCGCTTGTGTTTTTAGCTCACCTGTCACGTAGTGACGAGGTGAGCTTTTGTGATCACTTTTTGTCCGTCGTCCGTCGTGCGTGCGTGCGTGTGTGCGTGCGTGCGTGTGTGCGTAAATTTTTTCTTCAAACAACATCTCCTCCTAAACCACTGATCGGATTTTGACCAAACTTCACAGGAATGATCCTTAGGTGGTCCCCTTTCAAAGTTGTTCAAATGGTTCCGGTCTGTTGCACATCCAGGTCACAGGAGCTAAAAATAGATTTTTTAAATGAAAACTTTAAAAATCTTCTTCTCTGAAACCGCAAGGCCCAGGTCTTCGATATTTGGTATGAAGCTTCATCTAGTGGACCTCTACCAAGATTGTTCAAATTATAGTCCTGGGTCGAAAATCGTCCCCGCCCCGGGGTCCTTTGGTTTTACATAGGCTTATATAGGGAAAATCTTTAACCTTTAACCTGCTGAATATTCAATTAAGCCACACTCATTTCTGACTTTGAACCAATCAGATTACTTGATGCAGCTTATTTCTATATATTCATAAACTGAATGTCAAACTGTGTAGATCCTGATCAGATGGCTTCTTCAGAAGCCATCTGATCTGGATCTACACTGTTTGCAAAGATAGGGCTTGTCGCCTACAGCAGGGTAAAGGTTAAAAATCTTCTTCTCTGAAACCGCAAGGCCCAGGTCTTTGATATTTGGCGTGAAGCTTTAACTAGTGGACCTCTACCAAGATTTTCAAATTATAGCCCTGGGGCCAGAAATGCCCCCGCCCCGGGGGCCTTTGGTTTTACATATGCCTATAAAGGGAAAATCTTTAAAAATCTTCTTCTCTGGAACCCCAAGACCCAGATCTTGGATATTTGGTGTGAAGCTTCATCTAGTGGACCTCTATCAAGATTGTTCAAATTATAGCCCTGGGGCCAAAAACGCCCCGCCCTGGGGGCCTTTGGTTTTACATAGGCTTATATAGGGAAAATCTTTAAAAATCTTCTACTCTGGAACCGCAAGGCCCAGATCTTGGATATTTGGAATGAAGCTTCATCTAATGGACCTCTTTCAACATTGTTCAAATTATAGCCCTGGGGCCAAAAATGCCCCCGCCCCGGGGGCCTATGGTTTTACATAGGCTTATATAGGGAAAATCTTTAAAAATCTTCTTCTCTGAAACTGCAAGGCCCAGGTCTTTGATATTTTGTGTGAAGCTTCACCTAGTGGATCTCTACCAAGATTGTTCAAATTATAGCCCTGGGGCCAAAAATGCCACCGCCCCGGGGCCCTTTGGTTTTACTCGGGCTTATATAGGGAAAATCTGTAAAAATCTTCTTCTCTGAAACCGCAAGGCCCAGGTCTTTGATATTTGATATGAAGCTTCATCTAGTGGACCCCTTCCAAGATTGTTCAAATTATTTTGCTTGGGCCAAAAATGCCCCCGCCCCGGGGCCCTTTGGTTATACATGGGCTTATATAGGGAAAATCTTTAAAAATCTTCTTCTCTGAAACTGCAAGGCCCAGGTCTTTGCTATTTGGTATGAAGCTACATCTAGTGGACCCCTACCAAGATTGTTCAAATTATAGTGCTGGGGCCAAAAATGCCCCGCCCCGGGGCCCTTAGGTTTTACATAGGCTTATGTAGGGAAAATCTTTAAACATCTTCTTCGCTGAAACTGCAAGGCCAAGGTCTTTGATATTTGGTATGAAGCTTCATCTGGTGGACCTCTACCAAGATTGTTCAAATTATAGCCCTGGGACCAAAATGCCCCCCCCCCCACCTTCCGGGGCCCTTTGGTTTTACATAGACTTATAAAGGGGAAATCTTGAAAAATCTTCTTCTCTGAAACCACAAGGCCTAGGTCTTTGATATTTGGTATGGAGCTTCAGCTAGTGGACCTTTACCAAGATTGTTCAAATTATAGCCCTGAGGCCAAAAATGCCCCTGCCTCGGGGCCCTTTGGTTTTACATAGACTTATATAGGGAAAATCTTTAAAAATTTTCTTCTGTGAAACCACAAGGCCTAGGTCTTCGATATTTGGTGTGAAATTTCATCTAGTGGACCTCTATCAAGATTGTTCAAATTATAGCCCTTGGGCCCAAAATGCCCCCGCCCCAAGACCCTTTGGTTTCACATAGACTTACATAGGAAAATCTTTAAAAATCTTCTTCTCTGAAACTGCAAGACCCATGTCTTTGATATTTGGTATGGAGCTTCATCTGGTGGACAATCAAGCCTTTATTGATATTTGGTATGAAGCTTCACCTTTTTAGACCTCCCTCAACATTATACACATTATAACCTTGGGGTCAATAATGGCCCTCCCCAGGGCCCACTTGTTACTCTATGGATCAGGTGAGCGATCCAGGGCCATCATGGCCCTCTTGTTTTGTTTTGGATAGCCAATTGGCCAGTTTGTGGGAAAGTAACTGTCCTTTTGTCTTTCTGCTATTTGTGTTTCCATTAGAGTCTAGTTGTTTCATGTTTGTGTTTCTTTCCCTTTGGTGTCTCTGATGGAAGCTTTGGGTTAATTGTATCGATTCCTGATCATTGCCGTCACTCCTATTTTACTATAATAATATAGGCTGTTTTTGTCTTGTTCCATTGTTTTTGGCTTTCTTTCTTTTTTTGAAAAAAAAACAAAAACAAACAAAACAAAACAAAACAAAAAAACGGTTGTATTATGGTATGGGGTCGGCATCCATCCATCTATCCATCGGATCCTATGTCTGTCCATCCAACTGTAAACTTTTTGTTTCAAGATAACTCCTACAGGATTTGTACATATGCTATAAATAACAGTTACCTGGCTTTTGTACAAATGCTATAAAATACAGTTACCTGGCTTATGTAGATATGCTATAAATAAAAGTTGCCTGGATTTTGTACAAATGCTATAGATAACAGTTACCTGGATTTTGTACAAATGCTATAAATAGCAGTTACATGGCTTTTGTACAAATGCTATAAATAACAGTTACCAGGCTTTTGTAGATATGCTATAAATAAAAGTTGCCTGGATTTTGTACAAATGCTATAGAGAACAGTTACCTGGATTTTGTACAAATGCTATAAATAATAGTTACTTGGCTTTTGTAGAAATGCTATAAATAAGTTACCTGGATTTTGTAGAAATGCTATAAATAACAGTTACCTGGATTTTGTAGAAATGCTATAAAAACAGTTACCTGGATTTGTACAAATGCCATAAATAACAGTTACCTGGATTTTGTACAAATGCTATAAATAACAGTTACCTGGATTTTGTAGAAATGCTATAAATAACAGTTACCTGGATTTGTACAGATGCTATAAATAACAGTTACCTGGCTTTTGTAGATATGCTATAGATAACAGTTACCTGGACTTTGTACAAATGCTATGAATAACAGTTACCTGGATTTTGTAGAAATGCTATAAATAACAGTTACCTGGATTTATACAGATGCTATAAATAACAGTTACCTAGATTTTGTACAAATGCTATTAATAACAGTTACCTGGATTTTGTACAAATGCTATAAATAACAGTTACCTGGCTTTTGTAGATATGCTATAAAAAACAGTTACCTGGATTTTGTACAAATGTTATAAATAACAGTTACCTGGCTTTTGTAGATATGCTATAATTAACAGTTACCTGGATTTTGTAGAAATGCTATAAATAACAGTTACCTGGATTTTGTACAAATGCTATAAATAACAGTTACCTGAATTTTGTAGAAATGCTATAAATAACAGTTACTTGGATTTGTACAGATGCTATAAATAACAGTTACCCGGATTTTGTGAGAAGCCTCCGTGGTGTAGTGGTTACGCTACTCGCCTTGTAAACCAGGGATCGCAGGATCGATCCCAGGCTTCTCCTGACTTTCGGATGAGTCTTTTAACTGAGGTCCCGTCTCCGCATGACCTTAGCTGTTGGTGGGACGTAAAACTCAAACACTCACTCACTCAGCTGGATTTTGTACAAATGCTATAAATAACTTACCTGGATTTTGTACAAATGCTGTAAATAACATTAACATGGATTTTTGTACAAATTCTAATCTATTGATCCTATAAATTTGTTTGCTTGTTTGTATTTGAGTTTAATGGCCCAGTCAACACTATTTTAGGTCATTTTTGAGCTGGTCAGTTTACCTATCCACACTTATCCTGGGCAGGCTTATACGTAAGCTGTTAATCAGTACAGTGCACATTCTTTCGCCAGAAACTGACAACTGCCCTTCTTGAATCAGTGGAAGGGAGAGAATGACCGTAGAAAAGATTTCATGATCATTCTCCAAGAAAGAATGTTGCCGACCCCGGCAGGTATCAAACCCGCGTCCTCCAGGTCACCAGTCAGACGCGCATCCGACTGAGCTACTGAGGCCGACCTGTAAGTGTTGGGACAAGTAGGCCTAAGCAAACAATGCAGACCCAGATCAGACTGCTCCTGAAGGAGCAGTCTGATCAGGGTCTACACTGTTTGTCATTATGTCTACACCTTTTGGACTCCTTGCTGGATCATGAAACAAATAAGTTAAAATTTAAGGAGAATTACAGCAAGTCCTCAGGGTGTCCAAATTTTTTGGATGTTTATTGTATTTACTTGGTTAAGCGTCTTTTGGTCAGTGAAATAAGAATACTCACATGGACATTAGCAATATAACACAGATTCATTAGTAACTTTGACAATCAACCAAATAATTCCTATTGATTAGGTCTATTGGCCAGCTCAAAATAATCTTTACAGTGTTGACTGGTCAGTACAATGCCAAAAACAGACAAAGAAAACAACAACTTTGTTAGTCTAAATAAATCACTGCATCCACCAATATTTGTGTTTCCTCTAAAACATTTCCGACATCCAATAAAAGCTTTTTCTGGTATCGTAGAGAGAGCTAAGGAAAATGCCAATCACGACAATTGTTGTCTGCTTTGCCGTCTGCCGGTTACCTTAAAAGTAATTTTTTTGCAAACAGTGTGGACCCAGATCGGAGCAGTCTGATCTGGGTTCACACTTTTTGCCTGTATGCAAAAATATTTTTAATAAGTTTGCAAGAAGATTCAGCAGACGTCATAATTATGCAGACAACATTTTCAGATGTAGATTTTCTACTAAAGGATTGTGATCAGTGAATTGATCTTTTAACATTTGTAACACTTACAAAGCCTCAGGAACAATTATGATAAATCTTCCCAGAAAATATGATGTTCTACAGCAATATATTTAGAACAATATCTTAACATTAATTAACCCATTGCATGCCTGGGGAAACCCCAAAAGGGGTACCTTGGCGAAGAGTGCAGGCCCAGATCAGACGCCGCAGAACGCGGTGTCTGATCAGAGCCGGACTATTTGCTAACTGAATTTTCCCATCAGAACGAAAAAATAGGCCTGACACCCCTTATATGACAAATGGACTTGTCCAACATATAGCAAGTCCACTAGTATTTAACGGGTTAACAACTTATCTGATATTTAATTTCGAGGCTAGGGATGATGTTTTTAGCTCCCCTTTTCCAGTGACGTAGGGAGAAGATTATAGGAGGGTAGACCTCCATCATCTGTCATGCATTTGTCCGTCCATCCATTGTCCATCAACATTTTCAAAAGACTTCTTCTCTGAAACTCTGGGTCATTTTCATTAAAATTTCACTTACAATATCCAGGAAGAGGTGGTTCCAACGAGACCCACAATCTATATTTTGAGCAGAAATAAGAAAAATATCACAATTTTTCATCTAAAATTTTAGCTTTTTTGGCAGTAAAGTTTACATTGTATTTGTATAGGCATGTTTTTGTAATGGAAGTATTCAGCATGGTGACTTTTTCTGCTTTGCAACACAAAAATAATATCGAATAATATCGAACTGAATATCTTTTGTCACCACAGTAGTACAATAGGAAACTAGATTGGGCAGTCGATGGTAAACCATCGCAAATACCCGCTTTTTCTATGAATAACACTAATGACTATGTATTAGCTAGCAAAACTACATATAAGTTAAAAAAAAGTTGCAAATAACATTCTAACTGATAAGCAAAGTTTCAGAAGTGTAACTCTTATAGTTTAGAAGATATGGCAAAGTCATACTTTTTGACCTTTGACCTTGGGGTCATGTTAAGGTCCACCAAATGTATTCCAATGTTTTCTTTATTCCAACGGCCATCCAATAACCAAAGTTTCAGAAGTGTAACTCCAATAGTTTAGAAGATATGGCAAAGTCATACTTTTTACCTTTGACCTTGGGGTCAGGTTGAGGTCAAGGTCATGCCAAAAGTAGGCCAATTTATTCTATATTCCAAGGGCCATCCAATAACCAAAGTTTCAGAAGTGTAGCTCCAATAGTTTAGAAGATATGGCAAAATAATACTTTTTGACCTTTGACCTTGGGATCATGTTGAGGTCGAGGTCACACCAAAAGTAGCCTAATATATTCTATATTCCAAGGGCCATCCAATAAGCAAAGTTTCAGAAGTGTAACTCCAATTGTTTGTCATTCAGTTGATGAATTTGTTGCAATATTTTGCATCAAGTAATCTGATTGGTTGATAATCAGTGGTGGGTGTGGCATATTTAAATATTCAGCAGGTCAAGGGTTAATGATTGTTATTTCGAGCCAGCTCAAAAAAAAAAGAAAAAAAAAGCACAATAAGAAAACATAAGTACCAATAAAGAAAAGATGATGAATAGATCTGAGCACCTGAAGATATGATCTTTCACAGTGTGACTTTGGCACTGTTGGTGAGGAAACTGTGAAAGATAGCAGTTTTGGAATATTCTTGCAAATAGTTTGTATTTAACATCAAAAACAGATGATAATTGGCACCTCAGATTACTTCATTTCAGGCAAATCTTTTAAGTTATCTTTCCAAATTACCAAGAACACTTTAAGTGTTTATTGCTTTTCATTTACAGGAGCTAATAGGTTACATATATTTATGTAATAACTTAAGGGGAACGGATACACCTTCAGGGGAGGCAACTCCTGCAAAAGTATTTTTGTTTCCCTTGTCAATATGGGTCAACTCTTAAAGAAAAGAATTTGCTCCTGAGGGTAGACCCCTTTTTCAGTGGGACAGGGCTTATAGAAAAGCAAACAGGAAGTCCAGAAAGTTGTTTCACTTTGAAAAGGTGTTCCCATTCTCCTTAAAAATGACAAGAAAAACTGCATTGGGAAATGTCATCTGTTTATGTCGTTTGCAGCATCTTCTTCCAAACTTGTGCATACAGGCAAATAATGTGGAACTGTTCAGACTGATCTATGCCCACACTGTTTGCAAAAATGACTTTTGAAGTAACCAGCCACAGAGCAGACAACAATTGTTGTGATTGGCATCTGAAGGGATAATTTTAAGAGGATCTAATGAGTATCAAAGAAGAGCTTCAGGTGCACATCATAATCTTCATTGGTAATAAACCATAGCCTCTTTCAAGTCTATTAACCCTTGTACTGCTGAGTCCAGATATGTCTTATCTTTCAAACAATGTAGATCCAGATCAGATGGCTTCTTCAGAAGCCATCTGATCAGGCTCTACATTGTTTGTCATTCAGTTTATGAATTTGTTGCAATACTTTGCATCAAGTAATTTGATTGGTTGATAATCAGTGGTGGGTGTGGCGTATGAATCATAGTGTTGAAACAATTGTGTTAGATCTAGTTCTGGTCCCCCACCCAGTGGCCCCCTTCGGATGGATTACGAATTAATTTCATTGCGATAACGCACACATGTGTCATAGTGCATTTTTCTAATGAAAATCTGTGATATTTTTCTTATCAATGCTCAAACATAGGTTGTGGGTGCTTATTGAGGCCGTTCTAAGGACTACCCACAACCTATGTCTTGGAGTAGAAATAAGGAAAATAATTTGTACCCCATAAACCCCAGTTTTATCTATATGAAATGGGTTTAGGGGGTCTTCATTTCACGGACTCGTTCATGTCATGTCACAGGAATATTCCTTGGGTGACCCTCTTCAAAATTGCTCAACCCATTGCGCTTGGATGAACAAGGTGGATAAAATTATAAAAACATCCTTGGGTCAACCAAAATTGCTCAAACCCTCTACTCCACCATATATTACCTACAATTTCATTTGTATAATATGGATCAGTTGAGTGATCCAGGGCCATCATGACCCTCTTGTTTGAAGGTAATCAGGTAAATACTTTCGGCCCTGTAGACCCATACAGATATGCAAACAGGGTAGATCCTGATGTGATGGCTCATAATGAGTCATCTGTTCAGGGTCTACATTGTCTGCTATCCTATTAGTGATTTTAACTACAGTAATGATCCTGGCCCCCGCCCTTTGGGGCTTGAAGAAATAAATGGGCTGCATGATGCTTCCACGCAGAGCTGAAACCGACCGCAAATGAGTACTGGTAAACCGCTTAGAGGATCTAAGCCTGCCCGGGCCAAGAAGTGCGAGTCCGACCGTCCATGCTTATAAACCTATTAGTTTCATTGGGCTACAGGGTTTGAGATGTCATTTTAATTTCAATGTCGGGTAAAAGTCCCACAAAATTGGAAACAACGTCTCTAAAATGACCTTTACAGTGTTGACGGGGACGATAAACCTCAAATCAAACAAACAAAACAGTAATGATCCTAAGTGTTGGGACAGGCAGGTCTAAGCAAACAGTGCAGACACAGATCAGACTTCTCCTGAAGGAGCAGTCTGATCACCTGAAGGAGCAGTCTGATCAGGGTCTACACTATTTGTCATTCAATTTGCCCCTTTTGGACTCCTTGGTGGATCGTGAAACAATATTGTTAAAATTTTAGGAGAATTAAAACAAGTCCTAAAAGGTGTCCAAATTTTTTAGGATTTTCACGGTAAACCCCAAATTAACAGAAATGAGCTTGTCTAAATTTAAAAAATGGAAAAGTCCACTTAAGAAACTCAAGACTGAAAGGATTAACCCATAAAATGCCAATCACAACTATTACCGTCTCAGTTGGTAGAGTATCGGCTCCGGGGAATAGGAGGTCACGGGTTCGATCCCGGGCCGCGACATACCAAAGTCGTTAAAAATGGTAATATGCTCCTCGCTGGGCACTCAGATTTACGGGGTAGAGCTAGGACTGGTCGATCCTGTGTCAGGATAATGTGACTGGGTGTGGTATCATGTAATGTGTCTGGGACATGATACTTCAGTGAGGCAGCACTATAAACGTGAGCATTGAGCTCCCTGTCGCAACCAGACACCGTCGTGATATGACTGAAAAATTGTTGAAAGCGACGTTAAACCCGAATTCACACACACACACACACACACACACACACACACACACACACACACACACACACACACACACACACACACACACACACTGCTTTGCCTTCTGCCGGTTATTTGCAAACATTGTGGACCCAGATCAGACTGCTCCTGTTTGCTTTTATGCAAAACTATTTTTAAAAAGTTTGTAAAAAAAAAAAATCAGCAGAGGACTTAAGCAGAGAACATTTTCATATGTAGTTTTTCTGCGTGTTAAGGGTTAATATTTAGCTGGCTTATACATAATTAAGAATTTATGTTGTTGGGTAATCATGTTTTTTTCATTAATTAGTAATGAGGTTGGGGATGTAAAAGAAGAAATAATAGCTGAGAAGTAAATTTTCTGGCAAACAGCTTGAATATTATCATGAACAATTTTGGCAGCCTTAAAATTTTTGATTACTTTTCATGTTGGCTGCACAAGAAAAAACAAGATGAATTATGAATATCAGTGATCTGGTATCAGGAATTGAATATGCCAAATTTATAAAACAAATTTCAACACTTAACCCCAGCTTTTGTTTGTCTGTTTGTATTGGAGTTTAACGGCCCAGTCAACACTATTTCAGGTCATTTTTGAGCCGGTTAGTTTACCTATCCACATTTTTCCTGGGCAGGCTTATACATAAGAGGTTAACCAGTACAGTACACATTCTTTCTCCAGAAACTGACAACTACCCTTCTTGAATCAGCGGAAGGGAGAGAATGACTTTAGAAAAGAATTCATGATCAATCTCCGCGAAAGAATGTTGTTGACCCCGGCAGATATCAAACCCACATCCTCCTGATCACCAGTCAGTCAGACACGCATCCGACTGAGCTACTGAGGCCGGCCCCTAGACTGATGCTACTCCAAATAAAACTGAAAAAGAATGGAGAGGAGAGATAGAAGAAAAAATAAAATAAAAGTAGGAGACTTGAACTAGTCTACCCTTAACTAAGGTTGACACGATTAATCATATAATTGATTAATGGATCGATAAATTCAACAAAAATGATTATCATTTCTGACTTGCTTTTATCGATTACTTGATAGGTACAATTTACTACTCAAAGTTATGCCTAAAATAGCTGAATGAGTGGCAAATAGTGCAGACCCTGATGAGACGCCGCATTCTGCGGCGTCTCATCTGGGTCTACACTGTTTGCTCAGGCCTGTCTGTTCAAATATACATATAGTAAGAGTCATGCTCAGAAGAAAGCCAGACAGGTAAAATTATGATAAAAACCTTAGCGATTACTAATCGATTATGGATCGCAATGACGGGACTGATAATCGATTATCTTTTCAGCTCCGACTAGCCAGCCCTACTCTTAACTCTTATCCTGCTGTTCACGACAACAACTACCTTTTAAAACAGTGTAGATCCAGATCAGAAGCCATCTGATCAGGACCTGTACTATTTGTCATTGGATTTGCAAATTTGAATGAATAAATTACATCAAATAATTTGATTGGTTGTTAATTGGTGTGGCTAAATTATTTTATGCAGTAGGATAAGAGTTAAAATTTATGCAGTGGGATAAGAGTTAAACTGCCATTTGCATTCATCATTTACAAACTAAATTGGGCGACTCCTGCCCATCGGGGCTTGAAGAAATAGATTGGGCTGCATGATGCTTCCACCCAGAGCTGAAACCGACTGCAAAGCACATGAGTACTGGTAAACTGCTTAGAGGCTCTAAGCCTGCCATGGAAAAGTGGTGCCAGTTGGACCGTCCATGCACATAAACCCTATTGGTTTCATTGGGTGGCAGGTCTTGAGATGTCATTTCATCTCATTGTCGGGTAGAAGTCCCACAAAATTGGAAGCAACATCTCCAAAATGAGCTATACAGTGTTGACAGGGACGTTAAACCTCAAATCAAACAAAAAACTAAATTGTGACTTTTATAAATGACTTGGCATTGTTAATCATCATGAGACAATGCACCAAGGTGAAGGTCACACTTAAGAGGTCAAAGGTGCAAAATGGGATCTATTTTCCATTTCCAGTGTATATTTATAGCCCCGCTTTGAAAAAGTGGGGCTATATTGGATTTGCCATGTCCTTCTGTCATTCCGTGATTCCGTTAATTTGTGTTGGCTCCATAACTTTGTATCTGCTTAACATATTTTCATGAAACTTCACACAAATGTTAAACACCATAAGAAAATGTGCAGAGCGAAGGATTTATAACTGTGGATTGCCTACTTTTGGAGTTATTGCCCTTTGAACATTTTCCGTAATTCCGTAATTCCGTAATTCCGTGATTCCGTTAATTTGTGTTGGCTCCATAACTTTGTATCTGCTTAACATATTTTCATGAAACTTCACACAAATGTTAAACACCATAAGACAATGTGCAGAGCGAAGGAATTATAACTGTGGATTGCCTACTTTTGGAGTTATTGCCCTTTGAACATTGAAAAATGGCAATTTTAATTGTGTCCGCTTCATAACTCGAAAACCGTTTGAGATATTTTTAGGAAACTTCACACAAATGTTAAGCACTATGAGACGATGTGCAGAGCGCAGGAACCATAACTCTGCATTGCTTATTTTTGGAGTTATTGCCCTTTGAACATTGAAAAAAGGCAATTTTAACAGTGTCCGCTTCATAACTCGAAAACCGTTCGAGATAATTTCATGAAACTTCACACAAATGTTAAGCACTATGAGACAATGTGCAGAGCGCAAGAACCATAACTCTGGTTTTCGTATTTTCTGTGTGTCTGTCTGTGTGTCTGTCTGTGTCTGTTAACAATTTTCGTGTCCGCTCCATAACTTTAAAACCCATTCACATATTTTCATGAAACTTCACACAAACATTAAACACCATGAGATGGTGTGCAGAGTGCAGGAACCATAACTCTGGATTGCCTAATTTTTGAGTTATTTCCCTTTGAATATTGAAAAATATCAATTTTAGCCGTCTTTGCTCGATAACTCAAAAACCGTTTGAGATAATTTTATGAAACTTCACACAAATGTAAAGCACCATATTACGTGTGCAGAGCGCAGGAACCCAAACTCTGGATTGTCTACTTTTTCAGTTATAGGCTTTTGAATATTAAAAAATGGCAATTTTAACTATGTCCGCTCCATAACCGTTTCTGATATTTTCATGAAACTTCAAATAAATGAAAAGCACCTTGAGATGATGTGCAGAGTGCAGGAACCATAACTCTGGTTTGCCTACTTTAGGAGTTATTGCCCTTTGAACATATAAAAAGGCAATTTTGACTGTGTCGGCTCCATAACTCACAAACCATTTGAGACATTTTCATGACACTTCACACAAGTGTAAAGCACCATGAGACAATGTGCAGAGCGCAGGAACCCTGACTCTGATTTGCCTACTTTAGGAGCTATTACCCTTTGAACATTGAAAAATGGAAGATGAAATTTAGTATAAACATGGACATTCTGGTAATGTATCATGCTTATTGAAATGAGGGACAAGGGCTCACAACTCTTAGAGTTTTTCCAGATAATGTAAAATTTTCAACAGTTATTTCTTGTTCATAACTGTTTTCTCTGCAGCTTAAATAACTTTCTTCTCTGACAGCGCTGAAGCGGGGCTATAGTCAGATCCTCTGACAGCTCTAGTTTTGTCATTCCTTGATAGATTTTGAAAGTAATTGGTACATATTTTTACCATCATTAGATGATATGTCAAGTGCAAGACCCAGGTCTATAGCTTCAAGGTCTAGGCCTGGTAGAAAACTTGTGTCTATATTTGTCATTGCTGGGTTGGATTTGAAGATAATTGGCAGAAATGTTTACCATCATTAGACAATGTGTTGCAGGCAAAACTCAGATCCATAGCTGCAAGGTCAAGGGTATTTTTGTAATCACCTATTCTCCTATGTCATACAGAAGGGGCATCTGTGTCCTATGAACACAATTCTAGTTTTAACCCTTATCTTGGCTGTTCACGACAACCCCTATCTTTGCAAACAGTGTAGATCCAGATCAGATGGCTTCTTCAAGATCAGATGGCTTCTGAAGAAGCCATCTGATCAGGATCTACACTGTTTGGCATTCAGTTTTTGAATTTGTAGCAATAAATTACATCAAGTAATTTGATTGGTTGATAGACAGAAATGGGTGTGGCTTAAATGAATATGCAGCAAGATAAGGGTTAACCCTTATCCTGCTGAATGACGATAACCCTTACCTTTATAGTAGTCGCAGATAAGATTGACTAGGCGGAGCTATTCAGGTGTTGTCAATATATGTCAAATTCGCTGAGACCACCAGAAGGTTCGGTAGAGTGCCTTTCGCACGCTTTCGCCACAGCTATGCTCGAGTTACAGTTGAATTCACACAATCGGGTGACTTGGTTTACCTTTTTGTTAATGAAATATTCCTATGGCAGGTACAAACGATAGCTCCGCCTAGTCAATCTTATCTGCGACTACTATACAAACAGTGTGGATCCAGATCAGACGCCTTCTGCAAGCTATCCAGTCAGGATCAACACTGTCATTCTGTTTACAAATTTCAATGACAACATTATTTCAAACAATTGGAATTAATTGATAGTCAACAATGGGTGTGACAAATTACTTCATTCAGCAGGATAAAACAGGCCCCGATAGCTCAGTTGGTAGAGTGTCCACTCCGGGGAACGGGAGGTCACTGGTTCGATCCCAGGCCGCGACATACCAAAGTCGTTAAGAATGGTACTAGCTGCTCCTCGCTTGGCACTCAGATTAACGGGGTAGAGCTAGGACTGGTAGACCCAGTGTCAGGATAATGTGACTTGGTGTGGTATCATGTAATGTGTCTGGGACATGATACTTCAGTCAGGTAGCACTATAAAAGTGAGCATTGAGCTCCCTGTCACAACCAGACACCGTCGTGATATGACTGAAAAATTGTTAAAAGCGACGTTAAACCCTAATTCACACACACACACTCAGCAGGATAATGGTTAAATGCTTCCAGCTGTTCATTATTTTTTGTATGAAATGACCATCAGTATAAGACTAAAAAAAATGTTTTCCATATCATCTTTACATACAGAAATCAAAGCCCTGACAGTATTGGTGGGAAGATAGACTAAACGGAGTCATAGACTATTTCTTTTAATTCTTATGATCCTGTATATTAACCCATTGTATGTTTTATTTGTTTGAGTTGATGTTTAACATCCCCATCAACACTATAAAGGTCATTTTGGAGATGTTGCTTTCATTTTTGTTGGACCTTTACCCGACATTGAGATGAAATGACATCTCAAGCCCTGCTGCCCAATGAAACCAATAGGGTTTATAAGCATGGACGGTCCGGACTCATACCCCTTTGCCTGGGCAGGCTTAGATCCTCTAAGCGTTTTACCAGTACTTGTGTGTGGTCGGTTTCAACTCTGTTTGGAAGCATCATGCAGCCCATTTATTTCTTCATACCCCAATGGGAGAGTATCCCATTGTATGTGCGAAACTCCTAAAGGGGTACCTTGGCAAACAGCATCTGATCAGGGCCTGCACTATTTGCTAACGTAATTTTCTGTCAAAAATAGAATGAGAACAAATAATAGGCCTGACATCCCTAATATGACCAATGGACTTGTCCAACATAAAGCAATGGAAGAGTCTACCAGTATACAATGGGTTAGACAAACAGTGTAGAGCCTGGACATGAGCTGTGTTCTGCGGCATCTAATCTGGTCATCTGGGGCTCCAGTAGCACTGTCTATCAATGTTCAGTAAAGGAACAAAGTCCAGGGCTAATAGATCCCCACCTGAAAGCGATATTTGACCTCGCCTAATGGCTTTGGCAAGTGGAGAATGTGATCCCTTGTTCCCGGTCAAGAATCAAAATAATGTACATGACTTGTATGAAAATAATGATTACAATGTTAGTAGCTCTGTCCAATTGTCTTGATAGTAGTTTGCATAATGGGAAATGTATGCCAATTATAATCAGTTACTGTCCCAAGATAGTGCATTTATGGGACTAATAACCATTGTCTAACGACTGCAAAATGAGCAATTATTCCTTGTGGACTCAAGGAACTCCTTAATTTGCCATTCACAACATTGGCAGACACCATTTTCAGATCTGTTTTGCCTGTTTTTCCGCGAAAACAAGGCTTGACATTACATGTGAATCGTCCATTTGTAAGACCTTTTCTTTCTCTGGCAATTTGAACAACTAAAACTGTCGTCTGCTTTAAAATTTTTGTGGCACTTTAAGTGTTAAGTAGTCAAACTTGCTTTATTCGGTAATAATGTTGTCTGTTGCCAAATTAGCAATTGTAGGATTGTATGATGCAAGATTGCCTTATTTGGCTTAATGAGGGTAGAACATGTCAGTACCGTAATGACCATTTGACCATAATAAGTATGGGGACAGACAGGCCTAAGCAAACAGTGCAGACCCAGATCAGACTGCTCCTGAAGGAGCAGTCTGATCAGGGTCTACACTGTTTGCCAGTCCGTCTGCACTTTTTTGACTCCTTACTGGATCGTGAAACAAATTTATGAAAATTTTAGGAGAATTACAGCAAGTACTCAAGGTGTCCGAATTGTTAGGATTTTTGCAGTAATATATTTTTTTCTAGACTTCATCATTGTGGAATTGTCAGTGATTAAGCGGAAGATAATTTACTAACATCAGGCATGGCACTTCTTGCTTGCTGACCCAGTGAGGTGGTTGAAAACGCTTGGAAAATTTTCTGCCAGCTTTTTAGTCCATTGTTTACCAGTTGACCCAAAGTTACTGATGAATTGCTGGTAATTAGAGTTATATTTTCTACTGGTCACATGACTGTCAGTGTCCAATGAAATCAAACATTCAAATACACTACGTCCTCTTTATAAAACTATTGTTAGGATCCAAAACAGGAATTGTGTTAGTTAAACAACCTTGTTATGTCTGAAAATGTTTTGATTATATAGAAAAATAGGCAAAGTGGTGCGAGTCGGCCCATCCTTGCAAAAACCTTATTGGTTTCACTGGACGGCAGGGATTGAGATGTCATTTCATCACAATGTCGGATAAAAGTCCAACAAATTGGAAGCAGTGTCTCCAAAATGACTTTAATAGTGTTGATGGGGGTGTTAAAACTCAAATCAAAACAAACAAAGGAGTCAGAAGGCAAACAGACCCTGATCAGTGAGTGAGTGTTTGAGTTTTACATCTCACCAACAGCTAGAAGCCTCCGTGGTGTAGTGGTAACGCTACTCGCCTTTTAAACCAGGGATCGCAGGATCGATCCCGGGCTTCTCCAGACTTTCGGATGAGTCTCTGAGCCGAGGTCCCTTCTCCGTATGACCTTAGCTGTTGGTGGGACGTAAAACTCAATTACTCACTCACCAACAGCTAAGGTCATACGCTGACGGGACCTTGGTTTAAAGACTCGTCCGAAAGTCTGAAGCTGAAGAAGCCCAGGATCAATCCTGCGACCCCTGGTTTACAAGGCAAGTAGCATAACCACTACACCACGGAGGCTTCTAGATCCTGATAAGACTGCTCCTTCATGAGCAGTCTGATCTGAATCTGCACTGTTTGATTTGGCCTATCTCCGAGTACTTAGGATCATTATAGTATAGTACACAGTGAAGATGCAAGACAGATCAGACTGCATGCTGATCTGAGTCTTTTCTGGGCAGCCAGATCAGTGGGCTCCTTTTTCAGTTTGCTTGGCCCAAATGGTACTGCAAGATACTGCAAGAAGGATGGTGGTAATCCTTAAAGAAGCTCATACCTACTAATTTCCTTACAAAGGCAAATAATTTCCTGGGCAAAGAGGGAGTTCCCAGTGCGTTTAAATGTCAGCCACATCTCACAAAGACCAGCCTTATGTCAGAAAAGGCAATCCTACTCGGATATCACTTTTTATCTATCATAGTTCTTGAGTTGAGGATCCTATGCTAACCCTTATCCTGCTGTTCATGACAACCCATACCTTTGTGAACAGTGTAGATCCAGATCAGATGGCTTCTGATCAGGATCTACACTGTTTGACATTCAGTTTACGAATTTGCAGGATAAGATTACATCAAGTAATCTGATTGGCTCAAAGTCAGAAATGGTTGTGGCTAAATTAGATATTCAGCATGATAAGGGCTTACAAGGATAATCAAGGGTCTATAATTTCTTTATTGCTGTTGTGGGTACTTGTTAGAATTGCCTCAATGAGGGGATTCTAACAATACACACAACATCTTGTTGCAAATATATGTTGAGGGTACTTGTTAGAATCACTTCAGTGAGGCGTTTTTATCAAGTACCCAAACATATGTTCTTACAAGTACCCACATCATAGTCTTGTTGTGGGTTCTTGTTAATTCTAACAAGTACCAACAACATTATATGTTTGCACACAGACATACATCATATGTACCCACAACATGTTCTTGTTGCAAATATATGTTGTGGGTACTTGTTGGAATTGCTTCATTGAGGCATTTCTAACAAATACCCACAACATATGTTCCTACAGGTTCCCACCTATTATTCTTGTTGTGGGTTCTTGTTAATTCTAAGAAGTACCAACAGCATTATATGTTTGCACATCGAAGACTCACATCATAGTATTACAATGTAATGGAAAAACAAAAATATATGTTCCTGGCTTATCCTCTTTTCCTTCTTATCTAAAGCTATGATCTGTGCAGTTTGATTAGTCTGAACACCCTAAAAAGGCAAATAGCTGAAGAATGCAAGCAGATCTCTTTTCTTGTCAAGATCTTTCGCCAGTCTCATTACATGATTGTATTTATACTGGTGGACTGTTCTGTTATTATATGTTGGACAAGTCCATTTGTCATGAAAGGGGTATAGAGTATATTTTTGGGGTTTATATTCTATATTTGACGGATAATTCTATTAGCAATCAGTGTAGACCCGGATCAGATGCCGCATTATGCGGCATCTGACCCGGGTCTACACTGATTGCCTATGTCCCTTTTAAGGGATTCCAGGTAGGAATGGGTTAGGTGTACGAAAAGTGAAGGGGCTGGTCAGACAGCACATCTATATAGTCTGACCGTCACCCTTGCTTTGAGAAATAGATTTGGATGCAGGGTGCTTGCACACAGAGCTGAAACTGACCACACATGAGTACTGGTAAACCCCTTGAAAGGACTGAGCCTGCCAGGCAAAGTGGTTTGTGCCTGTCTGACTGTCGAGTGCGTATAAGCCTTTTAGGTTTCATTGGGCGGCAGGGCTTGAGATGTCATTTCATCTCAATATTGGGTAAAAGCCCCACAAAGTTGGAAGCAATGTCTCCAAAATGACCCAAATTGTGTTGATCGGGACTTTAACCCATTAAGTACCGGAAACCCCAAAACGGGTAGTTGCCAAACAGTGCAGGCCCAGATGAGATGCCGCGCCGCAAAACACGGCATCTCATCAGGGCCTACACTATTTGCAGAACCTTCAGCCATTTTCCAAATCAATTTTGAAGAAAACACAACCAGATACCCCTAAATTTTGAAATTGAGCCATGCTATATATAAGGAGGAAGATTCCATTTGGTGCAAAGACGCTTATGACCCACAAAGAGGGTTGGCGCGTCGTTAAACTCGAAAACATCATCATCCATTTGGTACAAAAAGGGTTAAACCTAAAAAAATGTACTCTTGGTGTGGAACTTCTTTTTCTGTCACATGGCTGAAATGTTATAAATTATTTCCTGGGGTGAGATCAGTGCACATTTTCACATGGACACGTCTGGAAAAAAGTTTGAGATTCAGAAGCAGCAAACAAACAGTGTGCACTAGGATCAACCAGCCTTTTGCATCCTAATCTGAGCCTGTCAGCTTCATTGCAGATTCATAGGGTGGCTTTGTTTATGCAAGAGGAAAGAGTGGGCATTGCAGGGCTGACAATAAAGCTTTTTCATTCACATGTGTCATTTTGATGCATTGCTGTGGAACTGCCAGGAAGTTTTTATTTGATTTTAAATACTTGACTGCACTGCATATTAGAAAACATGCTTTCAGAGCTGTGTTATTCATCAAGTAAAATGCATTATCAATGAAAACCTGTCAGCAAAATCATGCTGCAACTTCAGCTATTATGTGGGCCCGGTCAAGCGATTTTGGTACTTATCGCCTATGCGAACAGGGAAGGTTCAGGCGAGCCTGCGCATCCGGGCAGTCTCGCCAGAACCTTCGCTGCTCGCTCATACAAGCAGTGAATCAAGAGGAACCTTCAGACAGAAAGCCATATCCCTGGCCCCTCTGAATGGCTGGGCATGCGCAGTTAAAAATTGTCATGACGGAATGCTCAAAGACACATTTTCGCTTGGCGGGGCTCATGTGTCTTGCACCTTTTGGATCAACTGTTTATCAGTTTGGCCCAAAGTGACTACATCGTGCCTGCTATTGTCCATGTGACTGTCGCTGACCATGTACAAATTCCAGGTTCCGATTATAGCAGCGCTAAGTCTTCTCTCTGTGACATCAGAGCGCTATTTCTCACCAGTGCTGCATTGACAACCAAAATATCCATAATACATACTGCGTATAACCAAATGTGTTTTGTGCATGGTAATACGTTGAACTTGTAGCAAAGTACAATAGAAGACAACAGACACCACCATGAAAAACCATGTGATTTCTATGGCCTCAGTTCACTTTCAGCATGAGATACTATATTTAGCCAAAATGTGTGAAGCAGGGTATTTGCTATTTACTCAACAGACGCTGATATCAATGGGCTCCTGAATGTAATACCCTGTTTTTAGCTCACCAGAGGCAAGGGCTCCGCGGCAAGCAGTGGTCCGTCATCCGTGTCCGCTTCTGCGTCGGCGTCAATATTTTCAAAGGACTTCTCCTCAGAAACTTCTGGGCCAATTGAAACCAAATTACATATGGGTTCTCCATGGGTTGAAAAAAAAAAAAAGAAAGTTTGTTCATGGGATCTTGGTCATATCTTCTTCTCAGGAACCAAACGGCTGATGACCTTGAAACTTGGTATGCAGCATCGGGGACTCAAGTCCTACTAAGTTTGTTCAAATGATGACCTTTGGTTGACCTTGACCTATTTTATACCAAGGTCAAATTTGGTCACTTAGACATTTGTATGTAAAAAGGGCAAAACAGTGGATTTTTCTGATTGCATGGTAACCTTTGCCATCAGAAATGATATTTGCAGTCAGCTGAATGGAAGTTTATGAATTCCAAAGGTCATTTACTGACCTTTGTCCTGAAAGGCTCAGATTCAGTATTTTTATCTTCTTCTCAACTTAAACTGCACGGTGGATGGAATACCAAATTACATGTGGAGCCTTTGTGGTAAGGGGGAATGAAAGTTTGTTCGTAAGGACTGGGTCACATGACCATTGTAGCCGCAATTCCCATAATATATGGTAGAAACTTTAAAAATCTTTTTCTCAAGAACCAAATGGCTGATGGCCTTGAAACTTGGTAGGTATGCAGCATCGGGGACTCTGACCCTACCAAGTTTGTTGAAATGATGACCTTTAGTTGACCTTGTTTGTTTTGTTTGTTTGATTTGATGTTTAACGTCCCCATCAACACTGTAAAGGTCATTTTGGAGACGTTGCTTCCAATTTTGTGGGACTTTTACCCGACATTGAGATGAAATGACATCTCAAGCCCTGTTGCCCAATGAAACCAAAAGGGTTTATTAGCATGGACGGTCTGCCTCGCACCGTGGTTCCTGGACAGGCTTAGATCCTCTAACCGGTTTACCAGTACTAGTGTGCGGGCCGGATTCAGCTCTGCGTGGAAGCATCATGCAGCCCATATATTTCTTCAAGCCCCTATGGGCGGGGTTAGTTGACCATGACCTGTTTATATGTCAAGGTAAAATTTGGTCACCAAGACATTTATATGGAAAAAGGGCAAAACAGTGGATTTTTTTGATTGCATGGTAGGCTGTGGCATCAGAAATGATATTTGCAATCAGCTGACTGGAAGTTTATCAGTTCCAAAGGTCAAGGTCATTTGCTGACCTTTGTCCTGGATGGCACAGATTCAGTATTTTAATCTTCTTCTCTACTCCAACTGCTAGGTTGATTGAAAACATATTACATGTGAAGCTTCTATGGGAAGGGGGAATGAAAGTTTATTCGTAAGGACTGGGTCACATGACCAATATGGCCCGATGCCCATATATGGTAAAAACTTTAAAAAAATCTTCTCAGGAACCAAATGGCTGATGACCTTGAAACTTGGTTTGCATCATCGGGGACTCGGGCCATACCATGTTTTTTCAAATGATGACCTTTGGTTGACCTTGACCTGTTTCACGTTAAGGTCAAATTTGATCACTTAGACATTTGTATGGAAAAAAGGCAAGACAGTCGATTTTACTAATTGCATGGTAGCCTGTTGTTGTCACATGACCAAGATGGGCACCATGCCTATATATGGTATAAACCACGTGACATCTGGTGAGCGTGGTGGCCCATGGGCCTCTTGCTTTAAACAACTTCCTCAAAACACAGAAAATACAAAGTTTGTTACCTTTTTTAACAATTAAATTCCAAACTGGCAGTCGTTCTAATTGTTTCACATTTTTTTACCAATGGTTACACATTTTTTCCTTCAGTAGGAGTGTGTAAAGGAGACAGGAGCTTTTCACCTTGAATTTTGGTTTGAGATTAGAATCTATTTGCAGTAAACTTTGGTTGGAGGTTAACCCTTCCATACCTGTGATAATTTTATGTTGACCATGAGGGAGATTTGCTTCTCAGATGAGGGAGATTGGGGTCTCAATGAGGGAGACTTTCTGCCGGCATGTTTAAGTGTTTTTTTGTCATTTTTTGTGGTTTAGATGTACAAAGGAACTGGAACTACTTAATTAAAATGATAGGAGCATATTTTGTCAAGTTTAATTTCAAAATAGCAAATTGTAGGTTATTTACAAACATTGCTGTAACCACAAGTCCATTGATGTGATTTCAAGTACCCACAACATATGTTGTGGGTATTTGTCAGAATCACCGGATTGTTGAAAGTATCCGCAACATGCTTTAGTATAGAAATACTTGATTAGAAAAAATATACTAAAATGTTTCCAGTCTGCCTCTTTTTCCAGTGCTGGGTTTTACTGCTACTGAACAGACCCAAAGCACAAAGTTCTCTTCAGTGTTAAGCATTACTTCTAGCACTATTTACACTCCTTCATATAGTCTGTGCAGGCACCTTTTTTGGCTTTTCTCAGAATACCCTGTTCATAAATACATGTATAGGTAAAGCAGTCCATGCTGAAATTAATACCATTTTATAACAATTGTTCAGGTTGGCCCCCAAAAATTAGTTAGAATCCCAGGAAAAAATGCTGAGTCTTTATTTGGTTAAAATGTAAATTTTGTTACATCCAAACCTTGATATAATGATGCCCTAGATCGTTCACCTGATCCACACTGAAGAAATGAAATGGTAGGTAATATAGAACGGTGTCTTGTCAGAAGGAGCATACATGCCAGATATGAAGGATCTATCTCAAATGGTTCAAAAGTTATGATAAAGTAGGTCAAGGTCAAACTTTTTGTATGAGTGTGAAGCCCTTCTCACAAGGAATATACATGCCAAATATGAAGGCTCTATCTCAAATGGTTCAAAAGTTATGATTAAGTAGGTCACAGGTCAAGGTCAAAATTTTTTGCATGGGTGCGAAGACCTTGTCCCAAGGAATCTACGTGCCAATTATGAAGGCTCTATCATAAATGGTTCAAAAGTTATGACAAAAATGGTCAACGGTCAAGGTCACAGGTCAAAATTTTTGTATGTATGGGAAGCCCTTGTCACAAGGAGCCAACATGCCAAATATGAAGGCTCTATCTCTAATGGCTCAAAAGTTATGGTGAAGTAGGTCAAAGGTCAAGGTCACAGGTAAAATTGTGTGTATGGGTGGAAGGCCCTTGTCAGAAGGAACATACATGCCAAATATGAAGGCTCGATCTTAAATAGTTCAAAAGCTATGACTATGTAGGTCAACGGTCAAGTTCACATGTCCAAATTTTTGTATGGGTGGGAAGTCCTTGTCGCACAGAATAAACATTCCAAATATGAAGGCACTATATCAAATGGTTCAAAAGTGATGATAAAGAAGGTCACATGTCAAGGTTACAGGTCATTTTGTAGGAGTGGAAGCCCTTGTCACAAGGAACCTACATGCCAAATATGAAGGCTCTGTCTTAAACAGATCAACAGTTATGACAAAATAACCTACTGATATACTTTTTGATTTTCAAACTTGATCAAAATATTGTCAAGATGATCATTCTGAGCAAGTTTGATGATAATCCAACAAAAATTGTGGCCTCAAGTGTGTTCAGAACATTTTTTATATGATTTGACCTTCTGACCTACTTTTTGACCCAACATGACCAATATTTAAACCTAACCGAGATATTGTCAAGAAGATCATTCTGAGCAAGTTTGATGATGATCGGACCAAAACTGTAGCCTCTAGTGTGTTCACAAGGTTTTTTTAATGATTTGACCTACTGACCTACTTTTTGCCGAACTTGACTTAGATATTGTCAAGATGATCTTTCTTAGTAAGGTTGATGAAAATCAGATTAAAACTGTGGCCTCAGGTGTGTTTACAAGGTTTTTCTACAATTTGACCTACTGACCTACTTTTTGACCCAACATAATCCATATTCATCTTTTTATGTCCCTGTAGGAGATTTTGTCAAGTTGATCATTCAGATTAATGATGATTGGACCAAAACTGTGGCCTCACAAGGTTTTTCAATGATTTGACCTATGACCTACTTTTTCACACGGCATGGCCCATATTCGAAATGGTCTTACATATTGTCAAGATGGTCATTCTTAGCAAGTTTGACGATGATCAGACTAAAACTGTGGCCTCTAGTGTGTTCACAAGGTTTTACTATGATTTGGCCTACTGACCTACTTTTTGAACAACATGACCCATGTTCAAACATGACCGAGATATTGTCAAGATGATCATTCTGAGATAAATTGATGATGATTGGTCCAAAACTGTGGCCTCTAGTGTGTTCACAAGGTTTTTCTGTGATTTGACCTACTGACCTACTTTTTGACCCGACATGACCCATATTCGAACTTAACCGAGATATTGTCAAGATGATAATTCTGAGCAAGTTTAATGATGATCAGACTAAATCTGTGGCCTCTAGTATGTTCACAAAGTTTTTCTATGATTTGAAGTACTGACCTACTTTTTGACCCCACATGACCCACATTCGAACTTGACCGAGATATTGTCATGGTGATCATTCTGACCAAGTTTTATGATGATTGGCCCAAAACTGTGACCTCTGGTGTGTTCACAAATAAAGTTTACGCACGGACGACGCACGACGACGCCGGACATCTCATAGTCACAAAAGCTCAGAACTTCGGTCAGGTGAGCTAATAAATGCACATTAATTATAGATTTCACTAACATGAAGTTCCCTGTCACATATCTTTTTAAATACAGTACTTGTAAAAAGCTTACTCAAGGGGAGCAATTTCTATAAGAAAATCTGCTGTTGATTTCATTACTTTTAATAATTACTTGTTGTTGATTGGTAAATAATAACTATTTTCCACTTTCAAAATCAAAATTTCTAACTTTACATAAAATATGAAAAGAAAAGACGTATGGGAGAGCGATATAAAAGGAACAAACAGTGATAAAAAAATGAGAAAATAAAGACACAATTTCAATTTAAATCTAAGCTAAATATAAGTAAAATAGAACTGTTGCTGTCACCATACAAAACTACTGAGAATCTGTACCAGGTCAAGTGCAGATGCACCTCGTAAAAGGTAACGGTAAATAAATTACGTCAGGTTATGTAATCTGTATTAGTAGCCAGATCATGTTTATTCTGTGCAGCCAGCTGAGACAGAACAAAGGATTATCGGCTTTTTGAAGTTGATGGTTACCGTTAAGTATCCGATATATTCTCCTGCTTATTTGTTAATTGCCTTCAGCAGTCAAAATTTTAAGTCTGTTACCGCTTACCGCAAATGGTACCAATGGAAAAAATCGAGGATAGGAAAATTGCAAATGCGGGAGATTCTGTCTCCCGGACGGGAGAGCGGGAGGTATGCTTCAAATGCGGGAGCCTCCCGCATGATCCGGGAGAGATCACAGGTATGCCCTTCAAGAATTTTTTTTCTATTTTTGCCATTATATTTCAGTGAAAAAAGGCTTGATATTTCATGCTTAGCAGATTATTTACAGTTGTGTCAAGCTATATGTTTTGTTTTTTTTTCTGAAAAATTAGCGAAAATAACCTTCAAAAAGATCATGTTCACAAGTCTGTGTAATGAACACCCCCCTAAACCCCCACTTTATATAGAGAAAACTGAGGGTTTCGAAGGTATGCATAATTTTTCTTAATCCTGCTCCAAGACAGGTTGTGGGTACTTTTTGCAGTATAAATAAGAAAAATATCACAGATTTTCATTAGAAAAGTAGCTATTTTCGAGATGTGAAAAAAAATGCACTGATATCACACGGTTGTGTTATTGTAATGATGTAGTCTGCTGCGCAATTTACACTGTACAATATCTGGGGACTTTCCTGGAGGATATATGGTCAAGTCTGGAGAAGTTCCCCTGTGTGATATTTGACAAATTGAAGTCAGTATCACCTCTAGCTGGAGAAGTTGTAAATCGAAGAGATTGTTGCTTACAGTAGTCACTGAGGATTCACTTCCTGCTTGCAGCATTGACTGAAATGTTTTCCTTATACTCAGCATTTAATTACACTACAACCTCCGGCCATCAGGGCTTGATGAAATAGATGGGCTGCATGATGCTTCCACGCAGAGCTGAATCCAACAGCACACAAGTACTGGTAAGCCGCGTTGATGATCTAAGCCTGCCCAGGCAAAGCGGTGCCAGTTGAACCATCCATGCTTATAAACCCTATTGGTTTCATTGGGCAACAAGGCTTGAGATGTCATTTTATCTCAATGTCAGGTAAAAGTCCCTCAAAATTGGAAGCAACATCTCCAAAATGACATATACAGTGTTGATGGGGACGTTAAACCTCAATTTCAGATCAAACACACAAATACTACAACCTCTTTTTATATCACGACAATTTTCGTCTTCTTTGCCGTCTGCCTGTTACCTTGAAAGTATTTTTTTTGCAAACAGTATGGACCCAGATCAGACTGCTCCTGTAGGAGCAGTCTGATTTTGGCCCACACGTTTGCCTGTATGTAAAAATATTTTTAAAAAGTATGCAAAAAAAAAAAAAAAAAAAAAAATCAGCAGACAACATACGCACACATTTTCAGATGTAGTTTTTCTCAGTGTCTTAACTCTTATCATGCTGTTCACGACAACCCCTATCTTTGGAAATAGTGTAGATCCAGATCAGATGGCTTCTGAAGAAGCCATCTGATCAGGATCTACACTGTTTGACATTCAGTTTATGAATTTGTAGGAATAAATTACATCCAGTAATCTGATCGGTTCAAAGTCAGAAATGGGTGTGGCTAATCTGAATATTCAGCAAGAGAAGGGTTAAGGGTTAATACTTTTCATGAATCAAACTGATTAATGATGGATCCCACTTTTTCTTTAATGGGTGTGGTTATCTAATGATGAACAGAATGTTTATGAATAATTTATTTGATATTATTGAAACCTGTTGAAGATAAAGATAAACAAATATATCATCTTCAATAAGTGGAAACCCAAATAGTGTCAGGTGTCGAAGTTTCCCAACAATTCCTGTCACGTTCATTTGTCTTTTGGGAATTCATTATCGTCTAAATGTGACGTAACCGAGTCTAACTAATACTACAAAACTATCCCTTTGCCAGTCATAATGGAGAATTATAAGCTTATACAGTCATAATAGCAATATTTTAAGCTTTTAATCGCATAATATATGAGCCCCGCCAAGCGAGTTTGTGTCTTCGAGCATTCCGTCATAACAAATTTTAACTGCGCATGCCCAGCCATTCAGAAGGGCCAGGGATATGGCTTTCTGTCTGAAGGTTCCTCTTGATTCACTGCTTGTATGAGCGAGCAGCGAAGGTTCTGGCGAGACTGCGCGGATGCGCAGGCTCGCCTGAACCTTCGCTGCTCGCATAGGAGATAAGTACCAAAATCCCTTGACGGGGCCCATATCTCTCAATCAGGGCTCCGATTTCTGATGGTTTTATGATATTGTCAAGCTTCAATGGCTGAACAACTTTGGAAATTTGTCCTGGATAAGGGTTGTTTAAACCACTGAGGGTTAAATCATAGTTCCATCGATATGACCCAAGTGGTATTGACTTGGCCAAATAACCCCAAAATAGCAGGGTTCTCACAGACCTTGAAAAGTCCTGCAATTTGACCTTGGTCCTGGAAAACTCCTGTGCAATTTCTCCTCGAATAGTCCTGGAATTTTGGAAAATTCTCCTTGAGAATTACAATAGTTGGTAAAATTTTGGAAAATTCTCTTTGAAACTTACGATAGGTACTCGAAAACAATTCTTGAGGATGCGGTGCACAAAAAATGAAAGAAAATTGCTGGATGTAAAAAAAAAACAAAACAAAACAAACACAGTGCGGCACTATTCAGATTCAGTTGCCAGTAGTCCCGGCATTTATCACTATCACCCACAGTATCTGGGAAGTATGGATTCCATATATAAAATAATAGCCGCCTTCTTTGGCTCACCAAAGTTGAAATCTGAGCCCAAAATTGAAACTGACTAACAAGCTGAAGCAGTGTTAGATGAGTAAACTGTCAATGCAATTGAATCCTGGAAAAAAGAAGAAAATCCTTGAAAAGTCCTGGTAAAGTTCTGGAATTCTTTTTCCTTTTTCTCTATGAACCCAGAATAGGATGCGTTAGGAATATCTTTTTGATCTACCATTAAATAAGGCAATTCTAAAATGCGGCGTCTGATCAGGGCCCGAACTATTTGCTAACAGAATTTTCCTTCAAGATAGAATAAAAACAAAAAAATAGGCCTGACACCTATTATATGACAAATAGACTTGTCTAACATATAGTAATGGAAGAGTTCACTAGCATACAATGGATTAATAGTGTTATAAAGAGGTTGTGATGTAGATCTTCCAGTAGAATGCACAATGCACATGCAAAAGGCCTCTGTGCTATGATGTAAGTTTTGTTTGTTTGATTTGAGGTTTAACGTCCTCATCAACACTGTACATGTATAGGCCATTTTGGAGACATTGCTTCCAACTTTGATTTTTATTTGCCTTCACTGCAGCTGGTGTTGTGCCGTGTGGCGACCGTAAAATGTCTCCCCTTACATCAACCATAGTGCAGTTTATATTTTACTTTTGGTCCTTTGAGATCAGCGTGAATATTCTGAGAAATCAGAAATAAATTATTGGTTTAGACTCATATTCTAGACAGGTTTTTAATTATTTGGACCCCATTTTGATGTATATCAGTCTTTGAAACGACTGCCTATTCGAAATTCGAAAAATTGCAGTATGTTTCCTCTGGCTGTCTTTGCCGGATCATTACAGGGTCGCTGATGAGGCTTTATTAGCCGAAACTACGTAGTATGACCCATCTTCTTTCTTATGAATGTTTTCATTGCTCTTAAAGGAACCCATTTTTGATTTTTATTTGTGGTACTTTTACCCAACATTGAGATGAAATGACATCTCAGTCCTGCCGACCAATGAATCCAATAGGGTTTATATTCATGGACGGTCCATCTTGGGCAGGCTTAGAATGTATAAGCGGTTTACCAGTATCCATGTGCAGTTGGTTTGAGCTCTGCGTGGAAGCATCATGCAGCCCAATCCATTTCTACAAGCTCCGATTGGTGGGGGCTGTCTGTTATGTAAGAACATCAAATGACCGACAAGGTTTGATGTGTCATTAAGCCCATCACAGTTGGCCATGTGATTTCTTTTGATGGTCAGTTAACCCTTATCTTGCTGAATATTCAGTTTAGCCACACCCATTTCTGACTTTGAACCAATCAGATTACTTGATGTAATTTATTCCTACAAATTCATAAATTTAATGTCAGTGTAGATCCTGATCAGATGGCTTCTTCAGAAGTCATCTGATCTGGATCTACACGGTTTCCAAAGATAGGGGTTGTCGTGAACAGCATGATAAGAGTTAGGCAAAACCACTGAGAGAAGAAAAAGTCTGTAGTTTCCCGAAGAAGCATGCTAGGTATCATTTCTTAATCTTGTTAATTCGTTACTGACACAATACCTTAATAATACAACAGAGAAATGGGAAAAATATTGAAATTTTATGGCCAGAACTTTCCTCTGTATGTTCATTATTGGAGATAGATGACACAGATGACGGATAATGTCACTTGGAACATTACTTATTTGCATAATTGTTCTCAGTTTTATGGGTATTTATAAACCCATGCCACTGTGCCAGAATCAAAGAACTAATAGAACTGGTTGGTCGATGGCTTTAACCCTATGCGAGAATATAAGAATATTATAGTGATCCCAAGGGACGGATTTTTCTATCCACCCCTCACACCCATATTGGATTCTTTTTCTTGCATACCTTTCATTTCTTAGCGCGGATTTTTAATGCTGCAGTCACCAACGTCCGCCATATTTTGATGACACTACAGCATTGTTAAGTGACGTCATGTAACGTGCTGTGACGTCAACCTTAACAACGGCGCAAACGAGGTTATCAACCAGTGCATTTATCAAACACACGAATATGTTCGATTTTGGAACACCATAAATTTCTATCGCAGGGTAAAATCATGGATTTCCTTGTCTGGTGTGCAAGAAACCCCTTAATGGTGCGTCTGATCAGGGCTTGCACTATTTGCTAACAGAATTTTCTGTCAAAAATAGAATAAAAACAATAAAATAGGCCTGACACCCCTTATATGACAAATGGACTTGTTCAATATATAGCAATGGAAGAGTCCACTAGTATACAATGGGTTAAATGGGTTAAAAATGGTCCTAAATGGGGATGAGTGTAGTCCTAAATAGGGACTTAGACTGTTTCTTTTAACCCTTAAATTCCTGAACAGTAAGCGAGCAGTGTAGACCCTGATCAGATGCCGCCATTTGCAGCATCTGATCAGGGTCTACTGTGCTTGCCATGCTCAACAAATGATTCCATTCCAAATTCTATAGATAACCCTCTTACGCAACACTCCGACCACAGCGATTAGAACAAACTGAACAACCGTTCTATAAATAACTGTTCCCAGGATTTCATACAAATCAGCAATGTACACCAAAACCTCTTTATAACACTATTAATGGGGTCCAAAGTAGAAACCGTGTTAGTTAAACAACCGTGTTATATCCAAACAAAAATGTATAGATTATATAGAAAAATGGTCATTTTCCCATATAATCTATACATTTTTGGGATCCATCTTGAAACCGTGTTGTATCCAAAACTGTGTTATAATGAACCGTGTTATAATGAACCGTGTTATAATGAACCGTGTTATGATGAGGTTGTGGTGTACATGTTTTTATAGTCACATGGATATCAGCACTGAAGAGCTTCTTTAGCACTGTTTATAAAAATGACTTTTAAAGTTACCAGCAGACGACAAAGCAGACGACAATTGTCGTAATTCGCATCTTATGGGTTAACTAATGAAAACAAGAAATATCTTTAAAAAAGATATGCGGCGTAGATTTAATTGGAAGGTTGTTTAGAAACCAGTGCTTCAGCTGAAGTGCACGACCCGCCGGATGCTTTTAGCTTTATGAGTGTTACCATATATGGGTATGGTGGCCATTTTGGTCATGTGACCTGGACCTAAAACGGTTCCCCCAATAAATGCGCCTTATCGTAAGGAGCAAAAATATATCTTATACTTTAGTACTGTTTTCTGAATCGTTTGCAGGAAAAAATGAATTCTCACTTTTCCAATACAAAAGCATATGTGTCAAAGTTTGACCTAGGCACAAAGAAGGTCAAGGTCAACCCAGGGTCACCATTTTAGCAATTTATGATGGGCCTACGTCCCAGATGCTATTTATCAAGTTTCGTGGAAATCTGCCCAGTGGTTCTGGAGAAGACTATTTTGAAGGGTTTTTACTATATATGGCTTGGCGGCCATTTTGGTCATTTGACCTGGACCCCATGAGCAAATTTTGGTTTCCCCCATCCCATAGAGGCTCCATATGAAATTTGACCTTAATCGGCCCAACGGTTTCCGAGGAGAAGTAGTTCGAGAATTTTCACATTTTTCGCCTCGGCGAGGCTATACTAAATGGAATGTCATATTTCGCAAGTTCATTGGTTAGATCTCATTGATATCTATCAGTATGCCAAAAATTTTTTAAATATTCCAAGCGGTTAAGTCACTATCACCAATTTTCACAAACGGGTTACGGACGGACGGACAGACAGACCGTATATGGCTTGGTGGCCATTTTGGTCATGTGACCTGGACCCCATGAGCAAATTTTGGTTTCCCCCATCCCATAGAGCCTCCATATGAAATTTGACTTCAATTGGCCCAACGGTTTCCGAGGATACAGTTCGAAAATTTTCACATTTGTTTCGTCTCGGCGAGGCTATACTAAATGGAATGTAATATTTCGCAAGTTCATTGGTTAGATCTCATTGATATCTATCAGTATGCCAAAAATTGTTTAAATATTCCAAGCGGTTAAGTCACTATCACCAATTTTCACAAACGGGTTACGGACGGACGGACAGACAGACCGTATATGGCTTGGTGGCCATTTTGGTCATGTGACCTGGACCCCATGAGCAAATTTTGGTTTCCCCCATCCCATAGAGCCTCCATATGAAATTTGACTTCAATTGGCCCAACGGTTTCCGAGGATACAGTTCGAAAATTTTCACATTTGTTTCGTCTCGGCGAGGCTATACTAAATGGAATGTAATATTTCGCAAGTTCATTGGTTAGATCTCATTGATATCTATCAGTATGCCAAAAATTGTTTAAATATTCCAAGCGGTTAAGTCACTATCACCAATTTTCACAAACGGGTTACGGACAGACAGACAGACTGACAGAATGACACGGTGATTTTAGGGCACTCTTAGAAAATCAACCGACTTCAGTCGGTCGCTTTTTCTGCGAGTCGTGCAATATGAGCTACAATAGTGACAGCAACAATTGTCTAGCTATGAAATGGTTTACTGTATTCAAACAATTCAGATGTCACGCGAGGAAAAATAGCTTTGCAGAGGGCGGTGTCCCGCCTGTTTGAGCTAAGGTCAATGTAAAAGGTCAAGGTTAAAAACATGACCTCATTTGAAGAGTATATGATCTCAAGTATATGAAACAACAAATAAGAAAACGTTATCATTCACTGTTTTTTGAACACAAATTCTAGGGTTAACATTTAGGGTTGTCGCTATGGTGAACGTAAACGCATAGACGGACGAACAAACGGACGAGCAGACAAACGGACGGAAACTTGATCTTATGTGCACCTAACTAAAACTCAAATTACACTTATTCCTTTTCAGAATTTATATAACATTAATGATATTTGAAAATGTCCATTTTGTGTTAAAATGGAGGAGATAAAGTATGCTCAAGACAAATGATACACTGCAACTTTTATTTAGCATATATTGCAAATTAAACATCTGTCAATTTGTAATGCGATTATTACATGTTTTTGTCATGCTAGATCTCTTTATTGGTTTCATTGGGCAACAGGGCTTGAGGTGTCTTTCATCTCAATGTCGGGTAAAAGTCCCACAAACTTGGAAGCAACGTCTCCAAAATGACCTACACAGTGTTGATGGGGACGTTATACCTCAAATCAAACAAACAATTCCTTTCGCAGAAAATTCTTCCTTTCGCGTAATGGTTCCTTTCGCTATATAGACCAACCACGTGAAATTAGGTAAAAATAGCTATTCACCGCAGCAGTTACAGAATTCACTAGAACCCCAATTATACATATGACGTATTGTCATCAAAGGACAAGACGGTGAGCAAGCCAAAACTGTATATATTTTTCATTCATGTCTCACATAAAAAATGAAACATCTCCTAGGTTAAAACTTCGGTAAACTGTCGTATTTTTTGAGTAGATTTATTTATGCAAATCATTGACCAATGAAATGGTCATCTCCTTGGACATGTGGTTTTATTGACCAATGGAGTAACGAAAAATGTAGGACAAAAGCAAAACCATAATGGCTACGCCGTAAAAATCACCATTCTGATCTTTTTATAGAACATTGAGCTCAAAGAGTGATTGTTTTGGCAGTTTTATTTTTCTGTTTCAAGCAGAATGATGTAAAGACGTAAACAGGTAGAATTCCAGCTCATCTGATAGAACATTATTTTGTTTGTAAACAGTTTCGGTCAACCCATATGAAAAAGATACTTTCCAAATTACAGTAGTACAAATGTAATTGTTTTGTTTGTTTGATTTGAGGTTGACCGTCCCCGTCAAAACTGTATAGGTCATTTTGGAGATGTTGCTTCCAATTTTGTGGGACTTTTACCTGACATTGAGATGAAATGACGTCTCAAGCCCTGTCGCCAAATGAAACCAATAGGATTTATAAGCATGAACGGTCCAACTCGCACCGCTTTACCTGGGCAGGCTTAGATCCTCTAAGGGGTTTACCAGTACTCGCGTGCGGTTGGTTTTAGTCCTGCGTGGAAGCATCATGCAGCCCATTTATTAGTTGAAGCCCCAATGGGCAGGGGCCAAAACAAATGTATTTGTTGTTATTGTAATAATATTCCAATTCCTGTTCACCTTATGGACATTTTGAGTGATTTGATTGGTTGAAATAAAAGTTTAATACTTCGATAAATTCCGTGAGCAAGAATCTCAGAACTAGTTCACATCATGTGAACTAGTCCGTGAAATGAAGACCCCCCTATACCCCACTTTATATATAGAAAACTGGGGTATACGTAATTTTGCTTATTTTTACTCCTATGTCGCTGGTACTCGTTACAACCGCCTCAATGTTTGAAGTATTTATAAGAAAAATATCAGGGATTTTCATCAGAAAAGTAGCCATTTCGGAGATGAGAAATATGCACTATGTCGCACCGATGTGTTATCGTAATGACATAGACACAGGTTGTAATATAAGGTGATGTCAAAGAGTATGTTTAAAACCCAAGCACTACGTCATTGTATATGAAGTGACTTCAACATCGTTCGATTAAAAGATGGAAAACCATTGAAAACGTAATGGTAGAAGACAAATAAATGGAATTTAAAGACTTGGCATTTTTTTTGTTTGGGTTTCAAAGATGGCAGCTTCTAATTAAATATACCGGCCCCGATAGCTCAGTTGGTAGAGTGTCCACTCCGGGGAACGGGAGGTCTCGGGTTCGATCCCGGGCCTCGACATACCAAAGTCCTTAAAAATGGTACTAGCTGCTCCTCGCTTGGCACTCAGATTACGGGGTAGAGCTAGGACTGGTCGACCCAGTGTCAGGATAATGTGACTGGGTGTGGTATCATGTAATGTGTCTGGGACATGATACTTCAGTGAGGCAGCACTATAAAAGTGAGCAATGAGCTCCCTGTCGCAACCAGACACCGTCGTGATATGACTGAAAAATTGTTGAAAGCGACGTTAAACCCGAATTCACACACACACAATTCTAATTAAATAATCATTCTGCCGTGGCTTTTGGTAAGTTCATTCTTATGCTTTTGAAAGAATTAAAATAAATTACTGTTTTGGTGGCATTTTTAATATTTGGATGACAAACATCAGGAAAACACGCCTATATAATTTTGATCCCCTTGAACCCCACTTTTATATTGTAAAACTGGGGTTTCTGGGGGTGTACCTTATTTTTTCTTATTTCTGCTCAAAATATAGATTATGGGCACTCGTTAGAACCGCCTCGATGAGGCGGTTCTAACGAGTGCTCACAATCTATATTTTGAGCAGAAAAATTTTTTCATTTTTTCGGCGATAAAGGTGGCAATGTATTTGTATAGGCGTGTTTGCGTAATGGTTTGAATTAAGGAATGACTTATCATTTTTGTGGATATTATCTAGGGTTTTACATCAATTTTAAATTTTAGGGGTCCAGTGGATGCAGATGTCATAACCATAAATTTCAGGGGTCCAAAATGACAGTGTAATTTGAAATGACAAAAAAATGTATACCAGATTCAGACACAAAACATGTGATAATTCTCATGCTGGATATTTACTGGCAAGTTATAATTATTTTCGATTTACAAAATTAACCCTTCTCTTGCTGAATATTCAGTTTAGCCACACCCATTTCTGACTTTGAACCAATCAGATTACTTGATGTAATTTATTCTTACAAATCCAAAAACTGAATGTCAAACAGTGTAGATCCTGATCAGATGGCTTCTTCAGAAGCCATCTGATCTGGATCTACACTGTTTCCAATGATAGGGGTTGTCGTGAACAACAAGATAAGGGTTAAAAATTGCTACCTGCTCATAAAAACTGAAAATGATAGATGGATATATTAATGTTATGTGTTATAGAGAGGAATAAATGGCAAAATGAACACAACAGCTAATCCAAATTTGGTTTCATTGTGGGGCAGGGCTTGAGATGTCATTTCATCTCATTGTCAAGTAAAAGTCCCCTAAACGGGAAGCAACGTCTCCAGGCGAAGTGGTGCTAGTCGGCCCTTCCATGCATATAAACCTTATTGGTTCCATTGGGTGGCAGGGATTGAGATGACATTTCATCTCAATGTCATGTAAAAGTCTCCCAAAATTGGAAGCAGTGTTGACAGGGATGTTAGACCTCAAATCAAACAAGCTAACAAACTATAATATTATGCAATATTAACCCTTATCCTGCTGAATATTCATTGTAGCCACACCCATTTCTGACTTTAAACCAATCAAATTACTTGTTGTAATTTATTGCTACAAATTCATAAACTGAATGCCAAACAGTGTAGATCCAGATCAGATGGCTTCTGAAGAAGCCATCTGATCAGGATCTACACTGTTTGCAAAGATAGGGGTTGTCATGAACAGCAAAATAAGAGTTAAGTGGACAAAATTGGCTTTGATGGACATCTCCTTGATAACCATTCCAGAGTAGATTGTAACAGTACAACTCTGATGGCAGTGCCAGGACAGCAGAAGGAGATCTATTTTTAGCTCTGGCAGATTTGATCTTGTATTATTAGCTGATTCCTAACTAAGAAGATTTTGTGCAGGTAATCTGAGAGAAAACATGATGTTTATATGAGACCTGTGGCAATTGCTGGTCTGCTATGCTGGTCATGTCTACCATTAACAAAACAGAATACAGTGAAATTCTGCTATTAAGACCACCTAAAATTAAGACTAATTCTGTTTTAAAAAGCTAATTTAGAAGGGTGCAGTTATTCTTTCTTTGTGCTTTCTGCACACAATGTCCTCCGATGGAAATGTTTAACACTGTTGAACAGTCCCAAAGGTGATCTTAATATACGAATTTTACTGTAAATTCAAACAGATAAAAGTGAGAAGACAAAATGAGCTGAACATGGGGAAAAAGGACCTTTTAATTCACCAATTTGTTCTTCTGAAGCCAGTTGTTCAAAACTAACGACAATGTTGTTAGTTAACATATCATTAAAACTGATCATTGACTATGGCATATATACTAATATTTTTGCAAAAATAAATTAACAGGCCTCATATTTTTCAGGCATTTGCAGGATTTCAGGCTTTGAGAGCTTGATTTTTTTTTTGATTTCATGCTTTTAGATTTTGTTTTTTCCTCCTATATTCTGTTTAAAATGACTATTTAACCTTTATCCTGCTGAAAAAAAAAATATTTAGCCACACTCATTTCCGACTTTATTTGATATAACGTATTTCTTCAGTTCACAGACTACATTATAAACAGTGTAGATCCAGATCAGATGGCTTCTTCAGAAGCCATCTGATCTGGATCTACATTGTTTGCAAAGGTAGGGTTTGTCGTGATCAGCAGGATAGGGGTTAAAGGCTGCAAAATCGGGTCTTTCAGGCATGGAAAAGCCTGGTCAGTATGAGGTGTAAATATTGTGAGCAGCTTTTGCAAATGCAAAAGCTGCTCACATTTTTTTTTCAGCGAAAATACCAGTGTATTAGATATTGTACTTCATAAGATTACTACCATCGAGTTTGTTAAGCTAATGATTAGGGCTGGCTAATCGGAGCTGAAAAGATAATCGATTATCAGTCCTGTCATTGCGATCAATAATCGATTAGTGATCGCTAAGGTTTTTGTCATAATTCTACCTGTCTGGCTTTCTTCTGAGCATGACTCTTACCATATGTTGCACTTTACCATATGTATATTTGAACAGACAGGCCTGAGCAAACAGTGTAGACCCAGATGAGTTTACACAGAATGTGGTGTCTCATCAGGGTCTGCACTGTTTGCCACTTATTCAGCTATTTTAGGCATAACTTTGGATAGTAAATTGTACCTATTAAGTAATCGATTAAAAGCAAATCAGAAATGATAATCATTTTTGTTGAATTTATAGATCGATTAATCGATTATCATTTAATCGTGTCAGCCTTACTAATGATGCTTTGAATAACTGGCCCCAGTTGTGTCAAAACTAATGATGTCGTTAGTTAACATATTGTTAAAACTTTGATCATAAAATATGGCATGTATACTAATATTTTTGCAGAAATAATGTGAGCAGCTTTTTGCTACTTTTGGTCTGTCTGTCTGTCCGTCTACAAACACCTTAACATTGGGCATAACTTTTGAATGATAATAGATAGAGCTTTCATATTTCACATGTGTATACCTTATCACAAGACCTTTCCAGTGGTACCATAATTTTTGATCTTGTGACCTTGACCTTTGACCTACTTTTTTCAAAATTTTTAAAAACATTAACGTTGGCCATAACTTTTGATTGGTAAGTGATAGGGCTTTCATATTTCACCTGTGCATTCCTTGTCACAATACATTTCTAGTGGTACCATAATTTTTGATCTTGTGACCTTGACCTTGATGTTTGATCTACTTTTTAAGAACTTTAACATTGGCCATAACTTTCTATTGTTAAGTGGTAGTGCTTTCATATTTCACATGTGCACTCCTTGTCACTAGACCTTTCTAGTGGTACCATAATTTTTTACCTCATGACCTTGACGTTTGACCTACTTTTTAAAAACTTTATAACATTGGCCATAACTTTCGATTGGTAAGTGATAGGGCTTTCATATTTCACATGTGCATTTCTTGTCACAAAACCTTTCTAGTGGTACCAAAATTTTTGACCTCGTGATCTTGACCTTGATGTTTGACCTACTTTTTAAAAACTTTAACATAGTCCATAACTTTTGATTGGTAAGTGATTGGGCTTTCATATTTCACATGTGCATTCTTTTAACAAGACCTTTCCAGTGGCACCATATTTTTTTACCTTGTGACATTGACATTTGACCTACTTTTTAAAAAACTTAAGCATTGGCCACAACTTTCAATTGGTAAATGATAGGGCTTTCATATTTCACATGTGCATACTATGTCACAAGACCTTTTCAACAATCCCATAAATTTTGACCTTGTGACCTTGACCTACTTTTTTAAGACTTGAACATTGGCCATACCTTTCGATGGCTTAGTGATACTTCTTTCATATTTAACATGTGCTGTCCGGGGGCATCAGTGTTTCACAAACACATCTTGTATTTTTCTGATTCATACTGCAAACATAGGTTGTGGCTACTTGTTAGAACCGCCTCTATGAGGTGGTTCTAACAAGTACCCACAGACTATGTCTTGGAGCAGAAATAAGAAAAATAAGGTAAATTAACCCCATAAACTCCCGTTTTCTCTATATTATGTGGGGTTTAGGGGAGTGTTCATTTCACTAACTTGTTTCAGACTTTCGGATGAGTCTTTAAACTGAGGTCCCGTCTCCGTATGACCTTAGCTGTTGGTGGGACGTAAAACTAAAACTCACTCACTTCACGGACTTGTTCAGGTGATGCAACTGAATTGCCTCTCTGTACAAATTCCTTTTCACATAAAATTTCCTAATGAAGTTACTGATTAATTTCTAAAAGAAACTTTATAATAAAAACATTTCATCTTTCCTGTTAATGGTAGTTTTCAGATTATGCTCTAGTCATTAACCCATTTAGTACCAGAAACTCCTAAATGGGTAGTTGGCAAACAGTGCAGGCCCAGATCAGACGCCGCAGAATGCGGCGTCTGATCAGGGCCTCCACTGTTTGCTTAAAGTTCTGTCATTTTCCAAATCAATTTTGAAGAAAACACAACCTGACACCCCTAAATTTGGAAATGGACTCCTGCTATATATAAGGAGGAAGATTCCATTTGGTACAAAAAGGGTTAAATTGAATTACCTGTACTTTCATATGGAATTACAGGCTGTTCCTTAGGTACTTAATTCATTAAGAGACATAAAATTTAGAATTAATTTGCAACATTAAAGACTCATATGAAAGGTGTTGGGCAGGAAAACCTGAAAAACAACATAATCCTGTTTGTTAGTAGCTAATGATGTATGAGAAATTAAGCAGTGTTGATGTCACATGGTGTCAAAGTTCTGTTTCTCAAAATTTCTGTCGACACTGACTCTTAACCAATTTTGTACCAAATGGAAACTTCCACCTTATACACTATAACGACAGTATTTGTTCCCTAACAATCTGCCGCTATTATAATAGCGAATTTGCCACTATAAAGAAACCCAATAAGGAGTAGTATAATAGGTAATAAATGACTTTCTCCCAAGAAACAAATGTTGCAGATGCCTCGCTGAGGCGATTCTAACAAATGTCCACAATATTTGTTTCTTGGAGTATTAAAAATTATAATATTCGTGAATATCTTCATTAATCCGTCCCCTAAGTACATGTAATAGAGGATATTTGATTTTTTTGGAGTGTAAGCTCGATTTTTCTTGCACACCAGACAAGGAAATCCGTGATTTTACCCTGGGATAGAAATTTATGTTCTGACCCTTGTGTTCCGACCCAAAATCGAATATAATCACGTGTTTGATAAATGCACTGGTTGAATACGACGTTTTATGCGCCGTCGTTAAGGTTTACCTCACAGCACATTACATGACATCACTAAACATTCCTGTACTGTCATCACAATATGGCGGAAGTCGGTACTCTAAGTGACTGCAGCATTAAAAATCCGCGCTAAGAAATGGAAGGTATGCAAGAAAAAGAATCCTATATGAGTGTGAGGGGCGGATAGAAAAATCAGTCCCTCTGGATCACTGTCCGGCATCACTTGGCAAGCCTTGTGATGCCGGACAGTGACCCTCGGGATGGATTTTCCATCCCCCCCTTGCACCCATATAAGATTCTTATATTATTTCACCGAATGAAAACCCAAAGAAGTATTTTCATGAGTGGCAAAGCCAGCCACGAGTGAAAATACTTCTTTTGGTGTTCATGAGTGAAACAAAAATTGATCTAACTCTGAAAAAGCTCGTCTGGCGTCACATGCATTATTTACGTTGCATAGTTGGAAAAAGTGACGTCATCAACATCGGAATGACGTGTAAACGTGCCTGACATAATTTTTGTCACACATTCATATCATGTAGCTAACTGACTTTTCACAAACAGATAACTTGTTATTTTTAGAGGATACATTGAATTCACAGTGAAAAATAAAATCATATAAAAGTTTGCACCTAGAAAATAGCTTGGAATGTTACTTTATCAAATGGTTCACTCGTAATTTGCATTCAGATAATGTCAGCAGTTGCTGAGCTCATCTGGCGTTGCATGCATTAATTACGTTACCTAAATGACATCAGCAACGTCGTAACGACTTGAGAACATGTGTGACATAATTTCTGACAGACTTTTTTTTTACCTAAGCAGGGGGAACAACCTACGTCAGAGTAGTGACGTCATAACCATTCTTAGGTTTGCCGGCGTTTACAATACAAAAGGCATTTGTCACAACACGTAGGCGCAGTCGGTGCATTAGATCATAAAAGAATCAAAAATACTGAAATCTGTCCCAGAAATGTGGCCTTATCTTTAAATAATTCGACACAAGTTGATTTGGCAATGATGTCGGAACTACATGTATCATTGTTTACAGCGCCGAATCAAATCTTGTGGCGAAGCTATTAAAGCCTTTTCAATGTTTCTATGTGGAATTAGCTCACTGATGGGGTGCAAATATTGTTCGTTACCAGCTGAAGTATGTTTTCTGAAGACTCGTAATGTACAAATCTAGTTTGAAGCATTTTATTTACCCTATTTACACCAATATGGCCGCTTCTGAAATGGGCACGACATCTCTGCTATGACGTAGGTTGTTACCCCTGCTAAGGCTAATTTACATTTAATAAACACACTACATAAATTATGTTCTATTTTCCATGATACATAGAATTCACAAACAGTGAAAATCCCAAAACCATATCTTCACTGTTTCGATATCACGGAGAAATCTCTATATTTCATTGAAAAGCATTTAAATAATATTATACCCCAAACTATGTAAACTGTGTTATTAATAGAGGATCTTACAAGAGTGGTCATTTCATATGAAATTTATGAAACTAGCCTTTGGCGAGTTTCATAATTTTCATATAGGCTCGTTTCATAAATTTCATATGAAATGACCATGAGTGTAAGATTCTGTTTATCATATGACCACTTTAAATTTGCTTTTATCGCCTTTAAATTTGACAATTTTCTCCACAAAAATGCATGGTTGACAATGAGTCGTCATCATGACGTTACTTATTCCTGCTAAAATATTATTACACCTGTGGTCATATGATTTTTATTACGCGACATTATCCACTATTCATATGATAAGAAGTGTTATAAGCTGACTTCACACTTTCGTCTGGTTTTGTACTCTTATTTCAGTGCTATAATTGAGTCATTTTACGCTTAATTGAATAACAAAGACCCTTCAGAATCCCAATTAAATGCTTCAAGAAGAAAGTTGCTTGTCATTAACTATCTTATTTTCATTGAATTACTATTGCCACAGTGTGAATTGTCACTGAGACATACAGGAAAATTCCACTATTAAGACCACCTAAAATTGAGCCCAGTTCTGATTTGAAAACCTTATTTAGTAGGTTGCAGTTATTCTTTTTTGTGTTTTCTGCACACAGCATCTTCTGGTGGGAGACCGCCTTTGGGACTGTTCAAAAGTGGTCTCAAAGACCACTTTTGAACAGTGCCAAAGTGGTCTTAATAGAGGAATTTTACTTTTTTCTGAAATAGTCGGAATGACTAAAACAAGTATAGCTTTTGCAAAAAGGAAGGTCTACATTTAGCACATTTTAACTGAATATAATCTAGAAATATATCCCAGAAATATGTTTTATACAATTAAATTCTAATTTCCAATCTGGCACTCAGTGATACTACTAGACTTTGTACGTTTCCATTCTTGTCCGGTGCTTGTGGACCTCATCAAACCAGTGCGATGATTATGTTAAGATTGAAATCATCCGGTCTAAGCCCTTATACAAGTCCAAAAGTCTTGACGATACAGGAAATAATTTACACGTTAAACATATATATATGGTTCTCAACAAATTGGTGCTAACGACGAGGCAAGTTTTAGCTCACCAGAGCCGAAAGCTCCTGGGGAGCTTATAGGATAGACAGTTGCCCATAGTGGTTGAGTTTGCAGATGTATATTTTGTATTAGCCTGTACAAGTATGACACCAATAAGGGCTTGTACAAATGTGATTACAATTCTGCACCAGAGCTCTGCCTGTGGGCATCTTTTTTTCTTTTTTGTGAATGCTTCGATATACTTGTTGTTGCAGTATTAATATAATGATCAACCTGTATTGTGGGTAACTAATGGCTGTACTTCCCTGTTAAACCCTTAGTCTATGGTGTCATGGGCATAGACAAGAAATACACATTAATCTGTTTAATATATATAAACACTGTTTAACCCTTTTTGTACCAGATTGAATCTTGAACATCAGAATTTAGGAGTGAAACGTTGTGCATGCTTATCTTTAGAATTTATTTGGAAAATAGCTGAACTTTTTGTAAACATTCAGATGCCACATTCTGGCCCTGCTATGTATTTTGGGTTTTTGGTACCGGCCCCGATAGCTCAGTGGTAGAGCTTCGGCTTTGGGATTGGGAGGTCCTAGGTTTGACCCCCTGCTGCGCGATACGAAAGGCATTAAAAATGGTACTACGGAGCTCCCAAAGCTGACACTCACCTTATCAGGGGTAGTCCTTGGAAGATAAATAAAGGCAGGTAATATTTGTTAGAAGTGGTGAGGCAATTCTAACAAATATCTATAACATTTCTTATTTGGAGTATAAGATTACAAGAATCTTAACCCTTCTCTTGCTGAATATTCATTTTAGCCACACCCATCTCTGACTTTGAACCAATCAGATTACTTGATGTAATTTATTCCTGCAAATTCATAAACTGAATGTCAAACAGTGTAGATCCTGATCAGATGGCTTCTTCAGAAGCCATCTGATCTGGATCTACACTGTTTGCAAAGATAGGGATTGTCGTGAACAGCAAGATAAGGGTTAAGTATAGGTTCAATGTTGACATTTCCAACCTGATTCATGCCCGTGCCGATCAGAAACAAGGCTAAGGATTCATTCCATTGAAATTGCGTTTTAACCTGTTCTGTCGTTAAAACAAATGTCGGTATAAAGAGGGTTGACTGTATCTCTAAAACTACTTGATGGATTTAGTTACTTCTTGGCCTGATGTTACTTATTGGTCTAAAGTTGCGCACAGTATCCCTTCAGTGACCTTGACCTCAGTGACCTTGAGGTCAAGGTCACAGACTTAGAAATTACATGTTGAATTTTTTGGTTAAAGTTTTCTATTGCTCAATAGCTCTAAAACCACTTGATGGATTTAGTTAGTTTGTGGACTGATGTTACATATTGGTCTAAAATTTCGCACAGTATGAGCCCCACCCCCCTCAGTGAACTTGAGGTCCAGGTCACAGACTTAGAAATTACATGTTGAAGTTTTTGGTTAAAGTTTTCTGTTGCTCCATATCTCTAAAACCACTTAAGGGATTTAATTACTTCTTGGATTGATGTTACATATTGGTCTAAAATTTCACACAGTACGAGCCCCACCCCCCTCAGTGACCTTGAGGTCAAGGTCATGGACTTAGAAATTTTATGTTGACATTTTTAGTTTTCTGTTGCTCTATATCTCTAAAACAGCTTGGTGGATTTTGATACTTTTGGACTGATGTTACATATTGGTCTAAAGTTTTGCTCAATAACATCCCCACCACCCTCAGTCACCTTGAGGTCAAGGTCACAGACTTTATGTTGAATTTTATGTTAAAGTTTTCTGTTGCTCTATATCTCTAAAACCACTTGTTGAAGCTTTTGGTTAAAGTTTTCTATTTCGTACAGTATCAGCATTCCCCCCCCCTCCCCCCCACCCAGTGACCTTGAGGTCAAGTTTTCTGTTGCTGTATAGAAGAAAAAATTCATTTTTGATAACTTGCCCTCATCCAACTTAGGCTCCAAAGGCATTCTATGTTGTTTGCTGACAACTCTTGTTCTTTATTTTTTTCTGCTCTAAATCATAGACTGTGAGTATTCAAAAGAAATGCCTCATTGAGGCCGTTCTCACAAGCACCCTCAGTCTATGTTCAGATCAGAAGGAAGGCAAATATCACAATTTTCATCTGAAAAATTTTAGTTTTTAAGGTATTAAAGAACGCACTTTGTCACGTCATAACCCTTGTCCTGCTGAACCCAGATATGCCTTTTCTTTGAAACAATGTAGATCCAGATCAGATGGCTTCTGAAGAAGCCATCTGATCAGGATCTACATTGTTTGTCATTTTGTTTGATTTGAGGTTTAACGTCCCCGTCAACACTGTAAAGGTCATTTTGGAGACGTTGCTTCCAATTTTGTGGGACTTTTACCCGACATTGAGATGAAATGACATCTCAAGCCCTGTCGCCCAATGAAACCAATAGGGTTTATTAGCATGGACGGTCCGCCTCGCAACGCGGTTCCTGGACAGGCTTAGATCCTCTAAGCGGTTTACCAGTACTAGTGTGCGGGCCGGATTCAGCTCTGCATGGAAGCATCATGCAGCCCATATATTTCTTCAAGCCCCTATGGGCTGGGGCCACATTGTTTGTCATTCAGATTGTGAATTTGTTGCAATAATTTGCATCAAGTAATCTGATTGGTTGATAATCAGTAGTGGGTGTGGCATATATGAATATTCAGCATGACAAGGGTTAATGATCACAGAATAACATTTTCTTTTAACCTAATATCCTGCTGAATAAACTAGTAAAGCAACTTCCTTTTGTGACTATTTAATAATTAGCCAATCAAATGACTTGATACAATGCATTCTTTCGAATTGGCAAACTGAATGTCAAACAGTGTATATCCTCATCAGATGGCTTCTGAAGAACCCAGGTGCCATCTGATCAGGATCTACGGTGTTTGCAACTGTAGGGTTGTCATATTATGTGGAATGAGGATTAAACTGTTAAAATCCTTACTATAAGTACACCACAACCCCAGTATAACACAGTTCATCACAACACGATTTGGATATAACACAGTTTCAAGATGGATCAAAAAAATGTGTAGATTATATAGAAAAATGACCATAAAATATGGTCATTTTTCTATATAATCTACACATTTTTGTTTGGATATAACACAGTTGTTTAAGTAACACCGTTTATGCTTTGGACCCCATTAATAGTGTTATAAAGAGGTTGTGGCGACCATTCTGTTATTGATAAATAAAATATGGTTGATTACTGCTCATAAATAAAATGTCACTGAACATCTTTTATTACATAGACAGGAGATAAATAAAAATATTAAGATTTCATTAAAACATTTAAGAAAAAAAAAATAATCACTTACCTTATTAATAACCTGCTAGCAATCAAGTGTTTAATTCCAATAAAATGACAGAAAAGCTGAAAACAAATTTATTTGTTTTAATGTGTATGATCTTGAAAAGTAGATTTTCTATTTTTTTTACACATCCAATATCTTTCAGTACAGTAATCCAAAATTACAAATAATGCCTTGTTTATTTTCTTATATCAATTTTTTTCTCACCAATAAAGGCAATTTATCAATTGATTATTAATAGTGTTAAGCCCATCTGTATTCTATATAATTGCTGTAAGACAGAAATTATACTTAGTATATCTCATTCTAGGATAATCAGCTTCCAATTGTATTTTGTTAACACTGTATTGGCTTCTTGGATGCCAGTAATACCAGAACTGATGGTCTTTCAGTGACTTTCATACTTCAGTATAGATCACGTCAGGCTTCAATCACATGACAGTTTTATTGGTTCCTGCTACTGAGAGGTTTCTTTGCGTTAGAATTACCGTGTAATTTATCCTGCTGAATAAATTAATTCAGCCACACCCATTTCTAACTATCAGCCAATCAAATTACTTCATATAATGTATTCGTTCAAATTTGCAAACTGAATAACAAACAGTGTAGATCCTGATCAGATGGCTTCTTCAGAAGCCATCTGATCTGGATCTACACTGTTTGCAAAGAAAAGGGTTGTCGTGAACAGCAGGATAAGAGTTAGGATAATCAGCTTCCAATTGTAGTTAGTTAACACTATATTGGCTTCTGGGAAGCCAGTAATACCAGAACTGATGGTCTTTCAGTGACTTTCATACTTCAGTATAGATCACGTCAGGCTTCAATCACATGATGGTTTTATTGGTTCCTGCTACTGAGAGGTTTCTTTGCCTTAGAATTACCGTGCAATTTATCCTGCTGAATAAATTAATTCAGCCACACCCATTTCTAACTATCAGCCAATCAAATTACTTCATATAATGTATTCGTTCAAATTTGCAAACTGAATAACAAACAGTGTAGATCCTGATCAGATGGCTTCTTCAGAAGCCATCTGATCTGGATCTACACTGTTTGCAAAGAAAAGGGTTGTCGTGAACAGCAGGATAAGAGTTAGTATATCTCATTCCAGGATAATCAGCTTCCAATTGTAGTTAGTTAACACTGTATTGGCTTCTGGGATGCCAGTAATACCAGTCAGGACTTTCATACTTTAGTATAGATCACGTCAGGCTTCAATCACATGACGGTTTTATTGGTTCCTGCTACTGAGAGGTTTCTTTGCATTAGAATTACCGTTCAGTTTATCCTGCTGAATAAATTAATTCAGCCACACCCATTTCTAACTATCAGCCAATCAAATTACTTCATATAATGTATTCTTTGAACTTTGCAAACTGAATGACAAACAGTGTAGATCCTTATCAGATGGTTTCTTCAGAAGCCAGCTGATCTGGCCATCAAGTCTGTATAATTAAAATTACATCCCTCTAAACCCCACTTTATATAGAGAAAACTGGGGCTTATGGGTATACATGATTTTCTTTATTTCTCTTCCAAGACATAGATTGTGGGTACTTGTTAGAACCGCCTCATTGAGGCGGTTCTAACGAGCACCCACAACCTATATTTGAAGTTTAAATAAGAAAAATATCACAAATTTTCATCAGGCAAGTATCCATTTTGGCAAAAGAAAAGAATGCACTATGCCACACTGGTGTGTCACTGTTTGCAAAGGTAGGGGTTGTCAAGTTCAGCAGGATAAGGAATCATTGATTGCTTGAGACAGGTGCTTGCTTAATATAGGTGAGGGGTGGGGGCAATCTCGCTAGAAACAGGTTGCTTGCTTTATAGAGGTGGCCACTATGACAGGTTTTGCTGGTCGGCCTCGGTAGCTCAGTCTGATGGCCGTTGGACTTGCGATCTGGAGGTCGTGTGTTTGATACCCTCTAAGTTGGCAACATTCTTTCATGGAGATTGATTGATCCTATATAGTCTTTCTGTTGTCATTATCTTTCTTCTGCAGGGGGCGGTTGGGTGGGGCAAAGGTGACAGGTATCTTGCGTCACTGGGGCGTCCAGCTGATATTGGCTTACAGTTGGACAAGGTCTGCTATCCTTGCAGCAGGTAAGGGTAGTGGGGGAGTGTTTTTAATTCTTCTGTCTCTACACTTCTATTCATTTTCCTCTTTCACCAATGTCCCTCTCTTTCATCTCCTCTACTATCTCTTCTATCTCTTTTCTCCCTTTCTCTGGAGATGATACAAAATGACCATCAAGGGTTGACGTGTCGGTAAACCCAAATGATCATATCTTTCTTCTGCAGTGTCTGGCAAAAGAATGTTCACTAATTTGTGTAAACACAACCCATTTTATCGTAGAAACTCCAAAATGGGTCACTTGCCAAAAGTGGAGGCCCAGATCAGACACCGTGTCTATGATTTACCCTCAGTGGTTCAAACTTCCCCTGTTTCAAACAAATTTTCATGGCCCTGAAGGTGTTAACCCGTTGTATACTGGTGGACTTTTCATTGCTATATGTTGGACAAGTCCATTTGTCATTAATGGGTATTAGACCTATTTTTACATTTTATTCCATTTTTGACAGAAAATCCAGTTAGCAAATGGTGCAGACCCTAATCAGATGCAGCGTTCTGTGGCGTCTGATCTGGTTAGGGGTTTCATGTCTAGAATGGGTTAAAACCGTTGAAATTAGACATGGAAAAAAGTGTTTTCTTTTTTTTCTCAAATTCTTCTAAATCTTTTTTCCACAGGGAAAACTGACACAATAGTCTTTGAATTAAAACATGCTATTTTCAAATTTTCGGCCCATGGCCTTCTTCAGGAATATATAACAGTTCACCAAAATAACTGGATGACATCCATTTTGAGCTGTGTCTTAAAGAAAGTAATGATATTTTATGTCATATACCTTTTCTTGAAGATACATCAAGGTTGGTGTATTGTCAAACTGCACGACGTCGCCTCCTGCCAAAATTAGGGAAAGCAACATAAGTAAATGGCTTTGACTGAACAAATGTATAAATAATATACTGATGCAAATAAATAAAGTACTGTTGTCCGAAGATAAGTTGAAATAATCTTATTGTTGTCAGAGGATAAGTTGAAAGTGACGTCAACGAATGTTTTTGTTATTAAGCACTGTCCACTATTGTCAAAAGGTAACTACATTTCGGTAATGATAATTATAACGGTATAGTCTGTCTTGCCAGCCAATGATGGGTATGATAATGATAACGGTGCAAACTGTCAAACCTAGCTGTGGTGGTTTACTCTTTTACGTCACTGTCTACTTATCCTCCGACAACAGTAATGTTAAAATAGATAAATAAATAAATAACAAGCAATCATTGTGTGTATTGGAGTTCAATGGCCCAGTCAACACTATTTAGGTCATTTTTGAGCTGGTCGGTTTACCTATCCACACTTTTCCTGGGCAGGATGTGAGCGGTTAACCAGTACAGTGCACATTCTTTCGACAGAAAAAACAAGCAATCATAAATTGACTGAGATGTATGCCTATGCAAACAGTGCAGCCCCAGACTGATCCAGAAGCCAGTCAAGAAAAAAGAAAAGAAAAAAAAAAAAGGAAAGATTTTTTTTCATTTTGAAAAATTATCTGTAACTTATGTATATACTTGCTTTTTTCACTGAATACATGTTTTAGTAATTCGACCCTGAGGCTGTACTGTAATAGATTAGAGTGACTTTATGATGTTTTAACCCATAAAATGCCAATCATGACAATTGTCGTCTGCTTTGCCATCTTCCAGTTACCTTAAAAGTAATTATTTTGCAAAAAATGTGGACCCAGATCAGACTGCCTGCAGACGACATTTTTAATTCCCTGCGGGGATTATAGGAATGGCCTTCATCTGTTCGTCTGTCTGTCCATCTGTCTGTCCATTTGTCTGTCTGTCCGTAACACTTTCTTGTCCGTTCCATATCTCCTGAACCCTTTGATTTTCATTAAACTTTGGTCAAATATTTGTCTCAGTGAGCTGATTTGCAGAACCATAAAAGAATCATGCCGACTGAAGGTCAAGTTCACAGTTGAAGGTCATGAGTTTGAATTTTGTATCCGTTCCATATCTCCTTTACCCTTGGAAGGATTTTCATTAAACTTTAGTCCAATATTCTTTTAAGTGAGCTAATGTGCAGAACCCATAAATGAAAAAATGGTGACTCAAGGTCAAGGTCACATTTGAAGGTCAAGAGTTCGAAACTTTGAATTTTGTGTCCATTCCATATCTCCTTTACCCCTGCAAGGATTCTCTTTAAACTTTGGTCAATTATCCCCCTCAGTGAGCTGATGTGCAGAACCAATAAACCATGCCTACTCAAGGTCAAGGTCACATTTGAAGGTCACAAGTTTAAAACTTTGAATTTTGTGTCTGTTCCATATCTCCTTTACCGCTTGAAGGATTTTCATTAAACTTTCTTCATTTATCCCCTTCCGTGAGCTCATGTGCAGAATCCATAAATGAATCATGCCGACACCAGGTCAAGGTCACATTGGAAGGTCACGAGTTTGAAACTTTGATTTTGTATCCTTTTCATATCTCCTTTACCCTTCAAAGGATTTTCATTAAACTTTGGTCAAATATCCCCCTCAGTGAGCCAGTGTGCACAACCAATAAATGAACCATGCTGAGACAAGGTTGCATTTGAAGGTCACAAGTTTGAAACTTTGAATTTTGTGCCCGATCCATATCTCCTTTACCCCTGGAAGGATTTTCATTAAACCGGTCTAATGTTCTCCTCAGTGAGCTGATGTGCAGAACACATAAATAAACCATTCCAACTCAAGGTCAAGGTCACAGTTGAAGGTCACAAGAGTGTAACTTTGTATTTTGTGTCCGTTCCAATTACAGTCAAACCTGTATTAAGCAAGCACCTAAGGGATAACCAAATGTGCTTGCTTAGGACAGGTGCTTGCTTAAAACAGGTGAATATTAATGCATTTGCCATTTTTGGGAACCAAAAGCATGCTTGCTTAAGACAGGTTGCTTGCTTAATGCAGGTGGCCACTGTGACAGGTTTTACTGTATCTCCTTTACCCCTGGAAGGATTTTCATTAAACTTTCTTCAAATATCCCCCTCATTGAGCTGATGTGCAGAACCCATTAATAAACTATGCCGACTCATGGTCAAGGTCACGAGTTTGAAACTTTGAATTTTGTGTCCGTTCCTTATCCTTTACGCCTAGATGGATTTTCATTAAACTTTTGTGAATATCCCCCTCAGTTAGCTGATGTGCAGAACCCATAAATAAACCTTGCCAACTCAAGGTCAAGGCCACAGGTGAAGGTCACAAGGCTGAACCTTGACACAAAGTGCGGCGGGGGATTGGGCTGTCCGTCAGACTGCTTTTTTGTCAGATGTAGTTATTTTTATCAGCGTTTTAAGGGTTAAACTTAATCAACCCTTTCACCCCTGAGTTTCTGAAGTGGACTCTTCCATCTGTGAAATTATTTTAAATTTGGATTTTGGTCAGAATCATTAGCAGAATGGCAAACATTAAGTTACTTACTTACTTTACTTTACTTTACTTGTGCAAATTTTAGAACAAGTATGGTAAGGGGTAAGGATTTGAGGTGTGCGAATACTTAAGGTAAATACGGTGTACTATTGCATTGTCACTTGGGTGTCCACAGTTGGACAAGGCCTGCTGTCCTTGCATCAGGTAAGGGTAGAGGGGGAAATGCTATTTCTCCTGTTTCTACATTTCCATTAATTTTTTTCTTTCTGCTCAGTCCCTCACCTTCATCTCCTCTACTATCTCTTCTATATCTTTTCTCCCTTTCTCTGTGAGATGACACAAAATGACCCATAAGGGTTGACGTGTCGTTAAACCCAAAACAACCATTTGCAAAGGTTCAGGGTTGAAATGATTAGAAATGAGGAAATCTTTAAGGGGAATCGGAAGGGATACAACATTCAGGAGAGGCAACTCAGTAAAGTTATTCTTATCTGGCTTATCAGTAGCCACCTGTGTAGCTGAGCAGGTGGGTTTGTGTCTATTTTTTTTTAGATGAGGCTGTTATTGTATTTCCTTTTTTCACTGATTCAAGAATGCCCCCGTCAACACAAATAAGGTCATTTCCGATTTTGTGGGACTTTCAGCTAGCATGAAGAAATAGATGGGCTGCATGATGCTTCCACGCAGAGCTGAAACGGACCCGCACATGTGTCACCATCCAGGACCTTTTTTATGCCCCCGCCATTCGAAGAATGGTGGAAAGGGCATATAGTGTTGCCACTGTCCGTCCGTCCATCCGCCCGTCTGTGTGTCCAAAACTTAAACGCGGTCAATAACTTCCTTATTTCTTGATGGATTTTAAAATTACTCGGCAGAAATGTTAACCATCATGAGACGACATGTCACGTGCAAAACACAGGTCCGTACCTCCAAGGTAAAGGTCATACTTAGAGGTCAAAGGTAAAAAAAAGGGTCCGAAACTTAAACACAGTCAATAACTTTCTTATTTCTGGATGGATTTTGAAATTACTTTGTAGAAATGTTATCCATCATGAGACGATGTGTCACGTGCAAAACCCAGGTCCGTACCTCCAAGGTCAAGGTCATACTGAGAGGTCAAAGGTAAAGAAAAAGGGTTCGAAACTTAAACAGTCAATAACTTTCTTATTTCTGGATGGATTTTGAAATTACTTTGTAGAAATGTTAACCATCATGAGACAATGTATCACGTGCAAAACCAAGGACCGTGCCTCCAAGGTCAAGGTCATACTTAGAGGTCAAAAAAAGGGTCCAAAACTTAAACGCAGTCAATAACTTTCTTATCTCTGGATGGATTTTGAAATTTCTTGGCAGAAATGCTGGCCATCATGAGACAATCTGCCTCACACAAAACCATGGTCCTTACCATACTTAGAGGTCAAATGTGAAAAAAGGGTCCAAAACTCAAACGCGGTCAATAACTTTCTATGGACGAATACGAACATAGGCATATTTTCAGGCGGGGGCATCCGTGTCCAATGAACGCATTTCTAGTCTCAGTCTGCTCTCAGTGCAGTCAGTCCTTTATTATTTTTCTTGACATTCAAGTTCTTCGAAACCATCACGAAAACATGCCTTTATAATTTTGACCCTTCAAACCCCACTTTTATACAGTAAATTGCGATTGCATTGGTTGGCACTGGGCTTGAGATGTAATTTCATCTCAGTGTCAGGTAAAAGTCCCACAAAATTTGGAAGATGTCCTAAATAGTGTTGATGCATGGGGATGTAAACCTTATTGGCAACAAACAAAGAAAAACTGGGGTTTACAGTGATACACATTATTTTTCTAAGTTCTGCTCAAAAGTATAGATTGTGAGTACTTGTTTGAACCACCTCTGAATATCAGAATTTTTATCTGAAAATCTTCATTTTTTGGTGGTAAAATTTTCAATGTATTACAGCTATTTGATGAGATTTATTGAGTGATATCTGTGATACCTTGGAAATTTTCTGAAATGTTTCCAGATTCATACCTAAACTAACAGATCAGAGCATTGTATCTTTAGATCTTTGAAAATTCTAATTAATTCTGCAAAATCTAAAATCTAAAATTTAGGGTGGATAGCAAAGCAAACAATGCTTTAACCTGATGTTTATTATGATCTTTATTATACCCGCTTTTTCGAAGAAAAATCGGGTATATTGTTTTCGTGTCAGTCAAGTGTTTGTCAGTCCGTGGGGCTGTATGTTGTATGTGTGTGTGTGTATGTACATCTGTCACGTTTCTTTGGAATGGATCTCTGAAATCGGTTAAGGTACACTTTTCAAACTTTGCCTGTGGATAGTACATGGGATGTAGATGACACTGGGCTACTTTTGGTGTGACCTTGGCCTCAACATGACCCCAAGGTCAAAGGTCAAATAGTATGACTTTGCCATATCTTCATTGTTGTTCATAGAAAATGCGGGTATTTGCGAAGGTACCATTGACTGTGCGATTTAGTGATCGACATGTTTTAGTATATCAAATATATTTTTGTCACCCCTGCTTTATCCCTTTGCCTGATGTTCAGGACAATACCTACCTTTGCAAACAGTGTAGATCCAGATCAAATGGCTCCTGAAGTCATCTAATCAAGATCTATACAGACATTCAGTTTGTGAATTTGTCTAAGGAATAATCTGATTGGTTAAAAGTCAGAAATGGGTGTGACTATAACTTAACCCATTTTGTACCGAAAACCCCAAAACAGTTACCCTGACAAACAGTGCAGGCCCAGATCAGACGCCGCAGAAGCAGCGTCTGATCATGGCCTACAGTGTTTGCAAAATATTAAGCCATTTACCACACAAATTTTGAAGAAAACACGACCTGACACCGCTAAATTTCGAAATGGACTCTGCCATATATAAGGTGAAAGATACCATTTAATTATACAGCCGGATAAAGGTTAAGCATGATGCAATATCCATCCGTTCATTGTCTGTCTGTCCATTTGTCCATCCATCAACACTTGCATCGACCAAACGTCCAAGTCCATTTATCAATCAAAGCACTGAGAGAACTGATGAGTCAATTGTCTGAGTGTAGGCTGGGAAAATACTCCTGGACTCTGAATTAATCCTTAACTTCAAGATTTTTTTAAAGCAAACTGTGAAGACCCTGATCAGATGCTTTACTTTGTGTCGTCTTATCTCGGACTACACTATTTGGCAAGCCCAACCCATGATTCCAGTTCAGATTCTGTAGAAAACTCTCTTTCCTATCAACAACAATTTGCATCTATTTTCTACAATTAACGCTTACCTAGATTTCTTTCCAACCCCACCCATTAGGGCTATTAGCGCTTGGAGAAATCGATTGGTCTGCATGGTGCTTCCACACAGAGCTGAAACTGAGTACTTGTAAACCATTTAGAAGGACTAAACCTGCCCAGGCAAAGTGGTGTGACCGTCCAATGCTTATAAGCCTTCTGGTTTCATTGGGCCACAGGGCTTGAGATGTCATTACATCTCAATCAGGTTGGGTAAAAGTCCCACAAAATTGGAAGCACTGCTACAAAATGACCTAAATAGTGTTGATGGAGACATTAAACCTTAATTCAAACAACAATCAAACAAAACCTAGGTTTCCTACAAATCAGTGATAGTCATGTGGACTTAACCAATAAGATGCCAATCATGACAATTGCCGTCTGCTTTTGTCGTTTGCCGGTTACTTTAAAAGTCATTTTTTTTAGCAAACAGTGTGGACCTCTAGGAGCAGTCTGATCTGGGTCCATACTGTTTGCCTGTATGAAAAAATATTTCTAAAAACTGTGCAAGAAGATTCAGCAGATGACATAAGCAGACGACATTTTCAGATGTAGTTTTTCTCGGCGTCTGAAGACCTTCTGTGCTTAGTTACTTTAGGTTGATTGATAAACAATCAACCCAACTACAATCAGAGGTGTGACATAGCCTTCTAGCTGAATTCTTGTTTCATTTAGATTGCTTACTACAGTAGAACTTTGATGGCTCGAACACCGATGGCTCGTTTACCATGGCTGAGTCGAATCCGTTCTTGAGCCCCTAGGAAATTCCTCTACATAAGAAACAGTGGTGATAATTTAGGAGATTTTAGTTTTTTATCTTGCAAATGTATGCTGTGTGTACTCATTAGAATCGCCTCAATGAGTCAATTCTAATGAGTACACACAGCTTACACTTTTAGCTCACCTGTCACGTAGTGACAAGGTGAGCTTTTGGGATCACTTTTTGTCCGTCCTCCGTCGTGCGTGCGTGCATGCGTCCGTAAACTTTTCTTGTGAACACACTAGAGGTCACAGTTTTTGGCCAATCATCATCAAACTTGGTCAGAATGATAATCATGACAATATCTCGGTCAAGTTCGAATATGGGTCATGGCAGGTCAAAAAGTAGGTCAGTAGGTCAAATCAAAGAAAAACCTTGTGAACACTCTAGCGGCCAAAGTTTTGGGCCGATCGCCATCAAACTTGCTCAGAATGATCATCTTGACAATAACTCGGTCAAGTTCGAATATGGGTTATGCCGGGTCAAAAAGTAGGTCAGTAGGTCAAATCATAGAAAAACCTTGTGAACACTCTAGGGGCCACAGTTTTGGTCTGATCGTCATCAATCTTGCTAAGAATGATTGTCTTGACAATATATGGGGCAAGTTCGAATATGGGACATGTCAGGCCACAAAGTAGGTCAGTAGGTCAAATCATAGAAAAACCTTGTGAATACACTAGAGGCCACAGTTTGGGTCCGATAATCATCAAACTTGCACAGAATGATTATCTTGACAATATCTAGGTCAAGTTCGAATATGAGTCATGTCGGGTCAAAAAGTAGGTCAGTATGTCAAATCAGAGAAAAACCTTGTGAACACACTAGAGGCCACGGTTTTGGTCTGATCATCATCAAACTTGCCCAGAATGATCATCTTGACAATATCTCAGTCACCTTCGAATATGGGTGTTGTCGGGTCAAAAAGTAGGTCAGTAGGTCAAATCATAGAAAAACCTTCTGAACACACTAGAGGCCACAGGTTTGGTCCAATTATCATCAAACTTGCTCAGAATGAGCATCTTGATAATATCTTGGTCACGTTCGAATATGGGTCATGTCTGGTCACAATGTAGGTTGGTAGGTCAAATCATAGAAAAACCTTGTGAATACACTAGAGGCCACAGTTTTGGTCCAATCATCATCAAACTTGCCCAGAATGATCATCTTTACAATGTCTCAGTCAAGTTCGAATATGGGTCATGTTGGGTCAAAAAGTAGGTCAGTAGGTCAAATCAAAGAAAAACCTTCTGAACACACTAGAGGCCACAGTTTAGGTTCGATCATCATAAAACTTGCCCAGTTTAGGTTCTATCATCATAAAACTTGCCCAGAATGATCATCTTGACAATATCTCAGTCAAGTTCGAATACGGGTCATGTCGGGTCATAAAGTAGGTCAGTAGGTCAAATCATAGAAAAACCTTGTGAACACACTAGAGGCCACAGGTTTGGTCCAATCATCATCAAACTAGCTCAGAATGATTATCTTGACAATATCTCGGTCAAGTTCGAATATGAGTCATGTCGGGTCAAAAAGTAGGTCATTATGTCAAATCGTAGAAAAACCTTCTGAACACACTAGAGGCCACAGTTTAGGTTCGATCATCATAAAACTTGCCCAGAATGATCATCTTGACAATATTTCGGTCAAGTTCGAATACGGGTCAAGTCGGGTCATAAAGTAGGTCAGTAGGTCAAATCATAGAAAAACCTTGTGAACACACTAGAGGCCACAGTTTTGGTCTGATCATCATCAAACTTGCCCAGAATGATCATCTTGACAATATCTCAGTCAAGTAGGTCATTATGTCAAATCGTAGAAAAACCTTCTGAACACACTAGAGGCCACAGTTTAGGTTCGATCATCATAAAACTTGCCCAGAATGATCATCTTGACAATATTTCGGTCAAGTTCGAATATGGGTCATGTCTGGTCAAAAAGTAGGTCAGTAGGTCAAATCATAGAAAAACCCTCTGAACACACTTGAAGCCACAGTTTTGGTCGGATCATCATCAAACTTGCTCAAAATGATCATTTGACCATGTCTCGGTTAATTTCGAATATGGGTCATGTCTGGTCATTAAGAAGGTCAGTAGGTCAGATTGTTGAAAAATCTTGTGAACACACTAGAGGTCCCAGTTTTGGTCCGATCATCATCAAACTTGCTCAGAATTATCATCTTGACAATATCTCGGTCAAGTTTGAATATGGGTCATGTCGGGTCAAAAAGTTGGCAAGTAGGTCAAATCATAGAAAACCGTTTTGAACACTCTAAGAGGCCACAGTTTTAGTCAAATCACCATTAAACTTGCTCAGAATGATCATCTGGACAATATCTCAGTTAAGTTCGAATATGGGTCATGTCAAATCAAAAAGTAGATTGGTAAGTTAATTTGTCATAACTTTTGAACCGTTTGAGATAGAGCATTCATATTTGGCATACAGGTTCCTTGTGACAAGGGCTTCCCACTCATATAAAGATTTGACCTGTGACCTTGACCTGTGACCTACTTTATCATAACTTTTGAACCATATGAGATAGAGCCTTCATATTTGGCATGTATGTTCCTTGTGACAAGGTTTTCTCAACCATTCAAAACTTTTGACCCATGACCTTGACCTTTGACCTACTTTGTCATAACTTTTGAAGCATTTGAGATACAGCCTTCATATTTGGCATGTAGGTTCCTTGCGACAAGGGCTTTCTATTCATACGTAAAATGATCTTTGACCTTTTTCCTTAACATTTGACCTATTTTATTTTAACTTTTGAACCATGTTGTGTAGATGACCCTCTAGGAAAATAGCATAAACGATTAACAAATGGTCACAAGAGCTAAAAATAGAAAAAACATTGTAAATTTGCTTCAAATGCGAACTCCTTCTAAAACCTTGGGCCAATTGAGTTCAAAACGTCACCGGAATGTTGCCTAGGTGACTCCCTACCAAAATAGTTAAAACTCATTCCACTCAAATGAACAAGATGGCTGCCAGAGCTAAAAATAAAAAAATCTTCAAACGACAATTCCTTCTGTACCCTTAGGCCAATTTCATTCAAACTTCGAAGTAATGTTGCTTAGATGACCCTCTACCAAAAAGGCTAATACGATCCCGCTCCGATGAACAAAATGGCCACCAGAGCTGAAAAAAGAAAAATATTGTAAATTTGATTCAAACGTGAACTTCTCCTAAACCCTAAGGCCAATTTGATTCAAACTTCACAGGAATGTTGCCTAGGTTACTCCCTACCAAATAAGCTAAAATCACCCTGCTGATGAACAAGATGGCCACCAGAGCTAAAAATAGAAAGTACTCGAGACAGTGACAAACAGGTGAGCGAACCAGGGCCCTGTGGGCCCTCTTGTTATTTACATATATTTTTATTCTAGAACACTGAAAAGATGTCCCAAAGTATATCATTATGCTCCTAACAGTAACCCTCAGTGGCTCGAACTACCCCTGTCTCGAACAGATTTTCGAGGCCCCAAAGGTGTTCGAGCCATTGAAGTTCGACAGTACTAGGATGACTTATGTCATTTCAAATTCAGATACCTCAAATTATTTATTTTAACTCACTTCAGCACAAGTGCTTAATATGTCGTGCTATTGTGGTCGGTCAGTGTCCATCCTGCATTGTCCTTCATGTGGCGCCAACAATTTACTCCTAAATCCTTCGGCTAATTTCATTCAAACTTCACAGGAATGTTGCCTAGGTGGCTCCCCACCAAAATAGCTAAAATTATTCCTCTGTGATGAACAAGATAGCCACCAGTGCTAAGAATATCAAAAAGAACTCCTCCTATACCCCTGGGCCAGTTTGGCTCAACACTTCCATGTTGCTTAGGTGACCTTTGCTAAAATAGCTAAAACAAATAGATGGCAGTCAGAGCTTAAAATAGAAAAAAGGTTAAAGGACAACTCCTCCTACATATTTGGTCCAATTCCATTCAAACTTCACAGGAATGTTGCTTAGGTGATTGTCTAGCTAAAACAGTGCTGCTAAGATGAACAACATTACATTAACACAAACCTGCATTGTGAACAACCTGTGTGAAACCCTTAGTCTATAGCGTCTATGCCCATGGGCATCACAATCACATGGGCCCCGTCAAGCGATTTTGGTACTTATCGCCTTTGCGAGCAGCGAAGGTTCAGGCGAGCCTGCGCATCCGCGCAGTCTCGCCAGAACCTTCGCTGCTCGCTCATACAAGCAGTGAATCAAGAGGAACCTTCAGACAGAAAGCCATATCCCTGGCCCCTCTGAATGGCTGGGCATGCGCAGTTAAAATTTATCATGACGGAATGCTCGAAGACTCAAATTCGCTTTGCGCGGCTCACATAAAGATGAACACTCATAACATATTTGTACGCGGGCATATCATGATAAAATTTGCACCTAACATAATAATATATGACCAATTGACATGATAACGCTAATGGCAGTGAAGGCGTTCCATTCCCATGTGCTAAAATGGTTTATCATATGACGTCGCGTCTGAGAGAGTAATAAAGTCATGTAATATTTTCGATAATCCACTAGTGGATTAAATATGCAAATTAGCTAGATACGTCCCATAACGTTACATGTACGACGTCCTTAACGACGTCGCATTTACTAATGGCGGAATATTGACATTTTTGTAAACAATCATGAATAAAATACGTTTTAAATGTCATATGATAAATAGAATCTTGCATTCGTGCTCTTGTATTATTGAATTTATTAAATTCGTTGAGGAAAAGGGATAAAATGCTCGGCAAAGCCTCGCATTTTATCTCTTTTCTTCAACTAGTTTAATAAATTCAATAATACATGAACACTCATGTAAGATCCTCTATATCTTTCATATTTGAAGAGCTCACTTTTACAGATGATGATTTTTAACCCTTATCCTGCTGAATATTCAATTTAGCCACACCCATTTCTGACTTTGAACTAATCAGATTACTTGATGTTATGTATTCCTACAAATTTATAATCTGAATGTCAAACAGTGTAGATCCTGATCTGGATCTACACTGTTTGCAAAGATAGGGGTTGTCGTGAACAGCAGGATAAGGGTTAATAATTGACTTACTTCTGCTCAAAACATAGATTGTTTTTGCCCCCACCCATTGGGGCTTGGAGAAATAATTGAGCTGTATCAGGTGCTTCCACGCAAAGCTGAAACATACTAGATGTTTGAGTACTGATGTACTGCTTAGAAGATCTAAACCTGCCCAGTAAACGTGGTGTGTGTCGGAATATTCCGCAAACCCTGATGGTTTCCTTGGGTGGTATGGCTTGAGATGTCATTTCATTTCAATGTAAGGGGAAAAAGTCCCACAAAATCAGAAGCATCATCTCCAAAATGACCTTTATGGTGTTGATGGGGATGTAAAACCTAAATGCACTGTGAAAAATAAATTACTATAAAAATAATAATAAAAAAAAAAAATTGGACACCTTGATGTATTACAGTAATTCACGACCCAATGTAAGGAGTCCCAAAGGTGCAGACAGAATGGTAAACTGTGTAGAACCTGATCAGACTGTTCCTTCAGGATTATAAGAATCTTATATGGGTGTGAGGGGTGGATAGAAAAATACGTCCCAAGGGTCACTGTCCGGCATCACAAGGCTTGCCGAGTGATGCCGGACAGTGATCCCGAGGGACGGATTTTCCCACCCCTCACATCCATATTAGATTCTTTTTCTTGCATACCTTCCATTTCTTAGCCCGGAATTTCAATGCTGCAGTCACTTCGGTTAACAATGTCCGCCATATTGTGTTGACACTGCAGGAATGTAAAGTGACGTCACGGATCGTGCATGACGTCAACCGTAACGACGGCGCACACAAGGTCGTAATCAACCAGTGCATTATCAAACAGGCAATTATATTCGATTTGGGGTTGGAACACAAGGGTCAGAACATTAATTTCTATACCAGGGTAAAATCGCGGATTTCCTTGTCTGGTGTGCAAGAATAGTCTGATCTGGGTTTGCACTGTTTGCTTAGGTCTACTTGTCCCTATGCTTAGGATCATTACGGTAGTTACAAGAAGCTTGATTTGACCTAGCTTATCAATAGTGTTGATTAATAGGCTATTGCTTTGTTTGTTTGTATTGGAGTTTAACGGCCCAGTCAACACTATTTTGGTCATTTTTGAGCCGGTCAATTTACCTATCCACACTTTCATTGGGCAGGCTTATACATAAGCGATTAACCTGAGTACAGTGCACATTCTTTCGCCAGAAACTGACCACTGCCCTTCTTGAATCAGCGGAAGGGAGAGAATGGCCGTAGAAAAGATTTCAGGCTCAATCACCACAAAATGTTGCCGACCCCGACATACATTGAACCTGCATCCTCCTGATCACCAGTCAGACACACACCCGACTGAGCTACCGAGGGGTACGTAAACCAAAGAAAATGCTAGATTTAAAAATCTCGCCACCAAATGGGGACCACTCTTACAGGAAAGAATTTGCTCCTTCTTTCCTGTAAGTGTGGTCTCCGCGGGAAAGAAGGAAACTATGTTAGCTAATAATTAGTGTTGTGTATATCCTAGACATATACAGATTTTGCTATTTCTTCTTCTTCTTCTTCATTTTTTCTTCATCTGCTTCTTCTTCACTGTCTAATGTGTATGCAAGTACGTATTTGGCATAAATGATGTTACGCCCCTGTCAAAATTTGCATCTTTTGAAACATGATTGAATTAAATAGTTATTTCAGCTTTATATTTGAAACTTGATTGACTCAATCTTAAAACAATCTTTTTCTGTGTAGGCGAAACATATGCTGCAAAAACAAAATTGGCATGGTCTGAAAATGGATACTGATAATCTTTGATTGCAGCTGAATAATTTCTTGGGTAACATCAGGATGGCAAGTCCTTGAAAGGAACACCCCTCTAAACAGAAAACTGGGTTTACTAGGGTGTACATTATTTTGCTGGTTAGCAACATTCTTTTTGCTGGAGTCTGATCATAACAACTGTTCTACTGTCATTTTCTCCCTCCCACTGATTCAAGCAGGGCAGTTGTCAATTTCTGGCAAAAGAATGTGCACTGTACTGGCTAACTATTTACATACAGGCCTGCCAAGGAAAAAATGACCAGCTCAATATGACCTAAATAGTGTTGATTGGGTAATTAACCCTTATCATGCTGTTCACGACAACCCCTATCTTTGCAAACAGTGTAGATCCAGATTAGATGGCTTCTGATCAGGATCTACACTGACATTCAATATATGAATTTGCAGGAATAAATTACATCAAGTAATCTGATTGGTTCAAAGTCAGAAATGGGTGTGCCTAAACTGAATATTCAGCAAGAGAAGGGTTAAACTCCTAAACAGACAAAATCCTCAAAATACTCCCTGTTATCTTTAGAAACACATAATATCATCCTTCTCAAATAATTGACAACTACTCTACTTGGCTCCAGTGGTCATAGTAATTATTCCATCACCAATTTGGACAAAAGGCAAAACACACTGGACTGGACCAGGCAGGTCAAGTTGAGCAGAACTGTGACAAAGTACATCTGACCTTGACCATCAAACAGAGTGATTACTTCTGAATACAAAAAGAAATGAGTTCTGTAATGAAGCCCTTGATAATTATTGTGGTCATGGTTAAAGATACTCGTAGCAATCAGAAAATTGCCCTATCAGGAAAAACTTGCGCCGCACAAAAAAATAGTCGCAAAGTGGTTAAACTCAAAATTATTGTGCTTCAATTGCATGGTAACTCACTGGGTCTTGAAGTCTTGCCGGCCCTGTGTAAACAGTGAAGCCTCGGACAAGACTGCACAATTGTGCAGTCTTGTCGGAGTCTTCACAGTTTACAAAGACACCAAAGAACTTTTCTGAATGTTCCATCTCTTCAGCAGCCCACAAACTCCAAACATCATTTATCTGATTGTCCATTACTGGAATTACATATGCACCTTGCCATAAGAAAACCTGTTTTTGCCATTTACAGTTTTAATATGTTCTGATCAGCCTGTTCCTCTGCGCAGTCTGATCAGCTCCTTAGTTTTTAGCTGCTTGAATGGTATAATGACTCAAGTTTCTATATCTAAAATTTCAAGACTCTTGCTAGTCCGTGTAGCCGAGCAGACTGGTTTGTGTTTTACTGGCTCACAAACCCAGAAGACAGGTGACGTGTGATTATGTGGTAATCATGCAGCTTCTTTCTGTTTTGAAGGATTTCACAGCTTCAGAGAAAGACTTCTGTTGATGTACCAGTCATTTGAAACCGCATCACCCACACACTGTACTGACAAGGAAGATGGACATAAGTGATGGGAAATGACTAGCCCCGTATGGAATGTCTCACTGTTCTGCTGCTGGCTTTGAGAAAATCTACATCTAAAAATTTTGTCTGCTTATGACGTCTGCTGATTTTTTTTTTTGCAAACTTTTTGAAAATATTTTTGCATACAGGCAGTGTGGGCCCAGATCAGACTGCTCCTACAGGAGCAGTCTGATCTCGGTCCACACCGTTTGCAAAAAATTACTTTAAGGTAACAGGTAGAAGGCAAAGCAGATGACAGTTGTTATGATTGGCATTTTATGGGCTAAATACCATTTACTGAGCATGGGCAAAGGGCGGCATTTGTATCAATTGCTCGTCCAAAAGTACAGGGCTCTAGCAGGGCTTTGGTGGAAGAAAAGTCAAACTGAAGCCAGCTGATCTTTAAAACAAGAGGCCCATGGGTCACTACGCAAACCAGAAGTCAAATGTGAAAACTTGCATTGACCCCTTGCTGCATGTTTTTCAGCAAACCATGATGGCTTGAAAACTCTATTCTTTCAGTTCCTGAAATTCCAGTCCTTTTTAAAAGGTAGCCATTTTGGCTATAATTATCAACCACCATTTAACTGATTTTGAATATTAATTTTAATGCCATAGGATACAAGACAATCAGAAAAGCCACAGTTTTGCTTTTTTTCCCCCATTAGAAATGCCCATGTGACCAAATATGACCTTGACATACAATAGGTCAAGGTCAACCAAATGTCACCAAATGAGCAAACTTGCTAGGAATATGATATCAATTTTATGCCACAGGCTACAACAGAATAGGAAATGCAGCTTTCACATACAAAGGTCTTTGCAATCAAAGTTGACCTTTACATAAAATAGGTCATGGTCAATCAAGATCAACATTTTAACAAACTTGGTTGAAGCTTCTGAGTCCCCAGTGCAACAAACCAAGTTTCAAGATCAAGGGTCATTTTGTTCCTGAGAAGATTTCCAAAGGAATTTTACCAGCTCTGCCCTGCCATATTTAACTCTTATCCTGCTGTTCACGACAACCCCTATCTTTGCATACAGTGTAAATCCAGATCAGATGCTATCTGATCTGTATCTACACTGTTTGACATTTCAGAAGCCATCTGATCTGGATCTACACTGACATATAGTTTATAAATTTGTAGGAATAAATTAAATCAAATAATCTGATTGGTACAAAGTCAGAAATGGGTGTGGCTAAACTGAATATTCAGCAGGATAAGGGTTAACTATACTTTTCCACTCTGCATCAACTTCATCTCTTTCTGAATCCTAAATCAGACTAAGCTGTAGAGAAACTTAATCAGAAGCATCAAGATTTCATGCAGATTCAGAATTGCTAAAGGCAATGTGATCTGATAGACAAGATGGCCACCAAGGCACAATGTAATGGATGATCAACCTCATCCAGGTGAGCGATTTCTGGCCCACTTGGTCTTGTAGTTTTCAAAGTGATATGTGTTACCTTTATTATTCAGTGGATTACTTTCGCCCCGATAGCTCAGTTGGTAGAGTGTCCGCTCCGGGGAATGGGAGGTCACGGGTTTGATCCCGGGCCGCGACATACCAAAGTCGTTAAAAATGGTACTAGTTGCTCCTCGCTTGGCACTCAGATTTACGGGGGTAGAGCTAGGACTGGTCGACCCAGTGTCAGGATAATGTGACTGGGTGTGGTATCATGTAATGTGTCTGGGACATGATACTTCAGTGGGGCAGCACTATAAAAGTGAGCATTGAGCTCCCTGTCGCAACCAGACACCGTCGTGATATGACTAAATATTGTTGAAAGCAACGTTAGACCCGAATTCACACACACACACACTTCATTTTAGGCACCCCTTTCATATACACATTTCATTAATGGCACCAAGGACCAAAGTTTTGGTGAAACAGACTTGTTTGTTTGTATTGGTGTTTAACGACCCAGTCAACACTATTGAGGTCATTTTTGAGCCGGTCTGTTTACCTATCCACACTTTTCCTGGGCAGGCTTATACATAAGCGGTTAACCAGTGCAATGCACATTCTTCGCCAGAAACTGACAACTGCCCTTCTTGAATCAGTGGAAGGGAGAGAATGACTGTAGAAAAGATTTCATCCTTCAGTGATTTGCAAAGAATCAGTTAACACTTAAACCTTATCTTGCTGTTCACGACAACCCTTGTCTTTGCAAACAGTGTAGATCCAGATCAGATGGCTTCTGAAGAAGCCATCTGATCAGGATCTACACTGTTTGGCATTTAGTTTATGATTTTGTAGCAGTAAATTACATCAAGTAATTTGATTGGTTGATAGACAGAAATGGGTGTGGCTTAAATGAATATTCAGCAAGAGAAGGGTTAATCAGAAGCCTCAAGATTTCATGCAGATTCAGAATTGCTAAAGGCAATGTGATCTGATAGACAAGATGGCCACCAAGGCACAATCTAATGTATGATCAACCTCATCCAGGTGAGCGATTTCTGGCCCACTTGGGCTTGTAGTTTTCAAAGTGATACCTTTATTCTTCAGTGGATTACTTTCATATTAGGACTGGTACTTCATTTTAGGCACCGGCCCCGATAGCTCAGTTGGTAGAGTGTCCGCTCCGGGAAACAGGAGGTCACGGGTTTGATCCCGGGCCGCGACATACCAAAGTCGTTAAAAACGGTACTAGCTGCTCCTCGCTTGGCACTCAGATTTACGGTGGTAGAGCTAGGACTGGTTGACCCAGTGTCAGGATAATGTGACTGGGTGTGGTATCATGTAATGTGTCTGGGACATGATACTTCAGTGAGGCAGCATTATAAAAGTGAGCATTGAGCTCCCTGTCGCAACCCGACACGGTCGTGATATGACTAAATATTGTTGAAAGCGACGTTAGACCCGAATTCACACACACTTCATTTTAGGCACCCCTTTCATATACATATTTCATTAATGGCACCAAGGACCAAAGTTTTGGTGAAACCGACTTGTTTGTTTGTATTGGAGTTTAACGACCCAGTCAACACTATTTAGGTCATTTTTGAGCCAGTCTGTTTACCTATCCACACTTTTTCTGGGCAGGCTTATAAGTAAGCGGTTAACTAGTACAGTGCACATTCTTTCGCCAGAAACTGACAACTGCCCTTCTTGGATCAGTGGAAGGGAGAGAATGACTGTAGAAAAGATTTCATCCTTCAGTGATTTGCAAAGAATCAGTTAACACTTAACCCTTATCCATACATGTGATATTTTCTTGGACCCAAATAGGGAGATTTTGATTTTCAGATAGGGAGATTGGGGTCCCAAATCGGGAGATTTTTCCGCAGTAAAAAGTGATGTTATTTTTGGTTAAAATACCCACCTGGCAGAAAACAAAACAACGTTCAGAATACTCTTACACCCCTTCTCTTATCATCCCCAAAACGTGCCTCGGAACTTAGTCGGAACTAATAAGCATGCATGATTTTTATTGATTTAACTTGGGGGCATATTTTTTTCATAAAAGATCCATTAAAAACACGGCAAAAATATTTTTTCTCGCAAGCTAAAAATGAAACAGGTTTGAATAGAAAATTTCACCCTGCAAAACTCCGGTTCTATGTTTATTAATAAATGAAAAACTACATACAGATGCTTAGAAAATACCAGCGTCTGTTCTGCTCTGTTTTGGCGGGAAAAATATTTAGCGTGTTCACCTGTGAAAGGCCAAAAATCATGCACGAATTTTCATTGGTGTCACGTGGGGCATATTTCTTTATTCCGTTAAAAATGGCAAAACTATTTTTCTCGGGTTTAAATAGAAAATGTCACTAAGTAATTACCCAGTTCTATGATTAATAAAAGAATAACGGTTTACAGACGCGTAGAAAAAAACAGCGTCTGCTTTGCTCTGTTTTGGCGGGAATAATATTTAGCGTCTACACGTGTCAATTACAAAGGGATTAAATAAGCTATAACTGGTATATCTTGATGGACTAGTTTTCACACCTTGTCACATTGTTAATTGTCGGCTTATCAATAAGGCCCGCCTCGGGTGTAAACGGTTTAATAGCGTTGGCAACTTGAGCAAATCGGTGATCAGTAATAAATGTATGCAAACATCACATTTCTTCCTTATTGAATTTCTCGCTTTTTATCACATTGTTTGCGGCTTGTTTGCGGGTTGCATTTTAATAATTGTATTTACCGGTACGTTCTTTTCATATTGCGATATTATACTTGTGCAGGTGTGTATTGCAATTTACCTGCATACCGCCTAGCGTAAATACACCGCATAGGTATTTTACAGTGGTTAACACTAAATTGGTCCGTCGGCGGAAAACTACTATAGGAAAATTGTCGTATCGGGAGATTAGGGCCGTCGGACGGGAGACCGGGAGATGGGGTTCGAAATCGGGATATCCCGACGAAATCGGGAGATATCACATGTATGCCTTATCTTGCTGTTCACGACAACCCCTATATTTGCAAACAGTGAAGAAGCCATCTGATCAGGATCTACAGTTTATGAATTTGTAGCAATAAATTACATCAAGTAATCTGATTGGTTGATAGACAGAAATGGGTGTGGCTTAAATGAATATTCAGCAAGATAAGGGTTAATAACCCTCCAAGTGCGAATTAAAACTAGCAGACAGCATTTTCAAAAGCAGAAGATTCACATGAAATGTCAAGCCTCTTTTCTCTGAAAAATAAGAAAATAGATTGTCATCTACTATAGAAATTTTTGTAGAACCTCAAGGGTTAAGGCTGTTTGTTCTCTGGATTGGCTTTGGTGTTATATTGGCACTTAGAGGGCTTATGCCATTTCAGTAAAGATGATTTTATTTGGAATAATCATCATTTACAGAAAAATAGATTACAAATAACAGAAGTGATTGTTATTAGTCTAAGGCTCTGCATGCTAGAATTTTTTTCAGCAGATGGCATTTTGAAATATTTTTAGCTCACGAACTGCTCAAGGTGAGCTATTGTGATCAGTCTTTGTCGGTCGTCTGTCTGTGCATGCATCGGTCCATCGTCAACTTTTGCTTTAAACAACTTCTTCTCCAAAACTGCTGGACAGATTTGAAATCATTTCACAGGAATGTTCCTAGGGTGACCCTCCACAAAAATTGCTCAATTTGTTCTGCGGTGAACAAGTTGGCCGCCAGAGCTAAAAATAGAAAAACCGTTAAGCGCCTTCTCCTCCTTAACCTGAGTGCAAGGATTTTGAAATAATTTCACAGGAAGGTTCCTTGGGTAACCCTCTACCATAATTGCTCAAACCATTCCGCTCTGATGAACAAGATGGACACCAGAGCTAAAAAAAGAAAAACCTTTGAACAACTTCTCCTTAACCAGTGAATGGGTTTCACAATAATTTGACAGGAATGTTCCTTGGGTGACCCTCTACCAAAATTGCTCGAACCTTTCGGCTCGGATGAACAAGATGGCCGCCAGAGGTAAAAATAGAAAAACCTTTAAATGACTTTTCCTTAACCAGTGGATGGATTTCAAAATAATTTTACAGGAATGTTCCTTGGGTGATCCCTCAACCAAAATTGCTAAACTGTCAAGCTCGGATAAACAAGATGGCCACCAGAGCTAAAAATAGAAAAACCTTTAAAAGACTTCTCTTCCTTAACCATTGGATGGATTTTGAAATAACAGCACAAGAATGTTCCTTGGGTGACCCTCTACCAAAATTGCTCAAACTTCTCCGCTCAAACCTTTAAAAGACTTGTCCTCCTTAACCAGTGGATGGATTTCAAAATAATTTCACAGGAATGTTCCTTGAGTGACCCTCTACCAAAATTGCTCAAACCATTCCGCTTGGATGAACAAGATGGCCACCAGAGCTGAAAATGGAAAAACCTTTTAAAGACTTCTCCTCATTAACCAGTGGATGGATTTCGAAATAATTTCACAGGAATGTTCCTTGGGTGACCCTCTACCAAAATTGCTCAAACCATTCCGCTCTGATGAACAAGATGGTCACCAGAGCTAAAAATACAAAAACGTTTCCTTAACCAGTGGATGGATTTTGAAATAATTTCACAGGAATGTTTCTAAGGTGACCTCATACCAAAATTGCTCAAAGCGTTCTGCTTGGATGACCAAGATGGCCTCCAGTGCTAAAAAATAGAAAAACCTTTAAACGACTTCTTCTCCTTAACCCTTTACCACTTGGGGATTTTGTGAATTTCGCTGATTTTCACAGTGTTTCACCTGACAGCAACTTCAACTAGCCATTGTTTCATAATGGATGGTCTGTTTTACACCAAACTCGGTATGAATGTTCATTGGGCAGTAGCCTTTCAAATGCATCCTTTCATGACTTGATCATTGTTGTCATGGTAAAGAGGGGGCATCTAAAAGTTGCCAAAAAGTGTGTTTTCGCATGAATTTTTGACCACATTTTAATCTTCACACAGCTGTCAAGGCAACAATTAAGGTGTTTGGCACTGGCCATTTTCACCGTTTCCTGTATGTTTTATCAGCATCAAGTTTCAGGCATTTTTGACCCCAGACACACTCAGATATAAATTTTAGCGGACGGTTGGGCCATACACCCAAAATTTTTCGGGATATGAGGGGGGAGGGGCAACGCCCCCCCCCCCTTCAATCCCCCCAGAATATTTTTAGTGGGGAGGCGTGCGAAAAAACAAGTCACTTTTTTGCCCAACAAATCCTTTAGCAAACATAACTATCCAGGGTAGAAATGCAGATTTTAGGATTAAGTCCGAAAGGTTTGCTATCTTATCGATCGGAAACCCAATCGTCTACAGCTGTCAGGTAAACAATCAAGTGGGAAAAACCACCATCTCAGTTGTCACACTTAACCAATCAATTACATTTCAGCCGTAGCTCTGCCTCTAAATATTGGACAGTACTAAGTGACCGCAGATAACTCGACATTAGAGCATCTTTAATTTTAACTGTTCATTAGCCCTTTCTACCCTGCTGGCTCGACGTTAATGGGAAGGCAGACTCGAACAGGTCTACCCACAAACCTACACTAATTTTCCCGAATCACAATAAGCGTGACTGTTATAGATCGGGAATGCAAAAGCATCGGACTGGGATATATCACGTTAACAAGCCCATACAATAAACTTCCCGGTAAACCCCACTTTATAAAGAGAAAAGTGGGGTTTGCAGGGGTGTACAATATCTTAATATTGTTCTTTATTCTGTCTAAAACCACTGATTGTGGGTACTCGCTGATAACCTATACTCAAGCGGTCCCGTTTTGAGCAGAAACATTCATTCAGGTGGTTCTGTAACGAAAACCCATAATCTGTGCTGATGAGTTTATAATGCATACTCGCAATCTATGTTTTAACCATAAATAAAAGGGAAGGTTTTGGTCAATATGTTTTCCATATCTTATGACCGTTCCGTGTATCTTAAGCTCCGCTGAGCAAAGCTCGTGGGGAACTTATAGGATGGTAGCCTTGTCACAATGCAAAATGTAATTCTACATTTTGCGTGGACGCTGTTTTTTTTTACGTCAATGCAAAATGTAGTTATTTCTATGTTTTGCGTTTTTTTCTTTTTGTTTTTTTTTTTTGCATTGAGCACCGAGGCAAAATGTAGAATTACTACATTTTGTGCCATCACGTTAATAAGTCCATGTAATGAACACCCTGGAAAACCCCACTTTATATAGAGAAAAGTGGGGTTTAAAAGGGTATACATTGTTTTCTTAGTTCTGCTCCAAAACATAATTGTGGGCACGGAGGGGGTTCTAACGAGCACCCACAATCTTTGTTTTTAGCAGAAATAAGACAAATATCACAATTTATCATATGAAAAGTTGAGAAGTCTTTTTTTTTTCAGAAGGTTTAACATAAATATATATTCTATATTCTGCTCAAAACCGACTGTGGATACTCATTAAACGCGTACGTAACCAGCAGTCACAGTGTTGGTGCAGAAACGAGAAAGATTTGTTTTTGATTTGTTTGATTTGAGGTTTAACATCCCCGTCGACACTGTATAGGTCATTTTGGAGACATTGCTTCCAATTTGGTGGGACTTTTACCCGACATTGAGATGAAATGACATCTCAAACCCTGCCGCCGAATGAAACCAATAGGGTTTATGAGCATGGACTCGCACCGCTTTTCCTGGGCAGGCTTAGATCCTCTAATCGATTTACCAGTACTCATGTGCAGGTCGTTTTCAGCTCTGCGTGGAAGCATCATGCAGCCCATCTATTTCTTCAAGCCCCGATGGGCTGGGGCCAAAACGAGAAACAATTAATGAACACCTGTATATACATGTATTAAAGTGGCCAAGCAGGCACTCAACATTGAATCGAGCGTGGTAGCTCAATGGTTAGTGCACTTGCCTATGATGCTAGAGGCTGCCGGTTTGATTCCCGGCAGTGGTAATAAAACTGCGGTGTCCGAACATGCTCCGGGTGAATGCCACAAAGTGCATCGTCCTCCGCAACGGGACGTTAACTGGGGACCCCCTGCACGTGCAGGGAGGCGCACGTGCAGGGAGGCGCACGTGCAGGGAGGCCCATTCTTTGCAGATTGCACGACCCGCAGAAAAAGTGACCAACTGAAGTCGGTTGATTTCTAAGAGTGCCCTAAAATCACCGTGTCATTCTGTCATTCTGTCTGTCTGTCTGTCTGTCTGTCCGTCCGTAACCCATTTGTGAAAATTGGTGATAGTGACTTAACCGCTTGGAATATTTAAACAATTTTTGGCATACTGATAGATATCAATGAGATCTAAGCAATGAAATTGCGAAATTTTACATTCCATTTAGTATAGCCTCGCCGAGGCGAAAAATGTGAAAATTTTCGAACTGCTTCTCCTCGGAAACCGTTGGGCCGATTGAAGTCAAATTTCATATGGAGCCTCTATGGGATGGGGGAAACCAAAATTTGCTCATGGGGTCCAGGTCACATGACCAAAATGGCTGCCAAGCCATATATGGTCTGTCTGTCTGTCTGTCCGTAACCCGTTTGTGAAAATTGGTGATAGTGACTTAACCGCTCGGAATATTTAGACAATTTTTGGCATACTGATAGATATCAATGAGATCTAACCAATGAACTTGCGAAATATTCCATTCCATTTAGTATAGCCTCGCCGAGACGAAAAATGTGAAAATTTTCGAACTGCTTTTCCTCGGAAACCGATGGGCCGATTGAAGTCAAATTTCATATGGAGCCTCTATGGGATTGGGGAAACTATAATTTGCTCATGGGGTCCAGGTCACATGACCAAAATGGCCGCCAAGCCATATATGGTAAAAACCCTTCAAAAATAGTCTTCTCCAGAACCACTGGGCAGATTTCCACGAAACTTGATAAATAGCATCTGGGACGTAGGCCCATCATAAATTGCTAAAATGGTGACCCTGGGTTTACCTTGACCTTCTTTGTGCCTAGGTCAAACTTTGACACATTTGCTTTTGTATTGGAAAAGTGAGAATGCATTTTATTCTGCAAACGATTCAGAATGCAGTACTAAAGTATAAGATATTTAAATAATTTTTGGCATACTGATAGATATCAATGAGATCTAACCAATGAACTTGCCAAATATTACATAACATTTAGTATAGCCTCCCCGAGGCGAAAACTGTGAAAATTTTCGAACTGCTTCTTGGAAACCATTGGGCCGATTGAAGTCAAATTTCATCTGGAGCCTCTATGGGATCAGTAAAACCAAAATTTGCTCATGGGGTCCAGATCACATGACCAAAATGGCCACCAAGCCATATATGGTAAAAACCCTTCAAAAATAGTCTTCTCCAGAACCACTGGGCAGATTTCCACGAAACTTGATAAATAGCATCTGGGACGTAGGCCCATCATAAAGTGCTAAAATGGTGACCCTGGGTTGACCTTGACATTCTTTGTGCCTAGGTCAAACTTTGACACATATGCTTTTGTATTGGAAAAGTAAGAATGCATTTTATCCTGCAAACGATTCAGAATACAGTACTCAAGTATCAGATATATTTTTGCTCCTTACGATAAGGCGCATTTATTGGGGGAACCGTTTTAGGTCCAGGTCACATGACCAAAATGGCCGCCATACCCATATATGGTTACACTCATAAAGCTAAAAGCATCCGGCGGGTCGTGCACTTCAGCTGAAGCACTGGTTAAAAATCTCTAATTTCTGTGTATGTTTTCATCCTGCAAACCTGGAGCGTCAGTGACCGATCACACTAGAATTGAAAACGCTCCAATGTTGATTCGACCGATAGTAGAAAGAACGAATTTAAAACGCTGTTCCAACGTTGAGTCAAGTTTTCGTTGGGGAGGGGGTGGTAGGCGGTCAAAATTATATAGGTGTGTTTTTATGGTTCGTATCAACGACGAGACGCATAAAAACCCTATAGGTTTCACTGGGCGGCAGGGATGGAGATGTCATTTTATCTCAATGTCGAGTAAAATTCCCACAAAATTGGATGATAAACCTCAAAGCAAACAAACAAACAAACTGACAGAAAAGCAGAAATATTGGTCAATTAAAGTCTGTTATTGGTCACATGAAATCTTGCAGAAAAGGAGAAATATTGGTTTCTTGAGGGGAATGTCAACACCTGGCATTTGCCACCATTTTTTCAAAAGGGGACAACTTTCGGGACTTCCTGTTTGCTTTTCTATAAGCTCTGTCCCATGAAAAAAGGGATCTACTCTTAAAAGAAAGAATTTGCTCCCTTTCCTTTAAGAGTTGGCCACTGTTGGCAGAAAAAAAAAAAAAAATAGTTGTCCCTTAGTTGCTCGACTCGACGGTTACTGAGAACTCATCTGAGTGGTAAAGGGTTAATCATTGGATTGATTTCAAAATAATTTCATAGGAATGTTTCTTGGGTGACCTTCTATTAAAATTGTTCAAACAATTCTGCTGGGATGAAAAAGGTGGCTGCCAGAGCTAATAATAGAAAAACTTTTGAATAACTTCTCCTGCTTACCAATGGAACCGCCTCCGCCCATCGGGCTTGGAGAAATAGATTGGACTGCACGATGCTTCCACGCAGAGCTGATACCGACTGCACATGAGTACTGGTAATCTGCTTAAGCCTACCCAGGAAAATTGCTGCGAGTTGGCCCGTCCATGCTTAAAAACCCTATTGGTTTCATTGGGCGGTAGGGATTGAGATGTCATTTCATCTCAATGTAGGGTAAAAGTCCCACAGAATTGGAAGCAACGTCTCCAAAATTACCTAAATAGTGTTGATAGGGACGTTAAACCTCAAATCAACCAAAACAAACTTAACCAGTGGATGGATTTCAAATTAATTTCACAGGAATGTTCCTTGGGTGACCCTCTTCCAAAATTGCCCAAACCATTGTGCTTGGATGGTCACCGGAGCTTAAATTACAAAAACCTCCTTGGGTCAACCAAAATTGCTCAAACCCTCTACTCCACCATATATTACCTACAGTTTCATTTGTACAATATGGATCAGGTGAGTGATCCAGGGCCATCATGGCGCTCTTGTTTCTAATTTTTTCTAGAAAATGGGATTTGACACACCATGTGTCTGGAGACAATTTCCATGAGCTGTCAAATCCTGTTTTCCGGTAAGAAATATACCGTACCGACAATTTGTTGTCTGCTGAATTAGCCCAGAAAGTGGTAAAATGCAGGAAACCTCGAAAGGGGTACCTTGGCAAACAGTGCAGGCCCAGATCAGATGTCCCAGAAAGCTGCCTTTGATCAGGGCCTGCACTATTTACTAACAGAATTTTCCATCAAAAAATAGAATAAAAATGAAAAAAATAGGCCTGACACCCCTTATATGACAAATGGACTTGTCCAGCATATAGCAATGGTAGAGCCCACTAGTATAGAATGGGTTAAATAAGGGATGCTAGGGGATAGCATGACTGCGGGGTATTCTGACTGGTAAAGTTGTTGTTGGTTTGGATTTTAACCCATAAAATGCCAATCATGACAATTGTCGTCTGCTTTGCCGTCTGCCGGTAACCTTAACCCTTGTCCTGCTGAGCCCGGATATGTCTGATCTTTCAAACAATGCAGATCCAGATAAGATGGCTTCTGAAGAAGCCATCTGATCAGGATCTTCATTGTTTGCCATTCATTTTATGAATTTGTTGCAATGATTTGCATCAAGTAATCTGATTGGTTGATAATCAGTAGTGGGTGTGGCATATATGATTATTCAGCAGGACAAGGGTTAAAAGTAATTTTTTTGCAAACAGTGTGACCCTGTATTAGGAGCAGTCAGATCTGGGCCCACACTGTTTGCCTGTGTGCAAAAATATTTTTTGAAAAGTTTGCAAAAAAATTCAGCAGACGACATAAGCAGACAACATTTTCAGATGTATAGTTTTTCTGGGCGTCTTAAAGGTGAAACATATTTTCTGCCTTTCTTATGTTTGTGTTATGTTTGTTCTTATGTTTGATTTGAGGTTTAACCTCCTCGTCAACACTATTTAGGTCATTTTGGAGACATTACTTTCAATTTAGTGGGACTTTTACCCGACGTTGAGATGAAATGAAATCTCAAGCCCTGCTGCTCAATAAAACCAAAAGGGTTTATCTGACTCACTTTGCCTCGGCAAGCTTAGACGCTCTAAGCGGTTTACCAGTATTCATGTGCATCTGGTTTCAGCTCTGCCTGGAAGCAACCTGATGAAACAGTCCCCGCCAGGTTGAATCCATTCTGTTATTGGAGTAGATTAAAATTCTTTTACAATTCTTTAGGTGCATATTGCAGATAAAACTCATCAATTTTGTTTAAATTTATCTGATTTTTTTGCAAAGACTAATAGTTTCATTGAAGCTGATTTATTGGAGTATGTTTTCATTACTCACAAGGGCCATCCTTCTAGAAGCTATTTTGAAAACTTGCCTATATAATTTTGACCCCCTTTAATCCCGATTTTATATTTTTCAGGAGTAAACATTATTTTCCTATTTCTGCTCAAAAACATAGATTGTGGGTACTCATTAGAACTGCCTCATCGAGTCGGTTCTATCGAGTCCCAGCAATCTATGTTTTGAGCAAAAATAAGAAAAATATCAGATTTTTTATATGAAAATTTTCCTTTTTGGGTGGTAAAATCTTCCAATACATTTGTATAGGCGTGTTTTTGTAATGTATTTAATGTATTTTTGATCATTTGACCCTCCTGGAAAAGTGATATACTGTAATTATCCTAAGTATTTGGACAGTTAGGTCTAAGCAGACAGTGCAGACCCAGATCAGGGTTTACACTGTTTGCCCTTCTGTCTGCACTTTTTGGACTCCTCACTGGATCATGAAACAAATTTGTTAAAAAAAAATTAGAAGAATTACATCAAGTTCTCATGGTGTCTGAATTATTAGGATTTTTATGGTATGTACCATATTTTTAGCTCACCTGACCGAAGGTCATGGTGAGCTTTTGTGACTGTGAGATGTCCGGCGGCGTCGTTCGTCGTGCTTCATGTGGTGTGCGTCGTGTGGTGTGCATCGTGTGGTGTGCGTCGTGCTTGCGTAAACTTTTCTTGTTAACACTCTAGAGGCCACAGTTTTGATCCAATCATCATCAAACTTGGTCAGAATGATCATCCTGACAATATCTCGGTCAAGTTTGAATATGGGTCATGTCGGATCAAAAAGTAGGTCACCAGGTCAAATCAAAGGAAAACCTTGTTAACACTCTAGAGGCCACAGTTTTGCTCCAATCATCCTCAAACCTGCTCAGGATGATAATCCTGACAGTATCTTGGTCAAGTTTGAATATGGGTCATGTGGGGTCAAAAAATAGGTCAGTAGGTCAAACCATAGAAAAACCTTGTTAACACTCTTAGAGGCCAGTTTTGGTGCAATCATCCTCAAACTTGCTCAGAATGATCATCCTGACAACATCTCGGTTAAGTTTGAATATGGGTCATGTGGGGTCAAAAAGTAGGTCAGTAGGTCAAACCATAGAAAAACCTTGTTAACACTCTTAGAGGCCAGTTTTGGTGCAATCATCCTCAAACTTGCTCAGACTGATCATCCTGACAATATCTTGGTCAAGTTCGAATATGGGTCATGTCGGGTCAAAAAGTAGGTCACCAGGTCAAAAAATAAGAAAAACCTTGTTAACACTCTAAGGCCCCAGTTTTGGTCCAGTCATCCTCAAACTTGCTCATAATGATCATCCTGACAATATCTCAGTCAAGTTTGAATATTGGTCATGTGGGTTCAAAAAGTAGGTCAGTAGGTCAAACCATAGAAAAAGCTTGTTAACTCTCTAGAGGCCACAGTGTTGGTCGAATCATCATCAAACTTGCTCAGAATGATCATCTCTACAGTATCTAGGTCAAGTTTGAATATGGGTCATGTGGGGTCAAAAAGTAGGTCAGTGGGTTAAATCATAGAAAACCTTGTGAACACACTAGAGACCACAGGTTTGGTCCGATCATCATCAACTTGCCCAGAGTGATCATCTTGACAATATCCCGGTCAAGTTCGAATATGGGTCATGTTTGTCAAAAAATAGGTCAGTAGGTCAAATCATAGAAAAACCTTGTGAACACAGAGGCCACAGTTTTGGTCCGATCATCATCAAACTTGCCCAGAATGATCATCTTGACAATATCTCAGTCAAGTTAGAATATGGGTTAGGGTTAAAAAATAGGTTAAAAAATAGGACAGTAGGTCAAATCATAGAAAAACCTGGTGAACACTAGGCCACAGTTTTGGTCCAATGTGATCAAACTTGCTCATATTGATCATTTGACAATATCTCGGTTAGTTTCGAATATGGGTCATGTTTGGTCAATAAGTAGGTCAGTAGGTCAGATCATAGAAAAACCTTGTGAATACACTAGAGACCCCATTTTTGGTCCGGTCATCAATCTTGCTCAGAATGATCATCTTTACAATATCTGGGTCAAGTTTGAATATGGGTCATGTCGGTCGAAAAAGTAGGTCAGCTGGTCAAATCATAGAAAAATGTTGTGAACACTCTAAGAGGCCACAGTTTTTGTCCAATGATCATAAAGCTTGCTCAGAATGATCATTTGGACAATATATCAGTTAAGTTTGAATATGGGTCATGTCAAATCAAAAACTAGATCAGTAGGTTATTTTGTCATTACTTTTAAACCGTTTGAGATAGAGCCTTCATATTTGGCATGTAAGTTCCTTGTGACAAGGGCTTCCCACTCATATAAAAATTTGGCATGTGACCTTGACCTGTGACCTTCTTTATCATAACTTTTGAACCATATGAGATAGAACCTTCATATTTGGCATGTATGTTCCTTGTGACAAGGTTTTCCCAACCATTCAAAAATTTTGACCCATCACCTTGATCTTTGACCTACTTTATCATAACTTTTGAAGCATTTGAGATACAGCCCTCATATTTGGAATTTAGGTTCCTTGCGACAAGGGTTTCTTATTCATACATTAAATGATCTGTGACCTTTACCTTGACATTTGACCTACTTTATCATAACTTTTGAACCATTTGAGATAGTGCCTTCATATTTGGCATGTATGTTCCTGGTGAAAAGGTCTTCTCACCCATACAAAAAATTTTGTCTTATGACCTTGACCTTTGACATACTTTGTCATAAGTTTTGAAGCATTTGAAATAGAGCCTTCATATTTGGCATGTAGTTTCCTTGTGTCATACAAAAATGACTTGTGACCTTGACATGTGATCTACTTTATCATAACTTTTGAACCATTTGAGGTAGAGCCTTCATATTTGGCATGTAGGGTCCTTGTGACAAGGGCTTCCCAACCATGCAAAATTTTTGACCTGTGACCTTGACCTTTGATCATTTTTGTCATAAGTTTTGAACCATTTAAGGTAGAGCCTTCATATATGGCATGTGTGTTCCTTGTGACAAGGTCTTCCCACTCATGCAAAAAACTTGACTTGTGACCTTGACCTTGATCTGTGACCTGCTTAATCATAACTATGGAACCATTTGAGATAGAGCCTTCATATTTTGCATGTATATTCCTTGTGACAATGGCTTCACATCCATACAAAAAGTTTGACCTGTGACTTTGACCTTTGACCTACTTTATCATAACTTTTAAACCATTTGAGATTGAGCTTTATATTTGGCATGTATTTCCTTCTGACAAGGCACCTTACTGGATTACCTACCTTTTCATTGCTATAGTGTGGATCAGGTGAGTGATCCAGGGCCATCATGGCCCTCTTGTTTCTAATCAGGGCACATGCTCTAATAAGCACACACAAGAACTTCTTCAAGACTATATGAAATGAAAGGTATGCAAGAAAAGGAATCTAACTTGGGTGGGAGGGGTGGATAGAAAAATTCGTTCAAGGGTCACAGTCCGACATCACTTGGCTTTGTCGGACTGTGATTCCAAGGGAAGGATTGTCTATCCACCCCTCACACCCATGTTAGATTATTAAATTATTCTTCTTCCATACCTTTCATTTCTGAGCAGGACTTTTGATAATACAGTCACTTAGGTTGCCACCGTCCACCATATTGTTACAACGGTGTGATTTTTAGTGACGTGCTGTGAAGTCAACCTTAATGATGGTGCATATGAGGTTGTATTCAACACATGAGAATATCCGATTTTTATCCTGTGGGTAAGAACACCAGGGTAAGAACAGAATTTCTATCCCAGGCTAAAACTATGAATTTCTTTATCTGGTGTGCAAGAAGTACGAGGGTAGGCTGAAAAGTTCTGAGCCTGACCAAAATCCAATGGTTTGACCATGCTGAAAGTGCCTTATTTTTCAACATAGTCTCCCTTCCTGTCCACACACTTCCTCCAGCGATGCTGGAGTCCTTGGATCCCGGTGGTATAGACGGTCTCATCTTGGCCCCTGAAAAACTCCTCCACAGCAGCTATCACCTCCTCGTCTGACCGATAATGCTGCCCAGCCAAGTGCTTTTTCATGTTTGGAAACAGGAAATAATCTGATGGAGCTAGATCAGGTGAATACGGAGGGTGATCGACAAGTATGAAGCCACAGTCATGTACAGCAGCCATTGCGACAACCAATTTATGAGCAGGCGCATTGTCCTGATGGAACAAGACCCCTTTTGTCAATTTTCTGAGTCGTTTAGCCTTAATTGCTTTCGCAATTGTTTTAGCAGATCTGCATAATACTCCCCATTAATTGTTCTGCCCTTTTGAAGGTAATCTATGAATATTATACCCTTGGCATCCCAGAACACTGATGCCATCACCTTCCCTGCAGAGGAGGTGACCTTTGCCTTCTTTGGAGGGGGTGAGCCAGGGTGCTTCCATTGCATGGATTGTCTTTTGGTCTCTGGCTCAAAGTGATGAACCCAACACTCATCCTGAGTGACAAAACTGTCAAGAAAACCATCTTGGTCTGCTTCAAAAATAGCCAAGTAGGCTTGTGACAGGTTCAGTCTGGTCAACTTTTGGTCAGGCATCAAAAGCCGTGGCACCCATCTGGCAGAAACCTTCGACATTCCTAATTCACTGTGTAGAATGTTCTCTACACGTTCACGGGAGATGCCAACAGTGTTAGCTAACTGATTCACAGTTAAATGCCTGTCATCCATCACGGCCCTGTGCACTTGGCTGATGGTTTCCTCAGTTGTTGCCGTTGTGGGTCGTCCACACCGGTCATCATCTTCAAGGCTGTCCTTGCCCATCTTAAAATTTGCTGCCCACCTTTCAATGGTTGCATATGAAGAAGCATCATCCCCTAATGTAGCAACCATATCGGCTTGAATGTCCTTAGGAGCTAACCCCTTTTTATGGAGGTACTTAATGATACCATGATGCAAGATTTTGTCCATTTTCTCAAAAACATGCTAGTATCAATTTTCAAAGTCTAGAATTTCTATGTTATTGCAGGTAAACTTGAACTCATTTGAGTCAAATCAAGTAATAAAGGTTTGGATTTAATGAATACAAAATTTCATGGCTGTACGATGCCTGCTTCTTGGTGAGGCTCAGGACTTTTCAGCCTACCCTCGTATATTTGACAGCAATTAACCTGTTTTGTACCGGAAATCCCAAAACGGGTACCAGGGCAAACAATGAAGGCCCTGATCAGACGCCGCATTCTGCTTGCTTCTGCACCCATTTTCCAAATAAATTTTGATGAAAACACAATCTGACACCCCTAAATTTTGAAATGAACTCCTGCTATATATAAGGAGGAAGATTCCATTTGGTACAGAAAGGGTTAAGAGAGCAAGATTTGCAGTCTGTTGAAGTCGAAACAGCTAAAAGATCACTCTAACATAGGGGGTGTTTGGGTGAGGCAATGGTGACGTGTATCTTGCATCACTGGTGCAGCCAACGGATATTGGCTTATAATTCAGCAAGGCCTGCTGTCCTTGCAGCAGGTAAGGGTAGATGGGGAGCATTGTTACTTTTTCTGTCTCTACACCTCCATTCATTTACCTCTTTTACCCCTGTCCCTTGTATTCATCTCCTCTACTATCTCTCCTATCTCTTTTCACTGGGAGATGACACAAAATGAAACACAAGGGTTGATGTGTTGTTTTCCCCTCGCACAACATAGTTGTGAGGGGGGATATAGCATTTGTCCCGTACGTACGTACTTTTGTCATCGCTCTAGCGCCTACATTTCTTGACCGATTGTAATATAACTTCACACGAATGTTCCTTATGACAATATCTCGAGCGAGTTCGACTTTCAAGGTCATGACCTCAAGGTCAAGGTCACTGTGGCTTTTTTTAGAAAAACTTTGTCATCGCTCTAGCGCCTACATTTCTTCACCAATTTCAATATAACTTCCCACAAATGATCCTTATAAAAATATCTTGAGCGAGTTTGACTTTCAAGGTCATGACCTCAAGGTCAAGGTCACTGCGGCTATTTTTAGAAAAACTTTGTTATCGCTCTAGTGCCTACATTTCTTCACCAATTTCAATGTACCTTCACACAAATGATCCTTAAAAAAATATCTCGAGCGAGTTCGACTTTCAAGGTCATGACCTCAAGGTCAAAGTCACTGTGGCTGTTTTTATAAAAACTTTGTCATCGCTCTAGCGCCTACATTTCTTCACCAATTTCAATATACCTTCACACAAATGTTCCTCATAAAAAATATCTCGAGGGATTCCGACTTTCAAGGACATGGCCTCAAGGTCAAGGTCACAGTGGCTATTTTTAGAAAAACTTTGTCATCGCTCTAGCGCCTACATTCCTTCACTGATTTCAATATAACTTCACACAAATGTTCCATGACAATATCTCGAGCGAGTTCGACTTTCAAGGGCACGACCTAAAGGTCAAGATCATTGTGGCTATTTTTAGAAAAACTTTGTCATCGCTCTAGCGCCTACATTATTTCACCAATTTCAATATACCTTCACACAAATGTTCCTTATAAAAATATCTCGAGCGAGTTCCACTTTCAAGGTCATGGCCTCAAGGTCAAGATCACAGTGGCCATTTTTAGAAAAACTTTGTCATCGCTCTAGCGCCTACATTTCTTCACTGATTTCAATATAACTTCACACAAATGTTGCTTATGACAATATCTCTAGCGAGTTCGACTTTCAAGGTCATGACCTAAGGTCAAGGTCACTGTGGCTATTTTTAGAAAAACTTTGTCATTGCTCTAGCGCTTACATTTCTTCACCAATTTCAATATAACTTCACACAAATGTCCCTTATGACCATATCTCTAGCGAGTTCCACTTTCAAGGTCAAGGTCACTATGGCTATTTTTAGAAAAACTTTGTAATCCCTCTAGCGCTTACATTTCTTCACTGATTTCAATATAACTTCACACAAATGTTCCTTATGACAATACCTCGAACGAGTTCGACTTTCAAGGTCAAGGTCACTGTGGCTATTTTTAGAAAAACTTTGTCATTGTTCCAGCGCTTACATTTTTTCACCAATTTCAATATTACTTCACACAAATGTTCATTATAACAATATCTCTAGCGAGTTCCACTTTCAAGGTCAAGGTCACTGTGGCTATTTTTAGAAAAACTTTGTCATTGCTCTAGCGACTACATTTTTTCACCAATTTCAATATAACTTCACACAAATGTTCCTTATGACAATATCTCGAGCTATTTCGACTTTCAAGGTCAAGGTCACTGTGGCTATTTTTAGAAAAACTTTGTCATCGCTCTAGCGCCTACATTTATTGATGGATTTTAATAGAACTTCACACAAATGTTTCTTATGATAATATCTCAAGTTGCTTTGACTTTCAAGGTCATGACCTCAAGGTCAAGGTCAGTGTGGTTATTTTTAGAAAAACTTTGTCATCACTCTACCTCCTACATTTATTAACAGATTTTAATATAACTTCACACAAAAGTTGCTTATGATAATATCTTGAGCAAGATCTACTTTCTAGGTCATGGCCTCAAGTCAAGGTCACTATGGCTATTTTTAGAGAAACATTGTCATCACTCTAGAATGTACATTTATTGATGGATTTTTAAACAAACTTTACACAAATGTTGCATATGATAATATCTCAAGCAAGTTGGACTTTTGCCATTTCAGTGTTTTCCACACACAAAGTTGTCTAGTGCGAGGGGATTTGTATCGCATGCGATGCCTTGTTCAATCAAAAACTTTAACATACCGGAATATATGCTTTTTAGCTTACCTGAAATGAAGGCTCATTGTTGAGCTTTATAGTGTGGCAAGGCACTGTGGTCTTTTGTCTGATGTCACTATAAGCATCTGGGGCCAGTTGTTCAAAACTAACGACGTCGTTAGTTAACGTATCGTTAAATCTTTGATCATTAAATATGGCAAATATGCTGACATTTTTGCTGAAAAAATGTGAGCAGCTTTTGCGGACGCAAAAGCTGCTCACATTTTTTCAGCAAAAATACCAAAATTTACCATATTGTACTTGCTAGAAGAGTTAACAATATGACCACTAACGAGCTCGTTAAGCTAACGATGCTTTGAACAACTGGCCCCTGATTTCTGGGAGTTGAATCTTTCTGAAGACATCAGAATATTTTGTCTGCATACGAAGAAAGGTTGTTGCTATCCTGTTGCAAGTGAGAACCTTGAAAAGTACTTGGCTGAATTTAGAGTACATCCATTTAAAATAAAAATATAAATGACTGCAGACTCCAGGTCCAAGAACCTTGGAAAGACCTTGGCTGAATTTAGATCACAACTATGTCCTTCAAAATATTTAAAAATGGACTGTAGACACTAATTTTGACATTTCCATCCAGACAATTTATGTTGACCAATTTCTTGTCATTCATGAGATATAAATGGAAATACTGTAATGATCCTAAGTACTGGGACAAATAGGCCTGAGCAAAAAGTGCAAACCCAGATCAGACTGCTCCTGAAGGAGCAGTCTGATCAGGGTGTACACTGCTTGCTATTCCTTCTACACATTTTGGACTCCCTTGATTGTGAAACAGATTTGTTGAAATTTTAGTAGAATTACAACAAGTCCTCAAGATGTCCGAATTTTTAGGATTTTTATGGTAATTTCTTATACCTCTGCATATGAAGGATGGATATATTTTTAGCTCACCAGAGCCGAAGGCTCCGGGGGAGCTTGTAGTATAGGCACTCTCCGTCGTCCGTCGTCGTCGTCGTCTGTGTCGTCTGCGTCGTCTGCGTCGTCAACATTTTCAAACAACATCTCCTCTGAAACTACTTGGCCAATTGAAACCAAATTACATGTGGAGCCTCTATGGGAAGGGGGAACGAAAGTTTGTTCGGGAGGACTGGGTCACATGACCAATATGGCCGCCATGCCCATATATGGTAAAAACCGTTAAAAATCTTCTTCTCAGAAACCGAATTGCCAATGATCTTGAAACTTGGTATGCAGCATCGGGGACTTGGGCCCTACCAAGTTTGTTCAAATGATGACCTTTGTTTGACCTTGACCTTTTTTATGTCAAGGTCAAATTTGGTCACTTAGACATTTGCATGGAAAAACGGCAAAACAGTGGGTTTTTCTGATTGTATGCTAGCTAGTGGCATCAGAAATGGTAATTGCAATCAGCTGAATAGAAGTTTATCAGTTTCAAAGGTCAAGGTCATTTACCAACCTTTGTCCAGGACGGCTCAGATTCAGTATTTTTATCTTCTTCTTCACTTAAACTACTTGCCCAATTGAAACCAAATTGCATGTGGAGCCTCTATGGAATGAGGGAACGAAAGTTTGCTCATGAGGACTGGGTCACATGACCAATATGGCCACCATGCCCATATATGGTAAAAACCTTTAAAAATCTTCTCCTCAAGAACCGAATGGCCGATGATCTTGAAACTTGGTATGCAGCATCAGGGACTCGGGCCCTACCAAGTTTGTTCAAATGATGACCTTTGGTTGACCTTGACCTGTTTTATGTCAAGGTCAAATTTGGTCACTTAGACATTTGCATGGAAAAACGGCAAAACAGTGGGTTTTTCTGATTGTATGCTAGCTAGTGGCATCAGAAATTGTATTTATAATCAGCTGAATGGAAGTTTATCAGTTCCAAAGGTGAAGGTCATTTACCAACCTTTGTCCAGGACGCCTCAGAATCAGTATTTTTATCTTCTTCTTCACTTAAAGCTGGCCAATTGAAACCAAATTACATGTGGAGCCTCTATGGAATGAGGAAAAGAAAGTGTGTTCGTTATGGCTGGGCGGCATGACCAACATGGCCACCATGCCCATATATGGAACCGAATGGCTGATGATCTTGAAACTTGTTATGTAGCATCAGGGACTCTGGCCCTACCAAGTTTGGTCAAATGATGACCTTTGGTTGACCTTGACCTGTTTATGTCAAGGTCAAATTTGGTCACTTACTTATATGTATGGAAAAAGGGCAAAGTAGTTGACATTTCTGATTGCCTGGTAGGCTGTGACATCAAAAACGATATTTGCAGTTAGCTGAATGAAAGTTTATCAATTCCAAAGGTCAAGGTCATTACTGACCTTTGTCTTGAATGGCTCAGATTCAGTATTTTTATCTTCTTCTCCAGTAAAAGAGCTGTGCTGATTGAAACCAAATTACATGAAAAGCCTCTATGGGGGTGAGGCAATTAAACATTATTTGTTATATTGTTGTCACATGACCAAGATGGGCACCTTGCCTGAATATGGTATAAACCACATGGCCTCTGGTGAGCGTAGTGGCCCATGGGCCTCTTGTTTGGTTTTGGTTTTATGGCCCTTTCAAGATTATTTCACTAATATTGAGCCAATCGTTAATCAGAGGTGGACCAAAGCTGGAGAATCCCAGAGAAAAAACACTGACCTTCCGTTGGAGAACTTGGTGTCTAGCATGTGACCCGAGCCAGGCTCAAACCACTGCTGTGAGAGAGCTAATGACTAAGAGTCAGCACTCTTGTCCATTAGGCCATGGAGGCCCGTAGGAGGATGGATATACGAGTTACACCCTTAATCTATGTTTGGATTTCGAGTTGTTTGTTTGGTTTGAATTGAGGTTTTACATCCCCATCAACCATATTGAGGTCATTTTGGAGATGTTGCTTCCAATTTTGTGGTACTTTTATCCAACAATGACATGAAATGACATCTCAAGCCCTATCGCCCAAACAAACTAATAGGGTTTGTATGCAGGGATGGTCTGACTGGCACTTCTTTACTTGGATAGGCTTAGATCTTCTAAGCAGTTTACCAGTAGTCATGTGCATTTGGTTTCAGCTCTGCAAGGAAGCACCATGCAGCCCAATTAGATCTATTTCTCAAAACCCCAATAGGAGGGGACCCATTGGAGTATAAATTAACCCTTGTCCTGCTAATCCCGGATATGCCTTATCTTTGAAACAATGTAGATCCAGATCAGATGGCTTCTGACGAAGCCATCTGATCAGGATCTACATTGTTTGCCATTCAGATTGTGAATTTGTTGCAATAATTTGCATCAAGCAATCTGATTGGTTGATAATCGGTAGTGGGTGTGGCATATATGAATATTCAGCAGAACAAGGGTTAAAAATATCACAAATTTTCATCAGAAAATAACCGTTTTGGAGATATGGAAGATTGCACTATGTCTCACATGTGTGTTTTCATAATGCAGTTCAAAGCAAAAGAATTACTTCCAGTTCAGCAAAATGCTTTTTAGGGGTCGTCCTGTTGAAAAAGGGAGACCAAAATAGTCTTGAAAGAGTTGCTTTCCATGAGAGTGAATTAAATGCCCTTAAATGGCAGGTCTGCTGAATGTATTCCCTAGTTGATGGTTTCAAAAAATCTGTAGTTTCTATTCATTACATCCGTAATTTTATTGTCTGGCATGCGTCAGATTTTTTCCAGCACTGTTGATATTTGTCCCCATGTGAACAAAAACATATAGCTGTTTTCAGAAGCAACTGTTTAGTGTGATCATTCTCTTCACTAAACTCTTTTCAGCAGGCTTACAGACCATTCACCATATTTGCATTATTTGCTGGCTCCCAGCTTGCACATTGTCATTATTGGCAAAACAGGTAACCAGACCCCCCTGACCTTTTAAGGTCAGGGGGGTCTGGTTACCTGTTTTTCCAACGCTGGTAACCTTCAGACTAGGAACCAGCAGATAATGCAAATAAGGTGAATAACCCTTTTCTGCCCCTATGAAAGCAGGTACCTGTGGAAACAGTGTGGACTCTGTTGAGAGAGCCGTAAGAGCCTTCACATCAGAGTTCACTTTGTTTGCAATTCAGAATTTCACTGTTTGACTGAAATCTCTGTTGCCAACAATGGACTTCAAGTTCAAAGACGAAAGAGTCCATTTCTGAAACACGAGAGCAAATGGGATAATCAAATGGTCATAGACATGTCTGAAGTGAACAAAAGTTGTAGATTTCTCTGGAGCTACGAATGCTCAAATCACAAATCACGGATACCAGTATTATAAGGGTCCTCATGCAAAAAGGTGGTTCTAAACACATCTGCAATCATTGACTACTTTTGTCACTGTCTTGTATATTTCTAGTTTCTTTGGACTCAGCCAGGGAATTCTCCAATCTTTTTCAAATGTGCTTGTGTAGCTGCCTTGTTGAGCTATTAGCAAGACTTATGTTGTCAACATCACATGAACAAGTCCGTGAAATGAACACCCCACTAAATCCCACTTTATATAGAGAAAACTGGTGGCCCCCGCCCATTGGGGCTTGAAGAAATATATGGGATGCATGATGCTTCCACGCAGAGCTGAAACCGACCTGCACACGAGTACTGGTAAACCGCTTAGAGGATCTAAGCCTGCCCAGGCAAAACGGTGAGAGTCGGCCCGTCCATGCTTATAAACCCTATTTGTTTCATTGGGCGGCAGGGCTTGAGATGTCATTTCATTTCAATGTTGGGTAAAGTCCTACACAATTGGAAGCAACGTCTCAAAAATGACCTTTACAGTGTTGATGGGGATGTTAAACCCAAATCAAACAAAAATAGAGAAAACTGGGGTTTAAGGGGGTATGCATTGTTTTTCTTATTTCTGTTCCAAGACATAGGTTGTGGGTACTCGTTAGAACCACCGCAATGAGGGCTAACCTTTATCCTGTTAAATAAATTAGTTTAGCTACACCCATTTCTGACTATCAGCCAATCAAATTACTTGATTTAATGTATTCTTTCAAATTTACAAACTGAATGACAAACAGTGTGGATCCTGATCAGATGGCTTCATCAGAAGCCATCTGATCTGGATTTACACAGGGTTGTCATGACCAGTGAGATAAGTGTTAAATGGAATATTGAAAATTTACTGCTGGCCAGGAAAACTGTTGCCCAATCTGCTTCCACAATCAGAAATCATCAGGCAGTAACTGAAAGATTGCACACATTGCTCATTAGGAAAACCAATTGTTGACCTTTCAACCCTTAAGACACCAATGGCATTTCCAAAGTATTTTTCAGAACAAGCAAGGTTTGACATTTCATGAAATGTCAAGCCTTATTTTCTCTGAGAAATAACAGAAAAAGAGACTTTGAAAATGCTATCTGCTAAAATAACAGAAAAAAGAGACTTTTTGAAAATGCTGTCTGCTTGTTATGATTGCTGCTTTTAGGGCTCAGATCAAAGAAGGCACTTGTTTTCAAATCCATTATATAGATTGCTTAAGGATGCCATTAAGAAAATTCTTCTGTGTTCACACTGTAATAGACATTACTACATAAGCACATCTCTAAGTACCTTTGTAACTTAACAAATTGCACACTAGAGCTGATCTTCTCTTGCAATTGTTAAATGTTATTGTCTGTATCACACACGTGTGTGTCCTTTTATGATGTTTTGAGGCAAGAAATAAACATCATAGAATCTTCTAGTGAACCCTTATCATGCTGTTCACGACAATCCCTGCCTTTGCAAACAGTGTTCTGTTTGTGAATTTGCAGGAATAAATTACATGAAGTAATCTGATTGGTTCAAAGTCAAAAATGGGTGTGGCTAACTTAACCCTTATCTTGCTGTTCGCGACAACCCCTATCTTTGCAAACAGTGAAGATCCAGATCAGATGGCTTCTGAAGAAGCCATCTGATCAGGATCTACACTGTTTGGCATTCAGTTTATGAATTTGTAGCAATAAATTACATCAAGTAATCTGATTGGTTCAAAGTAAAAAATGGGTGTGGCTAACTTAATTATGCAGTGGGATTTTTGGATCATGCTCTTCCACCTACGTAGTGCCAGTCACATGGTCCAATCAATTTTTTTTGTTTGTTTGTTTCAAGCTCTTAACCCTTATCTTGCTGTTCACGACAACCCCTATCTTTGCAAACAGTGTAGATCCAGATCAGATGGCTTCTGAAGAAGCCATCTGATCAGGATCTACACTGTTTGGCATTCAGTTTATGAATTTGTAGCAATAAATCCAATCAAGTAATTTGATTGGTTGATAGACAGATATGGGTGTGGCTTAAATGAATATTCAGCAGGACAAGGGTTAACCAATCATAATGCATGGAAAGGTCAGCATTTCCATCAAAGTGAGTCATGCTTCACGATCTTTCATGAACTTGAGGCAAATAAGTCAAATTTGATTGGACCATGTGACCAGCTGTTACACGAAGATAATACACTCCTACCAGTTGAGTACTCACCTTATTTGCATTATCTGCTGGTTCCTAGTCTGAAGGTTATCAGTGTTGGAAAAACAGGTAACCAGACCCCACTGACCTTGAAAGTTCAGGGGGATCTAGTTACCTGTTTTTCCAATATTGACAATGTGCAAGCGAAAGCCAGCAAGTAATGCAAATATGGTGAATGGCTGTTGACCGTAGAAAAGATTCCATGACTCACCAAACATTCCTCAAAGTCAACATTGTCAATTATGCCGAGCATACCTCTAACTTTTGATTCCATAACTTCTATACACTTCTCGGCCCCCGCCCATCGGGGCTTGAAGAAATATATGGGCTGCATGATGCTTCCACGCAGAGCTTTAATCCGACTACACACGAGTACTGGTAAACCGCTTAGAGACTCTAAGCCTGCCCAGGCAAAGAGGTGCGAGTCGGACCGTCCATGCTTATAAACCTAATGGTTTCATTGGGCAACAGGGCTTGAGATGTCATTTCATCTTAGTGTCGGGTAAAAGTCCCACAAAATTTGAAGCAACATCTCCAAAATGACCTATACAGTGTTGACGGGGACGTTAAACCTCAAATCAAACAAACAAACAAACAAACTATACACTTCAATGTATATTGCTGTCTCCATCATGTTGAGGAGGAGGGGGTGCTTTAACCCTTTTTGTACCAAATGGAATCTTCCTCTTTTATATATAGCAGGAGTTCACTTCAAAATGTAGGGGTGTCAGGGTGTGTTTTCTTCAAGATTTATTTGGAAAATGGCTGAACTTTCAGCAAACAGTGGAGGCCCTGATCAGACGCCGCGTTCTGCGGCGTCTGATCTGGGCCTGCACTGTTTGCCAGGGTAACTGTTTAGGGGTTTCCAGTCTGAAATGGGTTAAATATTCAGTCTTGAAACCCTAATAAACACCACATAGTTTATGAGGAGGTTGTGTTGTGTGTGTGTGTGAGGGTGGAGGTGCAGATTTGTCATCTCTTATGATGACTATCTCTTATGATGGCTATCTCCTCTGGTAATTTCTGTGACTGATTTGAACTCCTCATATTCCTTATCCTGTTGAATAAATAAATTTAGCCATACCTATTTCTGATTATTAACCAATCAAATTACCTGATATAATATATTCATTCAATCCACAAACAGCATGGCACAGAGTAGACCCTGATCAGATGGCAGTTGTGTTAAGCAGGAAAATCTTTTTTGATCAACAATATGTTGTGGGCTCATTAGTAAGAATCACCCCAGTTACGGGATTCTAATGAGTAGACATAACATATCATTTCGAAAAAATGCCTATACAGTTACATTATAAACTTTATCACCGAAAAAATGAAAATTTTAAGATGAAAAATTGTTATATTTTTCTTATTTCTGCTCAAAACATAGAGTGTGGCTTCTAATGAGTACCAAAAACATAGAGTATAAGAATCTTATATGGGTGTGAGGGGTGGATTGAAAAATCCGTCCCGAGGGACTTGCCGAGTGATGCCGGACAGTGATCCCGAAGGACGGATTTTTCTATCCACCCCTCACACCCATATTGGATTCTTTTTCTTGCAAACCTTCCATTTCTATTGTGAATTTTTAATGCTGCTGTCACTTCGGTTACCGACGTCCGCCATTTTGTGATGACACAACAGGAATGTTTAGTGACGTCCTGCATGACGATGCCGTGCATGAGGTTGTAATCAACCAGTGCATTTATCAAACACACGATTATATTCGATTTGGGGTCGGAACACCAGGGTCAGAACATTGTTTCTATCCCAGGGTAAAATCACGGATTTCCTTGTCTGGTGTGCAAGAATGTTCGTTCTCATTAGAACTATCTCATCAAGGCGGTTCTTACATGAACCCACAAAAGCAGAAATAGGAACAAGAGGGCTGATGACCCTGGATCGCTCACCTGCTCCATATAAAATTGGATCGCTCACCCCATATAAAATTGGATCGCTCACCTGATCCATATAAAATTGGATCGCTCACCTGATCCATATAAAATTAATGCCTCCTGACATTATCATAAATCTTCAGTGGCTCAAACTGATCACTGTCTGGAACACATTACGATGTGACAAAGTGCATTTTTTCGCATCTTTTAAATGGCTACTTTTCTGATCGAATTCCATATGAGATGGTTCTACCAAGTACCCACAACCTATGTCTTGGAACAGAAATAAGAAAAATAATGTATAAAGCTGTTAAACCCCAGTTTTCTTCATTTAGAGTGGGGTTTAGGGGATGTACATTTCATGTACTTGTTCACGAGATGAGTTTCCAGGGTCCCAAAGGTGTTCCTCATTGTTGATAAACACCATTTTTATTAAAGCGTAGATATTTTGATGTTGATCGAAATCAATTTGCATTAGCCTAGAAATTTGCTTACCAGAATTTCAAAACGACATCCCTCCTGAGACTTTTAAAATTCTTCTCCCAATATTTGAATTGATCTTTATCAAAATTGTTAGAGAGTCATTTTTCACTTGACAAAAGAATAAAGAAATGAGCCAACCAGAAATGAGGCGGCCGGACATATGTAAAGGATGCATATTCCATTATATTATCATTTAGACAGGCAAGGTATGTTTGTTGAATGTGCAGCCTCATCAGCAGAAGATTCATTGTTAGCACACATTTTTTCTCCTAGACAGAGCAGTAAGAGGCTTGCTTGTAAAATAGGTAAATGACTCAATGGTACAATTCCATTTTGCCTGAGTCGGCTACATTGAATAAACTACGCAATTTTTGATATAGGATCTACATTTGTCATTGCTGACAAGGACAACTGAACATGTGAGCCATAAAGTGCAAGAAAACTTGTATTTGGCTTTCGGTGTCCTTAACTCTGTAACTGTAAGTAAGTAAGTAAATAAGTAAAGACTTTATTTAACGAGGGTGACACTGTTAATCATAACATAGTTTGGTTATAGTATGGGTTGACCTATAAAATGCCAATCACGACAATTGTCGTCTGCTTTGTCTTCTGCTGATTATTTAAAAGTCCTAGTTGCAAACAGTGTGGACCCAGATCAGACTGCTCCTCTAGGAGCAGTCTGATCTGGGTCCACACTGTTTGTCTGCATGCAAAAATATTTTAAAAAGTTTGCAAGAAGATTTAGCAGACGACATGCAGACGACTTTTTCAGATGTAATTTTTCTCGGCATATTAAGGGTTAAAGATGGTTTCCAAAAAGGAGGCCATTTTATGACCGGGCTTTAACTCTTATCATGCCAATCACAACAGTTGTCATTTGCTTTGTCTTCTACTGATTATTTAAAAGTCTTAGTTGCAAACAGTGTGGACACAGATCAGACTGCTCCTCTAGGAGCAGTCTGATCTGGGTCCACACTGTTTGCCAGCATGAAAAAAATATGTTTTGAAAAATTTGCTAGAAGATATAGCAGACAAATAAGCAGACATGATTTTCAGATGAAGTTTTTCCTGGCATTTTAAGGGTTTAGCTGATTCTGGAGTCCCGTTTTTCCATCCGTTTGTATGTCCTTCCAACAACAATCTGTTGGGTTTTGAGTCAACTCTAGTATAAATCCAAAGCCCTGAAGGGGGGGGGGGGGGGGGGAAAGGGGTGAACAATGATAATTTTAATGCACAATAGTGCTGACCCAGGTCGGACAAAATGTCACAGGGCCTACACTGTTTACAAAAACTTCACCCATTTTCCAAGTAAATTTTAAAGATAACACAACCTGACATTTCAAATGGACCCCTGCTATATTCCATTCAGTACACAAAATGGGTTAACCCTTATCTTGCTGTTCAAGACAACCCCTATCTTTGGAAACAGTGTAGATCCAGATCAGATGGCTTCTGAAGAAGCCATCTGATCAGGATCTACATTGTTTGCCATTCAGATTGTGAATTTGTTGCAATAATTTGCATCAAGTAATCTGATTGGTTGATAATCGGTAGTGGGTGTGGCATATATGAATATTCAGCAGAACAAGGGTTAACCCTTATCATGCTGTTCACGACAACCCTTATCTTTGCAAACAGTGTAGCTCCAGATCAGATGGCTTCTGAAGAAGCCATCTGATCAGGATCTACACTGTTTCACATGCAGTTAATGAATTTGTAGGAATAAATTACATCAAATAATCTGGTTGGTTCAAATTCAGAGATGGGTGTGGCTAAAATGAATATTCAGCAGGACAAGGGTTAATAGCGGAATTCCACTGTATTTTCAGGCTATTCAGAAGTTGTATGAAGAAGTGAAGAAGAAGAAGAGACAGAAGGAGGAACCAATATCTTCTCTCACTCCAGAGGTATGAATGATAGATCATACAGAACCTTAACCTATCTTGCTGAATATTCATTTTAGCCACATCCATTATTGTCTATCAACCAATCAGATTACTTGATGTAATTTATTCCTACAAATTCATAAACTGTTTGTCAAACAGTGTAGATCCTGATCAGATGGCTTCTGAAGAAGCCATCTGATCTGGATCTACACTGTTTTCAAAGATAGGGGTTGTTGTGAACAGCAATATAAGGGTTAAATTCAGATTCAGTAAAATTCCTATATTAGACCACCTTTTGGACTGTTCAAAAGTGGTCTTTAAGACCACTTTTAAACAGTCCCAATTGTGGTCCCTGATCAGAGGACATTCTGTGCAGAAAACATGAAGACAGAGTAACTGCACCCTTCTTAATTAGCTTTTTAAAGCAGAATTTGTCTTAATTTTAATGGTTTTAATAGCAGAATTTCTCTGTATATCATACCTAAAAGCATGAGCGGGGCTCAGTAGCTCTGTCGGATGGATGTCTGACAGGTGATCAGGTGCCTGGGGGTTCGATACCTGCTAGGGTCATCAACTTTTTTTTCGTAGAGATTGATCAGGAACTCTTTTCTACAGTCATCCTCTCCCTTCCGCTGATTCAAAAGGGCTGTTGTAAGTTTCCAGAGAATTAATGTGCACTGTACTGTCTGCTTTTGTTAACAAGTCCGTGTAATGAACAGCCTGCCCCTTAAACCCTACTTTATATTTTGAGAAAACTGTAGTTTACAGGGGTATACATTTTTTTTTATTTTTGCTGCAAGACATAGGTTGTGAGTACACCTTAGCACTGCCTCAGTGAGGCAGTTCCAGTGAGCACCAATAACTAATATTTTGAGTATAAAATTAATAAGGATAATATAACATTTTGTTTTCATCAGAAAATTGACTGTTTCAGAGACTATCTCGCACGGATATGTTATCTTAATGTAACGGCTTGTGTATAAACCTGCCAGTGAAAAGTTGGTTAGACTAGCTCAATATAACCTAAATAGTGCTGACTTGGCTGTTAAACTAGAAACAAACAAACCTCAAAGCATGGAATCTGCTGAGATGGTGTGAGTCTCATCTTGAGAAAACTTGTTTACAGGGTTTGTGAGAAGCCTCCGTGGTGCAGTGGTTACACTACTCCCCTTGTAAACCAGGGATTGCAGGATCTATCCCGGGCTTCTCCAGACTTTTGGATGAGTCTTTAAACCAAGGTCCCGTCTCCGTATTACCTTAGCTGTTGGTGGGACGTAAAACTAAAACTCACTCACTTTACAGGGTTTGTGACCATGCAGGGCCCGGTTGTTCAAAGCATTATTAGTTTAAGAAGCTCATAAGTGGTCATATTGTTAACTGTTCTGGTTAAATGTTGCAAAATGTTCAGCTAGTTTCCCAATAGATTTTGAAGAAAATACAACCTGACACCCCTAAATTTTGAAATGGACTCCTGCTGTTTATAAGAAGGATGATTCCATTTGGTACAAACAGGGTTAACTTTGTTTGTCAGGAATAGTCACTATAACTCTAATTTATGAATCAGAAACTTTTGAGGATAAGTGTTTTTAGCTCACCTGACCGAAGGTCATGGTGAGCTTTTGTGACAGTAAGATGTCCGGCGTCGTCGTGCGTCGTCCGTCGTCCGTCGTGCGTAAACTTTTTCTTGTGAACACACTAGAGGCCACAGTTTTGGTCCAATTATCATCAAACTTGCTCAGAATGATAATCATGACAATATCTCGGTCAAGTTCGAATTTGGGTCATGTCGGGTAAAAAAGTAGGTCAGTAGGTCAAATCATAGAAAAACCTTGTGAACACTCGAGAGGCCACAATTTTGGTCCAATCATCATCAAACTTGCTCAGAATGATCATTGTGACAATATTTTAGTGAAGTTTGAATATGGATCATGTCGGCTTAAAAAGTAGGTCAGCGGGTCAAATCATAGAAAAACCTTGTGAACACCCTAGAGGCCACAATTTTGGTCCAATCATAATCAAACTTGCTCAGAATGATCATCATGACAATATCTTGGTCAAGTTCGAATATGGGTCATGTCCGGTCAAAAAGTAGGTCAGTAGGTCAAATCATAGAAAAACCTTGTGAACACTCTGAAGGCCACTGTTTTGGTTCAATTATCATGAAACTTGCTCAGAATGACCATTGTGACAATATTTCTGTCCAGTTCGAATATGGGTCATATCGGGTTAAAAAGTAGGTCAGCGGGTCAAATCATATAAAAACCTTGTGAACACCCTAGGGGCCACAATTTTGGTCCAATCTTAATCAAACTTGCTCAGAATGATCATCATGACAATATCTCGGTCAAGTTTGAATATGGGTCAAATGGTTCCGGTCCGTTGCACATCTAGGTCACAGGAGCCAAAAACAGATTTTTTTCACCAAAAACTTAAAAAATCTTCTTCTCTGAAACCACAAGGCCCAGGTCTTTGTTATTTGGTATGAAGCTTCATCTAGTGGACCCCTACCAAGATTGTTCAAATTATAGTGCTGGGGCCAAAAATGCCCCCGCACGGGGGCCCTTTGGTTTTACATAGGCTTATATAGGGAAAATCTTTAAAAATCTTCTTCTCTGAAACCACAAGGCCCAGGACTTTGATATTTGGTATGAAGCTTCATCTAGTGGACCCCTACCAAGATTGTTCAAATTTGAGTGCTGGGACGAAAAATGCCCCCGCCACGGGGCCCTTTGGTTTTACATTGGCTTATATAGGGAAAATCTTTAAAAATCTTCTTCTCTGAAACCACAAGGCCCAGGTCTTTGATATTTGGTATGAAGCTTCATCTAGTGGACCCCTACCAAGATTGTTCAAATTATAGTGCTGGGGCCAAAAATGCCCCCGCCCCAGGGCCCTTTGGTTTTACATAGGCTTATATAGGGAAAATCTTCAAAAATCTTCTACTCTGAAACCACAAGGCCCAGGACTTTGATATTTGGTATGAAGCTTCATCTAGTGGACCCCTACCAAGATTGTTCAAATTATAGTGCTGGGACAAAAAATGCCCCCGCCACGGGGCCCTTTGGTTTTACATTGGCTTATATAGGGAAAATCTTTAAAAATCTTCTTCTCTGAAACCACAAGGCCCAGGTCTTTGATATTTGGTATGAAGCTTCATCTAGTTGACCCCTACCAAGATTGTTCAAATTACAGTGCTGGGGCCAAAAATGCCCCCGCCCCGGGGCCCTTTGGTTTTACATAGGCTTATATAGGGAAAATCTTAAAAAATCTTCTTCTCTGAAACCACAAGGCCCAGGTCTTTGATATTTGGTATGAAGCTTCATCTAGTGGACCCCTACCAAGATTGTTCAAATTTTAGTGCTGGGACAAAAAATGCCCCCGCCACGGGGCCCTTTGGTTTTACATGGGCTTATATAGGGAAAATCTTTAAAAATTTTCTTTTTAAAAATCTTCTTCTCTGAAACCACAAGGCCCAGGTCTTATATATTTGGTATGAAGCTTCATCTAGTGGACCCCTACCAAGATTGTTCAAATTATAGTGCTGGGGCCAAAAATGCCCCCGCCACGGGGCCCTTTGGTTTTACATAGGCTTATATAGGGAAAATCTTTAAAAATTTTCTTCTCTAAAACCACAAGGCCCAGGACTTTGATATTTGGTATGAAGCTTCATCTAGTGGACCCCTACCAAGATTGTTCCAATTTTAGTGCTGGGGCCAAAAATGCCCCTGCCCCGGGGCCCTTTGGTTTTACATAGGCTTATATAGGGAAAATCTTTAAAAATCTTCTTCTCTGAAACCACAAGGCCCAGGACTTTGATATTTGGTATGAAGCTTCGTCTAGTGGACCCCTACCAAGATTGTTCAAATTATAGTGCTGGGACAAAAAATCCCCCCCTGCCACGGGGCCCTTTGGTTTTACATAGGCTTATATAGGGAAAATCTTTAAAAATCTTCTTCTCTGAAACCACAAGGCCCAGAACTTTGATATTTGGTATGAAGCTTCATCTAGTGGACCCCTACCAAGATTGTTCAAACTATAGTGCTGGGGCAAAAAATGCCCCTGTCCCGGGGCCCTTTGATTTTACATAGGCTTATATAGGCAAAATCTTTAAAAATCTTCTTCTCTGAAACCGCTAGGCCCAGGTCTTTGATATTTGATGTGTAGCTTCATCTAGTGGACCTTTGACAAGATTGTTCAAATTTTAGCCTTTGTTGATGTTTGGTATGAAGCTTCACCTTTAAGACCTCCCTCAACATTATGTACATTAAAGCCCTGGGGCCAATAATGGCCCTCTCTGGGGCCCACTTGTTACACTATGGATCAGGTGAGCGATCCAGGGCCATCATGGCCCTCTTGTTACACTAATATGTTATGCCACCACCCATCGGGGCTTGGAAAAATAGATTGGGCCACATGGTGCTTCCGCGCAGAACTGAAACTGACCTAACTGAATACTGGTAAACCACTTAGGTCTAAGCCTGCCCAGAAAAAGTGATGCAAGTCAGACTGCTCTTAAACCCTAGCAGTTTCTTTGGGCAGTAGGACTTGAGATGTGTAATTTCATCTCAATAATGTGTAAAAGTCCCACATATTCGGAAGCAAAGTTTCCAAAATGACCTAAATAGTGTTGACAGGTATGTAAAACCTCAGTTCAAACAAACACTGTTATATTCTTTTTTTTTTCCAGTTTGTAGAGTTGAAGACACTATGGCAGTTGACAAGTGTGGAACAGTCAGTGGTGGCCCGAGCCGCCTGTCAGGTGTGGTTACAGATGGTACTGGAAAGAGAAACAGAGTTCACCTACGTTCTCAATGGTCTTCTCAACCAAGTTCCGTCAGCCAAGTATGATATTGAAGATTCTTTTGACTATTATTCCTTGAGGCACCAATCACAACAATTGTTGTCTGCTTTCTTGTCTGCAAGTTACTTCGAAAGTCTGTTGCAAACATTGTGTACCCAGATCAGACTTGGTCTCTAGGAGCAGTCTGATCAGGGTCCACACTCTTTGCCTGTATGCAAAAATGTGTTTGAAAAGTTTGCAAGAAGATGCAGCATTTCGGACAGTATTTCTGTCCCAATACATGTACTTAGGATGATTGCAGTGTGACTGTGGGTCCCCAGTGGTGGGGTTGGAGAAATAGATTGTGCTGCATTCCCTCTGCACATTTTGGGCTCCTTACTGAACCATTAAGACCACTTTTGAACAGTCCCAAAGGTGGTCTCTTTTTAGAGGAGTCTGGGTGTAGAAACACAAAGAAAGAATAACTTAAGCCTTCTAAATTTGCTTGTAAAAGCAGAATTAGTCTTAATTTTAGTTGGTCCTTATGGCGAAATTTTACTGCACTTCAGATGTTAAGTCCTGTTAGCAAATAGTGTAGACCATGGGAAGACGCCACATTATGTGGGGTCTGATCAGGGTCTGCACTGTTTGTCTATGACTGTTTTATGGGTATTAACCTTTACCCTGCTGTAGGCGACAACCCCTATCTTTGCAAACAGTGTAGATCCAGATCAGATGGCTTCTGAAGAAGAAGCCATCTGATCAGGATCTACACAGTTTGACATTCAGTTTATGAATATGTAGAAATAAGCTGCATCAAGTAATCTGATTGGTTCAAAGTCAGAAATAAGTGTGGCTTAATTGAATATTCAGCAGGTTAAAGGTTAAAGTAAGAATGGTTTAACATAGCTCCACGCATGTTCTGCACATTTTGAAAACATGCCTACACAAATACATTGTAAACTTTTCCGCCTAAAAAACGACAATTTTAAGGTGAAAAATTTGTGATATTTTTCATATTTCTGCACAAAATATAGATTGTGGGTACATATAAGAACACCCACATTGAAGTTTAACGTCACTACAGTTGATGTTAAGAGAATGTGTGGCGGCCATAAAAAGTCTTCCTGCCCTTCAGCATAGTATAGTTTATATTTGCTTGTCCTTTGGGATCATTGATTCCATTATGGAATTTTGAAAATATCTGAGGGTGACTGACGAGGCCTAATTGGCCAAAACTAGCTAGTGTGGCCTAGAAAACATGTACACTGAATACCTATCAGTTCTGTGTCTCCCTTTTATAGAATATACAGTCAACCCTCTTTATACCGACATTCGTTATAACGGCAAAACTCGTTATAACGACAATTTCAATGAAATGACTTCTAGGTTCCGAGCGGCGTGGGCTTAGCTTGGGTTGGAAATGCACAAATCGAATCCATAGTCATGAAAAGGTCTTGTTATCTAATACCCCGAGAAACAAATGTTATAGATATTTGTTAGAATCGCCTCATAGAGGCGATTCTAACAAATGTCTATAACATTTGTTTCTCGGAGTAATCATGGGGAAAAGGCCTTTTATTACCTATCATACTCCTAACTGGGATTCTTTATAACGGCAAATTCTTTATAAGAGCACAATAATAGGGAACAAATACTGTCGTTATAACGAGGGTCCTCTGTATTCAAGGGGGTCAAAATTATATAGGCGTGTTTTCCTGATGATGTTTGACATCTAAAAGTCACAAATATAAACTTTGTGGGCTTTCTTGTGGGAACCTGTAACCAGAAGATTGAAAATGTTGTTCTGAAGTAAGACTTGGTGATAATTTTCATCAAAAATTAATGCATGTTTGCACTTAAAGAAAACAGTGGGTGTTATAGAGATAGAAACTTGTCAATATTTGCATCGGGAAGTCTGAAAATGCGCTACTGGAGACTTCTTAAATCCATGATGAAAAAGAAATACTTTAGAAGAGAACCTTTGTTATTTTAAATGTGAACTTAGCCCAGTGGAGATAATACAATTAACCCATTGCATGCGGGAAACCCCTACAGGGGTACATTGGCAAACAGTGCGGGCCCAGATCAGACGCCCCAGAACGTGGCGTCTGATCAGGGCCTCCACTATTTGCTAACAGAATTTCGCCAACAATTAAAAATAGAAAAAAAAACCCGAAAAAATATGGCCTGATGCCCCTTATATGACAAATGGACTTGTCCAACGTATAGCAATGGAAGAGTCCACTAGCATACAATGGGTTAAAGCCTGCATCTATGTCTTCCTCTGGGATCCCAGAAACACCGTCAGTGAGTAGGCATGATTGATGCTTTTAGAGTATAGCAGAAATAGTTATTCTTGACAACACACCTACATTGTATCAGCCCTATCAAAAGGAAAAAACCTGTTGTCATGGTTTAAAACCAGGTAAGATTCATACTGGCCTGCTGTGCTACATAGACTCTCAAGAGTGACCCATAACTCCATAGAAGGTGCTTTTTTCACCCAAAAAGGACCAATATTTTTTTCTTATTCCCACACGGAAACACATGTTGTTGGTATTCATTAGAAGCGCCTCGCCGAGGCGCTTCTAATGAGTACCCACAACATATGCTTCTGTGCAAAAATAAGAAAAATAATATGTGGATACCTCCTCTTATCTGGGGCTATGGTCAGGCTTGAGATGTCATTTCATCTCGATGTCGGGTAAAAGTCCCACAAAATTGGAAGCAACATCTCCAAAATGACCTAAATAGTGTTGACGACAACGTTAAATCTCAACTGAAACATACAAAAGGGTTTTAAAGAAAATTTGTACATTATAATTCACATAAAATGCGAACAGGAAACCAGTTAGACAAGTTTGTTTGTTTGAATTGAGGTTTAACGTCCCCAACAACACTAGTTAGGTGATTTTGGAGATGCTGCTGCCAATTTTGTGGGACTTTTACCCGAGTATTGAGATGAAATGACATCTCAAGCCCTGCCACTCAATGAAACCAAAAGGTTTATATGCATTGGACGGTCTGCCTTACATCATTTTGCCTGGGCAGGCTTAGTCCTTCTTTGGGATTTACCAGTACTCATGTGTGGTCAGTTTCAGGTCAGTGTGGAAGCACCCTGCAGCCCAATCTATTTCTCCAAGCCGCGATGGCTGGGGCAAGTTAAGACAAGTAAAAAGATTTCTAATAACTATGCAAAACTCCAAAAATATCAGTTTTGGTCCATTTTGTTCCAATGTCTCCTGAATATTTTGACAAAGTGTAGATCCAAATCAGATGGCTTAGAAGCCATCTGATCAGGATCTACACTGTTTGTCTTGCAGTTTTGAACCAATACATTTATAAGGTAGTTTGATTGGTGCACAGTCAGAAATTGGTGTGACCAAATTAATTTATTCAACAGGATAAGGTTAATATACAGTAAAATTCCTATATTAACCTTTAGCCTGCTGTAGGCGACAAGCCCTATCTTTGCAAACAGTGTAGATCCAGATCAGATGGCTTCTGAAGAAGCCATCTGATCAGGATCTACAATGTTTGACATTCAGTTTATGAATTTGTTAAAATAAATTGCACCAAGTTATCTGATTGGTTCAAAGTCAGAAATGGGTGTGACTTAATTGAATATTCAGCAGGTTAAAGGTTAAGACCATCTTTGGAACTTTTTTCTCCCACTACAGCATATTGGATGTAGAAAACACACAAAAATGCACCTGAAAACTTCTAAATATGCATCACGTGAACAAGTCTGTGAAATGAACACCCCCTTAAACCCCACTTTATATTGAGAAAACTGGGGTTTACTGGGTAATTCATTATTTTTCTTATTTCTGCTCCAAGACATAGGTTATGAGTACTCATTAGAACCTCCTCAATGAGGCGGTTCACGAGCACCCGAAACCTATGTTTGAAGTAAAAAAAAAAAAATATCACAGATTTTCACCAGAAAAGTAGCCATTTAGGAGATGTGAAAAAAATACTTTTTCGCAAGGGTGTGTTTATGTAATGGCATGCAATAATAATAATAAAGACTTTATTTCACGAGGGTAACACAATTAGTACAGAAGAATGAATGAATGAATGAATGAATGAATGAATGAAATACACTATATATACAAACAAGCAAGGTGAATAAACAATGAATGAATGAATGGGTGAGTGAAAATAGAATTTACAAATTTACATTCACACACTGCATACACCTGCTCACAGACCCAAATTGTCTCATACAAAGCTATAACTATGGCCGTCACCCATTTTGGAGACACTGATTAGCCAAATAGTATGATTTGTCTTAATTTTAGGTGGTCTTAATAACAGAATTTCACTGTACACCACAACCTCTTTATAACACTATTAATTGGGTCCCAAGCAGAAACTGTGTAAGTTAAACAACCGTGTTATGTCCAAACAAAAATGTATAGATTATATAGAAAAATGACCATTTATGGTCATTTTTCTATATAATCTATACATTTTTGGGATCCATCTGAAAACCGTGTTATATCCAAAACTGTGTTATAATGAATCGTGTTATAACATGGTCGTGGTGTATATCCAGTATATTCAACTCACTATCATTGAAAATCATCCTGGATGTTGTTCAAACGTGTTATATCCAAAATTGTGTGTGTGTGTGTGTGAATTCGGGTTTAACGTCGCTTTCAACAATTTTTCAGTCATATCACGACGGTGTCTGGTTGCGACAGGGAGCTCAATGCTCACGTTTATAGTGCTGCCTCACTGAAGTATCATGTCCCAGACACATTACATGATACCACACCCAGTCACATTATCCTGACACTGGATCGACCAGTCCTAGCTCTACCCCGTAAATCTGAGTGCCAAACGAGGAGCAGCTAGTACCATTTTTAACGACTTTGGTATGTCGCGGCCCGGGGTCGAACCCCAGACCTCCCGTTCCCCGGAGCGGACACTCTACCAACTGAGCTATCGGGGCCGGTAAATAATTTTAGGTGGTCTTAATAACAGAATATTTCACTGTATAACCAGTATATTCGACTCCCTATCATTGAAAATCATCCAGAATGTTGTTCAAATGTGTTATATCCAAAATTGTGTTATAATGAACAGTATTGGGTCGATTGTTTATCAATCGACCCAAATGTACCATACGGTAGAAAGTCGATTCTTGCAAATGTCCACGTGACCAACGCGGAGATAACCACATGACCATTATTGACCAATCAATCAAAAGCGTGCGAAAAGGCTCTCACGTGATATACACAAACGCCGATCACGTGATATATACAACGCTGAGCTCTCTTCCATACGCCATATTTGTTTTCAGAGATTATCATCAATATTATCGTAAGTATTTAATATAAATCCTTGAAGAAATGGTTCGTTCTTTATGAACTTGTTTTCCCTTTGCAGTCTTCTTCTTGAGCTGTACGGCCAGGTAAGAATGAAGTCTTAGTCAGCGTTTTTAAGCGAGGAATGCATCCGTGACCTAGTTCTTTGCATTTGGATCGGATTGTTTACTCTATTAGTGCTGGAGTCCATGTGACTATCACTGATTTGTAGGAATCCACGCAGATTATTTATAGAATTTTATCGCAGTGAGGTCAGCGTGTTTACTTAAAAGGTTAACTGTAAAATCTGGGCTGGAATCATGGGTTGGGCTAGGCAAACAGTGTAGACCCAGATCAGACGCCGCAGAACGCGGCGTCTGATCAGGGTCTTCACTGCTTGCTTAGAGTATAGGGATTTAAGGATCAGGCACCGAAAAATGCAGTGTCTGATCAGGGTCTACACGGTTTGCTTTCAGTAAAGGAGTTTAAGGGTTAAACGAAACAGTCCACGCTCAGGCCCATTTTTCCTAACTACACCCAGAGACAATCGACCCACCAGTACTCTCAGTGCTTTGATTTTAAAGACTTTAGTGTGTTCTTTCTCCAGAAACTTGCAAGGCATTGTGGGAGCTGTGTCCCAGTTGTTACAGATCCAGCTGATACTGATAGAGGAAACAGGGAACCAATACCAGTGTTCCTATGCCATCAGGTATGAACAACATCAATTCACTAAGGTAGAGCCACCTAAAGTCTAACTTTTATCTTTTTTGCCACATTTTTCGGTGATAACTTCTTTATTCTTTATTTTTAGCTCATCTGTCACGTAGTGACAAGGTGAGCTTTTGGGATCACTTTTTGTCCGTCGTCCATCCCTGTGTGCGTCCGTGCGTAAACTTTTCTTGAGAACACACTAGAAGTCACAGTTTTGGGCCAATCATCATCAAACATGGTCAGAATGATCATCATGACAATATCTCGGTCAATTTCGCATATGGGTCATGGCAGGTCAAAAAGTAGGTCAGTAGGTCATATCAACGAAAAACCTTGTGAACACGCTAGAGGCCAAAGTTTTGGTCTGATCGTCATCAAACTTGCTCAGAATGATCAGTTAGACAATATCTGGGTCAAGTTCGAATATGGGTCATGTTCGGTCAAAAAGTAGGTCAGTAGGTGAAATTATAGAAAAACCTTGTGAATACACTAGAGGCCACAGTTTTGGTCCGATCATCATCAAACTTGCTCAGACTGATAGTCTTGACAATATCTGGGTCAAGTTCGAATATGGGTCATGTTGGGTAAAAAAGTAGGTCAGTAGGTCAAATCAGAGAAAAACCTTGTGAACACACTAGAGGCCACACTTTTAGTCCGATCATCATCAAACTTGCCCAGAATGATCATCTTGACAATATCTCAGTCAAGTTCAAATATGGGTGTTGTCGGGTCAAAAAGTAGGTCAGTAGGTCACATCATCATCAAACTTGCTCAGAATGATCATCTTAATATCTTGGGTCATGTCGGGTCACAAAGTAGGTCAAATCATAGATAAACCTTGTGAATACACTAGAGGCCACAGTTTTGGTCCAATCATCATCAAACTTGCCCAGAATGATCATCTTGACAATGTCTCAGTCAAGTTCGAATATGGGTCATGTTGGGTCAAAAAGTAGGTCAGTAGGTCAAATCATAGAAAAACCTTCTGAACATATTAGAGGGCACAGATTAGAGCCTATCATCATCAAACATGCCCATCATGATCATCTTGACAATATCTCGGTTAAGTTTGAATACAGGTCATGTCGGGCCAAAAAGTAGGTCAGTAGGACAAATCATAGAAAAACCTTGTGAACACACTAGAGGCCACAGTGAGGCCACAATTTTGGTCCATTAATCCTCGAACTTGCTCAGAATGATCATCCTGACAATATCTTGGTCAAGTTCGAATATGTGTCATGTCGGGTCAAAAAGTAGGTCAGTAGGTCAAATCATAGAAAAACCTTGTTAACACTCCAGAGGCCACAGTTTTGGTCGAATCATCATCAAACTTGCTCAGAATGATCATCTCTACAATTTCTAGGTCAATTCCGAATATGGGTCATGTGGGATTAAAAAGTAGGTCAAATCATAGGAAAACCTTGTTAACACTCTAGAGACGGCAATTTTAGTCTAATTATCATCAAACTTGCTCAGAATGATCATCTTGACAATATCTAGGTCAAGTTTGAATATGGTCATGTGGGGTCAAATAGTATGTCAGTGGACACACTAGAGGCCACAGGTTTGGTTCAATCATCATCAAACTTGCCCAGAATGATCATCTTGACAATATCTTGGTCAAGATCGAATATGGGTCATGTCAGTCAAAAAGTAGGTCAGTAGGTCGAACTGAAAAACCTTGTGATTACTAGAGGCCACAGTTTTGGTCTGATCGTGATCAAACTTGCTCAGAATGATCATTTGACAATATCTCGGTTAATTTCGAATATGGGTCATGTCTGGTCAATAAGTAGGTCAGTAGGTCAGATCATAGAAAAACCTTGTGAACACACTAGAGGCCCTAGTTTTCGTCCGATCATCATCAAACTTGCCCAGAATGATCATCTTGACAATATCTGGGTCAGGTTTGAATATGGGTCATGTCGGGTCAAAAAGTAGGTCAGCAGGTCAAATCATAGAAAAACGTTGTGAACACTCTAAGAGGCCATAGTTTTAGTCCAATCATCATAAAACTTGCTCAGAATGATCATCTGGACAATATCTCAATTAAGTTCGAATATTGGTCATGTCAAATCAAAAAGTAGATCCATAGGTTATTTTGTCATAACTTTTGAACCATTTATGATAGCGCCTTCATATTTGGCATGTAGGTTCTTTGTGAAAGGTTTACCCAACCATTCAAAAATTTGACCCGTCACCTTGACCTTTGACCTACTTTGTCATAACTTTTGACGCATTTGAAATACAGCCTTCATATTTGGCATGTAGGTTCCTTGCGACAAGGGTTTCCTATTCATACATAAAATGATCTGTGACCTTTACCTTGACATTTGACCTACTTTATCGTAATTTTGAACCATTTGAGATAGTGCCTTCATATTTGGCATGAATGTTCCTTGTGAAAAGGTCGTCCCACCCATACAAAAAATTTGGTCTTATGACCTTTGACCTACTTTGTCATAATTTTTGAAGCATTTGAGATAGAGCCTTCATATTTGGCATGTAGTTTCCTTGTGTCATACAAAAATGACTTGTGACCTTGACATGTGACCTACGTTATCATAACTTTTGAACCATTTGAGGTAGAGCCTTCATATTTGGCATGTATGTTCTTTGTGGCAACGACTTTCACCCATACAAAAATTTTGACCTGTGACCATAACCTTTGACCTTCTTTCTCATAATGTTTGAACCATTTAAGATAGAGCCTTCATATTTGGCATGTAGGGTTTTTGTGACGAGGGCTTCCCAACCATGCAAATTTTTTAACCTGTGTTTGTTTGTTTGATTTGAGGTTTAACATCCCCGTCAATACTATAAAGGTCATTTTAGAGACGTTGCTTCCAATTTTGTGGGACTTTTACCCAACATTTAGCTGAAATGACATCTCAAGCCCTGTCGTCCAATGAAACCAATAAGGTTTATTAGCATGGACGGTCCGCCTCGCACCGCGGTTCCTGGACAGGCTTAGGTCCTCTAAGCAGTTTACCAGTACTAGTGTGCGGGCCAGATTCAGCTCTGGGTGGAAGCATCATGCAGCCCATATATTTCTTCAAGCCCCTTGGGGGGGGGGGGTCTTTTAACCTGTGACCTTTACCTTTGATCGTTTTTGTCATAACTTTTGAATCATTTAAGGTGGAACCTTCATATTTGGCATGAATGGCCTTGTGACAACGTCTTCCCACTCATGCAAAAAAATTTGACCTGTGACCTTGACCTTGATCTATAACCTACTTAATCATAACTTTGGAACCATTTGAGATAGAGCCTTTCGTATTTGGCATGTATATTCCTTCTGACAATGGCTTCACATCCATACAAAAAGTTTGACCCGTGACCTTGACTTACTTTACCATAACTGTTGAACCATTTGAGATAGAGCCTTCATATTTGCCATGTATGTTCCTTCTTACAAGGCACCTTACTGTGTTACCTACCATTTCATTGTTACAGTGTGGATCAGGTGAGCGATCCAGGACCATCATGGCCCTCTTGTTGATCAACACATCCAGCGAGAAAGTTGAAAAGGACAAGCTCCACCAACTTCTCAAAAAGGTTTCATGTCCCTAAATTATCTAAGAAAAGCTGTAATCGAACAGAGATTGCTGTGATTTCATCTTTGTGCTAAATTTTCTGTTTCCTCAAGTGCCGACTTGGTGGTGTGGCTTGTCGATTTGACGTCTGTTCAGTGGAAAATTATGAAGGTCATTCAAATATCCTGAAGTTTTAAAGTGTGCAAGATTGAAACAGAAAGTCGCATATACTGGTTTAGTAGTTTCAATATTTGAACAATATAGATCAAAGGGGTAGGATCTGTAGGATTTGCAGCCTTAAATTACGTATTTCATATTTTTGACTGTCTACACTCCAATGCTTTGTACGTCCCTTCAGTTGAATGCTTCGTTGGCTGCACGGGATTTATCCATATATAGATATCGTTCAACTAGGACAGTGATTTCGATAGTGTGAGTGACCGAATTGGACTTAGTTTTCTATCGAAAATTAAAAAAATTCTAAAAAGTCTATCTGATTAGAGCAAAAAGTATACCATTCTGGAGGCCGAGTCCTTAAAGAGAAGTTGGCAGAGCTTCTCCTGCACAACTTTCTCGCTGGATGTATTGATCATAAATAAAAAATAAAGACGTTATCGCCAAAAAACGGTGCAAAAAAGATAAAAAACTTTAGTTAGCTTGTGGCAGCCCAAGTTTATAAAAAGAATAATGGGGCCAGTGGGTGGCTTGTGACACTGTGATAAAATGGTATACTGGAAAATGTCTGTAAAAACCTTGTATACATACAAACAAGAAAATGTCTGTGAAAACCTTGTACATATAATGTCCAGTGTCAGTGGGTGAAACACGAAAATGTCAGTGAAAACCTTGTACATATAATGTCCAGAGTCAGTGGGTGAAACAAGAAAATGTCTGTGAAAACCTTGAACATATAATGTCCAGTGTCAGTGGGTGAAACAAGAAAATGTCTGTGAAAACCTTGTACATATAATGTCCAGTGTCAGTGGGTGAAACAAGAAAATGCCTGTGAAAACCTTGAACACATGTTGTCCAGTTGGAAACAAGAAAATGTCTGTGAAAACCTTGTATACATACTGTTCATTGTCAGTGGGTGGCTTCCACTTCTGAAACAAGAAAATGTCTGTGAAAACCTTGTACATATAATGTCCAGTGTCAGTGGGTGAAACAAGAAAATTTCTGTGAAAAACTTGTACATATAATGTCCAGTGTCAGTGGGTGAAACAACAAAATGCCTGTGAAAACCTTGTACATATAATGTCCAGAGTCAGTGGGTGAAACAAGAAAATGTCTGTGAAAACCTTGTACATATAATGTCCAGTGTCAGTGGGTGAAACAAGAAAATGTCTGTGAAAACCTTGTACATATAATGTCCAGTGTCAGTGGGTGAAACAAGAAAATGTCTGTGAAAACCTTGTACATATAATGTCCAGTGTCAGTGGGTGAAACAAGAAAATGTCTGTGAAAACCTTGTACATATAATGTCCAGTGTCAGTGGGTGAAACAAGAAAATGTCTGTGAAAACCTTGTACATATAATGTCCAGTGTCAGTGGGTGAAACAAGAAAATGTCTGTGAAAACCTTGAACACATGTTGTCCAGTTGGAAACAAGAAAATGTCTGTGAAAACCTTATACACATACTGTTCAGTGTCAGCGGGTGGCTTCCTTATGTTAAACAAGAAAATATCTGTGAAAACCTGCTACACATACTGTTCACTGGGTGGCTTACACATGTAAAAGAAGAGAATATCTGTGAAAACCTTTACATACTGTCCAGTAGGTGGTGTCCACATATAAAACAAGAAAATGTCTGTAAAATCCTTTTACACACACTGTTCAATGGACAGCTTCCATAACGTAAACAAGAAACTGTCTGTGAGAACCTACACATACTGTCCAATAGGTGGCTTCCACATGTGAAATAAAAGCCCCCGCCCATAGGGGCTTGAAGAAATATATGGGCTGTTTGATGCTTCCACGCAGAGCTGAATCCGACCCGCACACTAGTACTGGTAAACCGCTTACAGGATCTAAGCCTGTCCAGGAACCGCGGTGCATGGCGGACCGTCCATGCTAATAAACCCTATTGGTTTCATTGGGCAACAGGGCTTGAGATGTCATTTCATCTCAATGTCGGGTAAAAGTCCCACAAAACTGGAAGCCACGTCTCCAAAATGACCTTTACAGTGTTGACGGGGACGTTAAACCTCAAATCAAACAAACAAACAAAAACATGTGAAATAAGAAAATTATCTGTGAAAACCTGCTAAACATACTGTTCAGTGGGTGGCTTCCACATTAAAATAAGAAAATGTCTGTGAAAACCTTCTACATACAGTCAAACTTCAATAGCTCTAACGCGTTTGGGACCATGAATATTTGTTCGAGACGATAGTTCAACATCACGAAAACACACCTATATGATTTTGACCCCCTCAAACCCCACTTTTATATAGTAAAACTGGGGTTTGCAGGGGTAATGAGCTGCCAAGGGTTGATCTTTGAGCCATATCAGGAGGCATAACATGAACATCTTTTCAAATTTTTTTTTTTAAATAAATGTTTGTTATGTGTTCTCATGAGTACACACAACATACATTTTCAAGATCAAATCATTAGGCAAACACGCCTATACAAATACATTGCCACCTTTATCGCCGAAAAAATGAAAATTTTATGATGAAAAATTGTGATATTTTGCTTATTTCTGCTCAAAATATAGATTGTGGGCACTCATTAGAACCGCCTCGTCGAGGCAGTTCTAACGAGTACCCACAATCTATATTTTAGAGCAGAAATAAGAAAAATAAGGTATACCCCCAGGAATCCCAGTTTTACTATATAAAAGTGGGGTTCAAAGGGGTCAAAATTATATAGGCGTGTTTTCCTGATGTTTGTTGACAGTTTCATTTAGGATATTCTGTATTATGCCAGCTAGATTTAGAAACACTACATGTATTTCTTGCATACATGTTACAAAAACACGCCTATACAAATACATCTAAATTTTACCGTAAAAAAAAAACAAAACTTTAAGATGAAAAATGGGATATTTTCCTCATTCCTGCTCATATTATAGAATGCAGTTCTAACGAGTACCCACAATCTATATTTTAGAGCAGAAATAAGAAAAATAAGGTGTACCCCCGGAAACCCCAGTTTCACTATATAAAAGTGGGGTTCAAAGGGGTCAAAATTATATAGGCGTGTTTTCGTGATGAAGATCAAACCAAATAAGGCAATTATCCCAAATATATTTATATCTGCAGTTATGGATTTTTTTTCCTAGGGACTGGCGGGCCTGCACTATTTGCCAAGATACCCATTTAGGGGTTTCCCGCATACAATGGGTTAATGGTGAACCTTTACGGTGGCTAAATAAAGGATGGGCTGAAGACAAGAAGAAATTCGGTCTGAGAATCCTAGTTTCCACCGTTTGATACATCCGGCTTATTTCTGACCAAAATGATCTCTTGGTTCAGTTGCTAATTAACCCATTTTGCACCGAATGGATTCTTCCCCCTTATATAAAGCAGGAGTCCATTTCAAAATTTAGGGGTTTCGGGTTCAGATATTTTTAGAAATTTATTTAGAACATGGTTTACTTTTCTTGAAACAGTGAAGGTTCTGATCAGAAGCCATGTTTTGTGACATCTGATCTTGGCTCAGATTGGCCTGCGACTGTTTGCCAGTGATCCATTTTGGTGTTCCGTATAGAATGGGTTAATGAGTGTAATTTGACAGAAAAAGTCAATGATGACAATTGGGTTAGGAAGTTGTTTCGTTCTGTTTTTCACAAAAGATAGTTGAACTTCATTACGCTAACAAACCTGTCTGCTACTATAGCGTCTTTCATAACTGTAGACATAGCATTTTTCAAAGAAAAAGTTAGATAATTTCTGCTCTAAACATAGATTATGGGTGCTCATTAGAGGCAGTTCTAATGAGTACCGACAATCTATGTTTGATAGACAAAACTAAGAAAAACAATATACCTTTGTCAACCCTATAAAATTGATATTTTCCTTATTTCTGTTCTAAACATAGATTGTGGGTGCTCATTAGACTTGACTCATTGAAGCAGTTCTAACAAGTACCCACAATCTATTTTGTTTGGCAAAAATAAGAAAAACAATATACCTTCGTATTCCCTGTAAAATTTGATATTTTTCTTATTTCTGTTCTAAACATAGAATGTAGGTGCTTATCAGAACTGCTTGTTTGAAGCAGTTCTAAAAAGTACCCACAATACCCAAAATCTATGTTAAGCAAAACTAAGAAAAACAATGTATACCTTTGTAAACCTTGTAAAATTTGGCGCCTAAAATTTAATATTCTCCTTATTTCTGTTCTAAAAATACATGTAGATTGAGGGTGCTCGTTAGAACTGCCTTGTTGATGCAGTTCTAATGAGTTTCCACAATTTATGTTGTAAGACAAAACTAAAAACTTAATATATTCCCATATAAACCCTACTTTTCTGTCTATAAAGAGGGGTTTTCAAAGTTATTCATTACACAACCTTGCTTAACCCTTGTCCTGCTGAGCCCGGATATACCTTATCTTTCAAACAATGTAGATCCAGATCAGATGGCTTCTGAAGAAGTCATCTGATCAGGATCTGCATTGTTTGTCATCCAGATTGTAAATTTGTTGCAATAATTTGCATCAAGTAATCTGATTGGTTGACAATGGTAGTGGGTGTGGCAGATTAAAATATTCAGCAGGGTTAAGTTACAAATAGTGAAAAGTTGTTATATTTTTTGTCCTGTTGTTGAGTCATATCCTGCATAGATTAGGGACTTCGAAAGAATGATCAGGGGCCAGTTGTTCAAAGCATCGTTAGCTTAACGAGCTCGTTAGTGGTCATATTGTTAACTCCTCTAGCCAGTTCAATATCTAAAATTTTGGTATTTTTGCTGCAAAAATGTTAGCAGCTTTTGCATTTGCAAAAGCTGCTCACATTTTTGCTGCAAAAATATTAGCATATTTGCCAAAATAAATGATTAAAGTTTTAACGATACGTTAACTAATGACATCGTTAGTTTTGAACAACTTGCCCCAGGATGTCGCCTGGTCCACTTGTTTAAAACTAATGATGTCATTAGTTGACCCTAAACCCTTTTTGTACCAGAAACCCCAAAACGGGTACCCTGGCAAACAGTTCAGGCCCAGCTCAGACTCCATTTTCCAAATAAATTTTGAAGAAAACACAACCTGACACCCCTAAATTTTGAAATGGACTCCTGTTATATAAGAAGGAAGATTCCATTTGGTACAAAAAGATTTAAGCTGACACAGAGAAACAGTTAACAGGGTATCTGCATAAATAACCAGTTAAACTGAAAGACTACCCAATTAAAAAAAGCTTAAGGGACACAGAACCCAAATAAAAATCCATGATACCCAATTCACATTTTGAAAACACGCCTATACAAATACATTGTAACCTTTATCACTGAAAAAAAAACACGAAAATTTTAAGATGAAAAATCGTGACATTTTTCTTATTTCTGCTCAAAATATAGATTTTGGGTACTCGTTAGAACCGCCTCGATATATAGATTGTTGGTACTCGTTAGAACTGCCTCATCGAGGCGGCTCTAACGAGTCCCCACAATCTATAGAGCAGAAATAAGAAAGGTTTACACCTGCAAAACCCAGTTTTACTACCGTATATAAAAGTGGGGTTCAAGGGGGTCAAAATTATATAGGTGTGTTTTCATGATGATGCTGGCATATCTGCCTATAATTCTTACAGATTCCAAACTTTCTATATTTATGATGGGTTACCTGTCGGTTTTCATTAAGTATGACTTGCTCTGATCAGTGTCGCTGGCACAGTGCATTTGCCATGTTGGCGATACTTGCATTTGGCTGGAAAAAATGATAATGCTGATTCTCAGTCGAACTACTCAGCCAGCGTGAGTAGCTATCCAGTCAGCCAGTGTGACTGGTCTACAGTTATTGTCAGTCTAGCTACTCAGCCAGTGTGAGTAACTATCCAATCAGCCAGTGTGACTGAGTGTGAAGCAGCATTAACATGTATCCAGAGTCCCTTGCAGCTACATGAAAAGTGATAACATGTTGCAGGCTGTTGTAGCCTGGTAGAACTTGGGGATAATTTGATGAATGTTTGTAAAATGAAATGGAATTCCCGAATCTGAAACACTTTCTGATGACAAGGGACTTAGATTTATGGTCTCATCTGAGACTTGAGCTGATCCCTTACTCCATGTCACTGATGCAAGGTGTTGTGGTGTGGTCATTTGTGAGCTGTATACGTGTACACATTAATTTTGTTAACCTTTTTTAGATAGGAAGCACCGTACACAGTCTGAACTAGGACTTCTGGGCCAATGACTGAGCTGGTCCCATTTAGCCAAAATATAAAAGGAATAAAGAGAGAGATAATAAAAGAAAACATAGAGTACTTGTAGTTTTACTGACTCCTAAACATTATCTGTCTTAATGAAAATCGACAGGTGACCTACCATAAATATTCGGCTCCCGCCCATAGGGGCTTGAAGAAATATATGGGCTGCATGATACTTCCATGCAGAGCTGAATCCAGCCCGCACACCAGTACTGGTAAACTAAGCCTGTCCAGGAACCGCGGTGCTAATAAACTAATAAACCCTATTGGTTTCATTGGGCGACAGGGCTTGAGATGTCATTTCATCTCAATGTCAGGTAAAAGTCCCACAAAATTGGAAGCAACGTCTCCAAAATGACCTTTACAGTGTTGATGGGGACGTTAAACCTCAAATCAACCAACCAACCAACCCATCATAAATAGTAATTTTAGGAGATAAAATTTTGTTTATGGTGGGGTACTCTTCTTAAATCGAGATTTGAAGCTGCAACTAATAATTTTTGTTTTAAACCCATACTCTGCTTAGGTACTATCGATGGTAATATTAAAGGTCTCCATAGGAAAGCTGGTAAAAATCAAACACTGATTTCTAGCAGTATGTAGGGTAAATTTTTTATATAAAGGCTGATCAAACATTTCATCAACGTCAGTTCTGTTTCTGTGCTTGGAAGACCACATTTCTTCCATTTGCAAACCATTCTTAAATCTTTATTCTAACTTCTCAACATGTAGACAAGCTAATAAATCATCTGAGCATAGAAAAAAGGTTGTTCTCATTAGTATAAAACAGCAATAGACTGTGAATAATCTAGGGACATTCATTTAAAAGGTTTAGAAGCCATTAAGCATTTTAAAAAAATCAGACTAAAAAGAAACTTTTAGAATTGTAGTGTGATTGGTGATTTGTCATATACAGTCATTACGAAAACACACCTATACAGATACATTGAAACATTTATCGCCGAAAAATGAAAATTTCCAGATTTTTTTTTTTTTTTTGGTTTTGGTTTTACGGCCCTTTCAAGATTATTTCACTCATATTGAGCCGATCGTTAATCAGAGGTGGGCGAAAACCGGAGTACCCGGAGAAAAACCACCTGACCTTCCGTTGCAGAACTTGGCGTCTCACACGTGGCCCGAGCGAGGCTCGAACCTACGGCGGTGAGAGACCTAATGACTAAGAGTCAGCGCTCTTATCCACTAGGCCACGGAGGCCCGTGAAAATTTCCAGATGAAAAATTTTGATATTTTTCTTATTTCTGCTCAAAATATAGATTTTGGGTACTCGCTAGAACCTGGATGAGGCAGTTCTGTCAAGTACCCACAATCTATATCTTAGAGCAGAAATAACAGAAATAAGAAAAATAAGGTTTACCCCTGCAAACCCCAGTTTTACTATTTAAAAGTGGGGTTCGAGGGGGTCAAAATTATATAAGTGTGTTTTCATGATGGATTCTGATTCTGATTCTGTGAGACTTAGATGGCCAGAACACTGATGACTTTTGAACTGTCTATTCATTTCAGCCCCTAGGAAACCATATATACTACTCAAAGTTTGATAGGGATCACTTTTTTAATGCAAAATAAATTTTGGTTAAATTAATCAGCTGAATCCAAATTTGATATATAATGATAGAAAACATATCCTTCACAAAGACTAGTGATTAATTTTGTCAACTGGCACTGCACTCAAGCGTGACAACAGCAAACGTCTAGGCACCCACAAAATTTGCCGTAACACGAAGGGATTTGGACAATTGATTTTTCACAAATTTCCAAATTTGTTTTGACAAAATTGCCTAATAACGTGTATGGCGTCTGCGGGCATCAATTACAGCACGACACCGCATGCACATGTTCGTAATCAGAGTGTGTATCAGGTTTTGTGGAATCAGCCTTCATTCAGCAACCAGTGCATCTTTGAGCTCTTGTAAACTCCTCGGATGCACAGGTCGGGCTAAAACAGCACGCTGTAGCATGTCCCACGCATGCTCAATCGGATTTAAGTCCGGTGATCGAGCAGACCAGTCCATACGAACGATTGTCTCGCGTTCCAGATAGGCATCAGTGACGTGAGCACGGTGGGGACGGGCATTATTGTCCATTAGAAAAAAGGCCGGCCGAAAGCACCGGCGTATGGTCTCACAAACTGATCAAGACTCCCATTACAGTACCTAACTGTCGTTAACGTTCCGTTTTCAACGACGTACAAGTCAGTTTTACCATTCACGCTTAGCCCAGCCAAACCAATGACTGATCCCTTTCCATAGCGGTTATGCTCTGCCACATTCAAATCATCGAATCGCTCTTTAGACATTCGCCACACTAATTGACGTTTATCAGTGATGTCTAGACAGAATCTGGACTCACCAGTAAACAATACTGGCGTCCAGTCACGAATCGTCCACCTGACGTGAGTTCTGGCAAAGTCCAACCGGTCTTGCACGTGCTGACTCGTCAACGGAACAAATACAGCAGGCCTCCTGGCATTCAGTCCGGAAAAGTGGTGCCTGTTTCTGACAGTTTGTGTAGAAATTCGTACTCCAGTTCCGCTCCTAAACTGGTTATTCAACAGAGTAGCGCTCAGGAACCGTTGACGTCGAGACTGAATCAACAATAAACGGCCCTGACGTTGAGTTGCAGCCCTTTCTCGACCGCCGCCGTGTCTTTGTGAAGGATTCCCGGGGGAAAGATGCTGACTCTACATTCGGGAACACACGGTCTGCGACACATTCAGAATCCCAGCAACACGACGTTGAGAGACGCCAGATTCAAACATTCCGACGCCACGGTTCATTTCTTCGGGGCTCAGGCGGTTTCTTAACTGTCCCCTAGGCATTTTAAAGTTTCACAAATCAAACGAATTCCTTTTTACGCTTAGTAAAGGAACACTGACAAGTTTGATTTTTCTGTTGGGATGCAGTGTTACGCAAGATTTTTGGGGTGCATGGGTTCTTTTGCTGAGTGTGAGAAGTGTGCACTTTCATGTGTACTGAATTGCACATAAGTTTCTGCTTAAGATATTTATCAATATTCGGAGTACAAATTCTGTCATGAAGTTTTAAATTTTTAGTCCAAAATTTGGTATATAAAAAGTGATCCCTATCAAACTTTGAGTAGTATATTTCCATCAATGCACAACATTAGGTCAGGTCAGAATTCAAGCTTTATCCAGGCCAGTTTTACATATGTGGAATATGTTAAGAATGGTCAGTGATGGATAAGACGGCAGACCATTAGGATACTCTAATAGTTTGTACCGTAGTGATCCTGAGTATTGGCACAGATAGGTCTAAGCAAACAGTGTAGACCCAGATCAGATTGCTTCTGAAGGAGCTGTCTGATCAGGGTCTACACTGTTTGCTATTCCATCTGCACCCTTTGGACTTTTTGCTGGATTGTGAAACAACTTTGTCAAATTTTAGAAGAATTACGGCAAGTCCTTAACCCTTGTTCTGCTGAATATTCATATATGCCACACCCACTACCGATTATCAACCAATCAGATTGCTTGATGCAAATTATTACAACAAATTCACAACCTGAATGACAAACAATGTAGATCTTCAGAAGCCATCTGATCTGGATCTACATTGTTTCAAAGAAAAGGCATATCCGGGTTCAGCAGGACAAGGGTTAAGGTGTCTGAATGTATAGGATTATTTCGGTAAAGGCAATGAGTACCATTACTAAAACACATCAATTTGACATAGCGCATTCTTTCTTGGCTCCAAAAACATATTTTTCTATTTCTATATTTTCCTTATTTCTCTACAAACATAGATTGCAGGTGCGTGTTAGAACTGCCTCATTGAGGCGGTTCAAACAAGTACCTACGATCTATGTGTTTGTAGCAAAAATGAGGAAAATAATGTATAACCCTGTAAACCTCACTCTTTTTAGCTCACCTGTCACGTAGTGACAAGGTGAGCTTTTGTGATCACATTTTGTCCGTCGTCCGTCGTCAGTGCGTGCGTCCGTGCGTGCGTGCGTGCGTGCGTGCGTGCGTGCGTAAACAATTTCTTGTCCTCACGATAGCATCTTCATTTATGATTTGATTTTAACCAGACTTGCACACAACTTGTACCACCATGAGATCTAGGTTCCTTTCTTGAACCAGCCATATCCCATCATGTGTTACGGAGTTACGGCCCCTGAAAGGGCAAAAATTGCCTGTTTTGGTCTTGTCTGCATGATAGCATCTTCATTTTTGATTTGATTTTAACCAGACTTGCACACAACTTGTACCACCATGAGATCTGGGTTCCTTTCTTGAACCAGCCATATCTCATCATGTGTTACGGAGTTACGGCCCCTGAAAGGGCAAAAATTGCCTATTTTGGTCTTGTCTGCATGATAGATATTTCATTTATGATTTGATTTTAACTAAACTTGCACACAATTTGTACCACCACAAAATCTCGGTCAAGTTCGAATATGGGTCATGTCGGGTCAAAAAATAGGTCAGTAGGTCAAATCAGAAAAAAAAACCTTGTGAAGACACGAGAGGCCACAGTTTTGGACCAATCATCATCAAACTTGCCCAGAATGATCATCTTGACAATATCTCAGTCAAGTTCGAATAGGGGTGTTGTCGGGTCAAAAAGTAGGTCAGTAGGTCAAATCATAGAAAAACCTTCTGAACACACTAGAGGCCACAATTTATGTCCAATCATCATCAAACTTCCTCAGAATGATCATCTTAATAATATCTTGGTCACATTCGAATATGAGTCATGCCGGGTCAAAAAGTAGGTCAGTTGGTCAAATAATAGAAAAACCTTGTGAATACACTAGAGGCCGCAGTTTTGGTCCAATCATTATCAAACCTGCCCAGAATGATCATCTTGACAATATCTCGGTCAAGATTGAATACGGGTCATGTCGGGTCAGAAAGTAGGTCAGTAGGTCAAATCATAGAAAAACCTTGTGAACACACTAGAGGCCACAGTTTTGGTCCGATCATCATCAGACTTGCCCAGAATGATCATTTTGACAATATCTTGGTCAAGTTCGAATATGGGTTATGTCGGATCAAAAAGTAGGTCAGTAGGTCAAATCATAGAAAAACCTTGTGAATACACTAGAGGCCACAGTTTTTGTCTGATCATCATGAAACTTGCTTAAAATGATTATCTTGACAATTTCTCGGGCAAGTTCGAATATGGGTCTTGTAGGGTCAAAAAGTAGGTCAGTAGGACAAATCATAGAAAAAGCTTGTGAACACACTAGAGGCCACAGTTTTGGTCCGATCATCATTAAACTTGCTCAGAATGATAATCTTGACAATATCTCAGTCAAGTTCAAATATGGGTCAGGTTGGGTCAAAAAGTAGGTCAGTAGGTCAAATCATTGAAAAACCCTCTGAACATGCTGGCTGCTACAGTTTTGGTCCGATCATCATCAAACTTGCTCAAAATGATCATTTGACAATATCTCGGTTAATTTCGAATATGGGTCATGTCTGGTCAATATGTAGGTCAGTAGGTCAGATTGTTGAAAAACATTGTGAACACACTAGAGGCCCAAGTTTTGGTCTGATCATCATCAAACTTGCTCAGAATGATTATCTTGACAATATCTGTGTCAAGTTTGAATATGGGACATGTTGGGTCAAAAAGTAGGTCAGCAGGTCAAATCATAGATAAACGTTTTGAACACTCTAAGAGGCCACAGTTTCAGTCAAATCATCATAAAACTTGCTCAGAATGATCATCTGGACAATATCTCAGTTAAGTTTGAATATGGGTCATGTCAAATCAAAAAGTAGATCAGTAGGTTATTTTGTCATAACTTTTGAACCGTTTGAGATAGAGCCTTCATATTTGGCATGTAGGTTCCTTCTGACAAGGGCTTCCCACTCATAAAGATTTGACCTGTGACCTTGACCTGTGATCTACTTTATCATACCTTTTGAACCATATGAGATAGAGCCTTCATATTTGGCATGCATGTTCCTTGTGACAAGGTTTTCTCAGCCATTCAAAACTTTTGACCTATGACCTTGACCTTTGACCTGCTTTGTCATAACTTTTAAAGCATTTGAGATACAGCCTTCATATTTAGCATGTAGGTTCCTTGCGACAATGTTGCTTAGATTATCCTCTACCAAAAAGGCTAAAACAATCCCACTCGGATGAACAAAATGGCCACCGGAGGTAAAAATAGAAAAATATTGTAAATTTGATTCAAACGGAAACTCCCCCTAAACCCTAAGGCCAATTTGATTCAAAGTTCCCAGGAATGTTGCCTAGGTTACTCCCTACCAAATAAGCTAGAATCACTCTGCTGATGAACAAGATGGCCACAAAAGCTAAAAATAGAATGTACTCAAGACAGTGACACACAGGTGAATGAACCAGGGCCCTCTGGGCCCTCTTGTTTTTTATCAAACCTGAGGTGAGCTATTGTGATCGGTCTCTGTCCATTGTCTGTCCGTCCATCCGTCATCAACTTTTGCTTTTTAACGACTTCTTCTCCAAAACTGCTGGACAGATTTTGAAATAGTTGCACAGGAATGTTCCTTGGATGAACAAGATGGCCACCAGAGCTAAAAATAGAAAAACCTTTAAATGCCTCCTTAACCAGTGGATGGATTTTGAAATAATTTTACAGGAATGTTCCTTTGGTTGACTCTCTACCAAAATTGTTCAAACTGTTACGCTCGGATGAACAAAATGGCAACCAGGGCTAAAAATAGAAAAACCTTTCAATGACTTTTCCTCCTTAACCAGTGGATTATATCACATGAATGTTCCTTGGGTGACCTTCTACCAAAATTGCTTAAAAGGTTCTGGTAATATGAACAAGATGGCCACCAGAGGGAAAAATAGAAAAACCTGTAAACGATTTCTCATGAACCAGTGGATGCATTTTGAATAAAAATCACAGGAATGTTCCTTGGGTGATCATCTATTGGGGCGGTTCTAATGAGCACCCACAACATATGTTTGCAGCAAAAATAAGGAAAATATCAGAGTTTCATCAGAAAAGTAGCCATTTTGGAGATGTGAAAAAAATGCTCTATGTTGTGTAATGTGACCATAAATGATCTTTAAATGGTCACTTTTTCTATAGAATCTATACATTTTCTACAGAATATGGTCACAAGGTATTACAGGTAGTGAAGTGAACACAAAGTACCTTTGGAACCTTACATTAGTAATATAAGAGCCCATCGGGGCTTGAAGAAATATATGGGCTGCATGATGCTTCCACGTAGAGCTGAATCCAACCCACACACAGGAGTACTGGTAAACCGCTTAGAGCATCTAAGCCTGCCCAGGCAATTCGGTGCACACGAGTCGGACGGTCCATGCTTATAAACCCTATTGGTTTCATTGGGTGACGGGGCTTGAGATGTCATTTCATCTCAATGTCGGGTAAAAGTCCCGCAAAATTGGAAGCAACGTCTCCAAATTGACCTTTACAGTGTTGACGGGGATGTAAACCTCAAATCAAACAAACAAATTAGTAATATAAGAAGGGAAAGTACATCATTTTGGTTGATCATGGAAAACAATCACATGAACAAGTCTATGAAATGAACACCCCTAAACCCCACTTTATATAGAGAAAACTGGGGTTTATGGGGTATACATTATATATTTTTATTTTTGCTCCAAGACATTGTTTGTGGGTACTTGTTAGAACCACCTCATTGAGGCGGTTCTAACTAGTACCCACAATCTATGTTTCAAGCACAAATAAGAAAGCTTTTACAATTTTACTTAATATTTGTCATTCTGACACCATGTTGGACACCATTATTTCACAAGGACATGCTTTCCTAATGAATGATCGATTAAATACCCATTTGCCTGAAATGAATAATCATTCAGTAAATCAATGATCAGTCAGCAAACCAGTACCTCTGTGATAGACGATTTTTGTCAGTGATAGACGATTTTTGACACAGTGTCTCCTTTTATTTCTCACCATTCCCGAACATTAGAATATCTCCTATGCCAGCAAACAGAACAGACAAGAATAGATTGTGATTTGTTTTTGTGACGGATTAAGTATTTGCCTGCAAAAACTGCCAAGGGAAAGGCAGAATATATAGGGGCCCCGTCAAGCGATTTTGGTACTTATCGCCTATGCGAGCAGCGAAGGTTCAGGCGAGCCTGCGCATCCGCGCAGTCTCGCCAGAACCTTCGCTGCTCGCTCATACAAGCAGTGAATCAAGAGGAACCTTCGGACAGAAAGCCATATCCCTGGCCCCTCTGAATGGCTGGGCATGCGCAGTTAAAATTTGTCGTGACGGAATGCTCGAAGACACAAATTCGCTTGGCGGGGCTCATAGGATAATAAAAGCCGATGGCATTAGTTGACATCAGTATAAGCAATACGCTTCTGTCAAATCTCTGAAGGATTTCTACTTCATTGACTCGGTATAAATAGGGAATAAATCAGGGGTAGAATCCAGGAGATGTTTGTCATCAAGGACGTAAATGTTGAAGAATGGCAGTGTTTTGTTACTTTTTAATGGGGGTCTATGATATCTTTGGCTGAACTTCTGTTTATGTTGTGAACCTTGTGATTAAATACAGCTTAAGACCATTTATGTCAGACTGAGGCCATGGAATCAGTCTGTTAAATGTAATTGAAAATCAGAGAAAAAGATGGTCATTAAATGACAGAATAAATGACTGAATCAATGACAACAGGCCACCAGTGGCAACTAGAGGAAAAAGAAAGTACAAAATGTATGCATAACAGATAGCAAAATTTGCAGCTCTTTAGCCAAGTGCATCATTAAACTGAACTACAATTTACATGCACATAATTTTTTTTATGCATGCATGAGCTTGTCCACACATACTCATCATCTCAGAATCATTTCCATATTAGGAAATCAAATGATGTTTAACCCTTTTTTTACCAAATGGAATCTTCCTTCTTATATATAGCAGGTGTCTATTTCAAAATTTAGGGGTGTCTTCTAAATTGATTCAGAAAATGGCTCAACTGTTTGCAAACAGATCAGATCAGATCAGATGCTACGTTCTGTGGCGTCTGATCTGGGCCTGCACTGTTTGCCAATTAGCCGTTTTGGGGCTTCTGGTACAAAATGGGTTAATGCCCTATTTTGTTGGGCTGATGAGCCTCTCTTAACCGATTTTGTACTGAATAAATTAACCTCTGCTGCATTTAGGGCACAATGAACTTAGAAATTTTCTTTATCATAAAAGCAATTCCCAAGAAAATCCTTCGAGGTTATTAGTCTAGTACAGCAAAATGCTCCTATTGTCAGTTTTGGACATGCTTGGTTGGTTCAACCAGACATGTCCAAATATCAGCATAAGGAGCATAGATGAGGAATTTAACACACTCAAGCAGAAACTTGTTCATCGTTGTCCAAAAAGTTGACAATATATCTTTTCAGTTTAACAGATCTCAGAATCTAATATGTACAGAAGCATACTTTAACCAATTGCATGTGGGGAAATCCCTAAAGGGGTACCTTTGCAAATAGTGCAGCCCCAGATCAAACGCCGCAGAACGAGGCATATTATCAGGGCCTACACTATTTGCTAACAGAAGTTTCCTTAAAAAATAGAATAAAAATGCAAAAATAGGCCTGACTCCCCTTATATGAGAAATGGACTTGTCCAACATATAGCGATGGAGGAGAGTCTACTAGCTTATTTTATTGCATATTCAATACACTGAAACAAGCATATCATGTAAACAAGTCCATGTAATGACACCCCTCGCAACCCAACTCTGTAAAGAGAAAACTGTGGTTTACATGGTAACCATTATTTTGCTTATTACTGCTCCAAGACACAGGTTGTAGGTACTTGCAACCACAGCCTATGTTTGGAGTATCATCATGTAAACAAGTCCGTGAAATGAACACCCCACTAAACCCCCCTTTATATAGAGAAAACTCAGGGGTTTAAGTGTATACATTATTTTTGTGCATAGACATAGGTTGTGGGTACACGTTAGAACCGCCTCAGTGAGGCGGTTCTAACGAGCACCCACAACCTATGTTGGAAGTGTAAATAAGAAAAACATCAAAAAGTTGCATCAGAAAAATAACCATTTTCGATATCTGAAAGAATGCACTATTTGTGACACGGGTGTTATCATAATGTAAACAAATTTTCATCAGAAAAGTAGCTATTTTGGCGGAATAAAAGAATGCACTATGACACATGGGCATGTTTTCTTAAAGATATGTGTTCGGCCACATGCTCTCTAACAACATTAAGGTGTACTAAAATATGTCATATACAGTAAAAACCCACTATTAAGACCACCTAAAATTAAGACTAAATCTGCTTTTAGAAGCTTTTTATGAAGGTTTAAGTTATTCTTTCTTTGTGTTTCCTATGCTCAGTGTCTCCGAATGAAGGACCACCTTTTGGGACTGTTCAAAAGTGGTCTTAAAGGCAACTTTTGAACAGTGCCAAAGGTGCTCTTAATATTTGTTTGTTAGTTTGATTTGAGGTTTAACGTCCCCGTCAACACTATAATGGTCATTTTGGAGACGTTGCTTCCAATTTTGTTGGACTTTTCCCGACGTTGAGATGAAGTGACATCTCAAGCCCTGTCGCCCAATGAAACCAATAGGGTTTATAAGCATGGATGGTTCGACTCGCACCGCTTTCCTGGGCAGGCTTAGATCCTCTCAGCGGTTTACCAGTAATCGTGTGTGGGTCGTATTTAACTCTGCGTGGAAGCATCGTGCAGCCCATATATTTCTTAATTTAAAGCCCGATGGGCAGGGGCCGAGTGGTCTTAATATAGGAATTTTACTGTACTTCATGAAAATGTATGTTGATGTGCATTTATTAGAGGATGTGGAATAATTAGGATCAAGACGGTATTGAACTTAATGTTACAGGAAGAGAGACAAATTGGTCGGCAGATGATCTGTACTTTTATCAGTTACACACTTCCTGTCTCGCTGAAATTGTTCAGAAGTGTGATGATTGGAAAAGTGTGTACACAATTCATTTCTCCATGACAAATGTGAACTAATGGCGTCAGTTGACTGTCAGTAATAAGATAAGGATTCCTTAGGTGATTTAAGTTTTTGATCTTTTACTGAACAAGACAGCAATCTCTTTCATAGACATGGCTAAACATTACGATAACACACCTGTGTGATGGTGCATTTTTTAAACATTTTCAAAATGGCTACTTACCTGATGCAAATCCATGATATTTTTTTTTTATAATGCAAAATTTATGTAGGTTGTGGATGCTCGTTAGAACCGCTTCATTGTGGCGGTTCTAATGAGTACCCAAAACCTATGCTTTAAATATAGGTTATTATTCCTTATTATAGTTCATATAGAAATAAGAAAAATAATGTATACACTCGTAATCTTCATTTTTTTTCGATATAAAGTGAGATTTAAGGGGGTCTTCATTTAACTGACTTGTGTACATAATGTTATGGGGTCTTATGGTTTTTGGGTTGGTTGGTTTACGATCGACCCAAATTTACTAAATGGCCAAACGGAATTCATGCAGTTGTCCACGTGACCATCACTGATTTGGGAAAACCAATATTATGTTTTATTAATAGAACTTGAAATGTTGCGCTATTTTTATCGATGCAACAAGAGCTATCTATAGAGTCTTGACAGGAATTGTGTGCCCAGATCAGATGCCGCGGAATGTGGCGTCTGATCAGCAGGTTGCACAGGAACTTCACTGTTTGCTTAAATAGTGGCATTTGAGGGTTAAATGAAATAGTATAAGAATGCCAGGTTGAAAGTAATGAAAGAAAAACAATATCTTAATCCAGGCTACGCTGTCACGTGACGTCTTTCGGAACATTCTATTTATAAAACTGTTACACAAATGTATGCCAAGTCGAATAAAAATAGACGTGTCGCACTCCTGCTAAGACCTTAATTTTAGAACCCTGAAATGTTTAAAGCAAAGACTTTATAGGTGGTACCGTTATTAGACATACAGTGTGGACCAAGATCAGATATAGAGTACATTGCTTCTGATCAGGTTGGCACATTTCGCCATATGTATGCAACAACAGTTTTGAACATGATTCAGGGCCGTACGCAGACTCTGAAAAGGGGCGAGTTGAGGATGCGAATTTCAGGTATTTTGCAGAGGGTGAAAAACTGTATGAATCTGAAATAATTTCCAAAAGATGGGAGGGGGCTGCATTTGCACCCTCCCCACATAATGCGCCACATAATGCGATGTCTGATCAGCTCTACTGTGCTTGCTTAAAGTTAAATGAACAGTTCAATTCTCAGCTCAGGATTATTTTCCCAGCCTACACTCAGAGACGATCGACCCACCAGTACTCTCAGTGCTTTGATTGTGTTTGAGTTGAGGTTTAGCATCCATACAACACTATTTAAGTCATTTTGGAGATGTTGCTTCCAATTTTGTTTGACTTTTAACCCACATTGAAATGAAATGACATCTTAAGCCGTACCGCCCAATGAAACCAAAAGGCTTATATGCATTGGATGGTCTGACTCACACCACTTTGCCTGGACAGGCTTAGTCCTTGTAATCGGTTTACCAATACTCATGTGTGGTCAGTTTTAGCTCTGTGTGGAAGCATCATGCAGCCCAATCTATTTCTCAAAGCCCGGATGAGGCAACAATAAGTTTCTAAAAGCAACTAAATTTCAAAATGGATCCTCCAATGAATGAGGTGGAAGATTCCATTCCGTACAAAATGGGTTAAATATGTTCTATAAAAGGATTATCCTTTGAAAGCAAGAAATACACCACAGAACTGGAAAATATGGAGTATACATGTTTTCTGGGCCAGACTAGCTAGTTTTGGCCAATTAGACATCATCAGTGATCCTCAAATATTTTCAAAATTCCACAATGGAGTCAATGATCCCAAAGGACAAGAAAATATTAACTACACTATGATTTAGGGCAGGGAGATTTTTTTACGGCCACCACACATTCTCCAACACCAGCTGGAATGATGTTAAATAATCCTTTGTGGCTCTGTCTAGAACTAATTTCAGCAGCTCTTGGTGAAGTTCATTTGTAGAAAGACCATTCATTTGTAATATCAAACCTGGTTTTCTGTGAAAAAAATAAAAAAGAAAAATCGAAATACAGTAAAATTCATATATTAAGACCACCTTTGGGACTGTTCAAACTGTTCAAAAGTGGTCTTTAAGACCACTTTTGAACAGTCCCAAAGGTGGTCCCAGCCCAAAGGACATTGTATGCAGAAGACACGAAGAAAGAATAACTGCACCCTTCTAAATAAGCTTTTAAAATCAGAATTAGTCTTAATTTTAGGTGGTCTTAACCCTTATCTTGCTTAATATTAAATTAAGCCACACCCATTTCTGATTTAGAACCAATCAGATTACCTGATGTTATTTATTCCTACAAGTTCATAAACTGAATGTCAAACAGTGTGGATCCTGATCAGATGGTTTCTTCAGAAGCCATCTGATCTGGAGCTACACTGTTTGCAAAGATAGGGGTTGTCATGAACAGCAAGATAAGAGTTAATAGTGGCATTTCACTGTAGTTGAAGCCTTTTCTTTCTTTGTCTAGGTCACCACCTCACCCATTTATCTCCATTTTGACAACCAGGCCATGTGACTCCTGGGTTCTCCTTCTGCAAGAAGTGTCTTTGATGTTTTCCTCAGCCGATATGAGGTGAGTACAGGAATACCGTAAAAATCCCAAAAATTCGGACACCTTAAGGACTTGATGTAATTATGTCTCCCCGACAATTTTTTTTTCGGACAGACATATTGTCCCCCCCCCCCCCCTCCCCCCCCCCCGGGTGTCTATCTGTTCTGACTGTCTGTCTGTCACAAAATCGTGTCTGCTTTATAACTTCAAAACCATTAAAACTATCTTCACGAAACTTCATATAAGTATTAATCAATATTAGACGACGTGCAGAGCGCAAGTACTATAACTCTCCCATTTATACTTTTTGAGTTTGTTGGTATTTATTTATGTATGGGCAAATCGTGTCCGGCCAATAACTTTCTTATTTTTTGATGGATTTTGAAATTACTTGGCAGGAATATTAAGCACCATGATACGATGTGTGGGACACATGACGCATGTCGCTACCTCAAAGGTCAAGGTCAAACTCAGAGGTCAAAGGTCAAAAAAGGGGCCTTTTTTTCGTGTTTGGTCAATAACTTTCTCATTTTTAGATGGATTTTGAAATTACTTGGCAGAAATGTTAACCACCATGAGACGATGTGTTGCGTGCATGATCCAAGTTGGTACCTCAAAGGTCAAGGTCATACTTATAGGTCAAAGGTAAAAAAAGGGGCCTTTTTTTCGTGTTTTGTCAATAACTTTCTTATTAGCTCACCTGAGCCGAAGGCTCATTGGTGAGCTGATAGTATGGCCAGGCAAAAATTCTGTGTGTGTGTGTGTGTGTGTGTTCACATTTTCAAACGTCTTCTCCTCCGGAACCGCTGGGCCGATTGTAGTCAAATTTCATGTGGAGGCTCCATGGGGTGGGGGAACGAAAGTTTGCATTTTTGGTCTAGGTCACATGACCAAGATGGCCGCCATGCCCATATATGGTAAAAACCCTTCGAAAATCTTCTCCTCCGGAACCACTAGGCCGATTTGCATGAAACTTGGCATGTAGCACCTGGGACATGGGCCCATCATAAATTGCATAAATGGTGTCCCTGGGATGACCTTGACCTATTTTACGCCAAGGTTAAATTTGGTAACATGGGCATTTGTATGGGAAAAAGTAGAAATGTCTGATATCTTGCAAACTGTTACAAATAATGCCACTAAACCATATATATTCTTATTCCTTATGATGAGGCGTATTAAGTGACATGGATTTTGGGACCCTGGGGCCCCCCGGGGGGGCATGCCCCACCCCCTTCTTTGCACAAAATGCTTAATATCTCGGAAACGGTTAAGATCCCCACCCATAAACCATATATATTCTTGTTCCTTATAATAAGGCGCATTCAGTGACACAGACCTTTGGACATCAGGGTATCGGAGGGTCCCCGGGGTGGCATGCCCCACCCCCTTTATTGCAAAAAATGCTTAATATCTTGGAAACGGTTAAGATCCCCACCCATAAACCATATATATTATTGTTCCTTATGATAAAGCGCATTCAGTGACATGGACCTGTGGAACCCCGGGGCCCCGGGGGAGGAGGGGCATGACCCCCCCCCGTTGAAGAAGTCTAAACCTCTTCAAAAGTTTCTTCTTCAGAACCACCCACCAAAACATGCATTGACTTCTATCAACCTTTACATTCAGGTGTACTGGGGTTTACAGTAAGCAACTTTTTAAAAGAAATAACATTACCCCTTTAACAATTACATGTATTTCATCGATTTGGTTAAATATTAATAGCTTATTCTACAGTGTTTTGTAAAATACAGAATTTTATTGTACGAGTCTTCGACCTGCCGCCACCCCCTTTAGAATTGGAAGTAACACCTCAAGTAACCCTCCCCCTTTTTTTGTTTTTTTCAAAAAGTGACCAATTTCTTGAAAACTGTTCAGATCCCCACCCATAAACAATATATATTCTTATTGCTTATGATAAGGGGCTTTAAGTGACTTGCATCTTGAGACCCTGGGGGCATGCCCCACCCCTGCATTACATAAAATGCATCAAATATCAGAAACTGTTCAGATCCTCTCCCATAAACCATATATTTTCTTGTGATAAGGGGCATTTAGTTACATAGATCTTTGGACACCGTAGGTTAAATTGAGGGCCTCACCCCCTTTAGAAATGGTTAAGCATTCCACCCATTAACCGTATATTTTCTCCTGACCTTTTAGCTCATCTAAGGCTTTATCTTGGCTAAATATAACTGAAAATTCAAACTCAAAATTTTCCAACTGATCTTCAAGAGTCAGGAATGTGATTAAGGACCACTTGGTCATACAGCCAAATGCTAAAAATAATCAATGCTTGCTGTCAGGTGAGCGTCTTCAGGACCATTGGTCCTCTGGTTTTCAGATAGAATTTGAAATTGCTTGGCAGAAATGTTAACTACCATGAGACGATGTGTCGCACATATGATTCAGGTTGGTACCTCAAAGGACAAGGTCATACATAGAGGTCAAATGTCAAAAAAGGGGCCTTTTTAGCTACTCATGGTGAGCTATTGTGATCGGTAATGTCCATCGTCTGTCGTGCATTGTGCGTCGTCAACAATTGCTTTAAAAGACTACTCCTCCTAAACCCTTGAGCCAATTTTATTTAAATTTCACAGGAATGTTGCTTAGCTGGCTTTCTACCAAAATAGCTAAAATGGTTCCGCTCTGATGAACAAGATGGCCACCAGAGCTAAAAATAGAAAAATCTTTAAATGACTACTCCTCCCAAACCCCTGGGCCAATTTCATTCAAACTTCATAGGAAAGTTGCCAAGGTGACCCTCTACCAAAATGGCTAAAATAGTTCTGCTCCGATGAACAAGATGGCCACCAGAGCTAAAATAGAAAAATCTTTAAACGACTACTCCTCTCAAACCCCAGGGCCAATTCCTTTAAAACTTCATGGGAATGATGCTTACGTGACCTTCTTCCAAAATTTGCTAAAATTGTTCTGCTCTGATGAACAATATGGCCACCAGAGCTAAAAATAGAAACACATCGTAAATTTGCTTCAAATGCGAACTCCTCCTAAACCCTTTGGCAAATTTGTTTTAAACTTCACAGGAATGTTGTCCAGATGACTCCCTACCAAAATAGCTAAAATCGTTTGGCTCTGACAAACAAGTTGGCCACCAGAGCTAAAAATAGAAAAAAAAAACAATAAACAACAACTCCTCCTGTACCCTTGGGCCAATTTCATTCAAACTTTATAGAAATGTTGCTTAGGTGACCCTCTACCAAAATAGCTAAAACGATTTATGCTCTGATGAGCAAAATGGCTGCCATAGCTAAAAATAGAAAAACATCGTAAATTTGCTTCAAACGCGAACCCCTCCTTTACCCTTGGGTCAATTTGATTCAGATTTCACAGAACTGTTACATAGGTGACTGTCTACCAAAATAGCTAAAATCATTCTGCTCTGATGAACAAGATGGCCACAAGAGCTAAAAATAAAAAAAAAAATCTTCAAACGACAACTCCTCCTGTACCCTTGGGCCAATTTCATTCAAACTTCATAGGAATGTTGCTTAGATGACCCTCTACCAAAATAGCTAAAATGATCCTGCTCGGATGAACAATATGGCCACCAGAGTTAAAAATAGAAAAATAGAAAAAAAAACTTTGTAAATTTCTTCAAATGCAAACTTATCCTAAACCCTAGGGTCATTTTGATTGAAACTTCACAGGAATGTTGCCTAAGTGACACCCTACCAAAAAAGCTAAGATCTTTTCACTCTGAGGAACAAGATGGCCACCAGAGCTAAAAATAGAATGTCCTAGAGATAGTAGCATTCTGGTGAGCGAATCAGGGCCCTCTGGGCCCTCTTGTTTTCGTGTTTTGTCAATAACTTTCTTATTTTTAGATGGATTTTGAAATTGCTTGGCAGAAATGTTAACCTGCATGAGACGATATGTTGCGCACATGACCCAGTTTGGTTCCTCAAAGGTCAAGGTCATATATAGAGGTCAAAAGTAAAAAAGGGGCCTTTCTTTGTGTTCGGTCAATAACTTTCTTATTAGTAGATGGATTTTGAAAATACTTTGCAGAAATGTTAACCACCATGAGAGGATGTGTCTCTTGCATGACCCAGGTTGGTACCGCAAAGGTCAAGATAATACTTAGAGGTCAAAGGTCAAAAAAAGGGGCCTTTTTTGTGTTTGGTCAATAACTTTCTTATTTGTAGATGGATTTTGAAATTACATGGCAGGAATGTTAATGACAATGAGATGATGTGTCTCTTGCATGACCCATGTTGGTACCTCAAAGGTCAAGGCCATACTAAGAGGTCAAAGGTAAAAAAAATGGCCTTTTTTAGTGTTCAGTCAATAACTTTCTTATTCCTGGATGGATTGTGAAATTACTTGGCAGAAATGTTAACCATCATGAGATGATGTGTTGCGGGCTAGACCCAGGTCGGTACCTCAAAGGTCAAGGCCATACTAAGAGGTCAAAGGTAAAAAAATGGCCTTTTTTAGTGTTCAGTCAATAACTTTCTTATTCCTGGATTGATTGTGAAATTGTTAACCATCATGAGATGATTTGTTGCGGGCTAGACCCAGGTCGGTACCTCAAAGGTCAAGGTCATACTAAGAGGTCAAATGTAAAAAAAAGTCTTTTTTTTGTGTCCAGTCAAAAACTTTTTTATTTCTGGATGGACTTTTTAAAGTAACCTTGCAGAAATGTTCGCCTTCATTAGACGATGAGTCGTGTGCATGACTAAGGTCCATACCTCCAATGTCCAGGTCATACCTAGGGGTCAAAGGTAAAAACTTTTTTGTGTACAGTCAATAACTTTCTTATTCTTTGATGGATTATGAAATTACTTGGCAGAAATGTTAACCATCATGAGAGTATATGTTGTACCTCAGAGGTCAAGACCATATACTTAGAGGTCAAAGGTAAAAAAAAGGGCTTTTTTTGTGTACGGTATATAACTTTCTTATTTCTCTCTTAACTTTTTATAGTTATTTTCCAGAAATGTGTTACACACAAGACCCAGGTCAATATCTCCAATGTCAAGGTCATTCTTAGAGGTCAAAAAGGGCGAGACATCTGTGTTTTTGTAGAAAAACAAATTCTAGTTCTTCTAAAATTTTAACAAATTTGGTTCATGATCTATCTATCTATACATCCTGCAACACCCTCTCGCGAGGATTATGTGCAGCTGCAGGTGCCATAAAAAGAAAAGTGTGATAGAAGAAAAAGTATTAGATTTTAGGAGAATTGAAAGTAAAAACAAGGTTAGTAAAGTAGAGATTAAAAGCAGATAAAAACAATGGTTCATGGCATTGGATAATGGAGGGTGCATAAGGTCGATCTGAAAGAATCCAGATCGGAGCACACAACAGCATGAGGAGGGAGGTGATTCCATTGTACCACAGTCAAGGGAAAGAAACTGTATTTATAGTAACTGGCAGTAGTAGGGATCAGAATGTTGTGCATAGTATGCATGTTTTTGGTTGTTCTGATTGGATGTTAGATGTATGTAGGGAGCGGAATCTCGACAAGGCCATATACTATCTTATAGAACAATAGGAGGCGAGCATCTGCCCGCCTCTGTTCCAATGATCTCCATCCCAGGGTATTTAGCATCTGGGTCACACTACTATATGAAGAGTAGTCATGTTTGACCCATCTAGCTGCTCTTCTTTGTACCTGTTCATCCTTGTTTATATTTGACTGGGTATATGGGCTCAACACAGGGGAGGCATACTCAAGGTGGGGGGGGGGGGCCTAACAAGGGTATTATAAGCTGTTTCAT